>JALIZF010001806.1:0-600000 GCA_029948255.1 Telmatactis stephensoni
TCTTTTTACTGTAAACGAAGAAGTTAATAGTGAATTTGAGTAACGTCTATGAGGTTGTCAGCAGTCCGCCGTGTAATTATTATTTTTTATGTAGCATTAGGTAAAAATAGAATCATGTTTTGGTAGACCACTTCAGGTCTTCCTTAACAGGTTTCAATAGCGCAGCGCGTCGAACGATTTTGTTCTTTTACGTGTCCGGAAATGTCCTTACTGTTGTGGATCCATATTGTTTAATTTTTATCAAAGGATATTATTGTAGAGTATTCTAACAAGCTGTGCTTTTGTAATCTTAGATTTGATTAAAGTGGAAAGTTACCTTTTTAAATGCAGATGTTACAGTGATTGGCTTTCCTTGGGTTTTCCTACTCTGTCGACGTAATCGGCTTTGTTCAACTCTGTCTATATCTGTAATCATCTTGCTTCACAGAACTAATAAAATAGAATTGTGAGTTCCAAAGTTTACACTATTGGACTATAAATCAAGGTAGATCTGGTAGATCTGTCACATTGCTGAACTGAAACAACAAAATCAGAAAATAATATAAATATTTTGAACTGGTTTGTTCGCCGTTTTTTCCATTGTTACCTGATCTCTGTTTTGAAAATAGTTTTTAGATAGGCTTTTCGTGACTGAATTGATTGCTAGGAAAGACAAACTGTCACTCGTTTCCAAATCCTCTGGACGCAGTGATATCCGTAGCTGTGTTCCTATTCGTTAAAGCTTGATGAAAGGCGACACTTGCGTAACTGGTTTGTTTGTTAATACTCTCTGAAGGGAATTTGATTCTCTTTGATTTTGGACCGAAATCAATTACTGTAATTAATCTGGAAGAACATGGAAAACGCAAAAGCAGTCCCGGATGTCTTGTAGAAATGACCACCACTCATGTTTCTTTTTTGTTGTTGTTGTTGTTTTGTTGTTGTTGTTATTGTTGTTTTCCCTTCTTTTTCTTCTTCTTCTTTCCTTCTTTCTAGAGCTTTTTTCCTTCTTGGATCATTCTTTTTAGATCTTTCTTTCTTTCTTTCTATCTAGATCTTTCTTTCTCTCATGCATTCATTCATTCATTTTTAACTACTATTTTTTTCTTTACAGTAATTTTTCTTTCAAAGAACTAATCATTGAAGGATTTTTTATTTGAAACTACGCTAGCTAATTTTGAATTCTAATATTTTCATTCAATTTCAATTCTATTTAATTTCATTTTAATTTTCTACTGATCTCCTGGTTTAATGATTGTCTCATTGTAGCGCCTTCCCTTTTTCATTATATATTTTGCGTAATATAGAATTAACACCTGTCTGATATCCCATAAATTTCTTTTTAATTTCACTGATTCATTTAACAAACTTTGAAATCTTTGACTGGTCTATTATGTCAATATTTCGAGACCTTTTGTAAATAATTATAGTCTTTCTTTATTAATTTAGAATATGCCAATGAACAGCACATATTGAAAGAATATCTAATCGAAGCTAGAGCAGTATTTTGAGATTACTTTTATCTTAAAAAGCTAAAATTAGGCAGATCTTAACTCTAGCGTCTCTTTAGGGGGGGGGAGAGCTAAAAGCGGCAAACTTCTACTCAAAATTAAAAGAATCTGAAATAATTTGATTCGACTTTCTTGTCTTTCAGACTTTTTTCAATTTCATTTTCGAATTTTCCCCAGCGGTCTCCATTCTTCAAAAGAGATGTGCAAACATATATTTTGCAAATGCGGCCGAGAAGTAACTAAAAAGTTATTTGTTTTCCTTTCATGGCCAGAAATTACTTTCCATTCCACCCTACCAATATATGTCTTCTCTCGCGCATTGTAATTATTCATGATTGCTCCAGAGAAATTAATACATACTTATTTGCTTTGCTAGCACATTATTCGAAAGAAATTAATTCTGAGCTCTTTGACCACCAATTCAAGTGTATTCAGATAAGCATTAAGAAATTAAGATTTTGCCGTGCGAATTACGAGAAACAACCAGGTGTACATGTTTATTTACGGAACTGTTTGATTGACGCAATTCCGGCATCAAATGACGATTGCAATATCTACTACTGAATATTGAAAATTATCGAGAAACCTCCAAAAGACCCGGTCATCAGACGTCCTCATTAATGAGAGGGATGGTGCAGTTATTTTTTCTTTCTTCTTTCTTCTTCTTCTTCGATTTTTGTCCTGTAAATCCAGAACAATTCAAACGCGTTCCAAACTAAAATGTGTTTTTCTAATTTCAAACAATGTACGAAATTAAAAGACGGTGAAAGACAAGTAGCATCGCTAATTTTTACTGTTTAAAGCAATATTAATGCTCGTTATCCCTTCGACGCAAACAGCTTTTTTATATGCATGTTTTGAATTTGGAAAAACGCATTTTAGTTTGGAACACGTTTTCATAAAAAAATTCATAGATCCACATTTTTTAGGCTTTCAAACGCATTTGTCCGGCTTCTGACCGGACAACCAGATATATCAGTGATCGATCGAGGGAGGAGAAGCAAGTAGTTAGGTGTAACGCCTTAGTTTTATGCTAGCAAACTTTGGTCTTTTTTGCAGAAGACCATGGAAGAAACCATTGAGGCCAGTTTATGCAGTGAAAACATTCCACTTGTAATATAATGATATTTTGGATATCATTCCCTCTTTTTCTATTCTGGTATACAATGAGGATTGTCTGGCATTAGTGATGACTTTTTCTTGTCATCAATGCATTATTAAACAATAGACCATGTATGTCATTCACATGTCTTTATGCGTTTGTTTTGTCAAAAAAAATACGTGGTGAACGTCGCCTCAAAACAGGACGCGGAAGCTGATGTTAAACAACTTTGACATCGATGTGTCATAGCGCTTTCAAGCAGAACGTCACAAAGAGTCTGACACAGTACATACATACATGCATACATACATACATGATTGATCATGAGACTCCCTCAACAGGGCTTTTTAGCTCAATTTACAAATCCTAACTAAATCATATAAATCAAACATAAATGGATTAAGAATCCCAACTGGCAAGGAGGCAAACCAGTTGGCTATATTACAAGCATGGCCGAGAAACTGAATTTGAACTAATCGAAATGGGAACAAATTCAGTCTCAGCTAGTGGCCAGAGCGGGAATCGAACCTGGGACCGCCAGATTGCGAGACCAACGCTCTGACCACTCGGCCATGGTGCCTCTACAGTGATAATTTGATGCGCATGCTCCAATATAGATTTCAGTTCACTTGAAAAAAATTGCATTTTGAACCATTTTGAACCGCTTTAATTTTTTCTAGAAATTTGATTGTTGGAATAAATCACAAAATTAAGATTTCTAGCGTTTTGCTTTTCCCTATATATTTTTTCCAAAGATTAGAAACTTCCATTTCAAATAAATTTGTTATCGACTTATGTTCCACTAACTGTTAGGAGTCACAATTTCGATCTAACAAATTTGTAACAATTTCAAATCCAAAGCGTTTTTTCCAACAACTTGATGGAGTCTAAAATTCACAGCTTTGACTTTATTGCTTTTTAAGACATTCATCTCAAAATGACGTGACACGGCGCTCGCTCCAATATATACCAAGCGCCTTTGCGTTCCCCGTTCGTTTTGGGTTGCACGTGACGCCACGGAGGCCATCTTGAAATTCAACCCAGGGGGATGGGGGGAGGGGATGAACTTGGTCATAAAATGGTTGGGTATGTGCAGCGTCGCAGCTCTGAGCAGAGACCGGAAATATCCAAAAAATTCGGCTCCAAACCGGAAAAACGAATCCTATATTAAAAAAGCATATTTTGAAGCCTATTTGGCTTGATTGGATTGGATTGGATTGAGAAATCCATTTTACAAGAAAGAACAGGGATATCAAAGAACTACGTTTCGGAGTCATACTGTTATATGCATTTACCGTCTCAAAAAATCATTACTTGTACCTTATAACACAGAGTAAGAGGAAAGTATAACTGGGTAACTGGTTTCTCATTGTAAGGAGAAAATACGAAATCAGCTTTGACGTAAAATCTTATTACATTCGTCTTGTGTTAGCTTTGAGCATGCGCGGAACTTGTATGAGTGATATGATTGATCCCACATGCTTTATTGTCTCCCTCGCAGACGTGTTTAGTCTTGCCATGCAGCGACTAGAGCAGGTTTTTTTTTTTTTTTCGTATGTGTGAAACGGACTGCTCCTGCCGTATTTAGGCACCATACGATTTGGGTGCAGAGGTATGCCTTTGCTATTCATACTAATACAGAGTGATGGAGTTATTGGAGTTATTAGAATTATAAGAGAATTGTAAGTTATTCTATTTAATGGTTTTTGGAAATAAAATTCTTTACACATCAGAAACTGTGCCGTGCGTGACCGTGTCGTTTTCGCAATCATACGAAATCTACTCTAAATATGGTTACGAGAGAGACTGCATGGTATTTCAGTTCGACAGTTTCATACCCACAGCATTAATTAGCAGACCAAATAAAGTAAACCAAGCATAAAGTCTAATATGGATTTATTATTAATTTGCCCTATTAGAGCTAAATTTTGACAATATATTAATAATATTAATCTTATAATATCAAAGAATTTTCCAGTCTCAGTTCTTCATCATGAATGACTTGTTGTGTTGTCATAACCACAATGGTTATTTCCTCCTTATTCTGTATTTTCCCTGATTTGACATCGAATTGTCGCCGTTCTTTCTTTCGGTCTTTCCGTTCGTTTTCTTCTTTGATTCTCTCTTGTTCGTTCGGTCATTCGTCTGTTTCTTCTTTCTTTCTTTCTTTCTTTCTTTCTTTCTTTCTTTCTTTCTTTCTTTCTTTCTTTCTTCTTTCTTTCTTTCTTTCTTTCTTTCTTTCTTTCTTTCTTTCTTTCTTTCTTTCTTTCTTTCTTTCTTTCTTTCTTTCTTTCTTCTTCTTTCTTTCTTTCTTTCTTTCTTTCTTTCTTTCTTTCTTTCTTTCTTTCTTTCTTTCTTTCTTTCTTTCTTTCTTTCTTTCTTTCTTTCTTTCTTTCTTTCTTTCTTTCTTTCTTTCTTCTTTCTTTCTTTCTTTCTTCTTTCTTTCTTTCTTTCTTTCTTTCTTCTTTCTTTCTTTTCTTCTTTCCTTCCTTCTTTTTTTCTTTCTCTTATTTTGATCACCTCTCAGGTTTTTCTCGTTTGCTTACTTTAATTTACCGTGTTGTCATCTGAAGGAATAACATCTAATCTGTGGTCGTATATAGGAATAATGTCCTATAGTTGGGGTAGCTACATATTTTGACTTTGTCTTCTCAGCCTGCCTCGATCTTGTCACCTCACAGTCAGGTCTCTCAACATGATCATGATGCACTACTATCTTTTAATTGGAGAGCAATTGAAATGGTTGTCATGGAAACAATTAAACACTTTGACGTCACTGCTTAACAAGCATTTGAATCAACATCATTTGTATTGGGATTTATTTTGTTCGCTCGGGCCGTTGCCATGGGAATATTACTACAAGGAGAGTTCGCTAAGTCTGTAAATTTATTTCTTTTGTTTGCATTTTGAGTAGGCGTCACTCGTCCAGGGTTACTGTGGTTGCTATGGTTACTCTCCCATTGATGGTAACGCAAGCTGACACCCTCGTAGTCTCCTTCGCAGCCGTGTTTAGTCTCGTCACGCAACGCTCCGCGTGACGAGACTTCTCGTAACGCAACACTCCGCGTGATGAGAATTAACACGGCTGCGAAGGAGACTAAAACCCTCGAGACAAGAAATTAGTGTTAGTTTGCGAGAGTTTTTCGCTTATGGGATTTTAAAATGTGGAATTTATGAGCAATTGTCCGCTTTAAAAAAGCCTGGTTCTCATTAGCGACAAAAGACGACGCAAGCGCAAGCCGACGTAAGAAAAGAAAACCTTACATTCTTTAGCGGTTACGTCGAATGTGCTTGCGTCGTTACTTTTTCAAGTGAGAATAACACAAGCTTTTATTTGCAACGAGAGTAACTAACACAAGCTTTGAGATCTTGCGTCACTATTGAGAACCAGGCTTAATAAGTGATTTTCAAAAATTGTGTAAGATAAATCATTTTTTCAACTCGTTTAGTCTTCCATTTACATCGAATTGCCTCAGAGCGGCCAGTGACTGCTGTAGGGTGGAGGATTAACAAAGGTGGACACTTCCCTAAGGTGACTGGGGTATCTGGCTTAGAGGATCATGGTATCACATGGTTTGTGTGTTGGTGTATGTCATTTACCTCTGCGTTTCTAACACCATGAAATATAAAGATCATTAAGCCCTGCAAACAAACAAAAGACAAAATACATAAGGAAGAAAGACAGTAGTATATACCCCGTCGCACATTAGAACCTATAGGGGAGGGGTGGCCATCTTTTCAACTGGAGTGAAGAAAGAAAAGAAGTGGAGGATAGACATTAGGTTTTCAATTAACTACTTATTTGAGCAATTTACCGGCCACTGTCGCTACCTGTGTGGTGTTGAGAATAGTAAAGATATATTGCCATGCAATACCAATGTTAGCAAGGCTGAGAAGTCCAAACACCCATGTAATACCAAGAAGAGGTAGAAGCACAACGCATGCTCGAACACTCGCCCTAGTCAAAGAAAAATCTATGTAAAATGCGTGCACCGCAACAGTTGCAGGTTTAGGATCAAATTGTACAATGTCGCGCTTAACATTGCAAGGGTGGACATACGGTGTAACTGTGTCGAGCGCGATGTTACAGGGGTGGACGCACGGTACAACTGTGTTGCGCGCAACATTACAGGGGTGGACGCACGGTGTAACTGTGTTGCGCGCAACATTACAGGGGTGGACACACGGTGTAACTGTGTTGCGCGCAACATTACAGGGGTGGACACACGGTGTAACTGTGTTGCGCGCAACATTACAGGGGTGGACACACGGTGCAACTTTGTTGCGCGCAACATTACAGGGGTGGACGCACGGTACAACTGTGTTGCGCGCAACATTACAGGGGTGGACGCACGGTACAACTGTGTTGCGCGCAACATTGCAGGGGTGGACACACGGTGTAACTGTGTTGTGTGGAACATTGCAGGGGTGGACACACGGTACAACTGTGTTGCGCGCAACATTGCAGGGGTGGACACACGGTGAAACTGTGTTGTTCGCAACATTGCAGGGGTGGACACACGGTGCAACTGTGTTGCGCGCAACATTGTAGGGGTTGACACACGGTGTAACTGTGTTGAGTGCGATATTACAGGGGTGGACACACGGTGTAACTGTGTTGAGTGCGATATTACAGGGGTGGACACACGGTGTAACAGTGTTGCGTGCAACATTGCAGGGGTGGACACACGGTGTAACTGGGTTGTGCGTAACATTGCAGGGGTGGACACATGGTGTAACTGTGTTGCGCGCAACATTGCAGGGGTGGACACACGGTGTAACTGTGTTGCGTGCAACATTGCAGGGGTGGACGCACGGTACAACTGTGTTGCGCGCAATGTTGCAGAAAAACGTGCATTGTGTGTACGGGTTTTTTAGTTACCTTATCATCGTCACCTCGAAAGAACTCAGAGTTTTCATGGTTTTCATTCCAAACATTTCTTTGATGACACAAAAAAGTAAAATGCTATTTATCTGAGGAAAAAATAACCAGATGAAATTGTAATAATTTTTAGCTATTTAAGTAGGAAAGATACAAAAGTCAACTTTAACAAATCGATGAAATACAATTCTATACACCTCAGCCATAAAAAATTGCGGTCAAAAAGCTAGCTACGCGACTAGACCGAAATTGAATATTAACGAGTAGATGCAAACCTTCCTACCCTATCGACTTTAATCTTGATATTCCAACATCAAGAACTGAAGTATAAGGGCAACTAAGCTAGATGTCGATTGTTATGTTATTGTGGTTCTTTTAAGTACTTTTTAAATTTCTTTTCATACTATATTATGAGTCGCGTAGACTTGTGGCCTCGCTCTTTTTCCTGACAACGGTTTTCAATAATAGGTGTATATATACTGGTTTCAAAAAACGTAGACGGTCTGAGATCTGAATCTGAATCTGAATTTGAGTGAGATGAAAGCAAATTGTTGGTACGAACTTGGAATTGAGAATGAATTACAATATAAAGTGATAAGAGTATGAATGGATGATACTTCGCATATTTCAAGATAAAAGACCCCACACTCACAATTATATATATTCAGTCTCAGATTCTTCGTCCGTCTCGTTTTTTGAAACAGAGATATGTAGAGCGATATAGAGTAGGCGAAACGGCATGATATTCCTTTAGCTCATTTATGCGAGAAATCGATCCCGTTTTTCCCACGTACTTACCGTCACAATGAATACAATAGGAGCTACAAATGACCAAATGAGTTTGTTCTCAAAATTGACCCAGCAACTATAAATAAAATAATGATAACGGCAATTCATTAAAATAAAATTTTGTTTTGTGAAATCTTTGTGTCATCAATCCATAATTGTTCTTTTATGAATAGATAAATAGATAAATAAATAAATAAATAAATAAATAAATAAATAAATAAATAAATAAATAAATAAATAAATAAATAAATAAATAAATAAATAAATAAATAAATAAATAAATAAATACATAGATAAATAGATGGATAAATAATAATAATAAATAAATAAATATAAATAAATAAATAAATGAATAGAAATAAATAAATAGAAATAGATGAATAAATAGATAAATAAATCAATAAATCAATACTGAATCAATCAATAAAAATAAATAAACAAATAAATAAATAAGTAAGTAAACAAATAAACAAACAAACGGATCGAATCTGATTTAATCGAAAGAACGAATGAACGAATGAATTAATTAATAAATAGATGAATAAATGAATGAATAAATGAATGAATGAATGAATGACCAGACACTTGTTTATAGCGCATGGGTTACCTGTGCCTCATAAAAAATAATATGAAAATAGCCAAACAACTTACAAGTTGGGATTTGAATATGTATAAATTCCTCCTTTTGTGAACTGTGCAAGGAATAAGGCTAAAGCTACCAAGAATACAGGACAACCTTAAATGGAAGCATAAAAACAAAGAATAAATTATGAATAATAACTGTCCTGGAGGGTCCTGGAGATCAAAGGCAAATTTCTCATTACTTTTGTCATTCATCGCGCGCGCGCGCTGCCAATGTGTCAACGCGGGAAAAATTTACATAGTGAAGCGAGCGAGCGTTCCCGGTTGCACCTCATCGAAGAAAGCGAATAACTAACGAGGTAAGATATCTCTAAGTGTATATTTTCAAGAGATTATGTCTTAGATATTCTATGTACAGTCAGAAAGGGTTATTTTCATGTACTGTTTGATGTTTATTAGTTATTGAGCTTTTCTGTAAACGTTTAGTTTGCCCGAGTTCTGCAGGTTGCTTTGGTCAGCACCTCAGCAGCAACGTTTAGTAAGCTAAAATACTTTCTTCGAAGAGGGATTTTATCCTCAAATTGCAGTCTTTCTTGTTAAAAAATAGGCAGTATTTGCTATATCAGATTCGCTCGTAAACCATGTGTTTCTTTGAGAGATTTTTAGCGGCAAAATCCGAAGTCTGTGAACTTCTGAAGAATTATTCAATACGAACTATTAACAGGGATAGCTACCAAACAAAGAGTTGGTGCTTAAATTATCATTTAATATAGACTGACTGATAACAAGATGAAGAGAGAAAATCCTAATTTCTTGAGGCGACTCAAATAAAAACAACAACAACGACATTCCAGTATTTTCAAAAACATCTCTAGCCGAAATGAAGCTAAGGCTGCAAAGCTGCTGCTTTCAGTCATACTTTTTTCATTGACTGGCAGCAATACATCAAAAAATATAAACGCTTCATTTCTATCTTCCGTTGCTCAAAACGTGTTGCAAAACCTTGTCAAGTTACAATATTAAAAGGAGATATTTACGAAAAAGTCTGTTTTTTTTAATGATCAAAATGTTACTTCAATTTTCACAAAGTACACAAGACATTGCTCACAAAATTTTGGTGCCAGTTAATTTATCGGGCTTACCATACGCAAATAGATATGAAAACCGTATTTTGAGCTCAGCATCAAAGACTTTGACTACCATGCGATACAGATAGATTCCTTCCATCAGCATCCAGCAGAAAGATACTAAGTACAAGTAGTGAATGACTGAAGCAACAAACACACAAACACCCTGCAAGGAAATGAAAAATGCAGAAATGAATGGTTAAAGACAAGGAGAAGGCTGATAGAATTATAACTGAATAATGATGTGTGCGGATGAATGAATGAATGAATGAATGAATGAATGGATGGGTAGATGGATGAATGAATGAATGAATGAATGAATGAATGGATGGATGGATGGATGAGTGAGTGAGTGAAAATAAGGGTAGTAAATGAATGAAAGAATGAATGAATGAATAAATGAGTATATTAATGAAATGATCTGATTGAACGAGTGCTAGAACAAATAAATGAATGAATATTGGATGAATGAAAAGATTAATGAGGAATGAGCGAGTGAATGGACAAATGAATTAATGATGGATGGATAGATGAATTATTGAATGAGTGAGCGAATGGGAGAGAGAATGAATGAATGGATGAATGAATGAATGAGACAATAGCTGATAAACAAAATGGTAAATCAAGCAACAGACTTACATACCTTATTCTCTGTTTGATTGGTCCCTGCTAGAATGAATATCTGGGCTCCAGCTAGGGTGCACAGTAAATTGATTCTTATTTGAATTTTATCATTGCTGCTATTTCTATAAAAAATCAATATGAAATTGTAAATCCAATGACATACATGAAATTATATCATAATGCTTTAGACTCTCAGCTTGTTAGCAAGGAGAGATTCTGGTAATAATTGTGCATTTCCTATACAAATCCTTAATTCTAGCTTTTGAAACTTAGCTCAATGTCAGCTCTAGAGACACTAGTGAAAAACGTCTGCGCATGCGTGCATATTACGATGTTTTCTTAAGAAATGTTTGAGTTTTAGCCTGAAATGAAATGCTCGTGTTCTCGGTGTATACATAAAATTTCTCTTGTATACTTTTGTGAGACAAAGATATTGTATTTATGAAGACATTATGTTAATACTGGCCCTAAGTTTCAAGAATTGATCTTAAGTTTTGACATTTTGTGAAAACCATTGTTGAAGGCAAGCGTAAAAGCGAAATTTGCATAAGTTTACAAAAGCACGAAGACTTGACTACGAGCATGCGCAGACGTTTTTCACTAGTGTCAGCTCTAGATGGGATGGTGCACGTATGCGCATGCGCAACAAAAATCGAGGGGCTGCTTAGAAGAGGTTTCTTTTATTTCTCGTAGATTATTAAAGAAATTAATAAGGAAACTCATACTCTACCAAGCAGGCTATAGTATCTGCATCCTACCTGATTACTTATATGTTGTATTGTTTTAAACAAATAGATTTACTCACAAGAAGAAGAAATAGCATAGCACTGTAACAGTTTCCCCAAGAAGTGACAGAATCAACCCAACGTAAGTGATAACTTTAAGTGCTACATAGTGTTCCTTTGCAACCTGTTGGGATACAGGGTCGACCACTACCGTTAGAACTAACTTTGTGATTTGTTGAAATAACAAAAACAAAAAATTACCGTGTGGCGCTTTATCTTTGCGGGATTTTAATTTTTGCGTTAGTAATTTTTTTGCGCTTTGAGGGAACTAATCTTTGCGATATGATTATGGCAAAAATTGTAGTTTTTTTTTCTTTATGGGGGATGATTTTTACGGTTGCTTTCGTTTCAATGTTTTGTACCTTGAAATACAATTTAGTGACTGGCACGGTTGCCGTATATTTCTGTTTTAACTTTTTAAGGTAATTTCGTCACAATTTCTTCATTTTGTTTTGAAGAAAAAGTCTTGCATTTATTGAGATATTGTATATAGATTGTAATGTATGATAATTCAATGAATGATAATTTGGACAGAGGAGTAATTTTGCGGGAACTTTTTATGCGGATCCTGAAAAAATCGCAAAAATTAAACCTGCAAAAATAAAGTACACTGAGCTATCTGATCTTCTTGCCAAAATGTGTTCTTTAATGTAACTAAATTATCTTTTATCGATAGACAGATAAATTAATAAAATGACATTCATTTTACAGCCATCTTCATTATAAAAGAGGTAGAATCCTATTGAGATGTAATCATAAAAAGGCTCTTAAAGGGTAAGAAATGACATTCTTGTATAATATAATGTTATCATGTAAAGTTTAAACATACACTTATTTCACAAAATGTTGTCGGACGAGAGACCTAAAGCACACGCGACTAGACCGAAAGGGAGCATGGGTAGATGCAAAATGTAACTCATTTTTCGGCTTTGGTATTGATTTTAGACACCAAGAAATGAAGTTCTGTGTTGTATAAGGGTATAGCAAGCCTGATGTGGATGTCGTCTTGATATTCGTGTAGTTTTATTGGTTAAATAATTTCTACCCATACTCCCTTTCGGGTGAGTCGCGTATGCTTTGGGTCTTTGGTCCGACAACGTTTTTTAAAAAAGGTGTATCTTTCACGTACAATCGAACCATCTCCACGACGACCACCTTGCCAACAGATTAAGTGTCCGTCGTAGAGAAGTTTCAATATAAAACCATCAAACAAGTACGACTTCCCGACGCATGTCGATGTTCGTAGTGAATGGCAAGAGATAAAAAGTAAATTTATGAATTGGATGGATAGGGTCGATTACGCGCGAATTGGAAAAGAAAACGCTCAACATTGTGGGGAGGTAGCCATAATTGAGGAAAACATACCTGATTCTCGGGTTTTAACTGCATGAGAACTGCAAAGTTTGTCATATGGTTGCATTCACATACTGCA
Source organism: Telmatactis stephensoni (assembly GCA_029948255.1). Lineage (NCBI taxonomy): Eukaryota > Metazoa > Cnidaria > Anthozoa > Actiniaria > Isophelliidae > Telmatactis > Telmatactis stephensoni. The sequence continues at coordinate 12,814 of JALIZF010001806.1, forward strand.
TGAGTAGCCGTCAAGGATTTGATGCTACATCCTTTCTTAGACCAGCTGCCGTTATACGGTGAACTAGTAAAAGATAAAAAAATATACTTTGAACTAATGAGGCATCAATATTGCTTACCGTACATAGGGCTCTCCACCTATTTACCTCGAGATTTCGGCCAACAAATACATCTTTCCTTACAACTTAATCAAATTGATTAATCTGCCCATATTTTTACATGGGCTTCCTGCGTAGCAGGGAGACCATGTCGAAAATTACCGCTGGATCTTCGTGTTCTTCGTGGTGACTCTTACGCTTCAAAAAGGAGCCCCGTCCCCGGAGGGCTCGGGAGGAATTTGTGACTCCGTTGCTATAGTGAGGAGCCCCGTCCCCGGAGGGCTCGGGAGGGATTTGTGACTCCGTTGCTATAGTGATGTCAGCTTTTCTGACATCTATTGTCTGACGTTGCTTCGACTCCCTTTCGGTCTTGAACTTTACTCTTGTACTCGAAGGGAACAAAGGTTGAAGTTAAAGAAAGACGGAGTCGGACATGAAGGAAATCAATCCTAGAACGCTGACCTCACACACAAACGCACACGATATTTGTGGTAGGCCCACACTAAAAGATGTTCAGCGTGATTTTCGGAACGGGCCGGTCCACGAATCTCCTAGCAATGATAGCAAAGTTCTTACTAGTTCTCATGAGGTAGCAAGTTCAAATGATTCAAATATTACTGTTAACTGTAATACAATTCACGAAACTACAACAACTGACATGAAAACTGACTGTATGCATGGTGACATGGAGAAATCAGTTGCATGTGACTTTAAAAATCTCAAAAATCGAACAGCTTACCGAGGTCAGCCCAGCGTGATCAACAAGAAAGCCGCCATATTGGATATTTTACCTACGCGAACGACTCAACTACAGTTCATTTTTCCAAGTAAGCTTAAAATATTTCGTTCAGCGAGTATCTGGATTCTTATATTTGCTTTAATGACACTTATACCTTATCAACACGGATTTAGCAAGATTTTTGTCACATTTATAAGCGTGATTGTTATAAGCTTAAGCTTATGTGCTTCGCTTTGCACGTGGACCGCTGTATACCTTGATCAAAACTTTTCAAATTGTCTTGATGATTGTGATATATTCCAAAAGGCTGCTGATTTAAATTGTAATGCCAACAACTGTAATGATATTGTAGTGTCAATAAAAATACAAAAGTTTAGATCACGCTATGCTAAGTATTTGTATTATAATTGTACTCGTGTTATGTGTAAATGTCATCCTGATGGTAATAAGCGAGATCGAGAGCCAAGCAGAATACCATTGAACAAGTTACGTCGTTTCTCACAGAAGAACAGGAATATGCAGAGATATGTATGGCATCATGTGCTTAAAAACATACCTAAATCTTCAGAAGTTCATAATTATGTTATTTCGCCACGACGTAGAAAATGTAGAAACATGAGTGCAGAAAGAAAATACATCTCCTTTGTTCATACAATTATGAGACGGAAACAGTATGGTGCAAAGTACAGTTATCATAAGCTTATGTATTCAAGTAAACAAAAAGAATATCGGAGATGGTTAAAGTTGTTTTCGTGTAATTATTTTGTACACAATGAGTTTAAGGGTGCAATTCATAAAGGCAATTGTACAAAATACAAACTTTGCAATGACATAGAGACAAACCCCGGCCCTCAAACACTAGTACACTATGTTGATCCCACTAAAACAATAAAAGCTCCATATAGTCAAGGAATGTTGAAATGTTTGGAGCTAATGCTGGTCAGCAGTGTGTTGCGATAAGCCTTTGTGCTTTAATATATCACAAAATGAAAGGAATAAATACACCTAATGATTTACAGCAAATCATGCTTATTGGTAATGAGCTTTATAGCAGTTTGTCGCAACTTGCACGGCAATCATTCTTAATGTTAACTGAATTACCTACAATGCTCACAGTTCTAGACAAAAATTATCAACTAGATTATAGTGAAAGCTACTCAGGTAATGTGCATGGTGATCTTATTAATATTGATGAATATGAATATTGTATGGGACTACAAAGAGCTTGTCATTCATTGATATCACAACAGTACAGGTCATTTATATTGATTATTGGTTGCATTGGTGTAGCCATTATTTACTGTCCTGATTCAAATAATTTTAAAATATTTGACTCTCATGCAAGAGATGTTTACGGTAACGGTCACCCACAAGGTACATGTGTACTATTGCATGTTTTATCAATAGACAATCTCGTCGGATATTTTCAAAGTTTACATGGCTTAACAGCAACTTATGAATTAATAGGAATCAAAATTGTTAATGCTGATATAGGTATAGAGAACAATCCAAAAGCTGATAAAAATATTAATACAGCAAAAACATTACTTAACAATCTACAGAGTTCTTTTGTAAAATCCCTTTATTCTATTTGTTACTCAGTCATTGCACCTTGCAATTATTGGAGGTCAAATACTTTACAAGCAATTGAAAACAGTGCATCTAAATTTAACTTCACTGCACATGACATACCAGAATCTCTTGATATTTGTGGAGGTATCAAATTAAGAATACAATGTAACAAGCAAAGCAAGGAAGTATTACAGAATTCATGTAACAGTAAGAAAATGTTAGAGACTTTGATATCAAATAATCATATGCAAAATACAGCAACTACATTATATAAGGAATTTAAACTAAACATCAACCTTTCCAAAGAGTGCATAAGTAAGAGAGTCTGAATTGATTAATAGGTCGCGTGTCATGTTGATTTCCATTTGGTCTATTTTTAGAAACACCAGATTTCTACACGCTACTCCCGCCATAGGGAACCCAAACTCATAAACTGAATGAAAAAGCAAACTATGAATACACTTATTTTTTTAAACCCTTTAAATTGTTAAATAAAGCAATTATAGATCATTTTAAAAAGTTTGAATTGGTTTCTAACAATTTTTTTCTTGCTTTTCATTCAGTTTATATAAGTGTGGGCTTCCTGTGGTGAGAGTAACGCGCGAAGATTTGATGTTTCTAAAAATACCCCAAATGGAAATTAACAAGGCGTCTGACACTCTTACTCTCTTGCCTTACCACAATAATTATAGTTTGTATTTTGTTTTTAATTATTTGACTAATATTCTGCCACACGTGATCTTGGCGTGAAAATAATCAGGAAGCCCATGTAAGCGATCGCAGATCGTCTAGTTCTTCTATGTACAAATATTTTTTTTTTCTCCGATCCTTCCATCCTCTTTTCTTTCCACTGTTCGTTCCTTGCTGCTCGCTTGCTTTCTCGCTGGTATCCTTTCCTCCCTTCCTCCCTTCCTCCCTCCCTCCTTCGATCCTTCCTTCCTTCCTCCCTTCCTTTCTTCTTCCCTTACTTCCTTCGTCCCTTCCTTCCTTCCTTCCTTCCTTCCTCCCTACTTGCTTCTTTTATCTACAATTACACTTACGGTATTGAGTAGTTCCAAAAACTACAATATATTCTTGATAAGTCTTTGGTGAAGTTTTCCTGGAAAAGTTTGAAATGCAGAAATTCGTACAAAATATTCTTTATATTTACTAAATTTGAGTTACAAAATTTCTCATCCTCTTCCCCCCTCCAGCCCTCTTCCCCCCTCCAACCCCGACTCCACATAGTCCATTACGCTTCCTTACCTGTATGAGCTTATGATTGATAACAATGCCCTCCTTGAATGGTTCCTTTAACTTGGGGTAGGTGTTCAGAGAAAATATCTTTGTGTTCACTTTTATACGCCTGGAGATTCATTATTTTTGCAATTAATTAATTGTGTGTTGTCAGCTGATATAATAATATCTCATCATCCCTCCATCCCTCTCTCCCTCGTTCCTTCCCTCTCCCTTTTTCCTGGCCCTTCCCCTTCCTTTCTGTGCGATTAAAGCTGTAAGATAGTTCTAAAGAGTGGTCGGCAATATGTGTCTATTTCTATGACAAAACTTCAAGACACCTACGGGATTAGCGGGGTCGAATTTCGATTCAGAGTTAATGGTATTCGATCGAAACTTACTTTGGGTTGCTTGATTCTTCAAAAATACTTGGTGTAAAGTTGAATATTGTGTCATTTTTAAACACAACAGCCACGATTAACGTTTTTTCTAAAAACCCAAAATAACAAATAATTATCTACAATCAAATCAATTTAATAATTTAATCAATTAAATCAAATTAAATTAAATTGAATTAAAAATTAAATTATCACTTAAAATGCCTCAAGCAGCATGAGGATCCACATGATGGAAATAAAATAACGTTTGACCAATAAAACTTGCTGTTCTTTTTAACTTGATTTAAACACTAATTTTGATTGAGTGTTCACGATTAGTGAGAAAGTATTGAATAATTACACATATGAAATGTATCATTGTTGAGAAACTACACAGGAGTTCTGTATTGCGTCTCAATAACGCCATGCAACGACTGTAAATTGTGAGATGTAAGGTGCTTTAACTAGGGGACGCGCCACTCCGTACCGAAGCGCACAGACAAAAAGAAGGAATAGAACTGAAGCGAATGTGAAAGAAAATAACAAGAACTGAAGTACGAGTTTCGCTGAAAGACGTCATTTTCTCCGAATAAGTACTTGTTTAGCCGTACCTTGATCTTTGAGCAAAGTCTTGGGAATCGACAGAAATTCGCTCTCATCTTCGCCGTAGCTTGGCAAAACGACGTTAGAATTTGTATTCCGGTAGACAACTTGTGCGCGATAAGCTAGAGGGAAGGAAACGTAAATTCATTAAATTTAAGGAGGGGCCATTTTGTTAGCATCTTATACTACTTCTGAAGCTGACACTCGATTACTTTCCCAACACTCACCAACAGTATACTTGCTTTGCGGCTGAGGTCGTCGACAGTTTGGCAATTCACTTTTTCAATTAACAAACCGAACCGTCCGCGAGCAGTCATCCAGACATCCATGCCAACCGACCAACCATCCAACCAACCAATAGGCAGAGTAAGCACATGTAAAATAATTATAAATATTTGATATTCTCACCTATTGCATTGTTTGTCACTTCTATAACCGTCTGGTTTGTGTGAAGATGCATCTTTGTAAATTCCATTGCAAAGTGTTCAATTATTTGGGCCTCAAGTAATGGGTTAAAATCCTCCTCTTCCATTGGTAAGTCATCGATACTGTCCATGAGCTCATCATATTCGTCCAGCAAGTCCTTTAAAAACATTCGACCAGTTTAACATTTACTCTAGAATAAACTGCTAAAGGACCGAGCAAATGAGACAACAATGTTGGCCAAGAACTACTAATTAGCCATTTCCCAATCGATTAAGGGACTGGGTACTAGTTTGAATATTTAATGCGTAACGTGAAAGAGCACATCAAACTGATATACAAGATTACAAATGTTGATGGTCTTTGGCTGCATATTTCCACAGTAGTAGCCTTTCAAAGATTCATTAATTTACAAGGGAATGTATAGTTTGGAGGGACACTGTCCTTCCAAACCATACATTTCTTTATAATTTTTTACATATTTGAATGTCTGTCACACAGTCCATATTCCACAGAATACAATGAAACTCCATAATCTTGTATATTTTGATGTGCTCTTTCGTGTTATGGGGTTTATTTCTTAATTGAAGTGCTTTGCTTTTACCTTTTAGTCAATAAATTTGCACACCAAAGTGTTCATTACCCTTAAGTATCAGTAAGGAATTTTACAATCATAATTCTAATTACCTCCATTGAAGTATGGTCGCTTGGGTCCAAATTTCTCAAAAACATATTGAACTCTTCAATCTGTTGGTAGATTAGAACATTTTACAGGGCGGATCTAGGAGTTTGAGCGGGGAGGGGTGGGTTGGGTTTAATTTTACAAAACAACAACAACAACAACAAACCAACCAACAGACCAACCAACAGTCTAACCAACCAACCAACCAACCGACCGACCGACCGACCGACCAACCTACAAAGAAGTAGCGACCAATCGATCGATCGACCGACCGACCGACCAAACAAAAGCTGATTCGCTAGGGAATGATGAGTCTTTTTTTACGAAATACCAAACTCGTGCCATGTCGTTAAATCATGTCCTTGGATTTCAGGAAAGTTTGTTTAAAAACACCTCCTGCTATGTGATTCAAAGAAAATCATTTGGAAATTCTACGCTTTTTAAATGAAGACGACTGCATGACCATATCGGCGGGGGATCACGGGTACCCTGTGACCACCCCTGGATCCGCCACAGTTTTAGGAAATCAAATTTGGAAGAAATTGTAATTTTGACAACCCGACATTCGCCCAATCCTAACGCCTTTTTAAATTAAAACTGAAGTACTTACCATTTTCTTTCCTTTTTGGCGCAAAGGAGTACTTGGTTTGACCGTATTTGTTGGGCTGCTTCCTGAAAACGTACTAATAATTTTCTGTGTATTTACCACTTGAGTCGATGGAGTTGACTGTTGTATTCGCGTAGGGAGGTGGGTCATTGATGGTGTTTTTGTTTGCGATGGTCGTGAAATACTTGAACTGCGTTGGACAATTCTTGTTGTAGATCTTGATATGACTTCTGAAGAAGTAGCAAACTGCATAGTTTTTCCTTCTTGTAATGATGCACTTGTACTTGATGATATTTTGGAAGAGGGATTGATTATTGTTGATCGTGATGGGGATGAAATACTTGAACTGCGTTGGACAATTCTTGTTGTAGATCTTGATATGACTTCTGAAGAAGTAGCAAACTGCATAGTTTTTCCTTCTTGTAACGATGCACTTGTACTTGATGATATTTTGGTAGAGGGATTGATTATTGTTGATCGTGATGGGGATGAAATACTTGAACTGATTTTGATAGCATTTGTAGTAGTCCTTGATATGACTTCTGAAGAAGTAGCAAACCGCATAGTTTTTCCTTCTTGTAATGATGCTCTCGTACTTGATGATATTTTTGTAGAGAGATGAATCATTGTTGATTGTGATGGGGATGAAATACTTGAACTTGGTTTGACAGTATTTGTTGTACTTGTTGATGCAACTCCTGAAGAAGTAGCGATCTATGAATTTAGTTATCTCTGGTTGTATCGAGGCAATGTAGTTGTACTCGTACAAACACCTCAACCGTGCTTGCAATGAGTGTAAAGCTGTGTATATTATATTTTGTTTTTGATTTTTCCACAAGTTTAATTTGTATTAAGTTAAGTTGAGGGTTTTATGGTGCGAAAGTTATATTTTTAAGGTTCGTTGTAAAGGATTATCAGTATTGAAGGGAAGTCGATTAATTATAAGAATACAAAACAATACCATAAAGAATTCAATTCTACACTAATGAAATTTATTAGCGTTGATGAAGTAGTTTTGTCAGATAATAAATTGGAATTATTACTAATTTCCTTTGGAGAAAAAAAGAAAAGAGTTTACCTGACTGGCAGACGTATGCCTTATTTTCTTCACATTTCTTTTCATAAAATTTGTTTTTTTTCTTAAACGTATAGCATCGGTTTTTTTGCTTGCCGGAGACGGAAATGGTTGCTGCTTTTCCATTTGCCCATCTTAGTTGTCCATCTTGATCTCTTCTGAGTCCTACCCAATAATGTCCACCATTTGGTAACTTCTTTTCTAACTCATTTATTTTGTCATTTGTATCTAAAATGGCAAGTATGCCGCCGTTTGTGCCACAGGATTCATTAGCTTTACTCCATGTCAGTTCTGGCTTTTTAAATATTTGAAAGTCGTTATCACTCCTTGCGGTCTTGTGTTGTAGGCCTACAAAACATCATGATGAATTGTATCAAAACAAGCTCCTTTCACACACACAAGAGAGTTACATGCGATCTACCAATCATTGCCCAAGGGGGATCTACCAATCATTGCCTGGGGGAGGGGGGGTACTCCTAATATTTTGCTAATATGGATTTGCGGCGCCTCAGGATCCGGGCTTTAAGCTCTTAAAATTGTTAAAACCAGTTTTTGAGTGATTTCCGGTAAAATTCGTGAATTTTCCTGGGGATTAGGGTTAGGTTCCAGTTATTCCTAACTACATATTAGGTGGAATTTTTGCGGCACCTCAATTTTATTATTTTTGCAGATCGTATATTTCACGACATTTTAATTTTGCGATTGGGTGAAAAACGCTACAGTGTAACTCACTTTCGCTATTTTACATTGATCATCTCAACAAAAACTTTTCATGCACGGTAATACCAGTTATAAAATGGCTTTGAATAAAATAGATTTGAGTGTGAGTATGAGTATGATGCCTCGATGTCCATAAAAACAATCAAAACTCTTTCGTAACCGTGCCGTACCGTACCGTGCTGTTTTTACAGTCATGAAAACTGTTCACGTAACATTTGTGTCATTTCTTCGAAGAGAAATTTATGGCATTGTTTGCACAAGGATGCTGTTTTATTAAGTTACAAATAAAACTATATATATACTGATGAAGAATAGCAAAACCAACTACTTCATCTGCTGTGTACTTTCATCCAAGAACATCACAAAAAGTTAGTATCATTAATCTTCATGAAATTTCGAAATTTGAATGAAATTTTTTTACTAACTCGGACTTTCAAAAAGGTTGATCGCAGTCAATAATGAATCTACACACCTGTCTTTTTATTATCAAGAAATCGCCAAGTTTTCATATTCAATTAGGCCTAAAACGGAGTGTATACTCAATTCTAAAAAAAACAATCAATGAGTAAAAGTTTAAAACTGAGTTTGGAAGGATTTTTTTTAAACCCTTACGTTGATAGACTACATATTTCCGATGCATGTTAGCGATGGTGTAGATGAAACACGGAAATGTTTTTTTTTTGTGGGGTGATATTATATGAAGCCTACCACAATTTAACTGAAAAAAATGATTTACTGAAAACAGTTTTGGTTAAACAAATGTCCACTTTCAAATTTAGAAACTCTTGACTCGAAGGTTACAAGCTAAAGAATTACTTATCTCTAAAAGCACAAATTATCAGCCTGTGACAGACTAAATAGGAATGGAAATATAATTAAAAACGACGTATTTTCAAGCCTTACCAATACAAAAAAGAAACATCCAAATTTCCAGTAGAAGGGCCATTTTCTGGCTGGTGCTCATGAACGATTTCCAGACGTTGTTGGGCTTGGTGGAGCTTTATTGGTGCAGTTTCTCTTTCCTGGCTTGAACTGATGATTGGTGCAGGTTAGATCGTATCGTCAAAATTGATTTTTTTTTAAATCGCTGTTTCTATAGTTTTAATGACGTAAATACGCATTCGGGCTTCAATGAGGAGATATCACTGAAATTAAGGAAGGAATAAAAGAAACCATATTAGAAGGAATAAAAGATATTATTTCATGACAGGAGTCCTATCACTCAATTGATATTCACTCAACCTATCTATTTTGAGTATGATTATAGATAAAAATTCGACGGCCCAAGTCTTCTTAATAAGGAAATCATAACTATTACAATATATAGATATATAGAGGAAAAAGGACAAACATTGAACTCATCCACTTTGGGTAGGCAGTGACATGAACGGTGCATGCAGCTGTGCCATTATATTACAGCCAATTTTAACTTTCAGAGTAAAAAAAAATAGAGCAGTCGACTTTCTACCCGAATAAGAGTCGACTTTCTACCAATAGGATTCGAGGATTCAAGTGCTATTCAGGATAAATTTGAACGAGTGAGTTTTCAAGAGTAACAAGATTGCAAGAAGCGTAGGCGAGAAACATAAACAAGTCATCAGTAATAACTGAATTTAAAATGAGTGAGCGCTTTAGCTAGAGAACATACTTATTAAAGCTCTACACTAAAGAGTAAATTTAACTGAGAAAAAAGAAAGAAATGCCTAAGAAATTGCATGTAAAAGAAAAATCGACGGAAATGCCATGGGCTCCGACAATTTGGACTTGGCATTTGAAAGCACGAGCAACTAATTTCAAGTAGTTTGAATCCCCGAAGTTTGAATTGAAGGAAGCTGAATGACTTCATTAGAAACTCATTGGGCTAGCTGGTCATCCGGGATGTATCTTTGCCCAGTAAATTAGCCTGTTAATTAAATTACTAATTTTTATGAGAAAACCGTAGATTAGTAACTGAAATACAACTTATCAAACTCATTAATAATTCATTAGAAAACACAATGGAAATCACCACCGTAACGTAGATCTTTATATCCGATGAAGATTTTTGGTCATTTGGATAAAATTTAACTTGGATTTTTTAAGCCAAAAATAGTCAAACTTGGAAAATTCTGGTCAAATGTGATAATTGACAACTAGACGTTGGATAAGTAATAAAAAGAACGAGAGAGTGTGTTATATCGGGTCTAAAGATCCTCGCCTTCGGCTCGGCCGATCTTTATCCACCGATATAACACGCTCTCTCGTTCTTTATATATTACATATAACACGTTTTCCTGTTCTTAATACATTACTTACAGACTGGATACTTTACAGACTTTGAAGTATAAATCGACCTTTTCGCTTTACCACTAATTCCAGCTATAAAATTGAGTAAAACAATAGGTGACAACAAAGTTTAGGCCGAATGTAAAGTTTCTTTTTTGAAGCAACAAAACTCACAACCGTATTAAACTATTCCAGTAGACAAAGAGAAAAACTCACATTGTACGCATACGTGATGATTAAAACAAACTAAATTTATATTCCACACAAACTTTGTTGCCACCTATTGTTTTATGGCGTACGAATTCGAAAATAGTGGTAAAACAAAAAGGTCTGAGGTACATTATGTACATCATGTGACCAAACTGAGTAGAACGATGAGTGGCTTATTATTACCTCGTGAATAATTAATGAGTTTACAAAGTGCAATTGGCAACGTGCCTACATCTACCGGCGTGGGCACCGAGTGCTGCGATTCCAAAACAACCACGCAAAAACATTTTCCGGATGATAAATTGTGCCCACATCGAGTCAAAAATAGATGTTCAGCATTTCTTCTATTTCAGTGATAAACGAATGTAATGCATAATTTGAGAATTACTTTTTTAGATGATGGTGTTTATTAGAGAAAAGCGGTGGTCATTGTCGATGAACAAACTAACTTATGGCTAACCTAGTCGGCGAAGGGGGTCAGTTTACACTATTGATTTCTCCTCGAATTACAGTGAAGCAAAAACAAAGCAAAACAAACAAAAAACAAAACAAAACAAAACAAATAATTGAACGAAGCAAAAAGTATAGTTAAATTTAATCCAAGATGGCTGCCATGCCGTGACGTCACTTGAAACATCTCAATAGCCAGTGGCGAACGAAATAATATATCATACAACAACATTGAAAGAATGATCTATTGTTTTAGAATTTCATTCTTGTTTATACTATAAGAAAAATACTTGTGTGAATACTGCATTTAGTATTCAACATCACTGATTAATTTGAGGAAAAACAACGCCAGGATAAAATCTATGTTACAAGAAACTCCAGCAGGGAAGCAAACAATTTTTTTCTCACTACATCGATTTGTAAACGCATAATTTAGTAATGGACTCCAAACATTTTCAAACCCTAACACTAATTCAAAGTTAAGCTTCAAAAACAAATTCTACTTTATTCATGTTTTCCCAAAGCTGTGTAAACTTGTACTCGCTATTATTTTCCAATTTTTTTACTACTTTACATTATTATTGTTTTGTATTTTCGAACCTTCAAAGTTCCGACACTGAATCACTGAATTGAATCTTTTTAAATTTCCGCACTAATTATTGATCAATCTAGGATGTTATTATTTGCTTAACATGATTGAAATGAATAACAAAAATGATTGATTGAATGGTCGGTAATATTACTGTACTTTATTGACAGAGAGTGCAGTGACTGAAGCGACAGGCTACCTCACGTCTCCCATCTCATCGGTATTACAACAAGTATATACTTAAAATAATCATCATCATCATAACTTAGATATTTATAAGGGCATATATTATTCAACTATGCTTATAGAGTGATTTAAGCAAATAAGAAATACTAGATGCTAAATGTTTTTTCTCCTTTTGTTCCTTTGCATCTAGTAAAAACTAACAGCTAATTAGTATTGCCCAGGGTTATTGAAATCACTCTTTATCCACTAACTAGCTAATTATATAAATAAATATATATACGTAAATAAATAAATATGTATATTTGTATGTAATGTGAAAAGATATAGTAAAACATATTAAAAAGATATAACTTGATACTGTTCTAAAAATAACTAATATTTACAAAAGGTTTTTGAAAAAAAATCTTTAAAAAGAGTCTCTAAAAATTTCTTAAAAGCTACAATTGACTTTGCTTTTCGGATGTGTTGTGGAAGACTATTAAACAATTTAAGTGATGCAGCACTTACTTAAAACAATAATCAATACAATTACAAGGTGTTAGAGGAGTTAGAAAAACAACAACGAAAAAAAGTGTAACGTGGGTAAGTGAACAAATGACGTCATAACCTCCATCCTCTTGAAACACATGCTGTGTCCACGAACTTCCTGTTTTAACTAAGGGCCCGTTCACATGAAGGCGAGTTGTCCCTGGTAGCAGGAATAACTCTTGTTTTCTTTTCCCACAAAACAAAAGAGTTATCCCTGCTACTGTACCAGAGACAACTCGCCTTCATGTGAACGGGCCCTAAGATAGCTATGTATTAACAGGGCAAATTATTCATGTAATTAAAGTGATTTCATTTAACTCGGGAAATAGATATTAGATTATAGAGACACCTGGATTGACTATAAGATTTTGTTTCATGGGTCAAGTGAAAACACTCTGACAGTTTCTTTTGTGTTGTGTGAGGAAGTTTAGCGGTCTACGTGGCCTGAGTCTTTTATTTTTTCCGCATTTTAAACTGTGGTAATCAAACGATCCCTTTTTTAATAATTTAGAGTTCCAACTATAATTCATTTCGCTTATGAAAAGGGAAGTTTGTTTTCCAAATCAAATCGACGAAATTGAAAAATTAAACATTCAATTTAGTGACAGGGTTTTAATTGCGGAGAAAGGCGTATTTGAAAATAACGTGTTTCGACATGAAATGTTGATAAATAGCGCGTATCTACTAAGGCCATCAAAACTAGGAAGGAAGTAAAAGATTTTTTATCAAACATGCAGAAAAGACTTTTTCGTTAGCCAAAAATGTGATGATAAAAGTCAGGTTCACGATTATGAACAAATAGACAAATAATCTATGTCAGTAATTAGGTGAGTAAATAAACAAGCAGGAAAGCAAGCAATAATGAAAAACTGTGTATAAATAATCAGGCAAATAAATATATCAGATGAATGAATAAAAGACGGAAGAAAAGGCGTTACGTGTTTATCTGAATAATCGTGAATATCACCTATTTTTGACAGTCCAGCTTTTCGGTTACAATTGAAATAAAAATTGTTCTTGTTCTTTTTTCAACACAAAACTTGGACGACAGTAAGTAAATTTAGTTTTAGTGCAAGCAGCAATTGTTACTGTAGGAAAACAACTGATAGGAATGGCTGTCTTTAGTGTAAATCGGACCCCTGAAAAACGAACTTAATTATTCATGAATTATCATAATCGACTGCACTTAACGAGATAAAATTTCATTACGGAACTCCCGGGGGGGGGACTCCTATATATAAGAGGACGGGGATGCTCGTCGGAAATTTTGAAAATGACCCCTAAAAGGTACCTGAGTGGGTTTGACAACAATTCATTTCTGCCCCTAAAAGGTACCAATTCAAAAACAATAATAAAGAATTAAAGTAATGAAACACTTTGTTATCGATGTGCTTTAAAGATTCAATTCAGATCATCGAAATCGTCCCTTTCATGCTTATTTTAGGTAGTTTATTTACCCCAAAACAGTCCCTAAAAGGTACCAGCTATGTCTCTGGTAGTCCACTTAAGTCTAAGACACCCTAAAAGGTACCAGATTGCAGATTTTGACCCCTAAAAGGTACGACGAGCATCCCCGTCCATTTACGATCGGAGTCCCCCCCCCGGGACGGAACTGTACATTATTTTGTGATAAGAAAACCCTACAGGTCAGGTCCACAGCACATGGCTCGACTAGTTTGCCGAGGGCGATATTTTGAATCATGGTCTAGCTAGAAATGGACGCTACAAATTGTAGATGGAAATCAGACAGATCTAATTCAACTGGATTAAAGTGCCTATTAAATAGAAAAATTACCTTCAAAATTTCAGGTTAATGTAAAAGTGCAGTTAAATCAGAATGATGTTTACAGTTTGCTCAGTTTTCTCTTCTTGTTTCCAGAGATACCAAAATATGCAAATTAGCAACTGATGACATCAAGAGTGTTACACGTACAGTCAGTTCATCAAGAAAATTCCTGTAAAAACTTGGCTAAAACGTTGCCTAATATTTTAGGCAATCTTTTATAACAGAAATGTTCTTCATTCTATGCCTTATGAACTGACTATGTAACACCCTTGACGTCATCAGTTGCTAATTTGCATGTTTGGAAAACTTTTGATATCTCTACAATTAACAAGAAGAGATATAAATAAGCTGTAAACGCCATTTTTTTAACTGCACTTTCATATTGGCTTGCAATTTTGAAGTGATTTTTTTTCATTTCATAGGCGCTTTAACACCTTTCGTCTTTTGATTAAGTTAATTAAAAATAGTATAAATGAAAGATACAATTCGTTTTGCTACTTATAGTCAGCTTTCTGATTATTTTTCTTGCTCATTTAACTCAAACTTAACTCAAAAGAAAGAAGTTGTTACCGAATGATTTAATTCGATGGGTACATGAAATTCCTTTTGCTATCAAAGCGGTGAGCTTTCTGATTATTTTCTCGCTCATTTAACTCAAACTTAACTCAAAAGAAAGAAGTTACCATCACTGCTGGACTATTTGACATTATGGTTACTTTAAATTCCTTTTGTTATCATAGTCGACTTTCTGATTATTTCTCTCAGTCATTGAACTCAAACTTACCTCAAAATAAAGAAAGAAGCTGCCGCCACTGACTGAATGATTTGATATGATTTTAAAATCTGAAAAAGAAGGGGAAAATAAATGAGAGGTAAACAAACGATAGAAAAGTAAATATATCAACCAATGTAGCTGAATAAACAAACCCCAGAACTCTTGGAAAAATACCACTGACAGCCAAGTAGTTGTATTTTTGATAGTCAAATACAGCTTTAGGAGGAATATGTTTTGAGATTTCTAAAGTTTTATATCGTTTAAATTCGACTTTTATAGTCACGGAGAACTGGATTGTACTGTCTTGTTTTCTTTTGTTCATTTACGCTGAAAGACTCGGTGAAGATGGTGTATGCTTAAAAGCAGCGCTGTCCGTGTTGACATGTACTTTATATTACTGAAAATTATATTAGAAGTATTAATTATATGAAGTATGTCATTTTTATAAACAACACCTCGGCCCTTGTTTCTCGATTCCAATTATTTCGATTTCCTATCTGTCATGTGGTGTAAATTATTTTGAAATAGAAAGAGCATCCCCGAGTGTTTGTTTTTTCCATCACAGTCCAAATTTCAACAACCTCATCAATTCCCAAGATTGATTCTATTCTTACCATTGATGAGTTCAATTGGTAATGGTGAACTTCAGTCCACATTCGGATGTTTATGATTTCAAAGCCTTAAACGTGCTCAAAATAATTCTTGGTAAACGTTTTGTCGTGGGTTCCGGAAACATCTTCCTTATGGAGCATTGAGTTTTTCGCCGTGGGAGCTTGGATGTCAATTGTCACAGCTGCAGAATTTTCCATGTGCTTTCGTATTTATTTACTAAGTATTATATTAGTACAATATTGTTCTCCCATGGCTCGGTTCCTTGTTTATTTAAAACAAAATCTGATTTCTAAAAACCTAATCAGTTTATATAAATACGCGTGTTAAAATTTCTAGAAAAAATTTTGTCCGAGTAGAAGTTCTAAGCAAATTTGAATAGGCAAAAAATGATTGTACTTCGAATCTGCATTTTATTTAAAACTGAAAGAACATAATTTGAATATAGCATGGTTTTAATCTTTGGTGAAAATGGCATACCCGCCATGGTTGCCATGAAAATGATTGGTTGCCATAAAATTAACATTGGTTGGCATGGAAAATGGCGTTGGTTGCCATGGAAATTTGCATTGGCTGCCATGAAAAATGGCTTTGTTTGCCATGAAAAGTGGCAACCAGTTGTTTTATTTTAAAGTCCCTATGACGCATATTTTTTTATTTTCAAACTCATTTCTTTTCTGGGAATATAGTTAAGATCTTTTTATCCCATTTTGGAATACTCCATATTTTCGGAGATATAAAAGTTTCAAATTTCAAAATGCAAATGTGATGACGTCAGGGGAGTCATCATCACCAGCTTCTCATAGATTTTACTAAAAGAGGTCTTCAATACCACAACCAGATTTTTTACTCAAGCACAGGCTTTACCAACAGAAATAAATTCCAAATGAAAAAATAAGAGTATTTCAAGTCATCTTGGTTTTGTATAATAAATGATGACTCCCCTGACGTCATCAAATTTGCATTTTGAAATTTGAAACCTTAATATCTCGAAAAATTTGGAGTGTTCAAAAGTAAGACAAAAAGACCTCAACTATATTCCCAGAAAAGAACTGAGTTTGAAAAGAAAAAAAATATGTGTCATAGGGACTTTAACCATTAAACTCTTTTGCACGAACTAAGAATTCTGTTACTTCTGTAAGAATTCAGCAGTAGGAGGTGTTTCAGTTTACGAAGAAAATGGCGCCACAGATGTTTATGCAAAATGATGACAACATTGGAGTACAATCGGTTTCCTAGCCGTTCTCTGGATAGAGTCCAGGCCCCATGCACTAAAGCAATTTAGACAGGTTTTCACACCAACTTAATATTTTGCAATATTTTGCCATTGGGCCGAATTGGTGAAGGTGGGCTTAAACGAGAATTTAAGAGGACGCTGTCGAAAATTTGCACATCTATCCATCACTTTTTTCGTTCGTGCACCAAGGAAAACACCTGTTTGATTATGTAGTCCGAACAGCAAAGCAGCTGTTGTTCGGCCGGCTCGTTGAAGAAGTGGAAGAGAGGAGGAAAAACCCTGATGGGAATGACAACGACTAAGATCGAAGTCACTTTGAGTGTCGGTTGAGGGGAGTTTTAGAACGTTTTACATGTCAAAATAAAAGACAGAGATACCAAGGTATTGTTCTGTGTGACGGAAATAAAGCAGTTTGGGTTTCACCTTGTGTCAAACAATCACTATATCATACAGAAATCAGAACTTGGGGTGCTTTTCTTTGGTACGCGGATGTCAGTGGTACTGTCAACCGATTATCAGAATTATGATTCTGGAATTGCGAAAGTTACAGCTGGTTCCTTTTAGAGTTGAAAGGACTTAAAAGAAGCAAAACAAAAAACCAAATAGACCTGATAGAATGCCAAAGGAAATGCTGTCACAGCTTGGTTTGCTTCTAGTAATGCAATTGTCTAATACTTTCAACAAATTGTCGCACTTGTAATCATAAAAGTGGAAAAGTGATATGCTTGGCTAAAACAAACCGGAGCTGCGCTGCCTACGAAACTGCAAACACAGCCCAGAAATGCAGAAAGAAGTTGCCGCCAATTTTAAGAAGGCTCGATTTGCATTAATAATAATAAATCAAAAAATACATTCACAAATACATTCATAAATTAATGAAAAACTTGTGCTATCCAGAGATGAGCCTTCTCTCAAGGAACTGCACATACAATTCACAAGTAAAAAATCGAGCAAAAAGAAGCTATCGCAAAAGTTTAAAACGATTCGGAGCCGTACTGTCTAAGAAACTGCAAACATAGTGCAAAAAGAAGTCTGCCGCAGAATTTTAAAAAGGTGTCATTTGCTTCTCCCACATTAATAAAGTAATGAAATAATTGATGCTAACCTGAGGTAAGCCTTCTAGATCTCAAGGAACTGCACATACAGTTCACAAGTACAAAAAGGAACCATCGCAAAAGTTGAAATCGATTCGGTTTGCTTCTAGCTATGCATTCATCTGATACTTTCAACAAATTATATCGCACTCTTAAAACTCAAAAAGTCGTGACATACTATTGGCTGTTGTCACTGTGACGTAGACGTCCTCTCGGCAGCTGGTGTTAGATAACGAATCAAATACAAACAAAATTTTTTAAAGGCAATTAAGGTGGCTCGACCCAACTTTGAAGTAGAGCTACCAATCGTCTTTGAGTGAAAACTATTTGTTCATGAGCAGTCTAATAGTAAATTACATATTACATTCTTATCAGACAAAGATCAAAGTTTATGATGACGTATGTTATATGGAGATCGGCGCTATTATGGCGACGCCTTAAAAGAATTCCCCTTTTTACACATTCTCGAGTTCAATGAGTTCTAGGCTTATTCTTGAAAAATGCTCTTGTGATCTTGTAGTTAACATCATTGCCTTTAGCTCTAGCGAATTAAATCAAATTCTGAGAGAGCGTTTTCGAAATATCATCGATGAGAGATTTTAACTGCAAAAATCGAGCGTAAACAAAACAACTTTTTAAATCTCCTACAATTAAAAAGAAAGTAGCACATCCAAGTTAATTTTTCATCTCAAATTGTTGTAAAGATATCAAATTTGGCTACTGAAAGAGACGAGAGAAATCACATTAATTGATATTGAGAAAAGTGAGCCGAACTCATGTATATGGACATGCTGAATTTGCTTCTGTTGCCCAAATTTCGCTCTATTGTTACATAAACTGCAATACTTAAAGATCCCTTCGATAAATATTGTTTAAAAATTAGTATGGTTTAGTTTAGGTAATAGTTGATATGATATAGCGTTTTCAAATTCATTGAATTATTTTACGGCTGTAAAATATTAGCCTCAAATCAGTATATTTTTCAGCCGGATACAGTGGTCGACAGCTCATTAATGCATGATGTAGCTCCTTTGTTTTAGTTTGTCATGTTTTCGTGCATTCTAGCACCTGATGCAAATTGCGGAACGTTTCAATACTTTCCGATCACTCTTCCGAGATATGGTAATCGCTAGAAAGAAACTTTTTAACTGTACATTTCTTTGCAGCATGTCAGCACATCATTCTATTTTTACTTTGTCTCCCCATGATTCTGCTTTTGACGAGTTTCCATCTGCAGTTGTGTGACAAAAAGTTTCTTTCCTTTTTGGCATTCTTATGTATATTTAGTTTTAGCAATTACCATATTTCGGAAGAGTGCTCGGAAGGTAATGAAGCGTTCCGTAATTTGCACCAAGTGTTGGAATGCATGAAAACACGACAAACTAAAACAAAAGAGCTACATCTTGCATTAATGAGCTGTCGACCACTGTATCCGGCTGAAAAATGTACTGATTTGAGGCTAATATTTTACAGCCGTAAAATGATTCAATGAATTTGAAAACGCTATATCATATCAACTATTACCTAAACTAAACCATACTAATTTTTAAACAATATTTATCGAAGGGATCTTTAAGTATTGCAGTTTATGTAACAATAGAGCGAAATTTGGGCAACAGAAGCAAATTCAGCATGTCCATATACATGAGTTCGGCTCACTTTTCTCAATATCAATTAATGTGATTTCCCTCGTCTCTTTCAGTAGCCAAATTTGATATCTTTACAACAATTTGAGATGAAAAATTAACTTAGATGTGCTACTTTCTTTTTAATTGTAGGAGATTTAAAAAGTTGTTTTGTTTACGCTCGATTTTTGCAGTTAAAATCTCTCATCGATGATATTTCGAAAACGCTCTCTCAGAATTTGATTTAATTCGCTAGAGCTAAAGGCAATGATGTTAACTACAAGATCACAAGAGCATTTTTCAAGAATAAGCCTAGAACTCATTAAACTCGAGAATGTGTAAAAAGGGGAATTCTTTTAAGGCGTCGCCATAATAGCGCCGATCTCCATATAACACACGTCATCATAAACTTTGATCTTTGTCTGATAAGGGTGTAACATGTAATTTACTATCAGACTGCTCATGAACAAATAGTTTTCACTCAAAGACGACTGGTAGCTCTACTTGAAAATTGGGTCGAGCCACCTTAAGCTGTCAATTGTTGACACTTTATATCATATCATGCCGTGCCTTGCCTTTGCCGCTTTCGAGAGCACTGATTCCACTGACACTCCTTCGGCTTCGGGGATACTTAATCATAGTTATATACCCCTCAGCACCATGTGATATTTGTACTTAAAGCCCTTTTCAATTAAGAGGGATAAGTTAACTTGGACATCGAGACGCTTTGAGGCTGTTTTAGAACCTGGCATGGTCCGCGATCGCCACCACTTAGGTGCGCCGTGAAAGGTTTTGAATAATACTGCGCATTTGCGACCAACGCGAGCTGAAATCATTTTAAGTGACCAAAGGATACCGGAAGGAGTTCTAAAAATAGCTCAAATAATACGAAAAATAAAAATTTTTAAATACTATAATACTAAAATTCTATAAAAACATGCATATATTTATATATATTCATTATTCTAATTGAATTTATATGTTTATATCTATATACTATAAAAATATAAATACTTAAACACTAGTCTAGCCTAAACATAAGTGGCCTGAGTGGTCAAAAATAAAAGGTAAAAAGTACTCATTAGAGATTACGGCAACCTTGCCAAGCATGATTGTCAACTGATAGCATTTGCAGGCATACGTGCCTGCAAACAATCTTATTTTAGCAATGAGCGCTCATTTACTGAGCTATGTTTTCTAGAGGTTTTATATTTATTAAAACAAACAATCTTAATTTTATAAATTAAATCACCAGGCATTAATTAAAGCAGCCAAAGAGCTTGCTTTGAGTATCACCTTGTCGTTTTTTGTTTTGTTTTGTTTTATTTTATTTATTATTGTGTATTTGTATGTATGTTTAAAGATCGCCACCGGGGGGGGACTCCATTGTAAAACGATCGGGTATGGTCGTCGGAAGTTTTCAAAAATACCACCGCCCTAAAAGATACCGGAAGTCTTTTTAAAAGGACGATTTTTTAACTCTTAAGAGATACCAGCGATAACAAGCCAATGAACATTATTATTATGAACACAAAATTGGATGATCGACATGCTTTTGTTGGGCAAATTTCTTCCGTTTGAGAACAAGATATTATAAGCGATGGGCTCTTTTGATACCCTAAAAGATACCAGGAAATGCTAAAACTCTAAATTTCAATTTTAACACCCTAAAAGATACCAAATCGCTGATTTGTATCACTTAGAGATACGACGAAGATACCCGATCCTTTTATAATGGAGTTCCCCCCCCCCCCCCCCCCGGGGGATCGCCAGCGTTCTTGAGACTGGCTGTATACTTTTTTAAAACAACAAAACAAACAGCAACAACAAAACAATAACACAAGCACGAAAAACTTCTTAAGATAATTCAATCGAGAAGTGATTCTCAGTGTAATTCCGCAGTTAATTCGTTTCATCTGCTCTTGGTAATTGTCAGGTTTGATAGATAGTTGTATCTGACAATCGCAACAATTAATCTCTAGTACGAAAAGCTCAGTCTTTCCAACTACTCGCAGAAATAAGTTCCCGAAAAAATCGGCGCTCATCCACAAAATAAAATTAATCACACAAAAATACAATACAAAATACACCGTTTGTTAAAACGCCGTGATATATAACCAATACGGTATAGATGCATTTTCCTTGGGTTAGAAATGTCCTAGAGGTTTTAGTCTATCATAATAAACATTTCAATCGGCAAAAGGTCGAAAAAACAATGAGAGAGGCAAACGACCAGGTATGTTTAAGTCGTTTAAAAAAGCGTAAACTGATTGACCCGAAATTTACCTACGAATGCATGAGCTCAAGTTCTTCGCGGTGACTTGGCTTGTCTTCTAAACAATGCTCTCAGTGGGCAAAAAAAAAAAAAAAAAACCACCCTATAAATTGAACAGAAAAAAGTACTTTCAGGCTGTTTTTTCACTTTGGCCGGATAGCAATAAATTCTATTTTGTTTTGCTATTAACCTTTGTTTGTTCTTTGATTTTGTTTACTTTTACTGAGTTCTTGTCTCTTTGTACTTTTTAAATGAAAACATTTAGGAATTAGTGAAATGCTTTGGTATTTTCACTGAAAAAATGGCGCAAATTTACTCAAAAAACAGACATCTCGATAAGTATATGATAAACAGATTTAGCTAGAATACACTATTGGAAGTGCTTTGTACAGTTTTTATTCACGAGTTATGAAGTATAACTAATAAAACGAACGAGTTTTATGACACTTCACAACTCGTGGATACACGAGCGTACGAGCGCACTTTTGATGCAGTATTCATTATTTTTGTTACATGATTCGATTACTTACTTCTCTTTAATTCGTGGCACTTCCATTTATAACAACTGAGCCAAATGAACGCAATGCACTTTTATGTATATAATTAAATACGCCTTAACTGCATCTCATGTCCGGTCAGTGCTTGTTTTTGCCTTGGTTACTCCTGTTATTTGCTGTGTAATTGCTTTAAAATACTTAACTGTGGAAAATCTAGCTGTGTTTTTTATAAATTAAACACAGTACGATCAATATTATTTTTTGTAACAGTAAATATCTTCATCAGCAATTTCGTTCAGTGTCTTTTTGGACAGATATTTGTATATTATGGCCGTAACGCTTAAACTCAGGGTCCCCTATACCCAATTGCAAAATGGAATCACGCAAAAATATTTGGTCTTTTCACGCGGCACGGATAATTAAAAAATCTTTATCACGTTCACAAAAAAAAATCAAAAGTTGCTTTCATGTGGACGCAAAAAGCTTTTAGATCTTAAATCACGTTTCACGTCAAATTAAATCAGTCATTCACGTTTCACGCAAAAGGTATAGGGGACCCTGTAAACTTCATATAACACCCAAAATCCTTCAATACGTACGCTTAAAGCGCAAACGGCCGCAGATAATTTTGAATTGAATTTCATTTTTTCTGATATAACCAACAATGTCAGTAGGAGGTAAAATAAGTTAATAATTCATTATGAAATTATTAATGTTATCTCTAACCTCACTGTAGTTTCTTTATAGGAGTTTCTTTGAATTCCAGGTGAACGTTCAAGAGAGAGTTTCTTGTCGATTATCCACCGAGTTTTTTGTCGGCAACCAAAAATGTCAAGCTGATCTTGATACATACATTCGGTTGTGTTGAAACTAATGGATATATGCGTCCTCAGAGTTATCCGAAAAGATCAGGCCAGTTTATGGCTTTCTAGGAGCTTGGGCGGAAATTCAAAGTCTACACCGAACTGATCACTTATAATAAACAGATAATTGTGTAAAGAAGTTTCGAATACGAAAATTGAGAAGTTTCAAAAAAGAATTATTCCTTTGAGTCTTTTTCTTTTCCTTGAGAAACATAATCAAATTTCATCATTAGCTACTAGGCAACCGGAACACAACACAAGAATTACTGAACCAAAAGTGCGTAATAACTTCTTCTAGACCATTCGCTTATAAGCTTTTTATTTAAAGTTCGAGAACCAAGGAATTGTTTATTTATTTTAGCCTATTCTCAACGGTAGATTTAATAACCAACAGCAAGGGTTAGCATGTCACACAAATATACGAAATAGCGTTGTGTCATAAAGTTATACAAACACGAACAGCATTGCGCGCGCCTGCTGTTTGATAGATGGTCATGGGTCACATTGGGCCAGCAATTTCGTTGATAAATCACGAAAGACATAACACTGAAGAAAAGGAATACCTTGCTTAGTATATAAGATATAAGAGGGTCTAAGAGGAACTGCATGAAATAGAAGAAGTTAATCGAAATCCTAATTTATTGAATCCGGTGGAAAATGTGTTACCGAAGTGACACATTGCTAAAAGATGTACCAAATTAAAAATCTCACGGAATTCATAATGATCTAGAAGAGTAGGTATAAGTAGCTATTTTATCAGGGAATCAGAGGAAATAGAAATGCAATTAAAGATCATGATAAGTCTGGCCGAAAATGTATTTTTGACAAAATGTCATAATGTTAAAAGCTAGAGCGCGGAAAGTTAAAGCATCTCCACTTTGTGTCTAAAAGCAAGCTTATGTAATACTAATGTTACTCGTTTTTTGACTGGAAGTTAAGTGTTAAGCAAATATCACCGAATATAACAACGAAAAATAAGCAAATGAAGTGACTGTATTTACACTGCATGACGTTTCCAATGCTGTTTAATGGTGTAAAAAGAAGAGGAAGTATGGTGATATGAAAATTATTTTTGGACAGCTAGTTGACAATAGGTATTTACAAAAGTATGCTTTTTAATTAGCGGGATAACCACAAAAATTGACAAAAATGTTACTAAGAACAAAAACACAAGCACTGTAAATAATATTGATAAAATAAATAAGAAAAAGGAAAGAAAAACAGAATGATGAAGAAAGCATTAAAAATATGTGAATAAACTATAAAACGATGAATCAGTAAACAACCATTCATAATATGATAATGCTTTTAGATGACCTAAAAAGCTATAACTTAGTTGATACGTTGTGATGACTTTTGACTCATTTCTTAAAAGAGCTAAGTGCTTAACTGCGGCATAGCTGGTTATTACTTCACTCGCAAACACGATTTTTTGCAGCTTTTTTCACGAATAGAATACGACAGACAACCAGTATTGTAAACATTAGCCACTTACGATATCTCGGAAAACGACTCATTTCGAGCTACTAATTGTCGTGTAATATAGTAACCTTTTTTAATGCGAGAACGAAGAAAAGGGCAATATATTCCAGGCTGGAAATCCTCAAATTGAGAACGGCCAGGATATTACAGAATGAGTTTAAATGAAAATTAATGTTCGTTGGCAAGTAGCTTTTAATTTCACATATTTATTTACTTAAAGACTGCTACCTACTTCTATATGTATAGATAAAAACATGAAAGGAATTAATGAATATGTGTGAAAAAGATGGAGAAATACAACAAATCACGCACGAAACCCCAGTTATGTAAACCTAAATTTAGTCACGCAGAAAAGATAGAGGCTCTAGAAAACAAGCATAGCATCGTAGAAAGCAGATATATATAATATATATACCGGCTTCAGAAAACGTAGATAGTTGGAGATCTGACTTTGAGCGAGACGGAAGGAAATTATTGGTACGAACTTGGAATGAATTACAATATAAAGTGATAAGAATATGAATGGATGATATTACGCATATTTAAAGATAAAAGACTCATTCTCACAATTATATTCGGTCTTAGATTTAGATCCAGATTCAAATTTAGATTCAGATTCAGATCATATATCGTGTCAAAATAAAGTTATTATTATTATTATAATTATTATCTTTGGCGGTTAACGTTTTTTGAAACAGGTATATCTGATACAAACAAGAATAGTTTAAGATCTAAACTTGATATGTTGTTGGGTAACAGCATGAATCGAATAGGTTTTGCGAGAATATATTTATCATGAGTATATGTATCAAATATTCCTGGTTTTTCACTTTTCGTATTTCAAGAAAAAAATAGCATTACCTCAAGTTGAATTACAGGCGTTAGAGTATTATGAGTAGTTGTCCCTGTTCTTGTCGTTGTCCTGTAAGGTACGTAAGTGATGGAAAACGCGTCCGGTACTTTACGGATACGTTACAGGTACAATCAATCGTGATTGAGTGTATCAGTTTCCGTATCGATGCCGCGCCCGATACGTAACGGTACGGTATAGCTTTCGCAGTTCACTGATATTGACACAAGTGACAAGTGACATATTACGTGCATATTACGACGTTTTCTTAAGAAATGTGTGACTTTTGTCTTGAAATGAAATGCTCGTGTTCTCGGAGTATACATCAAATTTCTCACGTTTGTGAGACAACGATATTGTATTAATGAAGACATTATGTGAATACTGACCCTAAGTTTCAAGAACTGACCTTAAGTTTTGACATTGAAATTTGTGAAAACCATTGCTGAAGTAAGTGTAAAAGTAAAATTTACATAAGTTTACAAAAGTACGAAGACGCGACTACGAGACATGCGCAGACGTTTTTCACTAGTGTCAATGTTATTCAGGATTGGATATTCGAAATATTTAAAAGGAGTATGGGTAGTAGCAATTTCCGCTTTGGTATTGACTTAAGCATCAGCAAGTGAAGTTCTTTAATGTATAAGGTCAGAGCAAGCTGGATTTGAGGAATTGTGTGGGATTTTTGTGGCTTTTATAACCTTAATAATGTCTTCCCATGCTCCCTTTCGGGCCGGTGAGTCGCTTAGGCTTGATACCGACAACGTTTATTGAAATAGGTGTATACTGTAACCGTAATTTTAGATGTAATTGGGCGTATTTTCCTTACTGCCTTCCGTTTCCGTGACGTTGCTTTTGCGTTTCCGTATGCCTTGGGTTTCCATTTCATAGCCGGAGAATCTAAATAATATTCATACTAATGTGCATATCTGGATTTATATTGTGATGCATGTAGGACATATAAAATTATATTGACTTGTACGTTAATGAGCCTAAGCTTTTTAATATAAAATTTCATGTCTCATTCATGTCAGATGATGTCAATTTTCAGTTTATCTAGCAATGTATAAATCAAAATCGTCCTACAACCACCAGAATCACATTTTTATGGTTTAATTTTTACTAATACTATGTTCAAATTTATCGGCTAATAATTGTAATAGTACACAAATTTCTCGTATCTGATCGGTCCAGGTCGAGGACTCCAATTTATTCACATATTATTCATGGGACAAAGTCCACCTCTCCCGACTCCAGCAGTTCTTCGAATAATCAAATTGTTCACTGCTTTTTAAGACAAATTACGTTTCGTCTTCAAGCTTAAAAAGCGCACGTTGTCAATTACTTTTTACAATTTTTGACATATTTGTTCAAGGATAAAAGCTGTACAAAATCGATCACCAAAAGTTTGTCTTTCCAATCTGTCAAAGATTCAGAGACAAAGTGATACATTGATGTACAGTAAGGCTATATGTACAATTTCACCAGCATTTTTATTGTTGACAGCTGACGATTAACTCAGCTGCTTGGAACTTTAAGACTTTAAGCAACAATGCGCTAAGAACTAGGCAACTCTTATCTGCTATTGTCCTGTAATATTTCATTTTCCCCACACCAGAAAGCCTTGCTTTTCAGACTACCGAACTTATGGGTAACACATTTTAAAATAAAATATACAAAAGTTCGTTTGAAATATATTTTCTTTATGTTACTGAAAAAAAAAATCTCTCTCAATCATAAGCGTTTAAAACAATACCCGGAGGCTTTCAATTTGCTAAGTTTCTCCTAAAAGGTGATTGGATAATAAATCTGATAAGGTAGAAAGAAATGTAATTTTAACCAAGGCAATCAGGCGGTTACACTATCAAAATTAGCACCTTTCTGAATCTGATTTTGCACGGTAGTCATTTGTCACTAACACTACTGGTCGATGTTGCAGATCGGGCCTGTTCCACTATCGGCGAACGAACAGGAACTTCTTTTGCTCCTTGAGGCTGTCTTCTATACATATTAATGGAACATTTAAATAACACTTCAATTTGTTGAGTGTCTATTGAATTAAAAAATTTCCTCGTTGACTGCATTTCCTTAACATAGCAGCAATGTTTATAAGTGCATAAGATTACAAGCCAGTCATGCACTTCTATTGTTTTAAGTAGTCTATATGTGTTCGTATAATTTTTTTCACGGGTTAAAGAAAATCGCTCTAGTAGAGTTCAAACACTAAAAGCGTGCAACAACAATACTAAATCATGCTAATTCTGTTGTTTTTCTAATTTTGATGTGGGTGGCATGGGTGGCGTAGTGGTTAAGCCACTCGCCTCTCACCGCTGTGGTCCAACGGGTCGGGTCACTGGTTCGAGCCCTGCGGATGCCACATGTGAGTAGAGTTTGTTAGATGTGTTGTTCTCTACCTTGCCACGAGGGTTTTTCTCCGGGTTCTCCGGTTTTTCCTCCCTCATGATCAGCAAAAACCAATTGCAACATGTGAGTTGAGCGTTGTATACAAAATATTTAATGTAGAGGTACTAGTGAGTGTGAGATGAAAGACGGCCCAATGGAAGATTAGCGAAAGCTAAATTGGTCTCCGTCTATAAATAAAGACTGGTCTGGGTTTTTTTTTGTTTTTTGTTTTCTAATGTTAAGGACGTGCTATTTAGTACTAAATAGTCGGCAAAGTTTTGCTCGCTTCAGTGTTTGTACTCTCCCTCAATTTAAGGTCGTGTGTTTTGTCTGTTTTAACATTTTATTTTTCAGTATGAAACCAATCTTCGGAATCTCTTTTCTTTTATTCTTTTTCAAATTATTAGCAGGTTCTAGGTTTTGTGTATACTGTAGTTACATATATATACTCTTTACCTGAGATATAATAAAAATTCTGCAAAAAGCTAGTTTGCTAGTTTTCGCCAACTTGGCTCCATCATATAATTATACATATACTACATAAATTATAGTTGAATATAGATTATAGATTATAGATATAGTTATTGACATGAAAAAAGCATTGGGTGGTCTTACTATAATCACCCTTTTTACTAAAAAAACCGTGATGATTAAAAAAAGCCACCACAGCGAAGATTGTATTGAGTCTAAGTAGAAATAGGTCATATCTGAAATATATATTACACAGAATAAATGTGAATATAAGCGATGATATGTACTAAAGATTTTTAGTAAAATAGACCAGTTTCAATTGTTATAATGAAAGGCTGTAGTCTTTGCCTAAGGTCTTTCTGACAGCCCTTGTTATACTGGCTAAAACGGAATGCCAGTATGGCCTCTATTGATGTAATGTGCGATTGTAATTTGTCATCCCAAATGGCAAAAATACTACGAATATAGTGGTTTTCATTTGACCATGAAGGAATAAACAAACTAATAGTTGGTAGCAGACTCTAAAGCCATTGTTTGCATCTGTTTCTTATCAACTACTACAAACTAAATAGTCATTTTTTCTTTCACGGTCAAATGAAAATCACTCCTAACTATAGTTTTGAGTCAATAAACAATAAACGAACTAACAGTTGGTAGCAGACTCTAAAGCCATTGTTTTCAACTGTTTCTTATCAACTACTACAAACTAAATAGTCATTTTTTCTTTCACGATCAAATGAAAATCACTTTTAACTATAGTTTTGAGTCAATTGTCCCATGAAGAAATCATACAAAATATCTCGATTGACATTTGGTAGAGAAAAACTAAGAATTAAATTCACGTTAACTTATTGATAGTTGAATAACTAACCTTACAGTGAACAACTTTCTTTACTGAGAGTCAAGGTGTTTCTGGATTTCTTTGTCGGTGATGAACCTTCAAATCACTCGACTTTGCTGGTCTTCCTCAGTCTGACTCAGTCTGTCTCAACAATTTCCTTTCCCTTCTTCCAGTCTCTATGAATGGAAAACGCCGGATCGGATTAATCAGTCTTTTGTGATCTATATATAATGGCAAATATGTCATTGTTTAAGTCGGTAACAATTTTTTCTTGGACGAATCGAAATGCGTACATTTTACGTCAAGATGACGTATCCCATGGAAGTCTTATCTGAGTTTGACACCTCTAAGGAGGAAGAATCGAGATAAGGACAGCACTTTTTGCTCTTAGGGAACTTATTTCCCCAAAACTTTGTCAGTTAAATTGCTCAAAAGATGACATATTTAGCAAAGATGTAATTAACTTGAGATTTTCAACGTTACTGAGTGGTGAATTTTTGTAACCAAGAGCTTATTCCGTTAAAAGTAAATATTGAATAATTAATGTGTCGATTAATGGCTCATTATCAATCCATGCCCAAGGGCCACTTCAAATATATTGATGCTGCCACAAGCAAGATTGCAGAAACTGAATACCAAGTACTAAACTGAATGGCTCAAAATATAACTCCTATAAAGAATATGAACATGTCCAAGTTAATTGACCGAAGTTAACCCGAAATATTCCTTTCTCTTGAAATTCGCACGGAGTTGTATTTCTAGAAAAAATCTAGAAGAAAAAAGCTTTCTACTGATAAATAATTTTGTGTCTACACATTGGAGTTCATTCCAGTGTATAATGTAAACATACATTCATTAACTCCCTTATAGAACTAGTCTTTCTGTATAAGGGTATACCGAATAATTTTAATGACAATCATTGATGAATGCTGAAAATTATGATGTCTGAAAAAGGATGATAACTGGTAACACCTTGTACCCTACATCACAAGTTGCGTGACATATTTGTGAATATTTGTCTTGAACATATATTGGCTGTTTTGTTTGTGAATGTTCGCAGGCCATGTGACCCAACTCTCACCTATACAGAACAAACACGCAAATACTCGTCTTTTAGAACAACTATAAAGTAACTGTGGATTTACATTAGAATCGTTATCAGACGAGTTAAATAAAAACAGGAAGTTATAACTTTAAACTACTTAGATAAAACGGTATAGGCATCATAAATTTTAAAAATTAACTTACCTGTTGTTTTAATGTTGCAATAATGTTTCTTTACTCACTTCATTTTTTAATGACACCACGTCCGTCGATTTAAAAAAATCAGTTCTTATCATCAGAAACTTTAAATCAAACTCTATTCTGATCTGCCAATTTTCACGAAATTACGAGCTATATATTCTCTCAACTGCAACTACTCAAAGATTTTATACGGAACTAATTGAAGCAAATAGAAAAGCTTAGAGACTAAATATCTAAATAAATACGGCATATTCGAACTGACGTGTGATTTGGCATTCATCAGTTCGTCTTCTAAGGAAGTTTATTATTCATTCAGTGACTGATCCGCGGTGAGGAGTGAAAGTTTTGAGAAAATCATTACTAATATATTATCAATTATAACTAACCTTTATAGTATATATACCCTTTGATTATGTCCTTATATTGATGCTATAGTGTCAGCTGCTACGAATCATAAAGTACGAGAAACAATGATAACTAGTTTAACTGTTAAAGCGAAACCGGAAAACCTAGAATGAATTACATATCAGTAGTTCCCAGACTCCCTCCGTTACCTTAATTTGTGATTCAACAAGGGAGGAGAACTTTAACGTTATCGATGATTTAATTTTCTTTTCAATTTCGCTAAATATGAGTTCTCTGTCATCTGAATATTTGTGTTGGATTGAGGGTAATCTATTATATCAGCCAATTTTGTGGGTTAAACTTTCTCGTATTCCATCGACCCGAAAACTTTTGGCCCGTTAATTTACGTTAAAAATTACGGGAGCGCGCGAGCACCCGTAAACTTACCGTTAAAATCATCGCAATTGAAAATGTCGCGCGCTTCGAGAAAAACCGAAAACATTATCGGGTACGTTAACGAGTCCGTAAAGTTTTCGGGTCTCAGTCGAGAAACTGGCCCCTGAACCGTTTACTCCACTGCTTTGATATTTTCGTATCCAGCTTCTCTCGGAAAAGTTAACATAAGAACAATAGACTGAGCATCATGTGCTCTGCGAGGACCTTGAGATCTACAACGGAAACGTGGACGACGACGGCAGACCATGACGCGAGCAGGATTTCAAAACGATTTTTTGTGAGCACGCCATCGTCCTTGCCATTCGCGTCTTCGCTCGACGTAAAAAAGCACGTACCAACTTCTAGCGAAGACGGCAACGGCAAGGATGACAAAGCTGCAGTGGAGTAAATGTTCATGGTCTGGCGTCTTTGTCCACATCCCCGTCGCAGATCTTAAGGTCGCTATTGGGACGTTCGCGACGAGAACACAACTGCAGACCTAGACGCAGTATTCCGTGAAGTCCCGAGTAATCAGACAGTTACAACTTCATCTAGTACACGACTTTGTGGCCACAGCACTTGCGTGATATATAAGTTTCACAGATTTATAAGCGCTATAAAAGATAATTCGATTGCATTCTCTAGTAGTAGCTAATAAAATTAGCTGAAAATTAAACAGTTTATGGAACTGAGGCACGTATTTGCTGCTTTCTTAATTATATTTACGACAACATGTTGAATATCTTCCTGCTCTGTACGTGTGAATATAATGACTTAAAAGCTTCCAGAAAGACCAAGCTAATAAATCTATTCATATTGTATGACTTTGATATGCAAAAAACATTTTGAAATCTCCGACATTAAAAAAATATAAACCTTAAGGCGCTGTTGCACGCTCAATCTTTTAGCTGAGACTTGCAACACATTGCATCTTGTAACATGGTCGTTTAGCTGAAATTTCTCGATTCGCCGGTTGCCAGACAGTTTCACGTAAAATAGAACTGCTTTCTAGTATGCAACAGAAAATTGTGTCGTGAAAAAGTTTCAGAACGAAATTGAGCCGTGTAACATCCTTTTGAAACTTGCCTCGCAACGGCGATCGACACAAGTTTCAGCGTTTAACAGCGCCTTTAGGGGTGGTGAAATTAGGTTCCCACAAAAAGTCAGTGTCTTACAAATTTCAGTTAAATTTTACAGGTCTCAAAGTTTCCTTTTTCAACAAAAGATCTTTGAGTCTATCTGGCTCTAATTAAAGTAAAAACTTCAGAGTGAAATCGTCTCGGGCTTGCAAGAAAACATAGTTGTGTCTCGGAGTCTCACCTTGACCATTCGCTAGCTACCACTAGCTTTTCCCCGGTGCAGAAATCATCTTCAGTTGTTTGGTATTCTCAAAATGCCTGTAAATCAAGCTAACTATGGCTAACGGAGAATCGTATTCTTCTTGTTTTCGTCATTTTTAAAAGCTCTTTTAATTATTTGTGTCAATCTCAAATGCAAAGCTCCGAATTATTGATATTTGCTGTTGGGAGTTTTAATTAATGGTTGAACATTTTGTAACATCTTTTTTTAATCCAGTGGGAATTAAGTAAGGGCTTTAGTTTTGGTACTTAATTTCATGTTATTGGGCCAATTTTCTTTCGTTTTTAGTTCGTTCCCTTTCTTTCCCCTCTTTTTCTGCATAATTCAGGGCCATTTTTTAGTTTATTTAATCTACTGGAGTTCTCTATGTCACCATGCATTCATTTCGTTAGTTATCCGTTATTTTTTCCCGCCTATTTCCTGCAAACATATCCTAGCCTTTTTATTAGTTGGCTCGTGAGGCAATCATAGTTACATTACTATGTCACCATGCATTCATTTCGTTAGTTCTCCTTTATTTTTTCCCGCCTATTTCCTGCAAACATATCCTAGCCTTTTTATTAGTTGGCTCGAGAGGCAATCATAGTTACATTTTCTTTCTTTTGATTAAATCCTTTCTACCCCTTCGCCAATTTACACGACATGGTTCGTCGGCCCGATTTGAAATCCATTGTTTTTGCGCTCCAATTCATTTGATTTCCTTTCATAAAATCGGCCCGACACGAAAAACTTTGTAGGCGATTTCTGCGAATCGGGCCGATTCTTCCTTTTCCCGAACATACCTTGTTAAAAAAAATCGGGCCGACAATCGTAGCGTGTAAATCAGCCTTTATACGTGTCAAATCATCACGATTTCATAAAGCTTTTTCATAATTTGGTCTTCTTGTAATATCCTATTTAGTAACCATTCATGTCGCTACGAATTAGTTTTCACTGTAACTATATGTCCATCTGGTTCTTATTATAGAACTTCAACCGCGTTTTATTAAAACTTCGATGCAAAAGAAATCATTAAGCGTTATTATAGAGGAAGTCTTGTTTGCAAAAAGTAAATGTATACAAAATTGTATAGAAACGTTTGAGCAATGTTCTGACACCTGTCTGAGTTAAGGCGGTTCGATAAACGACTGATCTCCTGGTTCGTCGGTGTCGGAAGATCTTTTGATGAGCTTTTTTTTTATTTAGCTTTGTCAATGGACTTTTTCGGTCTTTTTTGCTCAGTTGACTAAAATAAATTGAGCATTATTTTGAATCCCTGTTAATAATTCATGATAAATCCTCAAATATGACCGAAAATGGAAGTATAACGTTCGTTTAAGCCCATCTGGAATAACATCCATATTCTTCTTGCGTGTTTCAATGCATTATAGATAAATATTGCACGGGAAATTTGGAAGGAATTCACTCACGACAATATATATGAACTTACATCTTTGATTGCGAGATATAAAATGTCAGTAGAAGATATCGCAATAAACTTAGTTATGGATTTTAAGGCGATAACTTCATTTGACACAATAATCATTTCATACACTTCAGTTCCTTTGTGAACGCAACGGGAAATGTAAAAACTCTATCCCACTTTTTTGCCATAACCTTTCAAGAACCCAATTTCTTCCTTTTCAACTCAAGTTGGATATTGTTTGTCAAGTTTAACATTGTTTAAGACGAATGCTAACGTTGTACTTTGGACTTACCTTACTAGAAGCTGCGCGCGATAGAGAACTCGTCTGATAACATAAATAAGAAAGACAAATATATTTACAAAAAGTAATGATTCCTTTGACGCCCAGTGAAGTTAAGAGTAAGTTATCAAGGTGCTATCTCACACAATATTGATCAGTTTGCGTTCTCGGCAAGGGGGATCAATGATAACCTCGTCACTTTGTGTTGAAACACGTCACATTGATTTGTTATTGATAATCAATTCTTAACCTTTTACTTGATGATCACAATCCTTATTTGGGTGGTAGGTTTGATTTGATTTCGTTCGTTGGTAATGAAGTGTCAGAATGAAACAGAACGCTCAAAGACACTGAAGAAGTACAGAGCTTCGGGCTAATACTCTTGTCATCTCAGGCTTTTACAAATTGATGGAGAGTTCCTGTTAGCAAACGCACAGCAGAATATTATATTATGTTTGCATTTGGAAGGTTATAAGATTTTGTTGGTGCGTTTATTTTAGTTGTTCCAATTTATTCATTCATTCATTTATTCGTTTATTCGTTTATTCGTTTATTCGTTTATTCGTTTATTCGTTTATTCGTTTACTCATTCATTCATTCATTCATTCATTCATTCATTTATTTATTTGTTTGTTTTTTCATTTTTAATAGTCTCCAGTTTCCCATTTGGCAGAGAAATGTTACGTTATAGGAGGATCTTTGTCATGTCTACATTTCGTTTCATTAATTAGCATAATAAGCATTTCATGATCACCTTTTAACAAAACTAACACAAAATAAACCTTCTCAAAATGCCTCAGTGACCACAGTGGATCTGGGGCAATTGAAAATTCTCTAGCCTTGAAAAGTACCCCTTCCGGTTAATTGTTAAACATACAATCAATATAAAACGTTGTCAATTCTTTTTCAACAGGTTAGTACTAGTAGTTTGATATCTTCATACCTGCTGGGTTGCGCGCCAGTGACGTCACGGCAGCCATCTTGGATGGACTTCAACAAAACAGTTCTCATTAGATGGCTACTACTTCAGCAGTGGTTTTGACCGAGGAATGACGAGGACCAGTTTACAGGTAAATTTTAAAAAGTCCTTTAGGTATGGGATTCCTGAGAAATTGGAGGATGTGGGAACTTTCGTGTCAAGTGCTTCTCGTCTACAGATTTACACAGGAACCCCAAAAGTCAGTTGCTTTGAAGGAAGCTAGCTAATTAGCCTGTCTTCTTTTTCCTCCAGCTAAATTATATATGAATGAATGATATTGATATCAGTGTTGATGAATTAATCATCGTTATACATGTGGTTCATTTTTATATCTAATTCTCCTAAAACATCGTTTTTTGTTAAAAAAATGTTTTTGAAGCCGATTTGATTCCATATATACCCTCCGCCTTACTCGCTAATCTAGTAAATATCCGATTTTGCCCCAAAGAATCAAGCATAACAGCAGGCTTGACGAGTCATTTCTGCCATTCTCCAGATTAACGCAGATCTTTTGCGCCATATCTTGGTAACAAAGTAGAGTCTCGTCAAAACGTTTTTCAGTCGGCTTCGATTCCCTGTGTTCTCCGCCGCTTTCACCGCTAATTCAGTAAATATTACTTTTTAATATTATATTTATATGAGGTGTGATGCAATACATGTCTGGGCACCAGTACATTAACCCCGATCTTTGGGCGGCATATATTGGTACCGAAGTCAAGTCCCGACAAAACGTTTTTCGCGCGGCTTCCTTTGCACGTCCTCCGACGCATCCATCGTTTCGGTAAATATCGTTAAATCCCTCTATAATCAAGCGTAATATTAACCCAGATTATTTGCGGTATATCTTAGTACGGAAGCAAAGTCCTGACATAAACGATGCGTTTCCCAGACGGCACCGTTTCCCCGCTACTCTATTATTTTGGTGCAATAGTTTCAATAGACAAACCCAAAGCTGATAAGAAGTTTACAAATCCCCTCTTTGAGTTGATTTTAAAACGTCTATTGGCAAAAAAGTGACTATATGTAATGACTATATATGAGGGTCTCAATGGAGTTAACCGTTAGGCGTAAAATGGCCAAACATTTAACCGTAAGCCGTAATATTAGGAAAATACTAACCGTTAGCCGTAATGAAAAGTTAGTCGTAATAGTTTTTTCCAGCGTCCTCGACATTAAAAATTAATTTTTAATCATCAAGAACAATGGAAATTAGTTATTAACCCACTTTAACCGTAATCGTAAAAAAGCCAAAATATTAACCGTTAACTGTAATAGCCACAACCCCATTGAGACCCTCATATATGCTAGCTGCCCAAATGCACAAGTCATCATGGACATGTGAAAGTAAAGAATATCAACAATAATACACGTAAAAATGCATCGTAATGTTTTATTGTATAGCTTTTTAAGATAGCTTATGCAAAGCTGGGGATGCTAAGCTAGTACAGATAATATATTTATTTATTGTTTTAAGAGGAGATTTTTTTCGCGTTCAAGCATTGGGCCGAACAAAAACTATTCAGCTAAAGAATAACTGTTGTACAAAGCTAAAGTTATTACTTTCAGCTGAAAGTTTAGGTTGTTTGTAAGTGGTTTTGATGAATAAAAGTGTTAATCCAAAGTGACGATTTGAATCGAAAATGAGTTTTAGGCCTTCCTTTGTTTAATTGCCACATAATTCTTTACATTCAGCTTGGAAGTTGCTAAATTTGAATAAAAATACATGACAACCACTTTGTACAACTCAAAAGACCGTTTTAAACAGGCATTGTATCTTAGAAAATCAATTCGCAACTGAGATAAATAGAATTTGAGTGTTAATCCAAAACGAAAATTTGAATCAAAACTTGCACGAGGGGCTAGTTTTTGGCACTTTTAGCCATTATTACTCAATACTGAAAAACAATCTCCTCTTAATTGTTTCTTTTTATTGCTGGACTCTTCTGCAGGCATTCTTTATGTTATTTTTGAAGTATAGTATATCGTACTTGCACGAGATTGTTGAAATTTGAAAGCACTGCTCGAGTCAACAGGAACACAGGTGATCCACGCAATGCGCATGCCCGGAAAATGGGGAAAAAACCGAGGGTCGAAGTGTCCTTTCTCTTGAAGAATTTTTTCTGTAGTTCCTCACCAAAAATATAATTCTAAATTATTGGTATAATTCAAAAACTAAAGTTGATATGTTGATATATATATAAAATAATGAAGTTTCTTGGCAAATCTTCAAGACAAATGACTGTTTTGGATTCTTAAGAAAAACCCTCCACAAATTTTGAGCATGCGCACAAGGTATTTTCTCATTCATGGCGTTAATTGTCTGGTGCACAGCTTTCATATATTGTTAATTAACCAATGAAGTTAATTAATGAAAATCACCCTTCAGTGCGATCAAGGGCTCTGTCGTCGTGTACCCGACTCTATTGTTTTATAATACAAAAACATAGTGTAGAGTGCATTGTTTTGAGCATCGTCCATTGCGAGCGCCGTTCTTTGTTAACCAGTACACGACGAAACTACCCGATCAATTACAAGTGACCACTGAATTATTTTAAGTCCAGCATTGGGGATTTATAAGTTTCACCATATCACTCTAGAATGTGAAATGTTAGTTCTTAAATGTTATTGGAACGGAGTCGATCATTCCTATTTCAAAAGCAGGTAATTTCTTTTCTCGAACTGCGTAAATATCTATGTTTGTTTGAATTTAGATGAGAAGTCAAAAGGATGGGTATGAAGGGGGATCTAGCTCCCTTCATGGTTTCTTGACAAATATGCCACTATCTTTCGGGAACTCCTTCAAACACGTAGTCTCACAATCTCACAATAGGATGAGAAGTGGATGAAATCCCCTCTCGATCCTTTCTTTGTCTCAAGGGTGTCAATAAAAAAATTGGATTAGTAATAGGAAGACACGATTACAGGCGCGGTCACACGGTGCAATTTTCTCTGCATTCTGAAACTAGTTGCGTAAAAGCATTGCAAGACGGGTTGCTGCAGTTCGTTGCAGCACGTTTTTTGGCGTTGCTCCGTTTAACACCCCCCTGCAACGGTTCGTGTAACTTGTTTTACAACGCCATGGCAAGACTAGTTGCAGACAAATTATTTGCACCGCGAAACATTCTGTTTACTAGACGTCATTGTTCGTTCCAAAACCTACGAACTCGAGGCTGGATGGAGTTCTTGTTTTCAGTCATCATGCGGTCTTTCAATTCGCTCGCCGACTTCGGAGCGAAAACGAGAATTTAAACGTGCCATGAAAAACCAATGCATTTCACACTCTACACTGCAAAAACGCACCAGTAAATTTACTCAAAAACTTGAGTAAAACGGTGCATGCACAGTAACTCAGGCTTATCCGAGTAAATTTACTCAGTTATTTGAGTAACTGAGTAGCCTTTACTCAAATAACTGAGTAACTGCGTACCCTTTACTCAAATAACTGAGTAAACTTACTCGAATAAGTGAGTTACTGTGAATGCACCGATTTACTCAGGTTTTTGACTACGTTTACTCCGCGATTTTGCAGTGTAATGGAAATGAAATGATAAATACAGTAGACTGGTGTATCCCCTAGCAGATTTGATTGATTTTTAGGTTACATGTAGATGCCAGCGAAGAATGTATATAATGCAATGAATAAGATCCTATACTGGCGCTTGTAGTAGATTTCGTGCCAGAGTTAAAACCTGCTGCAAATACAGTGCACAGCTTCAAATCGAACTTACACAGTCGCGGATCATGAGAGAGCACGGTCCGTGGTTTCCGTACGCACACAAAATCTTCTCTGGGAAGGTCTAAATGTTCTTGTGCCTTTAACGACTTTAAACGGACCTCGGTAACAAGACTTGTTTCATCAGCACATGATCTGAGAAATCAAAATCTATTGATTTTGCAACTTTTCTTAAAACAGCCCAAATTTCTCTTCGCAAATTACGCCAAAGGCCCATAACTTTTAGATGTCAAAACTCCATGATAACAGCACCTTTCACGTCTAAATATAGAGCCATGGAGCCCAAGTTATGATAAATGACAACTATTCCGTGGACACTCCGTCTTGTGCTAAGAATTTGCACCCATCTTAATATAAACCTGCACGGTTTACGTTCACCGTGAAATATTTTCTGGCAAGAGTAATTTCTTAAAACCAAATAAACGGGCATTTTCTAATCCTTGCACAATCACAGCTAGCAGCTCTTTAAATTGAGTCAACTTAAGGATCTATAAGCGTATCACACAGAATAAAAAGTATTGGCCAATAAGAGATTGCCGTGGTACGCCTAAATTGATCTTCCTTTTATGCTGCACGCAAAGGAAATATGAATTTCAGAATCGCGACTTTGGATAAAAACTATTGGGCCAAGAACCGATCCCTGTGGTGCGCCCATCTTGACCTCTCCCTCAGTACTGCACGTGGTGAAGGCGTTTCAGGATCACGACTTCTGATAAAAGATGTTGGGCCAAGAATCGATCCCTGTGGTACACCCAACCATCCTTCTCTTTTATACAGCACGTAAAGGCATATGAATTTCAGGATCGCGCCGTCTGCCGTTGTAACAAATCATGATCCTGATGACCAGGCTTCGCAACTGTTTATCCACAAACGAATAGACTAAAGGATTCAGTAGAGCATTACAATACGCAATCCATTTAGAAATGTTTGCAATCGACATGTGGACTCTAACTTGATACGCGTAGCAGACGCTGACCACTATGAATGGGGCCCAACAACAAGCAAATGTTCCTATGACAACCGAAATTGTCTTGGCAGCCTTGAGGTCACGTGATACCCGCTTCATCTTCTCTTCTTGAGAAATGCTTGATCTTCGTACCATGTCGCGAGCGTGTTTTCGCGCCACACAGAAAATCTTGCTGTATGTTAGCACGATGACGATGAGAGGAAGGCCGAAACTTGCTATTAGCACAAACAGAGCGTATCCTAAGGAAAAACGTGACACGTTAATGTGCTAGTCCAAAACTGCTTATCCCGCTTGCTATGGAATACAACCCGGCTGTGGGGGTTTATGGACGTAATCATAAGTCTTAGTTTCAAAACCTTTGGGATCTAAAACCCCTACGAGAGAGGGTAGCAAGTCTTATATACACCTATTTCAATAAATGTTGTCGGCGAAAGCCTACGCGACTCACCCGAAAGGAAGCATGGGTAAATATTACTAAAGTTGTATAACTGAACTTCAGCTTTTTATGACCTAATACATTTAAGACCTTTATTTGCTGATGCTAAAATTACGACTAAAAAGAAAATTAAGCCAAAAAGAAATTAAAGTTTTACAGCTACCCATACTCCTTTTCGGTCTAGTCGCGTAGGCTTGAGACCTCTCGTACGACAACCTTTTTTGAAATAGGTGTATTAAGGTATAGGTTATTTGAAGCAAGGACTCTTTTGCGACAGGTTTGAGGGCTTTAGCTTTGACATCCAATAAAGAAGTGTTCAACCAACTGCACTCTAAATAGATTTCCCTTTTCTGTGAGTCTGTATTTAATATAGATGCACAGAAGATGTCAATAAAAATGTGGTGAGAACAACAATAAAAATGTTTGTTCTCATCACATTTTGACGTCATCTGTGCATCTATTGGAGTACAGATGCACTAAAAATGAAATATAAAGTGGTACCTCTATTAAGCAGATCCAGTGTTAAGCGGGCACGTCCTTTATTAAGAGGGCACTAGCTCAGGTCTTGGCGACAATATATTGAATTCGAACCTCTACTTAGCGTACACCTCTATTAAGTGGACCGACCAGCCAAGGTCCCACATGTGTCCGCTTAATTTGAGATACCACAGTTAACTAGAGAAAAGGAACCTTACCCTTACTGCTTTGTCTGCTTTCTTTCATTGGTTGTCTAAGGAAAGCCACAGTCCCTGCGTAACACCACACAGCAAGTATCATGACAAACGCCCTTCGCCATGTCATACACCGTACATAAGTCAGTGGTCTGGTAATGGCCAAAAATCGATCAACACTGATGCAAGTAAGACTAAGAATAGATGCCGTGCCGCACAGAATATCAATGCTGCCCCAAAACTCGATGAATTTGCCTCCAAGGACAAGGCTAAGTCGTCCTAGGCCTGGGTAGAGCTGAGCTAGAACCCACACTGGCATGCTGATTACTGCTACCAAAATGTCCGCGATGCAAAGATTGACGATGAAGTAGTTTGTTAGAGGTCTAATGGAGTCAAACCTTAATGTTGCGAAGCATACAAAAACGTTGGCTACCAGGGTACAGATGATCAAAAAACATGTAAACGTAGCAGCTGTAATGGCACCAGTGTTTTGAGATGGCATCAGTGGGTCTAATTGATGACTGTTGTTTGATAAAGCAATGGTCCTGTTCATTGTGCTAGCGTTGAGTTTCTTTGAAATGTCAGTTCGAAGACTTATCAAGAGACAAAGTATACAAATCCAATTCCAAGTCTGTTGTTTTCCAGTTTATATTACGATTCGTTAAAGATGTTGTTTGTGATCTTTTTCTCGTTAAAACAATTTGCATTTATGAAAAATCTTCTTGGAAAGCAAGTTGAGTGTCCATTTTCCACCCCAATAGATAGAATCGTGTCTTATAGTCTCAGTTTCTTAGTTCCAGTTCGTCTAAATGAATCTTTTCCGATCCGTAAACTTGTCTGTTTTGTCACTTTGCTTTTACGAAGAATCTGCCTAGAAGAAATCGTGTGTCCAATTTTCACACCAATGGAATCGTGTCTCAATTTCTTAGTCCCAGCTTGTGTAAAAGAAAACGTTTTCGAAGCCCAAACTTGGTTGTTTTGTCAGTTGATTTACGACGTAACTTTCTCCTTTATACTCTCTAAAAGCGCAACGCCCCAAAGCTTACAATGACGTAAGGATACTTTATATACATGCAGACCACATGGCAAATGGGAGCTTATTCGACCCTGTACTTTTCAAATCCGCTTCCAACCAATCTAGGCTGTTTTGTTTGATGTAGGAAGTCACTTTTCCTTTAAATCTTCCAATTACTCGGGGCCCAAAATTTATAATGAAGTCAGGATGCTTTATAGAAATATAATCCACGTGTGGCTAAAATCATTTAAATGCTCACTTCCAGTTTTCGGTAATTTTCCCAAGTTCACTTAGGCTTTTATCTTTACTAATAAAGATGGCGTCAGTGCCGCTACTGTCCTTGGCCTTTTAATGTTCTAGAGATAGAGAAAAAAAGGATATAGAACGTCATTCGGTAAGAAAACCCAAATAATGATTAGTAAATGTGTACATGTGGATCTGGTTTCACACATTGTAACTCATGAGTACCCGTATATCAAAAGTGAGGGCGAATGGTTTTCCGGTAGTTTAAAGTTTCTCAATCATCGCTTGTAAATAACACCCTTCAATGTGCAACAAAAACATTGAAGAAAATATTGGATATCTTCACTTAAGCCTTTAATGAAGTCAAATGAAAGGTTTTTCTTCCAGTTTTTCCTCCCTTATATATCAAAAATCAACGTGAATGGAAGAATATTTGAATGTAATGGTAGCGATTGTGAGTGACAGCAGGCCCACATCGGACAATTTAATGGGTCGCCAATTAGTTGCCCGCTTCAACAAATACGAAATTTGTAATTTTTGTAGTTTTTCCTACTTCTCCAGGGCTCCAAAACATATTATCCCATAATTTCGTCAATCAGCTTTGTCAAAAGTGAACACAATATTGCATTTGCCTTTGAATTTATCAACACAAAGATAGATATGTGATATATAATTATGATAATAATAATAATAATAATAATAATAATAATAATAATAATAATAATAATAATAATGATGATGATGATGATGATGATAATAATAATAGTCTAGCCTCTCCGAAACATCTTAAGCTTAGCGCTTTCAGCATGCGTTTAAGCTCATATTT
Source organism: Telmatactis stephensoni (assembly GCA_029948255.1). Taxonomy (NCBI): domain Eukaryota; kingdom Metazoa; phylum Cnidaria; class Anthozoa; order Actiniaria; family Isophelliidae; genus Telmatactis; species Telmatactis stephensoni. The sequence continues at coordinate 55,899 of JALIZF010001806.1, forward strand.
ATTTGCCCTTGGAAGCATAGCTATCATAATGCACCACGTTCGTGGCCAAACAAATAATTCAAGTGAATAAACTTAAGCTTTCTAAATAAAGATTGTGCTTTCAACGTTATCCTGAGACTAAAAACAGGAATCATGGCCTTGGGCTTTTACTGTAAACATGACTCATATATTAATTAATATTTTTTGAATGTTTTTATGTTTCGGCTAACCGGTTCTCCATATCGATTTCAGCAAAAGGATATTAGAGATGAATACCCATCAAATTAACTAACGGAACAATGAGATAATCATGTTAATTGAGTTAGCTTTATAAACATGGCTTTTTCAATTTTAAATTAGCATTTCTGTTTTCATTCGTTCTAAACTTTATTAAGTATATCCGCTATTTCTTTCAATAATAATTAAACTTTTTTTAACGTTTTTCTTAGCCCTGAGTGCATTTAAGCCCAACCTTTTCTTAAATTTACCACATTTGTTCGATCTCTTCCGGTTAGAAATGGTCATCAATAAGCAGTCAGTAGAAAGCCCTGCCCATTCGCGGCAACTTCTACGGACTTAGTAAACATAATTAATTACCATAGACAAACAGGACGTCAAGTAAAGTCAGTAAATACATAGAAGAAAAAGGGAAGATAAAAGAAAAGAAAAAAAAAAAAAAAAAAGAAAAAAAAAAGAAAACAACAACAACAAAAAAAGAACAACAAAAAACAGAGAACGAAGTGAGCTCAACAGAACAAAGCTAGTCAGACAGAGAATACATGACCGTTCGCTTCTACTTCCTCTAAGTTCGGACTTTTAATTTTGCTATCGAGACCTTTTGCGGTCAATTCTACAATTTCCGGTTCAGTTAGAGGACAAAATAATAATAATAATAATACTGTTTTGCAGGAAGAGTATAACATCGATGTACTTTATTTTGTTATATATTGTATTAAAATGCAAATTATTCACCGAAAAAGCCGCTATGGACTTGAACTTGAACTCTATTGTTTCGACACGGTAGCTACATTCAGTAATAAAACATGTGTATATATATACAAACATGTATAAAAAGGAAATTGGTTTTCAAGTAGGCCTTGTGTGTATATATATACATAAATATATACGTATCAATGTATATATACAGCGTTTTGCAAAAAATTCTGTAAAAGCAAAGTATAGACATATATACTAATTTGCATATTTTTAAATTTCTCGAAAATAACATTTTTTAATAAAACGTCATGCGAACTTGCTTATAGCTATTTTAATAGTCTGAATAGCTACATCTTAACTTTGCAAAGAATTTGTATTTTCACCTGTATATTAGCGATTTTAGGGTGAAATGATCCATAAAGCACCTTATATATGCATGTATATGGCTTTTACAGAAGTTTTGCAAAACGCTCCATATAACCCAAATTCATATATATAAACATATCAATAATACTACCCTATCAACTCTAATTCTTAAATAACAATGAAATAACAATGAATGAAAAACTGGACTGTTAGTGAAAAAATATACTAAATATTGCTTGAGTCTTTCCTTAAATATCTGAAGAGATTCAGCAGATTTTATTTCTTCAGGAAGCGAATCAGTCCACAGGTTTGCGCCGTGGTAAGAGAATTTTCTCTTACCCGCTTCATTGTGGGGGAGTGGCAGGTCAAAATTATGTTGTGCACTTCTTAGTCCATATTGATGCTTTGATGCTGTTGTTTTAAACTTTTGGACTAAGTAATCTGGTGCCACCGGTGGGATCGAACTTTGTACATTAAAGTGGCTTCCTGCATAAAACGATCTTTCTCTAAAGGTAGCCAGCCAATAAGCTTGAGGGCCTCAGTTGATGATGAGTCATACCGAGCTCTCAGTAAGATTTTGGCTGCTTGATTTAATTTCCAGAATCTGAATTTTGCCTTGCATAAGGGTATCACACTTGCACCATACCGTCGAGCAATAATCATAATAAGGTTTAACTAGCATAGGGAATTGTAGATCTGAATTAAAGTCTTTGTTGGAATAAAATTTCAGTCTGCAGCGGTGGAGGATTTTAAGACCGTTGGAGACTTTATGAATAATTAAGTGAAAGTGTGGTACGACCAAGCCGGTCACCTATAACTACACCCAAGCGTTTTTTAGTATACATGGGAAGCAGGAAAACAAATGTTTCCTTGAGATTTTGGTTGAATTGTCAGTTAAACACAGGTAACACAATTGTCATTTAAATTTAAAGCCATTTGTCAGTTGACAGATAAATTTGGGCCGTTTGTCAGTTGTCTTTTCACTCCACCAGACCCCGCTCTTCTGAGAATTAAAAACCTTCCTCGTGCAAAACATTTTTATTATATTACATTGAACTGGACACACAATCAACTGCAAGAGGTCTATGGAACAATGTATTCTATCTGTATTTTTGGACGACTGAGTGCATAAAGGTCGATGCAATGAAGTTATGACGTCATAATGGCGTCCAGGAAAATCCAGCTGGGGACAAAGCTGAAGGATACCAATGAATGTGGTTTGGTTAGGTAGTATGGCATATAATTTATAGGTATCTTCAAACAATTAAAGAAGTGCCAAAAAATTAAGGAAGATGGTAGATGTACGAAAAGAAAATATTTCAAGTTTTAACTTGTAACAAACGGCTTGTAACAAAAAAAACATATAGTACAGTTTCCTGTTAATTCTTGGCTCCTTTTCGCAGTGTATTCACGGTCTATACTGCATATACTCAAAGTCGATAATGCCGCGGAAATATGATAACGATATATACTTTACTGATTAAAAATTAACTTTGAAGTCAATAGAACAAAGCCGACTTTGCAGAGTACCATGTAAAACAATTCAAAATCGCTCGTTAATTAGGACTTTGAAAACTGGTGGCTGAATTGAGTCGGTAAGTTTAATAGATCGAATGTTTTTGTTTTTATTTATTTATTTTTTTTTTGTCTTGAAAACTTTTATAACTAGTGAAAATTATCAATACCGATGGTAAAGTACTTCACCAAAAATATTTCTAGAAAGTGTCATCTGTTTTGAATAAAAATCAAGAAATATACATCAGAGAATTTTGTACGGGTTTATAGCTGGACGTTTTGGCGTATAGCCGCGTTTTGGCACATTTTCAAAATGTTAAATTCTCGTACCTTGTCAAGACTTTATTTTCTTTCAAAATTCACACATATTGCCATCATCATCAATATCCACATTTCATCAATTTTTCATTCCAGAAACTTAATTAATTTTTTTTAATAATTATGCTAATTTGGAGCGGCCATTTTGAATTCACCAGATGAACAGGTTAAAGAGTAAAACTCTGAATAGGGCCAAAGTGGTTTGTTTCAATCATTTCCTTCTTTTCTAGTAATTGGAGATAGAATCTGAAGATATCAAACCAGTTATACCACAAGGCGGATCTTTCGGGTTACAGCTTTTTCCTCATTAGCATAGGCATCTTTCATTTATTTCAACCAAATTAACGCCAAATCAACTCTGAGTATTGAATTCGAAAGACCATGGAAAAATTAGCTTTTCTTGTAAAATGGAGCTTGACTCATGCAGTAGGTTTTGCGTGATGCGGTTTTTAGAACTCTAAATTTTACAGGGAGTGTATGGGCTCATTAGCGCTTTTACCACACAGTATTTGAAAGCAAATCGGAAGCTAATATCTCGTATAATACTGCACGCAAGGAGCTAAAAATCTCGTCGATTACTTATATAAAAAAACTCTTAAAAGTTTTTCTTGACTTAAAACCGTATGTTTATGAAGCAAAATGTAAGCATTGACGTCAACAAAGATTCTCACATTAAGCCGACTTTAATGATACGCATACTGCTACATTTTAACGTTAAAAATGCTATATATTTGTTATCCTGATAAATTTGTTTAAGTTACATGTCGTATTTTCAACATTAAATGAGAAATCTTTGTGTTGCATATAGACCTACTGCGAAACAGAAAAAAATGATGATTTGCATAATGCCATCGTCTCAACTTCGAAAAAGGTCATTCATTCCCTAATTAATCCTGATATATTTGCTATTTCAACATAAAAAAGATAAATGTGTGTTGTATTTGAACTAAGCCTTGGAATTTATGACAAGTAAACTTTCCAATAAGACAAATTAGTCTAGACGAGTTCCCAAATCTCAAAAAGTTTCTTATGTACCTTTGTAGTCTCCAGTATTTTCAGCTCAGTTTTGCAAGCTACGGCTGTTAGATTCAATCCTTAGTACTTGGGAGATATCGGTAGAGCTTTTTTGTCGAAACAGGTCTTCTTATAATTTCCTATCATTTGGAAATCTTTCTTCCTTCTCTTGTTCCCCCCGAGCCCTGTGGCATGATATTTCTCATTGTATATGCAAATGCCATTAATATAACGGAAAGTTACACCGCTGCGGAAATTACAGACATGTTGTCATGCAGCTTTAAGCTCACTAATATACTGTATATGAGATCTTTTTGACTTAACGTAAAAAAGAAATTGATTAGATTGTTGTTGATGATACTGAAGAGGATTTTTAGCTTAGGTTTAAAAAATTTCTGTGCAAAAATAATATGTATTTAGAATAAGATTCTTGAGGTTTTTGTCGGATTCTATCAGTTTCACATTACGTTAATATCTTGATGGAAGAGAAAATCTCTTCTATGTGAAGCGTCCGTGCACGTACTGAAATAGCTCATATTATGAATATAAGCTTGAAAGTGTCAGTTCCAGTTTAAAAAAATGTCACTTAACTTATTCTAAAACTTTATTCATGGATTTATATATATACTTGTCGTTAAATGGCGACGTTTGTAAAAAAAGGTACTTTAGGTACTGCCACTCACTTATCTGAAAAAGGACGATTGATGAAGGTGGAGTGTGTGGTGTGTTTCTGAAGTATTCTACAACTATAAATATTTACAGTATACCACTCTTGTTTAACACGTTTCTCGTAGCCATGAACAATATATTTTTTGAGTTCTTTTTACATTTTTTCTTTGTAATTTCTGTCATGCAAGTAGGAAAGCTCAGAAAAATTAATTCCACGTACTCCCGTCTTGGAGAAAAGCCAACAATTTGAGATGCGTTCATGAAGATTTTCAAGTCGCAAATTGCTCAAAAACATAATGTTTTCTACCACATCTTCTGAAGAAAGTAATTTTGTAACCTTACCTCCTATCCGAAGGTCAGTCAACGACTTTACTCCACGCTTTAAGCTTTTTACTGTTCACTCAACAACTTGTCTACCTCAGTATTCAACCCAGCCTAAAATGAGCCTCTTAGCTTTAGCTATTGATTAAGATGTCATGGTTGCTATGGTAACTCAAAAGCAGAGACTTAACACTTTGCCCAAGGGCCTTCTCTGATGGAGTACTTGGCAAGTAACCGTTCTAGTTTTTGGTGAGGGGAGACTTCTAAATTTTTACTTTATCTTACCGACTAATTAAATAAAGATAACATATTGAGGCTATGAGTTGGTATAATCTGCCGACAGACATTGACAGAAGTGATAAAAGATACCGATAATGGCAACCGAAAACACAGCCAAAGAACTTGTACAACTCAGTAAAAAACAGCAATTACGGACGGCCTTTGGCTAGGTGCTCCTGCATACCTCGTCATAATGAATTCATTATTCATATTTGTTTTGTTTGGTTTGTAATTTTTTTTTTTATTAGTATAATACACTGGACAAAAATGCTCTGGATTGACTTCCTCCTTAATAAACAGGAAGCGAGAAGAGATACTTTTAAATGTTATGAAATTTTAATTTACGCATGCATGCAAACTTAGTTTATCAAGATTTTTCAAGAAGTTTCCTGTTACGTCATTTCAAAGTTTCATAAAGATACGGCAAAAGTTCGAAAAAATTGCTCCGTTTTGCAGTTTTCTCATTCGAGAGGAAGGCTATTTCCAACGCATGTTGGGTTTTCTCACTTTTTCTAGCCAGAAAAATTGTCGACGGAAATTGTGTTGTGGAAACAAGAACAAGGATGAATTAGTCTTTCGCCGATTTTTTCAAAAATGTCTCATTGCGAAAAGGAAACGATTTCGTGTGAAAATGGCTGACTTTGGAACAACTTGAGCAAAAGTGACGTCACGTATTTGCAAGTTCCATCTTGTCATTTTGAATAAGAAAAGTTTTCCATATGTAAAATTTCATAAGGTTTAATTTAAAACAGTAATAACACAATTGTGATATCTTCACTGGCTTTCTCTTTAATGTGGAAAAAGTCAATATCCAAGTCAATAAGGGTTTGTCGAGCGTACTATGGTCTACTATGAAGTTAAGGAACGTCTCAAGGGTTCATAAGAAATGTATTGAGCGCGTGCCTGTATTCCGACTAGTTGGTTTCAGTTGCACGGAAGTTGTTTCAGCAGAAGCGCCTTTGCAGGTGAATTTCAATGCCCATGAATTGATAATTGATCAAACCGATTTAAAAAAACTGCTAAATTAATGAATAATCAAACAGGAATGGTGTAATTTAAGGGAGATGACACGAAACACACGATATCATCATGTTTCAGATACAAAATAAAGTATTTTACAGGCCGATTTCAGAGAGATTGAAGTTGAAAAACGACTCAGTGCAACGAAGGAACGAAAACGATTAATGAACGAAACGTTTTCACAAAATCAATTGTAAAAGTGGATGGATGGATGAAAAAAAAAAAACAGGAACAATTTTCAAATTTTTTAAATATTTTTTTCAATAAACATAAAGTGATAAATTGATCAAACCAATTTAAAAAAACTACTGAATTAATAAATAAATAAATAAACAGAAATTGACTAATGTGGCCGTGTGTTGACACGAACTGAAACAACGATTTTTACATGCCGGTTGCAGACCAAAAAACTGAGGACTGAACGAACGAACGGAATGAAGGATTAGTAAATCAATAGTTTTCACAAAGTCAGTTTTAAGACGCATCTTATTTGCCGGTCAATTTTATGCAAATGGTCTTAATATTTATGACGATATCTTCAATACAAATTTTAAAAAAATACACGTCTTTGCCCATCGACCACGGTTTATACATTTAGACTAAAACAAATTAATAAACTAAAATAAAATAAAGAAAACGTAATCAATTAAAAAGCCCAGCCTTCAGGCAAAACATCACCGTAAGCTACAGGCAATTGTTACCTTTGGTAACCTAGCAACGGCGTAATAAAATAACGAATATATATTACCACTGCGGAGTCTGGGCGGAGCTTAGCGATTTAATTAACAAACGATAAGTCTCAGGGGTGTTTTATACAGAAATTGGTGAGTTCATTTGGCTTCTGTGGATTTTTAATTATTCTTTTTGCCAAAACTTAGCCTCCAAGGCGCCTTTAATAGTTAATATAGCTCTTTAAATACCTTTCCAGTAGTTTGTTTATATTTCCAGCGGTGGGGTCCAACCGCTTCCTTGTACTGGAAGTAAAGCTACAGCTAATATCTAAAAAACTCATTATCGATAGACCGTTGCTTTTATTTCATATTGAAACAGGTCTTTGGCGCCTTTTCAAAACAGAAAAGTTATTCAATTGTATACACTCGTGGCGTACTTTTTTGTTCTCGCCACATTCTGACGTCATCTGTGCATCTATTAGTGTACAGACGCACAGGAAAATGAAAGCTATTTGTTAAATAAAATATACAAATATCTGATTAGATGTTAGATCAAAAATATGCTCAAATTGGGCGTTACTCGCCTGCAATGATTGCTAAAATATATCTTTAAGTCCTTGTGACTCCTTCGGAAGTGTCAGAAAAGTTTCTTTTCTTCGGGTGTTGAATCTCATTAGATAACTCATTAGATATATTTGTATATTTTTAAAAATGTAAAATACAGCCTTTCTGCAATTGAGTGTAACTAGAAAGCATGATATGTATCGTAAAGTTGTTGACACGTTTGATGGAGCTTGTTCTTTAGTTAGCCTGTGTTGAATCATATATTATAATATGTATAATTTAACCGTTCTGCATTTCTTCGTATTGTTCGTCTACTACAAATGTGCTCGTTAAAACGTTGACATTCAATATCAAGTACTCCCTTTCCTGTTGCACTCGATAAATAATCGTGATTCGTTCGCATTGTATCAGTGTATCCCCTTTCTCTCTCTCCCTCTCTCTCTTTCTCTCTCTCTCTCTCTCTCTCTTTTTCTCTCTCAGCATCTAGTCAGATTTCGAAAATAAATTAAAGTTTTAAAATGTGTTGACCGAATCGAAAAATGGCGTCCAATTTGAATAACTATTGTTCTGGACTGACAAGCCTCGTGTTCACGTGGAAATACAAAAGCTTTTTCAAATGAGTAAGAGGCTAGTCAGTATAGAACAATAGTTATTCAAATTAGCCGCCATATTTCGATTCGGTGTATTGAAGTTTTTAAATTTCATTTCTTGTTCTATGTTTTCAAAAGGCGTAAGTCACGATTTGCCTGTTCGTGAATTATTGGTGAAATTGCCGTTATTCGTTCAAAACTCGCAATATACGTGTCATTTATCGTGATATTCTAAATATCTCACTACTTACACATTTTGATATTTGTCATTTGTTGTTTTCCACTACGACTAAGAATCGAAACGCTTATTCGTGCTCTGTTCGTGATTCGTTCGAGATGTTCGTTACTACGTCTCACGCGTCGTGATTTTAACTTTTCAGCACTTAGACGTTTTAGTATTTATTACTTCCTCTTTTAGCTGGTTGAAGTCATGCATCTCCTTTCCGTAATTTATTCGTGACGTGATTCGCCCGAGATATTCGTAAAACTGCTTACTTGTCGTTTTGCGTGATTGCTATATATCTCATTTCTTGGGCCATTTACATCCTTCCCTAATCTTTCCTCAAAACTTTTTTCAGGGAATTAACCTGCCTGATAGTCTCTGTTAAAATAATTAAAGTCTCAAAAAACAGCTTTTTGTCTAATCTTCAAGACAAACTGAGGCTGAATGCTTTTAAGTCGTTCAAACACGGAACAAAAAACATTTATCATATTAACGGATTAAGATTGGAGTGTTTATGAACAGAACAAAGTGTAAATGCTTTCTCCCAAAATAGTCATTTACCGACAGAGAGGGATGGGCGCTTCAATTAAAGTGTTTTGTTTTTCCAAAGAAATCAAAAGCACACCATGGGTTTTGACATAAAGTCCCCAGAGGCAGTTCACTTGCCTTAAGAAAGTTAGAAATATATGTCTCTTGACTTCCGACTCTTACTTTCGAAAAGAAAATTAAAACTTCACGATTTGCGCAGAATGTATTTGCGATAGAAACCTAGTATATTCCAATAAATATGCCTTTGAATCTGAACTCCAAAGAAAACGAAAACTACGAACATTTCTGAAAATTTAATTAAGTGTGCATGACAAAGAGAATGGGTGCATTCGTCGGGAGCATATTTTTTAAAGTTTTTGAGAATGTTTATTTTTATTCAAAAGTAAAAGCTCTAGCTACTTATTAGGTAAATTTAAACGACCTTATTTTGTGCCGTAAGTAACTGATGAACTGGAGGCCGACGGACAGAATTCACTTTGAATCCTTTCTTATAACGACACACGGAGAAATCAGATGGAAATTTACGGACGTTTTGTTCGTAATATGAATATTGAAGTACAAACGAAGACTAGCGAGTGAACTAGTTTGGACTGTGTTTGTCTATAAAAATACAACAAGGGATGAATGGAAATTTGTAACACAGTATACAGAGAGATAACTTGTTGACCGCTTTCGAGCCTCGACCCTTTTTACTGACTCCGACGAAGGGCTAAGACTTAAAACGTCAGTAAGTTCTCTCTCTTTTTATGCGGTATTACAAATTTCCCTTTATCCTTGAATATTGAAATATTAATTAAGCAGGCACTGCTTCAATTTGTCACACTCTTACGCTGACGTGTATTTTGTCTTGTATTGTGTTTCGTCTAAACTCCACAATAAAAGAAATTCATAAATCACTGTTTTGACTGAAAACGTTGATAGTTTCTTCTCCAACAATTTCCGCCGACGCACCCATTCACGTCCGCCGAAAACAAAGTACATTTAGTTCTTAAATTTCACAAAAAGGAAAATAATAATAAATAGACTATTTCTCTTAGAAACCTAGCAACCAAACTAAAAAGGCGTAAACCAATTGTGGATTCTTATTTCTAAATAAAAAGTTCAGTTACTCTACGTTTTTTGGGGTATGAAACAAACAACAGGCGTTCGGGTCTTTCTTTGCGTTGCAAGTGCATCTGAGCTATGAAGACAATAAAACAATAGCCAAGAACAATGAATTTCGAAGGAAACAATACCTTGCAAAACAATAACCCTAACCCAGAATACGATACATCCTGCAACGCCAAGAAAGACCCAGGCGTTCTAGCTTGAACTAACACTGTACGTGTGAGTGTTAACATGAACAACAGGGACATTCTAACTTGTTTTGGGGGATAAGGACGTGGGGAGGGACCAAGAAAAGCAAAAAAAGTTATCTTCTCTTACTCATACTGCCTTTCAAGGTATTCGAGTGAGGCCTATATTACTAGTGTACCTGCTGAGATGAGGTTCCAAGCATTCGCCGATTTGCGACATTTTTGCATTGGAACACCAGTAAAAACTTGAGGGTTGTCGATCGAGTGTGACGTTAAGTAGTACAAATGAAATGAATGTTTGTACTTCGTACTTACTTTATACTGTTTCACGCCCCTGGGGGGGGGGGGGGGGGGATGGGGTAGGGGGCACTCCCATATATTTGCTATACCGGGATGCTCCGCCCGAAAGGGGCACCTTTTTGAGGCCAGAGGTATAGAAAAGGGTAGGGAATTTGCAATTTTGGGTATACCAAAGGGTTGGGAATTTGTGACTTTGGGTATCGAAAAGGGTCCTAGTAGAGTGCACGCCATATATCCGTGAAACAACTACTAACAATTTAGCGCATAATAGGATTTAGTTATCAACTACATGTATTCTTAGTTAGACCAAACTAAAAATTCACCTCACTGACAGGCATTAACTCACAAACGAAACACAAAGATGGCTGAGACATGTCGCTATTGTTATTTGCACTGTTCTGCTCCAGTGATACCAACTGGATATTACAAACTAGTGCAATTAGACAATACATGGCGTGCACTCTATAAGAGGGTCGCGAAAACTACCATTCAAAGCAAATGCTCATGTACATATAGCGGCCTTAGAAATATTTTTTTCCAAATAAAGAAATCCCCGTACAAAATGCCTGGGAGGTCCCCCCCACGGGGTTTCACGTCGCGTATGTCGACGCACTCGATGACCATCTCAAGTTTATAGCTTTCAAAAATTCATATCAGAACCGGCGGAATAACAATTCTTTAACGAATCCTATAGACTGGAAAAATGTAAATGCATAAATAAATTTGGGGTAGCTCATCACCCTTCCTTGCAGCACGAAGGTATACAGAGGCGCTTTCATTACGAAAGCAGTTATAAGTTACATACAGGCACACACACACACACGTAACAGCCATTATACGACCCATGTCTGATCACGGATCATCGTACTTTTATCTCCAATATCCTACTGAAGAAAGGCCTACCCTGGGCCCTAAAATCGCCGTTATTTTGGGCGATCTTATGCGATTTTAGGCGATATTGGGAAATTTTAGCCATTTCGAGTTGGCGCTCTTAGGCGCTCTTGGGCGATATTGAGCGATCTTGGGCTATATTAGGTGATATTAAGCAATATTAGGCGATTTTAGGGCCCGGTGTAGGCCTATCTTAGGCGATATCAAGCGATATTAGGCGGTTTTAGGGCCCAGAGTAGGTCTTGAAGAACAAAACCAAACGTTTACTGTCTTAACACTTTTTATCTTCGTATTGAACGAGAGCCTCACTTAACTAAACCCTAATCTCTTAATGTACTTTGATTATGTCCTATATTTTACTTAAGTGCTTTCGCCCAGCCTAGTTAAAAATAAAAAAAAGATAAAAATTACTATCAGGACACTTCAACTCTATCGCCTTTTATTTTGGCTGAATTTGCATTCTGGGTCAATAGAGTACAAACACTAAAAGTGTGCAATACTTTGCACTATTTAGTACTAAATAGCACTAATTAAACAATAGAAAACAAAAGAATTTGCATAATCTAGCACTATTTAGTACTATTTATGTTTGCACACTTTTACTCTATCTACAGCAATGCAAATTTACTATAAATACATATAACTATTAAAAAGACGATTATCTAATATTTTTAATCAAAAATGAGTGATGCATTAGCAAAGGACAACGCCTCAAAGCGACTATACAGTAACATTCTTTTATACATTTTATTCTTCTTAAAATTGGTGAGGTTTTCATTGCTCAGACATAAAATAAATATAATTGTTCTGTTTCCCAGAATTTGGATTACTGCAAGTTTACTGAGGGGGTCCTAGGGGTTTGCGGTATTGCGGGATTGACCATTTCTTTGTGCGGTATTGCGGTATTTTACAAAAAAATTGCGGTATTGCGGGATTCTCAAACCCTGCGGTATGCAGTATTTTCTTTTTTGAGCTGCGGTATTACGGGAAAAACGTTTTGAAATTTCTGTAATGCGGTATTTTTGAGGCCTGCGAGATGCGGGATTTTGCTTCTGGCGCTCGATAGAAAATTTCATGTTTCTGTGATTCATGTTTCTGCGCGTGAGGTCCCGTGGGAGTGGTATTTCGAATTTTTCGTGTGGTGAGCCGTATTTTCGAATTTTTCATGCGGGATTACGGGATTGACCATTTTTTCGTGCGGGATTGCGGTATTTTCGAATTTTTCGTGCGGGATTGCGGTATTCGTAACCCCCCTAGGTCCCCCTCTTTACTGCAAAGGTCTATCTAAAATGTGGACTTGAACGAAAAAAGTCGTGAGTATTCTCAAATGTTCCAGTGATCAACTAGCTAGCATTTCTTCTAATTATAACGGACCTTCTAATTATATTCTACTTAAAAACGAAACACTTTGGAGTTAGCTTTTAGCAGCTGTTTGCTTTCCAAGTGCATGGAAATAGAGAGAAAAACAAATTGCTTAATTGATCTTCTTTAATACGAACACAAAAGTGTATCACGGTATTTCTGTGGTTATTTTTCTTAAAATCAGTTTGAAAAATAATCATTTGAAAAACTGTTTCTATAAAACTTGAGTAACTCTTCTTAACGGATATCATATATTGCCAAACGACAAAAGACTCAAGAAATATAACAACATTAAAACCGGATATTAAATATTGCCTAACGACAAAAGATTTAAGAAATATAACAGCATATATATTGATAGCATTATTAGTATAATTCATTTAGTTGACGTGTTTAATGCGGTTCTGTATAAATTACCACCAATCACGATCGTTCTTCAAACTATGCTTAAGTTAAATTAAAATAAATTAAGATGCAGAGGTTAAGGTGGCTTAAAACTGGTTTTCGTGGTTGCCCTGACAACGTCGTCATATATATTCATTTATTAACATAAATTTCCGAGTATAGCTTTGATGTCGTGTATCAAATTAAAATCAGTTTAAGCAGTAAAAAAAACTAGAACCTGAAAACCATCTTCAGCTATGTTAATATAATTGATGTAGTCAACATTAACCTCTAGCCATTTAAACAAAAGTACATTTCTTAAAGAAAGTGCAATGTCCATTCATTGCTATGTAATCACTTGTATGTATTACTACTGTGTTCGAAATTACTCATATGCAGACTCGAAGACACGTTTGTTCCATAAACACGACCACAACAACTTAATTTTCTTTCTTGAATTTCTCCTCGCATTGCGATATTTCTTTCGTACTGATTAGAGTCGAACCATACTTTAAAACTATCTCGAGAAGGGTAGGGTAGCTTCGAAGGTAGCTAACTTGATAAGTGTTCTTTTGTTAGTCATAATACTTTGGTCTGAGACTTGTAAATTGGTACGCTACAATGAACTCCCTCTGATGATTAAAAGATATAGATACCTTTCACAGGCGGACATCCTTGGGCGTTGGTTCCATTTGCGAATAGCTCGTGATTAACACCATTGTTTCTATTGTTTCAAATCTATTGTATCCAACTGTTTTCCACTATTGTTTCGAATTGTTGTCTACCATAGTTTCTATTGTTTCAATTGTTCTTTGCGATTGTTTCCATTGTTTTTACATACTGCTGTTTCTATTGTTCCAATTGTTTTGCACTAAAATGTTTCTATTGTTTCGAATTGTTATTCGCGATTGTTTCCATTGTTTTTTATGTACTATTGTTTCAATTATTCCAAATTGTTAAGCGCTAGTGTTTCTATTGTTTTGAATTGTTCTCCGCGATTGTTTCCATTGTTTTCTTCTTCAAGACGAACACCTTAAAGGTGCGTTTCCACGTGCAATTTCCTGCCGGGCGTTCGTCACAGATGAGTTTCGTATGAGTTTGGGGCGAGACATTTACATGAAAACCCGGACAAGAATCCATCGACGTTTACATGAGGTTTTTCTCCTCGGGAAGTTTTCGACCCATGGTAAACTCGTCCCGTAACGAACCCGCAGCCCGCAGGACGAAAAAGCCCATGTAAACACACCCCAATTAAAAGCTAACCTGAGTTTGTCCGCATTGGAGGGAATATATAAGCTTGAGCTAGGTTGCTTGTAGTAGTGGGGAGTCGACTGATCAAAGCGCATACATATGATCGTGATTTGATATGAGCTACTGCACGTCAATCGGCCTTTTAAAACTATTAAATGTTTCGATCGAAGACAAGACTGAAGACTACTTGCAGTTGGTAGCCTTTCCGGTACGATTTGGAGGACAAAACAATAAATATGTTTTGATGAAAAAAGGTTTTGATTCTTAGGAGTAAGAGAGAACCGTTTTTCCTCGGAAATTGCACCGGACATCATTATCAATTAATAGAAGTATTCTACTAAAATGCAAGCAGTGGAGAATCTAGATTCGCGAAAGTGAGACCTTACTGACGTACAATGACGTGCAAACACTTTTCCAATATATATAGCTAATAGCCCAGCTTGTCGATCGGTTCTAAAAATAGTTCGTAACTCAGACAAACATGAATCTGTATCGTACTGAAAAAGAACACGGAGAAATATTTTGTCGTGAAAACATTGCTTATATAAAAAAATTTAAGGTCAGTAAAAACCGAACTGCCAAAATCGAACTCAAAGAGATGATAGATTTAGTCTGTTTGTCAGAGTTGCGACGTCACTGTCAGAGTTGTGACGTCGCACCGCTATTGCACAAACACTGACCCTTTCAAGCCTTCGACATAAATAATGAGACCAAATGGCTCCTGGGTACACTAGTAATAATGGGATTTTAATTCATATGTTTTATCTTATGAATGGCTGCATAATCGCGTCTGGAATACAAAAATATGTCAGTCGATGTTTGAAATGTCCACAAGCAAGCGCTTCATAAAATAATCTAATCAACAGATTTTCCGATGTTCATTTTGGCCTAGGTTTCTATGTTCAGTGATTTTGAAAGAGTCGATTTTTGTGTAATTAGCTTTACAAATTATGAGTTAAATTGAATTGGAGCTTTGCACAATCACGTGACTTTGGCCATGTTGGATGGTAGTAACAAATAAAATATTTTATATTAGAAAGAATCCCAATCCTCAGGGGAAACAGATTCTTTTGCTCCTCAAACATGGCTGCTGTCACGTGACCATGCCGAGACTCTATTCACTTGCACGAGGAAAGTTTTCACTCAGACTTCTAAGGAGCGAGAGGAAATATTATCCTCCAAAGTGAACAGGAAAACAAATGATTCCAAGAGGTCTAGACTGTGATAGGGCGATTTCATGAAAACCATTTGGAAGACAGGATACTTTTGAATGACAATTAATGCTTCATTTCTGTTGAAGAAAAGCTTTACTGTTTTGACCGCCATCTGGTTGACACCGTTCGCCCGGGTTGGTTGAGCGTCGGTCTTCAGTGCTGGAGGTCGGGGGTCCGGTTGCCCGGCCGGACCAACACTCAGGGTCTTTAAAATAACTGAGGATGAATGGTGCTGCCTTTGTACTACATCTGCAAATGGTTAGACCTTCAGGTCTTCTCGGATAAGGACTTTAAACCGTAGGCTCCGTCTCTATTTAGAGTCGTTTTCGTATGAATGGGAAACTTACCGCGCCGTACCGTGACCGTGTCATTGCCGTAATGTCTATAAAAACATTCGAAATTCATGCCGTAATCGTATAGTATCGTAACCGTACAGTGTTCCCACTCATACGAAAACGACTCTATATTGGGACGTTCAGCAATGAGGTCAGTCTAGGAGATTAGCGATGAAACTACTCATGAATGAGACCTTAAAATCATGTTATACAATCAGAACTAGAAGCTACTTAGGCAGGTGCTAGAACACTTTCAAACAAACAAACTCAAAACCTCAAACTCCATCAAAACATCTCTGACGTCAACTCTTTCGTTGTGTCGAGAAGTGAAGGGCTTTACAAATTGTAAAGGTTTTTGACTCATTTGAGTTTTATTGAATGAAAAGCCTTGACGCTATTTTGCTTCAGTTGTCTTGACAACGGATGGACATGATCTCAAGCGTCACTGAATACTAAAATTTATAGAGCGATTTTCGTATGAGTAGGAAACTTACCGCGCCGTACCGTGACTGTATCAGTACCGTTGTTTCTTTAAAAACATTCGAAATTCCTGCCGTAACCGTACCGTGCGTTGACCGTGCCATTTTCCCAGTCATACGAAATAGGCTCTATAAAGGCTTCGATTACTAGAGATTTAGTATTTTTTAGTTATTTGTCACTGTATACACATACCTGACGCACCCATGTAGTCCATACTATACTACTACTATATTGTTTCATTTTCGTTTCTGATATCAAGCATTTACGAAATGCAACTTAAATGTAGTAATTTTGGTTCTTTCGTGCCGGTGAAGCTAAAAACTCATGATCGACCTCTAAGAAGTCGTTGCCACTCTAGACAATGGGGCGTTACTTCAAATTCAGTTTTCAGAGACGTTTCTCTGCTGTCATGTTTATTTAATTACTTACTGTTTTTGTATCACCGCGTTTACTGTTTTTGTTTTCGTCAACAAAAGCAACTTAGCAGACAGTACGCAATTCTTTTTTGTGTGCCAAAAAATGCCGTTAAAAACATCAAAAGTGGTGCTTTGCAAATGAAAAATATTTTCTGTACTGAATAATTTCTGGCTCTGTAACGATAGTTGGATGAGAAATTCAGATGGAAGACATCTCTAGACACAAGTCATTTGATCTAATAGATTGCATTTAGATGAAAAACACAGAGCTTATGTCGGATTATTGGTAAAGAATATTAATCAGTAATTAATCAGTAATAAATCTGGGTTATGGTTATCGGAAACATGGCGCTTTGCACTGTGCATGTTTATCAGATTATCAAAGTTCAAGTACTAGCATACCAAGGGTAGATGAATTTATTGTGTGGATCTGTTGTTGCTGTTTATTTGTTTGTTTTCATTCGTAATGTATTTTTAAGTTCTTCTCTTTTAACATTCTTTCGGTTAGTTTCTTTCATTACTTTTTTCCAACTTGTCTCTTTTTTCTTTTTAAATTTCTTCCTTCTTTCCTTCCTTCCTTTCTTTCCTTCCTTCTTCCTTCCTTCCTCCCTCCTTCCCTCCCTCTCTCTCATCCTCCCTTCCTTTTTTCTCTGTCTATCTCGTTTCTTTCTTTCTTTCTTTCTTTCTTTTTCTTTTCTTTTCTTCTTGCTTCCATTCTTCCTTTCTCCCCACCTTTTCTTCTCCTTTTCCTTCTCTTTTAAGCGCTGTTTTGAAACATGACTTCTTACAGAATACCCGCCGGAATGATCAAATTTCATTAAACGTCTCTCCATTTCTTTTTCCTTTCAAGAAGACTCTCCGACGATGTTTACCCAAGTTTAAGTTTCGTCTCCTTTATTTACGTACAGGAAACAATCGTCCCTCAGGCGACAAATCACTGTAACAGTTAATTTCCAAGGGGTCTCTTTTACAAAAAGGACTCATAATTGAGGCGGATAATTAAATTTATACTTCCGTCTGCGTGCAGGCATAGACTCTTGAAGGAGTATTATATAAAAATACAACGTGAGCCTTTGCAAACACATTAACACTAGCACCGATGATGGAGTCTTTCAAGAAACCGCCCGTTTTGGTTAATGGCTTTTTAGAAGCAGTCAGTTCTAAAGAGAATCACTAAAAATAACTAACATTTGGTCACAGTAAAGAGAGGTCGGCATGTACTGATGTGGTCGCATTAGCTGAGAATGTTGTTGTGATCGTATCAGAGAAGTCGTCTAGTGCTCTAAAACAGTCTATCATTATACCTATTGAAGAGGTCGCACATATTATAGATCGTTATTTGGACGGTTTAGAGAGGTTTTCTAGTGTAGTAAACATCTTGTCCGTATTACAGAGGTTGATACGGCAATGATATGGTCGTATTTTAGAGGTCAGTATGCAAAGATCTCGTTTCTAAAAGACTGTTGTGTACAGACTTGGTCATGATCTCTTACATTGAATTTGGCTGTATTCAGAGCAAAAGAGCTCACAGTTGGTCGAAAATGGAAGATTGTCATTCTACGAGTTGGTCGCGCTATCATTGACTGAGTACTGGAAATCGCCGTTCGATCGTCCCATTGACGTCTGTAGTCTACACAATGGTTGTAAAGGTTCTTCCATAAATCTAATTATTTCAAATTAACAAAAACATGCTAACTTTTTTTCGCGATAGAGAGAGCGAAAATGAAAATGAAAAGAAAGCGGTTAATTTTTTAAAAGCTTTATATTTTACAGATCAGGCGATGCGCATTCGTTAAAAAGCTTTTTGTACTGACAAATTATGAAATAATTAATACTTGTATAGTAGATAAAAGTAACTATTTTACGCTCGAAACAACGCTATCGAGCGAAATCTCAAAAACCTTTGACGGTGATTAAGAGTATAGTGTTCCAATTTTCACAAAAGTAAACAATTTATTTTATGACAAAAAAACTTGATCCTTAGATTCCTGCCAGCTTTCTACTATAATCCCCTGGCACCATTTGGCGATACTCAAGGTAGTCTTAGCCTCTATCCTTTAAAAAAGAAATCTAATTCATTTGTACCACTGTTCGATTTCAGGAAGTATGAAAAATTGTAGTCAATGAAAAGTCTTCTTTTGAGATCATCTTGTTGCTTCTTTTGAAATGTTTCACTGGAAAGTCAAACAACAGCGACAGTCACGCAGAATGTGTCAAAGCTTTAATTTTGGATGTCAAAGGAAAGAAAAGAAGACTTGTTCCAGTACAATCAGTATGCGATAGACTTCCTTTATAATGTGTTTGAAAAGTGTGTTGCTTGACATGAAGTGCAACTAGAAAGCAAACATCTTATACTTTTAATGAGGGGAAAATGATGTGTTCAACCGAAATCAAAGTATAAGCAAAAAGACGTACAAAATCAGTCTTTTATGTTTCTTTTTTATATCCAGAACACACAAAAGAGCAGTTCCAGTTCCGATAAAAACCCGGAGAAATTATTATTTTTTTCGTTATATGACTTTGTAAAAAAGCTGCAGTGAATTATTTATCATGTTTGAACAGAACGACAAACTGCAGAGTCAATCCTCGAAGAGTTTACAAGAAAGTTCACAGCTTGAGCGATTTTATTAATAAGAGCGAGAAGAAAGTTAACCTGAAAAACACTGCTTGAATTCGTATCATGGCGAAGTCAATTTCAAAACCGATGCTGAAAACTCGTACACTGGAATAATTCGTTTAGAAATCCGTAAAAACAATATACAGAGCTGAGGTGAAATTTCATGCACAAAATCAAATGTTTAAAGGGAATTTAGGATTTAAAGAAGAAGATAGTCCGACTAATGAAGTTACATGTCTCCGAGATGCTGCAATCAATCTGTCAAGCTCAAACGATAAGCTTTATAGGACTCCGCTAAGTGTTTGTAATTTATCTAAAGACTGAGAACTCCTGTAATCACAAGATTCAGTAAAAGGAACAATTTCCCCATCTCCTTGTACTCCATAATCCGAAAACACTACCCAAATCCACTAATGAGTGTGGTTTTCTCGGATCACGTACCATTACAGTTTTGAAATAATAAAATCATGTTGTTCAACGGGTTTAAATATCAATATTAATTGTCATTTTCTTTGTTCGAATTACCAGTTTTTCCGAAGAAAAACGCAATGGTTCGGGGATTTTCAACTACGTTTTGTAGCTAAGTTGTTATGTATGATCACTACTAAAGCCTTAGTACAGAATATGCATGAAACTTCAACATAGAACGAGGCAGCTAAAAGGGAGATTTTCCATGAATTACAAATACAACTAAACCTAATTATAACTATAACTTACGTCTTTTTTGTATGTGGCACCTTAAAGTCTTCGCTGGAAGGATTTTTGCCAACGAAATGTTAGGAAACTGACAGCGCTCCGTTTGACAACCAGAAAATTGAGGATGGCTTTCCTTCTGAAGTTTTTCACCGTTTGATTTTCAGAGCATGCGCAATAGGAGTACTAATTATTCACTAATTAGCACGAAGTGAATAAACAATTGTTACATCAAGTCTTTCGTGAGTCCAAACCTCCAAATATTCCTTTATCTTCGCTTTTAAAACTCAAATTTGTTTTTGTCGAGAAATTTAATTACACTAGCCTCTTGCTGACAAGGACCACTGACTACGGCTGAAAATGCTAGTCACGAATATCGATGAATTATTCGCGTCATCTTTGCAGTATTCGACACTTGGGAACAATTTATTGTAAGTTATATTGTGTCTTGTATGAACAAAAACAGCTTTTCAAAGAATGGAGAAGAAAAGGCAATTCAACTTGGCGAAGAACAACTCCTTTTAAAGTGATATTATGAATAATACTCAAATGTACTTAAAGTTACCAAAGAATTACATAAAGAGTGGCCTCAAAAACACCTTTTGTGTTGTTGTAATTCACTCTCATTGGTGGAATGAATATAGTCAAAAATAAGTGAAATTCGTGAAACTAAAGCCCAATATGTTATTTGACTATTTTGAATAATTTTTTTTGACATCTTGAAAAACGACACTACACCGAGTGAAAAGCAGTTCTGAGTGAGCTGAGTGATACAGAGTTTCAAAGCTTTTGATGAAGTAAAAACAATGGTCATATATAAAGGGAAATCTACTTCTCCAAGAAAAAAAGAAAGAAAGAAAGAAAGAAAGAAAGAAAGAAAGAAGAAAGGAAGGAAGGAAAGAAAGAAAGAGAGAGAGAGAGAGAGGGAGAGAGAGAGAGAGGGAGGGAGGGAGGGAGGGAGGGAGAGAAAGGGAAAAAAGCAGAAAAGAAAAAGAAAAAAGGAATGACGTAAATATTAACGTGAACAATGTTTGGATTTTGTAACTACAAAATTATTTCTTTCAAATCAAATCAGTTGAAGTACTTATCACTTGAGAGCTTTTAATTTGAAAATTGTTGTTGTTTTTGCTTGTTCGTTTGTCCGTCATGTTTTTTGTTGGATTACTATCTCTCTTCTTTGTTTTGAGAAGAGAGTAAGAAATTAGACTCTGTCAGCAGGGAAGTTTTGTTATTATTATTTTGGCTTCTCGTGTCTTTTTTTTAACTTAAAGAAGAACTTACTAGAATTTGATTTGATTTGATTTAAGCTTAATGTTTTTTTTCTCAGTTTTATTCCTTTCTTTGAGATTCTGTGTCTTGTTGTATTGTCTTCCATGAAGTACCTACGTACGCAAAGAACTGTCATGTATAATCAATTTATAATTTGATTATAGTTGAATGCAATGACATCCACAAAATGTCAAAATAATTATGATTGGCCTTATGGAAACTACTTGCACCGAGCTAATCTCAGTCGTAATCGCAACCGTCTTGATCATTTATACATATCGAAAAGTATACCAGCGGCCTTGACGATCTCAAAAATAATTAAAGGTCGAAATCAAAAATTGGAACCAGATAAAACATTTGACAAATATACAAACATTTATGAATTCGGTCCTAAAATAGACTATATATTTATTATATCTTCTTCAAGCACTTCCTCAAGTCATGACCAATAAACTCGTGGATTCTCCACGCAAACACTAACATGAGTGGTCAGCTAAACAGAATAAAATATGAACCATTAGCAGATATAAATGAACCATTTTACGTCTGGTCTAGGCTGTACTCAATGAAGAAAAACACCATTAAAATCTGTTTACAAGTTCTGCTGAAGCCCAACTAGTATATTTCCTGTGAAACTGGTCATTACTACCGCACGTTAGTGAAACGATAAGTGATTATAACGTCCGTATATCCACTAACTGTAATATAAATCACCATAAGTGGAGAATTTTTAGATAACATAAATATTCAAAATGCCTCAAATAAGAAATAGGAAATGCATAGGAAATGCATTTGGACGATAAATAAACGCTTAAGATACGAAAAAGGGTGAAAACAACTACTTACCAAATATGGAATCTTATTTCCATATAAGGAGATAAGAATATCGCTTGTGTCAGGTCCAAGATGAATACTTAATTAAGGCAAACTTTCGTGGTCGTGCAAAGTATGTTTCTGTGCTCTTGTTTTTATACCCTATACATCACAGAGCATTTTAGCCAATTAGAGCGTCCGTTATTTATAAGTTATTTGACAGTAGCTATTAGCATAAACCAATCAGTGGTCTATCACAAATCCTGCAATCTGATTGGCTCAGTTCTATTGGTCTATTTTTCATAAACCCCGAGTAGAACCGGAAGGAAAATTGTGATTGATTAAGTTTTGTATACGTGGAAGATTCTGTTTATATATTGTTATAATTTTTTTGTTTTTTTGTTTTTATAATTTCAATTTTATAGTTATTTTTATGAAATGCCATTAGAATTTAATCGTGGAACTAAAAAAATGCAATATTTGCAAGAAAATAATGAACTTTTGCCGGGATGACGAAGATGCATGCGTTCAAAGTGAAAATTAAAGAAACTTAGGCGGCTTTAGAAGGCAGTTGAATAAATTAACGATTCAAGCAAACAAGCAAACAAGCAAACAAGCAAACAAGCAAACAAGCAAACAAGCAAACAAGCAAACAAGCAAACAAGCAAACAAGCAAACAAGCAAACAAGCAAACAAGCAAACAAGCAAACAAGCAAACAAGCAAACAAGCAAACAAGCAAACAAGCAAACAAGCAAACAAGCAAACAAGCAAACAAGCAAACAAGCAAACAAACAAACAAACAAACAAACAACACACAAACTGACATACATACAAACAACAACAAACAACAACAAAATATATTCAAAACCATTTCTAACAGATAATATGGCAATGTCATCAAAAAGGATAAATTAATTATATAATTGTATCAAAACACCGTCAAATATTGAGAAAAACACCCAATATGGACTTACCAAATAAGAAAAGATTTTAGGCATTCAACTTGAATGGCATTTGGGCATTGCCAGGTCAGTTAAAAAAGGTAAGTACTATGTTTAAGATGTGTAGTTCCTTCAGCTAGAAGCTGGTTTCTGAGGAAGCCGCCATTCTCATCAACCGAGCGGAGAGATATAAAAATATATTTCGGTCATCAACCTTACCGTTCGTTGCTCTCGTGGTTTAGAGCTTGCAATGCTTGCTAAAGATTCCGCTCGAGATCTTTCCTTGTTTCTCAGCTGAAACGTATTTCGTCGAAGACCATTACTATAGGCCATTATAGCTCGCCATGATGCAAAACGCTGACATACCAATTACATATTAGTCTCAACCACACGCTGTAATCGGGTCGTATGCAAAAATCAATGTGACACTAACTGGAACACGCTTAATCGACTTAACTGAAGAGTGCCTTCATTCTTAATTCTCTCTGGAAACTCAATATTTTATATCAGTCAGTAGAATGACAGAGAGTGTTTCGTTTATGTGGCTGCGACTTCAATTAACTTTTCGCTAACATGTGGAGCACTCCAGAATCTTGTTTGTCTGGTGACAAATCTGTCCATTTTCTAAGTTCAAATGGTAAGTGTCATTAATCATCTTTGACGAAATATGACAAGAAATGACGTCTTCTTCGAGTCATTTTAATAGCATCTTGTATACCTGAGCACTTTGAAAATTGTTCTCAAAAGTGAAATCCGGCAGAATTGTTCCAAAAGAGTCAATAAGTGGAAGTACTAAGCTGTCGTATTTCGAGATGGCTACTTCATATTGTTCATTTCATGTTGTTGAAGTCGAATGACCATCTACTTCACAGTTCTAGAATAAACACTTAAGAGAAGTTGTCAAAGGCAGATAATAGCTTTTCAAATATATATTTGCTTATTTGTAGAATGATAATGGCTTTAAAATTAGGAGACACATACTATACGTTGTTACGTTCGGTTACGCTAGGCCGGGCCTGATTACGTAAGCAAGGACGAAAACGAATTTGAAAACAAATTCGAAAATAGATTAAATACGTTACTGAATACGTTACTGGTTACGCTCGATTACGTTAGCAAGGCTAGGCCGGGCCTGATTACATTAGCAAGGATGAAAGCGAATTTGAAAGCAAATTGGAAAATAAATTAAATATACCAATTTGTGGCTCTTTTGAACTTCAAGTTAACATTTGTATATAGATTAATAAACGTCAAAAGATACGTAGAAGTGAACAACCTGCTTGTTACTATGTACGAAGACAATTAGTAAAAAATAAAGAGCAGGTTGCTAGGTAAATTTCGAGGATCAAAGTGGCGCAAGGATTGATTTAGTTTTTTGTGATGATTTTGAAAAAAAATCTTTCCGATTCTCTTTCTCTAATTCACTATCTGTCAGAAATTTAAGCTTGATGGATCAATTCAATTATTACCTTTCTTTTGCATCTAAGGATGATCCTCTCACTTCTACATGTTCCTTGTTAATTTCTATTTTCTGAACGTGGCGGCTTACGTCTTCAAAATGATCACAATCGTACGACCAAAGTCCAAGCCATTTCCAAGTTCTTATTTAGATTTCTAACCAATTGAAGATCAACGCAAACTGTACATACCGTAATCCGATCACCTGGTACTATTACCAGGATAAATCACTAAAGTCTTCCTAAACACTTGGCTTGTGGCCTTTACATAAAGCGCAATTGTTTTAATCCAGCATTAAGCCCTTCGTTACGTGACCAAGCAAGATAAATGGAAGAGGTTTGCCAGGGGATACGACACCCCAGGGATATATCCTTTTTACAAACGATTTCAAGTTTTCAAACCACTTACCGATTGCTTTTCAGATAAAACGCGACTGCACTGATCTTTACTGATATACTTAAAAAAAAAAAAACTGAGGAAGATCAAGGCAAAGTTGAATCTTAAGACATCTGGGTTTGTTAAGAAACTATAAACATCGGTTTTATTTTGAATGTCGTAAATCTTTGTTAGAAGAACAGATTTCATATGATTGTTAAGCGGACCGTGCCGCGACCGTGTTAGTGCGGTAATGTCTATAAAAACATTTGAAATTCCTGCCGTAACCGTGCCGTGACCGTGCAGTGCCATTTTCACAGTCATACAAAGGCTGCTCGATGAAAAACAAAAACAAAAATAAAAACAAAACAAAATTGAACAAAACAAAAACGGCAGGAAGGGTTGTTAGGCAACAGAAATTAAAGTACTGTGTCTTCATATCAGACATCGTAATAATGGTGAACCTAAAGCTTCCGTTATTTCTTTAAAAGGTATAAAACTGAAAACCACAAAGGACAAGGCTAGTGACTTTTAGGCCACAATCGGACGACATATGGCCGACATGAAAATTGTTATTAGAATAAGCGTTTCTTCTACGTATTTTGACATTTTAATGAAATGAAAATGTTTTGTAATGTCCTGTCATTTGTTACTCGGCGGGAGCAACTGGCTGACGGGAAAATCTTTTAGGACGCGCGCGTACATCCGGGACATTGGGTACATAACTTTTTCATATCTTCACGTGAAAATATGGAAAATACGAGTGTTTTAGTTTCCGATAAAACACTATTATCCATATAATAAATCAGGGTATTTATGTAAGTCAGTCACAAAATGCAGACAGATCTCTACAGCGCATGCTCAGCCGAAGAGGATCGAAAGCCCGCCGAGTGAACGGATTCAGTGTGTGCCCCTCAGAACTGAAGCTACAGCAAAATTAACATCAACGTAAATTCATCTCCTCAGGCATTTTAAAGATACTCTCAACATCCATCTTACTTTACAGTGAACTGTTATTAAGTTTTGTCGTTCCAAGTCAAGCGATTTAAGGGAATTAAGCATTTAATGTTTTGGTCAGCGTAAGAATGTTTTGACAAAATAAAAGTGTTCGAGCATAAGTCAGCACGAATCAAATTTAGTAGTTGCTCGCAATATCTTTGGAAGAAACTTCAAAACACATTGATATCATTGTCCGATTGAATTGGAAATACCCATTCTCAAATCTACGTTTTCGAGAATATATCTTCCATACCAAGCCCAAAACACAATCCATATCTGAGATTTTTGCTGCTTTGCACAGCAGTTCGACGCTCTGCGTGCTCTTTTGTTTTCAGGTGGAAATTAAATTATTCTGTGCTTGTAAGAACATTATAAGACAAATTTGTCTCTACATTACTTTCTAGTGTGAGCCAGTGGTTTCTAGTGAATTATCCAGTAATGGACAAAGCCCCCAGGGTTCTAGATATAAGTGCAATCCCTTTTAAACCACATATCGGATTTACAATCCCTTTATCAGTACTTTAGCTTCTTGTTTAGTTCCTGTGCAGTTATAGCTTATGCCTGGGGACACACAACACTGTTTACGTGTATATCAAGACTTTTACTCGTAGAAATCAGAAAATTAATATACCCTCAATATATAATTAGCCTGCGTTGCAGTCGAACAAAACCTTGGTTTGGGCTTCCGTAAGTAACCAACTTAATAGTATATAAAATGAAGGCGAGTTGTCCCCGGCAGCCAAGTGACTTATTTTTTGTTAAATAATGAATTAAATTTTTGAGGCACTGGGAGTGTTTTCCATTTAATTTGTCTAAAAAACGGTTGGTGGAACCAAGACAAGTTTCAGGTTTAAATGGAACAGCTCAAACCGGTTTTTGAAGTCGAAATTCTGGGAAATTGACTGTTCCATTTACACTCCAACCTAAATTACTGGTTTTTGACAAATGGTTCGGACAGTTCCAGTTGGTTTGTTCCAACCGAAATGGCTGAACAACCTCGGAAGGTAGTCCTCTATTTTGTATTGGAAATTCCGAAAAATTGGATGTTCCATTTGCATTCCAACCGAAAATACAGGGGTTTTTGGGCAAATGGAAAACACCCTGAGTAAAACTTTTAAAAATGTTACATTTAGCTTTCGACTCCACAGGTATGGAATCTTGGTTGCTGCTTTGTTGTTACTGTTGTTTTGCTTTACTTTTTTTCCCTATCCCAGGGAAAAGAAAATAGAGTTAGACCAGCTACAAATCGCCTTCATACAAACAGGGTTCGAGATATGCCTATATTTGCTACTTAAGGCGGTGTTACACGAGACGATTTTTAACGACGATTTTCCGCGCAACGTTGCAACAACTTGCAATATTTTGCGTTGCGAGTTTCTGACTTGGATTCAAAAACTCGCAACGCGTTGCCGAAGCGAAAATTGCAAGGAAAATCGTTCCAAGTGTCATGTTAAACGAGAAAGATTTTTAACGCAACGCCATTGCGCTGAAAATCGTCATAAAATCGTCTCGTGTACACCGCCTTTAGAGTCATTCTCAAGGTTGGTGGCTTTCGATTATGTATTTAATGAGATGTCAACTACGTAAGTCAACTTCCTTTCATTCAAGTCTGACAAGTTTAAATTTGTTGCGTGAATGTGTCTTATTGTACACGTACAAGGTACTTTGTAAATGTATTTTACAAAACATACACACCCATCCAAAAAACGTTTCAATTTTTTATATATATTCATATATAGAAAATATCACCTTAATGATCGAAGGAATCATGGGATGACTCCCAAATACATTTTTATGATTTTCTTGTATTACATGGTATTAGTGTTTTACCTTTGATAGGGTTTGAATGCCATACCATGATTTTTTCCATTGTTTAGGAGTTGCATATGTGTATATATACTCTAAGAATTGAGCCAATTTTTGGGGGGCTAGATGTATTTTTATTGCACAAAATATAAAAACACTGATACCTCTAGTAAACGGACCTCTTATTAAACGGATACCCTTTATTAACCGGGCACTAGCTCAAGTCTCGGCGAAAATGTTTTAGCATATTTACAGACAAGGTCCCAAATGTGTCCGCTCAATAGAGCTACCACTGTATCATAAAACTCGAATCGGAATTGTGTTGTTATGGACCCCTTGCGGCATTTTGGAATGCAGCTCAATCTGCATGGATGACAACAATGGATTCTAATTCTCAAGAGAGCAAGTCTTTTGTTTTGTCCCTCTGATTGAGCTGTTCTGACGTCACGTGCAAAGGGTCTATTGACTAAAAGTATCAATTTTGTACTTCCAGATAGCATTTTTATATCAGTATAGATGTATATTTCAATACCACCATCGTTCTTAAGATTGACTATCTCATATCAATTCTATGTACCTTGCAGCAAAACTTCATCTGCCTCTCACGTAGTAGGAGGAGCTCTAGATAAATTTTTTGTTCAAATCAAAGTACGCGGACATAAATAGGAAGATTAATACTTTCCTTTTTCATAAGAGATCTTTGAGTTATCCTTCTTTGAAATGGAATTAACTTGAGATGTGTTGGTAGAATAAGACTAAGGAAAACCCTTACGTACTAAAGTTAAAGGGTTTGGAGGATAATCCCTCGATTACCATCCCTCTTTTTGAGGATTATCCATGATTTATAAGAAAAACAATTACTTACATGTTTAAGTTAGGCTATCTAATTATGATATTACAAGATAAAAAGACTGTATTCGGAAAAAAATTATCTTATAATCCATGGGGTTTTTAATTTTATTGCGGATTTTAAGTAGAACAAGTCTCATTTGAGCGTTCACTCGGCGGGCTTTCAAGTGTCCTGAGTTGAGCATGCATTGTAGTACCGTCTCCTTAGCAGCCGTTTTTAGGGTCTCGTCACGAACGCTACCTCGTGAGTCGCGTCACGCAACACGTGACGTGACCCTAAAAACGGCTGCGAAGGAGAATAGCATTGTAGAGAGCTGTCTAAATTTTGCGACACACGACAAAATATGCATATTATGACTTGACTGGTTACACGCGCTGAGAGAAAAGCAGAAAGTAATGATCATTCCATATTTGGTAAGAACAACCATAAATATGGAGACGACGTTCCAAATATGGTAGGAACATTCCATATATGGTCTTTAGTATTCCACGTATGAATTTCAAAAGTAATTTTTCGCTTGCTTATAGGCTTTTTAAAATAAAAACTCTAGTATTTTTGAATGTAAAGCTGATGTACGATCTCAAGGGGATCGAACCTCTCGGATAAAGGCGACGGATAGATCTGAACAGAATAATCCCAAATACTTTAATTTTCTCTTTTAAAGCAGACGTCACTATAAATGACAGATTACAGCAAAATCAAGAGAAAAAAGAAAAGAAAGGAAATGAAAAAAAACATAAGAAAACGGGAAAAATGAATACAAAAGGAAGACTATATTTGTTTTTCCCTTTTTTGTTTTGTTTTGTTTTGTTTTCATTTCATTTCTTTTTTATTTTGTTTTGTTTTCTTCCTTTTTTCTTTTTGTTTTCTTTCTTCTTTTCTTTTCTTCTTTTCTTTTAATTTTTTGTCTTTTTAATATTAAGATGTGGTTAATGCTTTCCATATCAATTGGTGCTCACCTGTCTGTCGTTCGTTCAATCTAGCAAGAAGGAAGGAGTACTAAAATTGCATTACTTATAAAAAGCGTTTGCACTCTCGAGCTAGGCTATAAAAGTCTATAGACTATACAATCAATGTTCTAACAGTTTTAATAGTTGTCATACGATTTAGGATTTTGTCTTTTCAACAGATAACTCAAACTCATCGTATTCACATTATGTATTTCCAAGGCGTTTCTATTCGTTACTCGTTGTAGACAAGCTAGGCAGCTCTAAGAGGCAGCATTAGCAAAAAAGATGAGATTTGACATAGGGCTATTCCATAACAGTTTGTATGTTTCTATTCGATCCACGCTCGACACTTGTGAATAATCAGGTTAAATTAAATTAATAAATATTGACTCCACTGTTTTAATGACTGAAAAATGTACACTGCAACCATATGCAATACTCTTCAGTTTCACAGTTTCTTGAAGGGAAATTTTGCGGTAGCTAACTGAAAATTTATTGCTGGAAGCTATAATTAAAAGGAATTCTCCAATGAGAAGGAGCCCCTAAGTCTATACCTTTCGAGCCTAAAACTCGTTTCCTTGTATGTTTTCAAGGAAAATACATGAGAGAGCTAGCCTCAAATGTCTACAAAATATCGAGAAATTCCGAATTTTTAGTGATATATGTAGATACATATGTATGGGATGTATAGTGTGTATTAACCCTTTATATGAAATCAAATTGAAAGTTCAACACCTTACTGGCTTTTCTAGCACTTAAATGGCTTTCTCATCAAAAGATTGTCTGATTGCGCATTATGTCAAATCAATGTTGCGCACCAATAATGTGTAGTTCAAAATTTTCACAAAAATTTTATAACAATAATGTTGATAATAATATTCCAGAATCGTTTTGTTGCATAAAAAAGTGGTCGTTTTGTTTTTTTAACCAGACTGCGCGCAACTTTATCAAGATATCACATGATATTAACAAAGGTTCTCGAGTTGAACCACTTCAATGGCTTTTGTTGCACTTCTCTGGCTTTTCTTGCACTTCATTGGCTTTCCTCCAAAAAAGATTCCGACTGCAGATTTTATAGCTCTTCGCTTTTTAATACGCGGCCTATCCAAATGGTATCAACTTTTAGCATTTAAAAGATCTATGGATAAAGACAGGGCACCGGTACGTGCAGTCATTAGCCCTATAATGGGCAACTACCGACATTTTGTGAGCTCTCAGAAATTGTTGTTGACTAGAGGAGGTGAGAAATGATATAGTAAAGACTCAAGGATACTGTTTTCCCCCTTCCTTTGTCGTCTTTTTCTTCTTCTCTTTAGATCAGATTAGACGAAGTACTGAACTTCCTTGCCTTTCTCGCTAACAGTAATATTAATTGAATTGATTAATAATTTCTAATGACGTCAAACAAGTGCTTAGGCAACGGTATCATAGTATCATATATGTATAGCTCATAAGCCTACTGATAGATAAAGAGATCTAAAGAAGTCACGAACAAGGAATTCATGAAATCTCTTCCTAAGTAGTTGTGGAGGCGTTGGATGAATGCATGAACTTCACCACGAAATGTTCGATATAAACAAGTTTATCAGATTTCAAAGCAAAAATGAAGACACAAAGAACATTTTTGACCCTAAAACGTTCTGTAATACAGTAAATCTCCGCATATAAGATCCTGGGTTTTAAGAACCATAGGCTTAATTTTATATTTTACACCCTCTTTACATAAGAACCTGTGTAGCCTAAAATTCTAAAGATAACTGGTTCTTATTTATAAAATGACTAGATACCAAGCTCTGATGGGTAATGAACATGAGTACAGAGTAAAACATCAAGCAATTTAAAATTCAAAACTTATTTGTAGATTTATTAACCACAAGAGTAGTAGATGACAATACACTTTTTTCTTTACCAGAGAAAAAAAAGATTAAAAAAGGACGAACCTGTTTAAGAACCTAAATACCCTTAGTTTCCCTTTAAATACCATTTATGTAAGATCCTGTATCTTGAAACTTCAAGGGAAATTATGTCAAATATGAAACTTACCGTTTGCAATTCAAGGTCGCGAAACGCCTGGGCAATTTTGCACTGAAACTGATGGTACGTCTTGGAGCATAATGATAATCTGATGAAGAGAAAATGTCAATTTCAGTAAACTGCTACTATTTCTGTTCAATTCTTGTAAAATTAAAAACAAGCATCGATTTCAAGTTCGATAAGTAGCCACATGCATTTTAGGGTCTGCTTGTTCTGAAAGCCACGGTTTTTATTCTCAAAATGACCGGTGAGAAACCGCGGTCATGAATCCGGAAGCAAAGTCCCGGATCAGTTTCCACCTCAATGATTTCCTAATGAGCTCTCAACCAATCAAAACAACGCAAAACTCTTTAAAGAAATAAGTGGTTTCTTTTGACACTGGTTGAAATATTATATTAGCCGATTAATTTGACAAAATAGCCCGCCATCGAAGGCTCAAGATCACCTAATTTACCGACTTCCATCTGTTCCGTAGCGATGCCGCCGCACTAACTCTGATACTCCCCTAGAGAGAGAGAGCTGTTTTGAAGGCCAGAATCTGATTTCAGAAATTGAATTGAATTTTTTTAATTTAAATGATAGAAAATTTGATATACAGACTTTATTAGAAGGGTAATAAAACTAGAAGATGTTTTTCTTTGGAAATGTGTTAGGTTAATGAAAACTTAAGGACGAAAAAAATTGAAAATAAAGGATGCATCATATAGATTTACTTTCAGTATTTTTGAACAAAATGTTGCTTTGCAATACAAACTATTTCAAGACTTTTTCTACAAAACATTAGATTTCACAATTTGATTTTTTTTTTTTTTTTGGTAAAGGTGCAATATTTTCAAAATAAATCTATCTCGACAAAGATAACGAAAAAAGGTCTAAATTCAGATATGAAAGTGCTAAAAAATATTATATTTTTAAAACACTATTATTTAACTAAAAATTGTAAACATTTTGACTCGAAGAAATTGGTATTTTTGAAGGATTTTGGAGTGTTTTCAAAATTGTATACACGGAGTACCTATAAACTTTCTCATCGAAGACAAAATGTTAAATTCTTAAAAAGAGTGTCTCTTGGCCGGTATGGAACGAAATTGTGAAGTTGATTTTATTTCTAAAACATTTGTAGCCTCAAGTATTTTTCCAAGAGTTTTGCATTCGGTCGAGAAAAACATCTCGATTTCTTCGTTTACTTTTGTTCTGTCCTGTTGTCTGTGTTAGGTGTCATCGGGCGACAAAAAAATCTTCGCGAGTAAATGATTAGATAAAAATCTGTCTTCTACAGGAAAATCCTAAAAGCAAAACATGAGATATTTTGACTTTTTCGTATGTTTGACTGTTTTTTAGATGTTCACTTTTCACTCTTAATTTTTTTTCGTCTTTCTTTGGTGTCATATTTCACCTCTCTTCACACACTCAGTCATGACCAAAGTCGTCTTAAACTGAAATGACATTTCAAGACGCGCGGCTTCAAAACTCAATCAGTTTTCCAGCCATTCAATAATCCTTTAGGAGCTTTGGTACTGCGGTTGAAGTCTATTGTTCCTAGTAAATGAACGGACCACAATATTGTGCGGCAGACGCTATGAATAATAAAGTACCCGACACTTAGCCTTTGCCAGGAAGACGAGAAATCTTCCTGAATTCAACCTTTTTGCTTTTAAACTTTTAACAGTTCAAACCTTGGCGCTACCCTAAAATATTTTCATAGATGATATTTAGTTTATGTACATATTTATTCAATTATGCTAAGTGCAAAATGTTTGTTGCTGACTCTGTAGAATGTTTCAAAAAATATTAACGTAATATTTGGCTTCAACTGAATAAGTTTCTTAAATGATTAATGAAACTTCGAAAAATAATTAAAGAAGAAGACGAAGACCACGAAGACGAAGACGAAGACGAAGACGAAGACGAAGACGAAGACGAAGAAGAAGAAGAAGAAGAAGAAGAAGAAGAAGAAGAAGAAGAAGGAAAAGAAGGAGAAGAAGAAGAAGGCTGCTGACCTTCAATGTTGTAAACGAAAATTTGACATGTTTACTTTCAGAAAGACTCACCAAACGAAATTTGCACGATCCAGCTCGATATATATCGTCCTACAACTGTCCTGCAACTGATCTTAAAAGCTAATTAACCCCAAGTTCAGTCTATGACTTATAAGTACAAATATTGCGCATGTAGCTGTCAGATTGGAAAGTCATTAAAATTCTATAAGATGTTACATAGCGTGTATTAGACGACTTTGAAGATGGAGTTGTCAGTGATAAGTCATATAAAAAAAAGATAAGCATTAATTGAAGATACGATCAAATCTGCATCCCTTATTAGCTTGTAGTTTGTAATAAGCTACTATGGACCCATTGTGCAATCCGTGGGTCGTGCGTCATTCAAATGCAAGTTCTTTTCGAACTATAAAAAAATCGCACGATGACATAGGTAATCATTTTAGGGAATGACTTGATATTGATTTTTAAGATTCAAAATTGCCTCTAAGTTTTTGATAATTTTCAATTACTGACAATCTGCGTTGCTTAACGCACCCCATGATCAAGATTTTTCAAATATTAAAAACGCTGAAAATGATAAAGGTCAAATTAGTTTTTAATTATAAATAAATAAATCTGGGGGTAGCTCATCACCCTTCCTTGGAGCACAAGTGCGGAATTACGAAGGGCGCAGCTCAACGTGATCGAGTCGAAGTTATACAAGGGCGCTTTCATCACGAGACAGATATATTTACATACACAAACACACACGTAGCAGCCACCATACGACCCATGTCTGATCACGAAGCACGGCTTTGATCGAAACTAGTTCGTTTTTACCTTTTAAGAGCCTTGCGCGCGCGATGGCGAAGTTACTAAAAGTAGCCTTAGGCGCCGCGAACATCGCACAGACATCAATACTGAGTTTCACTCTCTTAGTATTATGATCTCTTGTATATAGTCAATTGAAGAAACGTTGTCAGGTCTAATAACATAGAACATAGAAGCAGAGACAGAAATGGTGCATGGGATGTGAATAATCATATTTCGATTTATTCATTTACACTTTGCCTTCGATGCAAAAGGATTCGATTTTTATCAGTTAATTGCAGTGCAAATGAATAAATCGAAATATGATTATTCACATCCCATGCACCATTTCGGTCTCAGCCTCTATGTTCTATGTTTTTAGACCCGACAACGTTTCTTCAATTGACTATATATCGAATGCGCGAGTCACGAGAACCAAATCCCCTATCTCATATACAGGATAGCCTCAAGTTTGCATGCATTCGCATTTCAATATCGACGCTAGCCTTGCTTCAAAGCAAAGTTATCACATTTTGACGGCTACAAATAGACTTTTCCCGAATTCACATGATTATATTAACCATAAAACAATAGATTCATGTCGAGGCTGGGGTGGGTAAAATACAGTGAATGTATAGATTTATCTACCCCAGCCTCAACTTGGATCCATTATTTCGTGATCAGTCATGCGAATATGGGAAAAGGTCTATTCAAGATAACAGCAATATTTTAGCGAACACTTGAAAGCAAATATCTAAAAGATCGTCTAGTTAAAGAGATTCAAAGAAATTAAAACTTAAAGACTAAAGAATATTTTGCCCGTCAATGGCCCCTCAAAACAGTTACGTGACAGGCCCCACGCTTTAATGCAATTATTCAAAATGGCGCTCACTCGTAACGATAGATGCGTTCTTGCACGAATTGCATGACAAGATGTATTCTGGCCTACTTAGGTGATGTAAACTTGAAATATTATTCTAATCTCACTAGTATTGACAACTGAGTTTCCGAGATGGTCATCATCGTTTGAAATGTCAAACCTTCCAAGTTACAATTAGCTTATCCACGAACTTTGAAGGAGCAAGGATGGCACAGTTGGTTAGTGCGCGGCCTTCAATGCGAGAGGTCCCGAGTTCGATCTCCAGTGACTTCACATCCTTGTTTCGACTTCTTTCCTTTCCGTGTAGCTTTAAGTAGCTTTAAATACCCTTAAACCGGAGCACTGACGGAGAGAGGGGGTAGAGGGCGCACCTTCGAACGCTTGATACATGAGCCTCTGGCTCGGAAGATCTGGGCAACCACTCCCCGCGATTTCGAAGTAAAACATTAGCCTTTGCCTTTTTTTGCCTTGTAAATGAAATATATTTTATTGAATAACAAATGAGCTTTGTATGTATAATTAACAAATTGAAGATGGTTTTGAGTTGTCTGTCCTCTTAGTGCGGATACACTCTTGACGTCATAAAATGTTCAAAACTTTACAGTGAAATCACTTGAGAAATCCACTTGAGTTTTGAACATTTTATGGCGTCAAGAGTGTGTCAATAAGAGGACAGACAACTCAAAACCATCTTCAATTCGTTTTTTACAACAATTATTTGAGATAAAGGTTTAAAAATCCTTATCAAACGAGGCAACAGAACGAGCGCGCGCAACGCTGTGTGTCTGTCCTCTTCAGTGTTGACACACTCTAATCGACCAATCAGGTTGCGAGATTAGTATCAAGTGTTGTAAAACATATTATTAAGCGCAATCTAATAGAGACTCATTGAATTATCCACAAGTTCACCATTGGGTGACTAGCCGGCAATAGTCCCCTTCACAGTTCCCCGCGCCATCTTGAAAGGTAGCCGTGCCTTTGCATCGAAGCGAGACGTACAATTGTTCACAGGTCTCTATCATTGCAAGCTCACCGTTCGTCTCGCTTCGATGCAAAGGCACGGTTACCTTTCAAGATGGCGCAGAGAACTGTGAAGGGGACTATCAAACTTTGGCTATAGAAATAAATGTGTTTTGCAATCAGCAGGATAATATAAGTATCCAAGAGTTCACTCTTGAGTGACTAACTTTTCTTGACTTATCATGACAATGCATTTTGCTCACTAGCCCTCCTCCAATTCACATAAAAAGTGGGTGAATTCATGCAGATGTGCGTGAACATTTTGCCGGCACGAATGTACGTTCCAGGAAATCGAGACGTGTGAATCGGTACGCTGTGCAACATGCAATCAATAAAATAAGGGAAAAGGTTTATATGAAAATCACTGACATCAGAACGGCTGCAGCAGAGGCGCATTGCAGATTTATCGCACATGTATTGACACAACGTAACCATAAAATAAATTTTGTCGGTACGAATGCGCGTACGGTACCAGGAAATAGTAGTATGAATCGATACGCTGTGCAACATGCAATTAAAAGTTTGTAAGAATCAAGGACACCAAGTACCCAAAATAGTCGGTCCGCTTGCCAAGAATTAGGAGCACCGTAGAAGAATGTCGCGTAAATCGGGCTTGAGACGTGTGATTCTGCAGAATGTTCATTCAACCTGCAATTAAAAACTAATTGACTGCTTTATGTCAAGCTCGAGTAATGTTCATTTCCACTCTTCGCTGAAAGCGCTTGCAGCAAGTACGAGCAAGTACTCGCTAGCGAGTTGAGAATTTTGAACTATTTTTGCTCGCAGCAAGTACTCGCTCAAATGTAACCAATCATAAATTGGGTAGATATCACGTGATCAACAGCACTTGTCAAGATGGAAGACTGAACTAAAGAGATTTGCCGAAACAAGTCGCGAGAAGTGGAGATTGAACAGCGAGTAATTATAAAAAAGTACTTGCTAGCTCACTGCAAGTGCTTTCAGCGAGGACTGGAGAATGGTCTTAACGCATGCCCATTCGATCATCGAGCAGCCATTGTCCTAGTCTCCCTCGCTGCCGCTACCAGTGTCGTCACGCAACGCTTTCTCCCCTGAGTAGCGCCAGACTACCATTGTCCATGAACCTCACAATCTGCTTGATCCGCTCACTGGCAAAACCGTTCCTTATTTCTAGTCATTATTCCATTTTGCAAGACAAGACAGTTTTTAGATCTAGTACCGGCTTTAAGGTGACTGACTACGTTGGCACTGCGCATGGTTTCGCGCATTACTTCATAGCGCGCGGAGATTTCAGCGAACAGCAAAAATCATAGAAAAACTTAAGTTTTTGTACAAAAATCAGCTCCAGATTTATTCTTGTGAATTTAAATACTCAAAATCATTAGAGAATGAAGTAAAAATATTTTCTTTTTGGACAAAAACAGTGCGCGCTCGCTTGTTTTCGTCAACACAAATTTGAATCAAGCTCGCGCTACGCGTCATTTTTAAAATGGCGGCACTTCCGGTTAGCATTTTTTAGCCCTTTTTAACAACTTCAAAGGCACAAAACCCTTCATTTTTGCACGGGACCCTATACTTTTTTTTCGTTTATTAAAAAAAACACCTAAAAATCTCAATCATATCAATTTTGCAAAAAAAGTTAATCATTCTAGCATATGAAAAAATTGATTTTTGTATAAAATTTTGCTCGACATGAGGACAATTGCGGTTGGTACTCGCGGCACAAAAGCCAAGGAATGAAGGTATTTTGCTGTTCTCACATCAAAAGTATTTATGCCATTTTGCAGAATACTCCATTAGCTAATATTTACGCAATTGTAGCCTTTGTAGAAATGTTATTTCCCTAATTCTTAATTTCTTTTCTATTCACTTCCGGTTGAGCGATTTTCGCATCAAAAATTCGGAGATAGGCATTCATACAATGCTGATTATCTCGAAAACGAGTGCGGGACCCCCCTTTTTTCTTTTCGTTTTTGGGAT
Organism: Telmatactis stephensoni; assembly: GCA_029948255.1. NCBI lineage: Eukaryota > Metazoa > Cnidaria > Anthozoa > Actiniaria > Isophelliidae > Telmatactis > Telmatactis stephensoni. The sequence continues at coordinate 94,295 of JALIZF010001806.1, forward strand.
CAGCATTAAATTTCGTTCTAGAAAATTGTGGTTTAAACGATATTTAATTACTTTTTGCCAACGTAGTCAGTCACCTTAATTTGTAAATTGTAGAATAAAACTACAGTTGAAGGTCCCGTAAGCGGGGAAGCCCTCGGGATCAGGAATTGGTGTCCGTTTACAAGTGGTGTCAGGATAAAAATGTAGAGTTTGTCAGGAGAAGGGACCGAAGGTTGCTGTCTGCTTACCAGAGGTGTCCGTTAGCTGAGATTTGACTGTAATTAGGGTAATGACTGTTTTGTATACAAAGTGATGCGACCAACTCAAAAACAAAACAAAATAAAACAAAAACAGTGGAATGTTTACACCTATTTCAAATCAAAGTTGATGGATGGCGATCTGAATCCGACATCTGAGACCGAGTAACTAGCCTCAAATTTTGATATACATACAAAGCCGAATGATGTACTGAGTTTGTTACGTTGTAATATTGGAATATTTAAGTTATGAGTATTTAAGTTATACATTATGAGTATTGAATTAGAATTGTGCTTTTACCTTTCCACGCAACAAAAAAGCAACAAAAATGGGTTCCGTCTCGCATTCAGATTATCAGTCCAACGTCAACGTTTTTTTGAAATATAGGTATATAACTTCACTCATAAATAAGCTGCTGGTATTTCAAAAACAGAGTAACGTATTTATCCAGTAAGAATGTGTACTTAGCGATATTTCATTACAGATAAGGTGCCGGACAAAAAGGGTTCTTTTTTTTCTATTATTATTATTTAAGCTGCAGAAAGAAAGATAAAGTTCAAGCTGCGCAAGAAGCGTCTGTAGATCACAAGAGGATTAAAACTTAACTGTGACAGTATCAGATGTGGACTGAACAAAGTGAGACCAGCCTACGACTTATTGTGACTGTTTTTCTGCAAGTTATCTTCATTTAGTGTCTCACAAGGTTTTAGGGAGCTTTTTTTAGATGCCACTATTGAGGAAGTACATTCCTTAGTGATAACATATAATCCAAAATACTCGCTCAAGACCTACAAATGCAGACAAAATTATGAACGAATTCTAATCCTGTATCTTATCAGTATGTTTGAGCGACCTTCATGTATTTTCTTAGATACAACTTTGATTTTTGATATGAATATCTTTAAGTGACCTCAGCGCACTTTTTCTGTTTTTCCAACACCTACTCCCATGCAAAGCGAAAAGGTCATAGGCGTTTGTATAGGAAATAATACTGATGGTTACGAGTGCAATTTAGAATAAATTTGCAAGTGTGAGTTTTCAAATAGTTGCACGAGCCCGTAGGGCGTGTGTTTTATAAATTGTTTCTTTGATGAATAAAAAGAAGAATTTGACGGTTTAGTGCATTTTGACTGTTTTCTGCCAAAAATTTGCACTAAATCTCCTTTCTTGGCACTAACTAAATTTCCTTTTTTCTGCACTAAATTCCCTCAAAACAGCACTGCTCTTAGCCAATCAGCATCGAGAATGTTTTGCATCATTATCACTATGGAAAGAGCGCGGGGATAGCAAAGCGCGTATCAAAGTGTAAATTAAATTTCCCATATTTTTTGTCATAAGCATCCATTTGTGTCGCGCGCATTTCTTGACATTCAGCCGACTTTTTTCAACTGAAACAGAAGGCAGACAGTTTCTATTGAATCGGAAAAAATACAACTTGATCTTATTAAAAATTAACTAACTTAAAGATTTTTGACCATTTGATAGAAAATAGTTTTTGTTTCTCTAAATCTCCGGTATTGTTTCCTTTATACAATCCTTCTAAAAAAAGAGTCGATAGCCTGTTCTTCCTCCTCAGTCGTTCTTTCTTTTTGAATAGTTGTTTGTCTCAGAGTGACCCTTTTCTACTTCCAATTTGGCGAGCTGATAACCTCCCCGTTTTCGATCGTTTTAAATGATTATCTGAAAATTTGTAGAATTTCTTTGGAATTCAGGCAAATCTGCTAAAAACATCCGGATATGATATGTCGGAGTAACGTAAATGAGGTGTTTTTTTTTTTTTTTTTGCAAGGCCGGCTCCATCAACACATATCAATAGGGCTCTTAAAAACTGTCTGGAACTAAATCCAAATTACCAACAAAACAATAGTTAAATGGACATTTTATCGCCCATGAAAAGAACTAAGAGCACTTAACCTTTCTTTTTCTTAATAGACTACAAAATTGTCCATTTAGTCTTTCATTTATTTATCATACAAGACTATTTGCTACCTTTGTTCCTAGGAAAATTGTCACAGACAGGATTTTTTCTTGAGCTCGAGGAAATTACAGAGGCATATAAAATGTATTATTGATTGGAATATCGCCTGAAACTGTTTAGTTGTTGCTTCTTGCTCACTTTCTCGATTTATTAGCTCTTCAGCAAATGATTTTTCAAATTTTTTATACTTTAGTCATCGGAAATATGTCGATTTTTCGCTGTCAGATTAGACTAGATCCCCAATGATTTTTTCTTTTTGACAATTCACTGTTTTCGCCAAGGTTTATTTTTAGCAAATGTGAACCTACTTTTATATATTTAATATCTTCTGTAACTAATATCTAGCCATACACAATAAGAGATCATTAACTCTACAATGTCTTTACCAACGAAAAATGGGCAGTAGAGGGCCCACTTAGAAGCTTTCAAACAAGAAATAAAAATGAATAAAATAAAATGAAAATTTCCTATTAGAGAATGAAAAACAGTGGGACGTAACTGAAATTACTGGAGATAGAGGACTCCTAGATATTTGCTCTCAGTAGGAAACGAAGGCAAATTTGATTTATATTATCAAATGTTTGTTTCGGCTGTAGTCGACCCATTTCGTCCATTTACACTTTACGCCCCGAAGCTGCCAAACTAAATAAACAATATCAAGACTATCAGCCTTAATTTTGCGGATGAAATACTAGCAAAAATTAAAAAAGAGATTTCAAAATTGAAAACGAACTGAAAATATTTTCAAATATAATGAACTTTGTTTAGTTTAAAGACTTGTTTTTCGATCCAAACTTTCCTGAAGCTTCACCGACTGATTGGTTTAGTTCTGCAGGCACGCGTCTGAAAAATTCATTTTCCATTATCGACCTTATTATCTATAGCTATTTTCGATGTATATTTGTAAGCTTGTAGACTGTAAGACTTTGTAGTTAAAGGTTGTTGATTTTTCTTGTATCCTTTTATCGATATAAAGCAAGTCAAAGTCAAATATAGGGTCTGGACTTCAAAAAGGCCGGCATTTACTTTAAAACAACTTAGACCAGTCAGTGGCTATTTGCGAGACAAAAAAGCTACGAAATGAGGGTCATTTTCAAAGCAAACTCGATATGATATCACATGCATTGCGTTCTCTTGATAGACTTGATAGCTACCTTAGTGTGTTTCCAAAGTAGCAAAGCCTTCTTCAGATTTGTCTATAGAATTATCTTTAAACGTTGAAAGCCTACTAGCTAAATGTGTCAAAGCCATGGATCAACTCAAGAGGAAACCGGGTGAAACGTCTTTGAAGATTAGCTCACTGGAATCTTAAATTATGAACTTCGTGCAATTTTTTGTTTCGCTACTTAACTAGCTTCAACAGCTGACGCATTTGTGCTTTCGAACTTTCTCAGTGAAAAAAGCATCGACAAGAGTGCTTGAGCTGTATACCAGCTCCTAAAGCTTTTTAAATTGGTCTTTAAACAGTACCAAAATGACGTGGTTAGCTTACCTTGGTGATTTCCAAGGCTAACCTCAATGCTTCCTTAATTTCGTTTTCGGCTGCGAATTGTTGACCAAACCAAAACTCATTGTTGCGGGTTTACGCCACTGGGGTATTTGCTTCTCTTATAGGCTTTTTTTTATAACCTAGAGACAAGTTTAATAGGAATTAGCAGCAGGGCGTACAGCATTAAATATGTAGAAGGCTTAGGTGGGTGGGTTCTAGATTAGACAGTCTGACTGCCAGCTGCCAGCTGCTTTTCTAGAAAAGGATTAACCAAAAAGAAAAAAAGAAAGAAACGAAATAAAGGGGTATCAATAAAAAATTCAGCACACTTAAATTATATTAAAACCGAATTGTCCCCCCAAAAATTATAACAATGTGGAAAGTTACCTTTTTGAATTTTGATCGAAGAAACACTAGATCTTTCCTCTGTTGTTTTGCTACTAAACTGGCGACAAAAAATAATACAAGAGAGCTCTTAGAGCCGTTCAATTACGCCAGAGCCCTCTTTGATGTATATAACTAGGAGATCAACTATTGGCTGGCTTTATCAAAAGAATTCAATAAAAACTGGAGCAACTGATACTGATACTCTAAACACCCCAAAAACATCTGCTATCTGATTAAAAATGAGAACTCAAATTAAAGAAATCTTTTAAAAGCGGTGTTGATTCAACTGAATGTACTTTCCAAAGAGTCTTTTTCCTTAAATTAAACTATTAAAACGGGGCTGGTTTTGGAGCATTTTAAAAGGTTGGAATTTTTAAATGAATTCATAGGAGTTCAGTTATATTGAGGTCATGTGTCATTTGGTATTATATATCAATCCAGTAAATAACTTTTATGCCGTCGCCAATTATAACAATAATATGGAATAATCAGCTTGTAATTGATCGATTCATTCCAAACTACAAAATAATCTTTTTCCGTGTCAATTTATCTGGTTTTTTTATAATGTATTAATGCATTTCAATTGATTTGTTCTGGCTCTTATATTATTTCCCCTGTGCTTCTCTTCTCTTGAGATTGTCCTTCATTCCTTTGTTTTGTTTTGTTTTCATTTAAGTTAATTCTCTCTTCCTTCCGGTTCCGGTAGTATCTTTTTCCAAAACCATGTTAAAAATATATATGAAAGCATGGATATTTAGTTGCTTTCTTTTAATTCAGTTTTCAGGCTTTAGTAAATTTTTTATCTTCTCATTTTTAACTTTTGTCCTTTTGGCAGAATTTTTCATCTTTTAATTTTATTGTTTCTCGCCTTGTGTTCTCATTCTTCATCCAACATATTCCTAATTTGTCTTATATTTCTATTTTCAGGTTCATTTTTTTCATTCACTTCGTGACCGCTATTCTTTCTTGCTAATTCACATTGTCATTAGGAACATATACATTTACATTCACGTTTTAAATCTTTTAATTTTTCATCCCAAAATTTCCCTTTATAACCTAATTTTCCCCAAAATAACTTTTAATACTAAAAATAAAGATTATGCTAAATTCATGTGAACAAGATTGTTCTAACACGTAAATAATAAACGTAAAACCTTTCTCGGTATTTCTTTTCGAGAACCATACATTATTAATACCAATTTTTGGCCGTACAAAGTACCACAGGAATGAGCGACGGTCAACCAAATTTGAAGTGGAAGGTAATAAAAATGTGCTTGATGACGAGGTCATCTGTTGCATCAATTGAATGGATTGATGGATCAAAGGATATGAATAAAATAATGAGTATTAATAGCTCATATATTGACTGGCCTAAACCACTTTTGTAACATCGCATAAATGCCGTGCGAATTTTGATTCAGTTTTTTACATTTAATTTGTAGTTTGTTTCGGCTCTTTTGCTGCTGGGAAGTGACTTATTTTCTTGATCTCCGGGTTCTACAACCATTGTGACTGAAGTGTCGCCGTGTTTCTGCTGTTACGATATTGGCGGTTTATTGGATTAAGTGTTGGCAGTATAGTTGGTGGATGTGGGTGGCTATGGTTTTGCATGGTAGTAGTTGTTGTTTTGCTGTTGTTGTTATTGTCATTGTTGTATTTGTTGCTTCGCTGACTGTTGAGGTGTTGTTATCCTTGATGTTGAGAATTGCTAGTGTTTTATATCGTTCAGACCGGTGTCCAACGTACTAGTTAATTGCCATATAAACTAGATGCTTCATTTTTCATTCTTTCATGCCTTTAACTCAATCATTTTGTCATTAATCTTTTAATTTTTTTTTTGTTTCTCCAACCACTGTAATTGATATGCCGCCGTGTTTCTGCTGTTGTTATATTGGCGGTTTACAGTTAGCAGTGCTGTCGGGTATAGTTGTGGGATGCATGGTAATGGTTTTGCGTGTTGTTGTTGTTTTGTTGCTTCCGTTGTGTCGTATGTTATTTTTGTTGATGTTGATGTTGCTTTAGCCGAACATGTCGTGGCGTAGTTAACATTTTCTCACTGATGTTGAAACATGTTATCGTTGTTGATGCATGCAATGTTGGTGGCCTAGTAGCTCATTTGTCATGTATCAAAGTTACTTTAGCTACTTCGTTTTTCATATCGTGCCTCTGATTTAATCGCTTTTTGTCACTAGCTAGTTCATTTGTTGATTCAACAGCTATTTATTCTTTCAAAAAATGGTTATTTACATACTTATTTTAACCAACAATTACTGGCTTTAATTCCCCTGACTAAAAAAATCGATCAAGATTATTTTTTTCTTTCATGTTCTTTCTTCCATATATATATATTCTTTTATCAGTCCTTCTTTTAAGTCCTTCTTGTTACATGTCTATATTTTTCATGTCTTGCTTTCCTTGTCCGCCTGTTTGACGGATATTGAACTAATCCTTTTCGAATTTTTGTGACATCCTTTGAACAGCTTGTCACATCAGCAATTTAATAATGACTGTGCTTAACACTTGTTAACAACGACAAGATTATCCACGGCAAAATCTATTTATCCAACACATTTTCTAATTGTCCAACATTTATCTGTCTTTAGTTTTTGAAGTTAATCACAAAAAATGATAAAAGAAAGATAAAAAAGAGATACGACGTAAAGAATTTAAGTGCTTTAAAATGTAGAGGCTCTAGGGCAATGAATTAAATGACCATTAGGGCATATTTGTGATCGAATCATTCAACTAAAATCAATTTTTATCTAGATTATTAGGAGGCTACGTTTTGGCTGGAAATTGCGGGATTAGATTCGATATCTTTGTTTGCTATTTTGATTAAAATAGGGCTTAAAAAATCAGAGGTATTGTATTACTAAATGAAACAGCAAGGAAGCGCTGGGTGTTCATAAATCAAAGTTACAAGAATAAAGCAATGTTGTGCATGCACGCAATGGCAAATGACAAAGTATACTTCGTGTACATGTTTCAAAATTAAAAAATACTCAAAGTGCGTATGTACTTGGCTTAACTAACCTTCAAACCACAGAAGATGTTCATTTACTGTATTGAAGCGATTTTAAGTTCTATCGGCTTGAAAGTAAAACTACAAGCAGCTGGGCCGTAATCTGATCAATTAAATACCGAGTTAAGCCTGTCCTCGGGGCAGTCAGCCAATCACAAGCAATAAACAACCTGGCTTACCATTCAAATAATCCTTGTGAATTAGTCAATGAGGAAAACAAACACCAGGAAACCATAGCTGCCGGAAAAACCTTTTCTTGCTAAATATTGCGAACTGACACGTCTCAAAATAAGAGATTGAAAGACGTGGGAATTTCTGCCACAACTTGAACATGGTTAGATCATATATGCAGGGTAGACATGAACATGCAGTAAATGTGACTTTTGATGTAAAACTCTCATTTGCACTATAATTAGATATTCATATTAAAAAACTAAAGCAGAAAGGGTACAATAGAATATTTCGTGGGATAGAGTTATATTTTTCATTGTAATACTTCAGTTGGGAGAAGACTCTCGTGCAGTTTAAAATGTCCAACGCTGCTTCACATTTTGTAAAAAAAATCAAGTTAACTTCCTTATCAAGCACTAGAACGCATTAGCTACTTATCTAGACATTCTCCCGCCTCTTTCATAAAGTAATAGCGCCCAAATTAGACTCATAAATGTAATTATTTTAGTTGCACGATTGGTGTCAGATTGGAGATTGTTTTGCTCTAAAAAGGACGGGCTGTTTTGTAAATAAATAAATTAGAGAGTAGATAGCTAAAATAATTTCCTTTGTGAGCTCAAATATTGTTCTTTTTTATTTCGTTCACTCTATAAATGTTCCTCTGGCGTTTTATCAGCTAAGCTAAAGAAGGAGCACTTAGAAATATCAATTCCGCTGTACTATCTCAAGATATCGATGGCGACATTTTGGTGATGTGTTCGAGGGCTTGTCCTTGAGGCTATTCAATAACTGTATCAATCAGTTTAAGTCGAGTTAACATAGTAGCTTTTTCAAAACAGTTTCAAATTGGAAATACTAAATGACTGTTATTATTTACACAGCTAAGAATGTAAATTAACGCAGTAAGTTGCTTGGAAATTATGTTTTGAAAATCACCGCTAACTTAGAGGCTAAGGCAATATGAATTCAGTGGGCTTGCGAAAGGATGTGTCAAAAAATACGGCATTTATCATGAAAAGAGTTTTGCTTTGTGCTGGTGTTAATTCTTGGGAAAACGAATGTCCTTAAAATAAAATTCAGAACCAAAAGAATGTATGACTAATCATTCTTTAAAAAAACAAAACTGACGTCACTAATAATACAATTTTACGAAATGACTGCTACGTGGCAACGTTCCTCAGTATACGAAGTGAGTGTAAATTTAGGCGAGAAGACATTTTATTTTACAGGAGTACTGCACAGTGACTAAACTATTGTTAAAAGAAAGAATTAACTTCTTAAAAACCTCAAGATAAAAACTTCGAGATAGAAGTTCAATATCTCCTATTACGAGCAATGTAGCAGGATATCTCCTTGCGCCGGAACATAAGTTAACAACCAAATACGCTATCTCTAAAAGGCCGTTTCCTTTCTAGTTATCTGATACAAAGTAATGTCCCCTGTATCTCTTTTTTCTATCTAAAAGTACTGATTTTCCAGCTTAATGCTTCACAAGAAAACAACTCAGTCACTTTGAATGAGTCTGTTTCTCGAATCGAAAAGATTTCGAATTGGAAAATGAAGCATTCTTCATTTTAATCGCTGTTACGTTTCGCGGTCATTGATTTGTATTACATATGTATCAAGGAAATGCAACATCAAACTAGAAACTTTCTCTTGAAGCAAGTACTTGCCTTTCTCTCCAGCTCAATACAAATAATCTTGAAATTAAACAAATACACTGTATTAGTGTAGACGGAAAGCAATTTTGAAGTGTCTAAAGGATGCGCTTTCAAATTTATCCACGGATTAGCATCGCCGTAGCGTATGTCTGTTGCTCGCATTAGCTGTCATTGGTTAGAATCTACGAAGTTTGTAAAACAAAGGATTATCGGGCTTTAAAATTAAACTATTGAAGTGCTCTTTTTCTGACAGTTTTGCGTGGCCTATATTTTAAGTAGTTCATATCGTAGGCTGCATGCAAGTTTCATGAGCTTCCTAAGCTTTTAGTTTTTAAGCTCCAATTTTTGATTGATGTGTATATCACTGAAAACGTGTTGGTTTTCTTATGAGTAAAGATTTTGACGTACAAAATGTAATAAATAAAATAGAGATTAATCAGCCGACATTTTGGTGCCTACAAGGCACCATTCTCAAGCAAAATGAGCTCAAAGTCAATGTCAAATTAAGGATATATATATATCAAACAACTGAAATTTGCATTAGGTTTACATGTTAAACAAAGAGTTTTGCCATGGGTTTTCACGAATAGAAAACAAAACTGCATGCAATAGCCCTTTACGTTATGATAGACCATTGACGGGCAACGACAAATATTTTCTATTCTTTGAGTTTTAATATAATTTCTTTAAATCTTTTTTGAGTTAAATTCGACGATCTTTTAGAGAGTTGCTATTGTTTTAGTTAAAATATTGCTTTTGTTTTGAATTTTTGGACCATCAGTGTCTGGTATCGGTGCTTTGAAGCAAGGCTCTCGCTGAAAGTGAAATGCGCGCACAAATACAAACACCAAAACTGGGACCAAAGGTTGACAAAAATAGAAGTGTGTAGGCCGGGGACTTGTATGGCTAAAATTGGTCAAAAATGCTTCTTTTCCTGTTTTCTTTACACTTGTGATCAGTTTGTTTCAATTACTTTGCTTGTGAAAACCGGGCTATAGACTTTACTGTCGTATACAAAACTGTCCTCAAAAATAGCTCCATGCATCTATATGGGGTGAGGCGTAGGAGGACAGCTGAACCAGATCGTACGATATTCTTAGTAGATGTAACAAAATTGCACAAAGATCTCATATATGGCCATTAACTAGCCTTTAGAATGTGACGAGGATATTATTAGCTGCAAGTGATTTGAGTACGTTCATGATTTCATTTTGAGCTCTTAGAGTAAAATGATCTAAAAGAGGTTTGAAGCGTGCATGTGTTTGTATCTAATACAACTCGATGTCAAGTTGTACACTCGGGCGGCGCTAGTACAAACTTTGCCAAAATGTCATTGCTTTTTGTTTGTTTGTTTGTCTGTTTACTTGGTTGTTCGTTTGTTTTTCGTCTTATTTGCCACTCCCTTCTTAAGGTCAATGTTGTCTATAGTAATTCGGTGGACCCTCGCTGTAGCTTGCCAGCCACGGCGACCAGATAAAAAAGAGGATTGGTCGCTACCAATTTCCGTATAAGCAACCTCTGTCCATTTTCTTCGATTCTCACAAAATGCAGTACTGAATCTAGGCGTTTGTTGCTTCCGACACTCGTGTAATCCAGGCCTTAGATTATAACCTACCCTAGATACAAGAGTCTTCATAGCCTGCGTTGCTGGCGGTCTGCGGTTTTTGGGGCGGAGGAAGAAATGATTTCTCCTCCGCCCCAAAAACCGCAGACCGCTAACAACGCAGGCTAGAGTCTTCAGTGCGCAAAGTACGCATGCTCCACTCAGCATTAACAAATAATGTAATGCTTTGAATTTGAAGCTATTGTATACGATGTAGGAAATTAAATTTATCAGTTATGAGAAGGCTAGACAAAACAGTCAAAACAAAACTATAGGGCTAGGGCTATTTATACGAAAGCAAAAAGTTTTATCTTACACGCGACCTAGATAAAGAAGACTTGAACCTCTCCGTATAAACGACACTTTTAGTCTAAGACACGATTTATCGAGAAACAGCCGGCGTTCTGAGCTGTTCTTAGTTTTGCTCGCGTTTTAGGGCACAAGTGTCGTTTATATTGAGAGTCAAGCCTCTAAGCAAGACAAACCTTATTTGTGCTAAATCAGATTCAACCAAGAACTGACGGTTAATTCCTTGCCGGTACTTTTTCTTTTTCCAAAAAAGAAAACACAACTTATTGTGCTCAATTTTGAAACTTACTATGACTTGACTCATTCCATAATTCGTTTTCGCTTATTTGTATCGTTTTAGCTCAACAGCGACCACCACAGGTAACCCAGAGAGCGAACATACCTTAATATTTTTAATTTGATAAATTGTTGATGCTCAATTCAAAAGAAAAGAAAAGACAAGGGAAAAAAGCATGGAATATTCTGTTCTGTTATAATGAGTAGTTGACTCATTTAGACAGGTGCGCGTTGGTCGTGAAGAGGATATATTGTTTGACACAAACTCGATATCACTGAAGATATTGTCACTCTTTTTAAGTGCCACTGAGTTGATACCTTTCAAGTTTTCATGAATTGATCCCATGGTTCATTTATATGCATAATTAGCGGAATTTGATTTCATTTGTTTATCAAGCAAATTGTTGCACTGTAAGATTATGCATTGTCAGTTTTTGAGAACGATCTTTAACGATCGCAATGATGAATTATATAATTATACAAGATATTATTATTTCTATTTTATTACTATTTTTATATTTAATAACCAATTATGAATATATTCAGTATTATTAGTACTACATATATGATTCTGTTTTGTTAGATTTCTTTTTATACACGCCCATATTGGAAATCAGCTGTTTGTTGTATATGTTAGTGTTTTAAATAAAGTTTTACTTACTTACTTACTTACTTACATACTTACTTACATACTTACTTACTTACTTACGGCTTACATTAAAAAATTAACTTTATATATATTAGAGTGGTTTTCATTAACCAGTAAAACAAAGTGTATTAGTTAAAGTGTAATAGTCGAATAACAACAAAATAACACAGTGGAATTAAGGTGTACACTAAAGTGTGTTTCACGGGTTAATGAAAACCACTTTATAAAAATCTTAAAAAATTAAAGCTAAACAGCTAAAACGTTAAACTAAGTCCGATGTTAAACGGGACGATTTGCAACGACGATTTCGATAAGATGATGCCGTGTAACAAACCACACGGAACGCCACATGGTATGTCGGACTGATTGCCGATTAGCAGGTGTCGGGGATTTCACAGCAACTTTATACAGGGGGCGTGGGAGGAGCCAATCTCATTACCACTTGGCGCGCGCATCCCGACAATATTGTGCCAACAATTCTGACAATGATTGTAGCTTAAAACTTATATAGTTGATGTCAGCTACTCCATACTGAGACATCTAAACTTCTTACCTAGATACGTACACTGCATGACTTTGGGCATGACTTTGTTTTCATTTTGATGAGTTAAAGAGGCTCGCAGTGGTTTTCTAAATACTCAACAACCTAATTTTAATCGTTGTTTCTCTCGTCATAGAGCTGTTCGACAAGCCATTTCCCTGCATGAGCGACTCTTTTTAATGAATGTTTGTTAAAAGTGGGTTTGAAGGAGATATCGACGCTAATGTGGCTTCATCATTATGACGTCATCAAAATCGATTACTGAGATAGATTATCGATTACTACTCTCGATATCTAGACTTGACTATACAAAACGAACTACCGTACACAACAGCTTTGACCTGCAGCTAAACCACAGGTAGCCCAATCTTTGATCGAAATATTCAAATTTAGAAATTTATCGAAAATAAAATAAATCACATCTTTTACCTTATTTTAGTGTTCTATTGCATTCTTTGTGGTTTTTGGATGGTTTGGTTGCATTTTAAGGCGATTTTAGGAATTTTTAACATCCTATAATCGCCTTAAAATGCAAACGAACCATCCAAAAACCACAAAAATTAATTCAACGTTAAATGAAAATCTAGGTATATAGTCTTATCGAGGAAATACGACTACTAATGACAGTTTGATGTATATTGTTATCTGTGTATATCATAGTTAACAATCTCCTCCGTTAACTTACTACGATTATATCTTCTACGTCACTCTTGATAACTATCATAGTCCATTCATCCGGTGTGCCGTTACTGTTTGTCTGATCTGCCCATGGCCATTTCCACCTACATATTGCTTTCACTCACGTAACCATTACCCTTGACAACCGTTGCTAGGCGCCATATTCTTGATTACATGTGACGTCATGGCAACTATTGCCATGCGAGCAGAGCTAGGCCGGTACCTTCCATCTTTTCCTCCCTTAGGTTCTGCTCGCAGGGTAGGCAACTATGTTTTTTTACAAACGTTTTCTCAATAGGGAAGATGACAAAACAAGGGTCCAAAATAGGGACCCGATTTTTTAGATCTGGTGCCGGTGGGTACGTCAATCAATCAATCAATCATGCAATTAACTTTATTTATCCACGGTTAGAGCATCATTTACCCTGGATGCCAGAGTTTTATTTCGCTCCCCCTCCCCCCTAGAGGGTAAGCATCACAGGCCGTATCGGGTGGTCTGGTTGGTTAAACATGAGGTAAGCGCTGACCATTCACCGGTGTGGTACGGATTCGAGTCGCAGCTCAGGCGCTATTATATGTAAACTGAGTTTGATGTGCTGTTCTCTTTCATGTCACGAGGGGTATTTTTTGGGATGGTCACTTGGGATGTTGGGAGAACACTCGAAAAGGCCGAAAATCACTCGCCTACGGCTCGTGATTTTTTAGGCCTTTTCTCGTGTTCTCCCAACATCCCGCGTGGTTTATTTCCCCGATAAACCACGGAAATCAATCGTTTATTGCTTAAAGCAACATAAAACGCGCGCGCATGTCTCTGTCCTGTGATATAAACACGATGGAAGATGTAGAGCAAGAGAAGCTTAGGAACACGAGGCGTAGCCGAGTGTATCTCTTGCTTTTCGAGTGCTCTACATCTTCCAGAGTGTATATCACAGAACAGAGACATAAGCGATCGTTTTATATTGCTTTTATAAAATATTTTCCACGTTTTTTGAGCGAGCCATGTCTCTGTCCTCTGATATAAACATGGTAGCCAGCCAATCAGCGCGCGCGTTATATCTCAAATATTTTATAAATTCATTATATATGCTTGTTTATCATCGCTTTGCAAAAATATTTCACGAATCATTAGTTGTATTTTGAAAGTGATGTTTATTTGACAATTTTATAATTCTCCACACACTATTCATTCAGTTTGATAGTGGAAATTATTACAATTATGTGAAATATCCATATTTATGTTTATTTCCAAAATCTTTGCTCCATGATGTTTCATGAAGATCTGATGAAAGCTGCATGGGTTGAGCCCTGATCCTGTACAGAGGGAAGAGGGGTTCAGGACACAGGGAGTCCGGCTTGCCATTACAACATAAGAGCCGACTTCCGAGATACACTTCACTTGCCACATATATAGTCAATTGAAAAAACGTTGTCGGGTCTAAAAACATAGAAGATAGAAGCTGAGACCGAAATGGTGCATGGGTGAGTGATTATATTCTGATTTATTCATTTACGCTGCAAACGATAAAAATCGAAGCCAAACGGCCCGCCAGCGCAGATCCTGCATACGCTTTCAGCATTTTGCAACGACGTACAGCGTAAATGAATAAATCAGAATGTAATTATTCACATCCCAAGCACCATTTCGGTCTCAGCTTCTATCTTCTATGTTTTTAGACCCGACAACGTTTATTCAATTGACTATAAACAAAGGTATCAAGACGAGGCTACGTTCATAAAGCTCAGTCATTCGTAACAAGACAAAAGTTTTAGCACGTAGCCTCGTTCTAAATCCTTTGTATGTAGCAAGTGAAGCATATCTCGGAACTGGACTTAATGTAACTCAATACACCCACATTCCAGACAATCTGTCCGGTCCGTAATACACCTATTTCAAAAAATGTTGTCGGGCGAGAGGCTTCAAGTACTACGCGACTAGACCGCAAAGGAGTATGGGTAGTTGAAAAAATTTACTCTCTTTTTGGCTTTGGTCTTTATTTTAAGCATCAATGAATAAAGGACTTTGTTTTATAAGCTCAACACAAGCTGGTTGATAAAAGTCGTGCTGATTTTTTTGTGGTTTCATAGCTTTTAGTAATTCCTACCCAGACTCCATTTCGGATGAGTTACGTAGACTTGAGTCTATTTGTCGACAACGCTAATTGAAATAACACTAGCCTGTGCGTAACGCGTAATTAAATACACACACATATATTCAAATTCAAATAACTAACGTAAATTGTTACGCACGTGCTAGTATAATGGCATTAACAGATTATCGTTTGCTACGTGATCGTTTTGTGTGTATTTAAGTCACGGAAGCCGGGCTCCCTGTGGTGCAGGATGGACTTCAGAAAAAACGAGAATAATTTTTGAATAAGTGTTAAAATGAAACTACCTTTTTGTAATTTTGGACCCTAAAGTGTGAATAATAGAAAGCCGAAGCTTCACGTTGGAGAAACGGCGTACGGCAGAGAGGACCGCGCGGCCTGTACTTTTTCGCGTCTTGCGTAAGCCGCATCAACGCGAAGGTGAGCGATTTCGTATTCAACGTAAACCCGAAAAGTTACGCTCACGTGCTATACGCGTATTGCCAGGCGAGTAAAAAGTACGTCGATCATGTGATCCTTTTTGCCGTCTACGTGCACACTAGTGAAAAACGTCTGCGCATACGTGCATATTACGATTTTTTCTTGATAAGAAATGTGTGAGTTTTAGCTTGAAATGAAATGTTCGTGTTCTCGGTGTATACACTGAAATTTATTCTCTTGTATAATTTTGTGAGACAAAGATATTGTATTATGTAAATACTGTCCCTAAGTTTCAAGAAATGACCTTAAGTTTTGACATTTTGTGAAAACCATTGTTGAAAGCAAGCGTAAAAGCAAAATTTCCATAAGTTTACAAAAGCACGAAGACGTGACTACGAGCATGCGCAGACGTTTTTCACTAGCTAGAGTTGTCTACGTGAAGCTTAACTTAAGCTCTCTAATGTCGAATATTTGTGAACAAAACCTTCTTCAGTTGAAGGCTGTAAGTAACTTTTGTGTAACGTGGCTTTTCGGGGAGGGTATGTGACAAGCGAATCCCAGATCACATGATTAAACTTTCCTGAATATTAGGTTAAGGGCCGGTTCACACTAGCGACATAAGCATAAGCGCAAGCAACATACGCAGACTCAGTACTGCATTTATCACCGAGGTGTGAGAAAAGACAAGCACCGCTAATGAGCAGTACCCTACTGAGTCTGCGTATGTTTGCTTATGCTTATGCGGTGTGTTAACCGGCCCTAAGGCCGTGTTTATATAAAGGCGTGTTTATATGGTAGCTGGGATAACTCTTTTGTTTTCTTTTCCCTTGGGACACAAAACAAAGAGTTATCCGGGACAGCTCGTCTTCATGTAAACGAGGCCTAGTAGACTCGCCTTTAACGTCTGCGTAAAAATCTATTGCAATAGTCCACTTCACAGTTCCCTGCGCCATCTTGAAAGGTAGCCGTGCCTTTGCATCGAAGCGAGACGAACGGTGAGCTTGCAATGATAGATACCTTTTTAACACCTATAGAACAATTATTCACAGGTCTCTATCATTGCAAGCTCGCCGTTCGTCTCGCTTCGATGTAAAGGCATGGCTACCTTTCAAGATGGCGCAGAGAACTTTGAAGGGGACTATAGACCACTTTCAAAACTTGCTTGACAACGAGGCTAACATGACTAAACAAAAGCAACCAGCCAGCCATGACCAGCTTTTCTTTTGTTTTATCCCTATTAGCCTCGGTCTCAAGTAATTTTGAAAGTGGTCTATTGGCTTCGTACTGATCGGAAAGTTTACCACATGGAGTGAATTCTTGTTGCACCAAAACAAGACTAAAATTGACTAACATTGAAATATAAGACACACTAACCTAGTTGTTTACAGATAACCGCAACAATTTCCATTCCAAGAACAAAACAAAGTATTGATCGATTTCAAACTGAATTTAAAAAACTCCTTTAAAGAACAAGTGACACTGTTTTGCTCCCAGATTGAGAAATAGTAGACAAAAAGTCTATTCTACTTTCTTAGCGGTCTTTTGCTGGGTATTTTTCAAATACGAGTGATAATAAAAATTCGAGAACAAGACGATCATACCAATTTCATAGAATATAGCATAACAACAAAAATTATAATAGACGTATCCCACTACTTGATGCAAGAGACCAATGAAGAATTGCGTGAGTTGGAGCTCTGTTAGGGCTTTTTTCCACATTGGGCGTTGGCCAACTCGACGTGCGGTTTGCCCGTAGTAATAATACAAAAAGACGTGAACGAGCGCGTTTAAACCAAGTAAAATTCCTACAGCCGGCCACTGGTCCGTTACGTAAGCGTATTCAGAAAGAAGCAACATGGACGTGTGATGGAAGACCTAGAAATGAAAAAGAAGAGATAAAATGTCTGGGATTGATACTCGAGCATACCAAGAGACCAGTGATACTAAGAGAGTGAAACTCGCGAATTGATGTCTGCGCGATGTGCCTAGCGCTTAATTAAGGTTAAGTTTAGTAAAAGAAAGTTGACGCCATATCGCGTCCGGAAGGCTCTCACGCGCGCGCGCGCATACTAACCGTTTCTCCTACGGCAATCAAATTTCATTGCTCATCCGCGCGATGGTGTCAACTTCCTGTTACTAAAATTAACCTTAAGCGTCAAGTACATCGCGCAGACGTTAATAACAAGTTTTGACTTGCAATTTGCTCGTCTCGTTTGTACTTGCAGACACTTGCATTTGCTCCTCCTTCCGTTCTCCTTTGAGTCGGGACCTTACAAATAGTTTATGAAAAAGGTAACTTCCAAAGTCATTTAGCTGAAACACATGAGACTGACGATCATATCTGCGTGCGTTTCTTCTCAAATAAGGACGCTGTCTCAGTGGAGGGACATAAAAGAACCCACATCACTGCGCGGGAGGAGTCATGGAGTTTTCTCGGTGGGTGTGCCGGTCTGGCCTTCTACAAGGCTCATTTTTGTAACCAGCTAAGGCGGGTGTTGTGTATAGTGACCCTGGGTTCAAAGAAAGGACTTAAGGTTCTCGAAATTTGTCCAGTTTGATGCATTTTACTTCCATGCTTACTTAGTTTACTTACATGCAGAAACGTTATTTGTCTAGTTCGGTGACGTAGAATCATGATTATAGTATCAAGCAGCTCTACAATCTTAGTCATCCAGTACACGTAGAGACCATGTTTGATATAGGGATGTAAGGTGGTATCAAACAGAGAGCTAGGCCAACTAGGGACTATTGCCATCATGACAAACACCACAGTGTACAGACTAGCAATGGCACAGATGAAATTGTACACTATCATTGGCTGTAATGAAAATAATATACAAGTATATAAGGCTATATTCCGTTAAGGATATAAGGCAAGGGCGGAGTAGCGGTGGTGGGTGGTAAGGGTGGCGTAGCGGTTCACCGCTTGCCTTTCACCGCTGTGGTCCAACGGGTCGGGTCCACTGGTTCGAGCCCTGCGGATGCCACATGTGAGTAGAGTTTGTTAGATGTGTTGTTCTCTCCCTTGCCACGAGGGTTTTTCTCCGGGTTCTCCGGTTTTCCTCCCTCCAGTAAAAATCAACATGTGAGTTGAGTGTTGTGTGCTAAAAATAAGAAATGTAGGTGGTAGTGAGTGTGGAGTGGTTGTCACTGAAACGTCCCTTCAGGGGAGTGTCAATTAAAGTATTTATTTATTTGTTTAAGGCCCGTGAACCCACTAGGAACAGAAAAGTGACAGAACCCCTTCGCAGAAGAGCGAGCCATCTGCGTATTCAATTCCTCAAAGACATAGGAGAGTAGAGCCAGGCAAAGCTAAATTCGCAACACAAAGAGTCCTATTGGAGATACCACCCATCAAGAAACAGTAAGATATAAATTTAACGCTTCCAGACACAATCCACATTTGCAAGAGCCCACTTCCGAGATACTCTTCACTTACCACATACAAAAGTATCAAGACGAGGCTACGTGCATAAAGCTCAGTCATTCGTAACAAGACAAGAGTTTTAGCACGTAGCCTCGTTCTAAATCCTTTGTATGTGGCAGGTGAAGCATATCTCGGAACTGGACTATTGTGCAGATACTACTGTACTAATAGAAAGATTATGCAAACCGCGCGATGTGAGAATGGGACAAGAAATAACGACGTTGTGACGCCATTTTGGCTTCATTATACATAGGACTGTGCACCGTTTTTAGCATTATATCGCGTCGCGGTCCGGACACCACGATGCAGCTTTTCTTGAAAGTTGCGCGCAACTCAGAGTTATAGTGTGTCCACTCTTGCAACAGCTGCGCGGAACAGTTGCAGGTTTAGGATCGAATTCTACCTCAGCCAATTTTCCTGCAACGCTGCGCACAACATTGCAGGGATGGACAAACGGTGTAAATGTATTGCGCGCAACATTGCAGGGCTGGACACATGGTGCAACTGTGCTGCGTGCAACATTGCAGGGGTGGACACACGGTGTGACTGTGTTGCGTGCAACATTGCAGGGGTGGACACACGGTGTGACTGTGTTGCGCGCAACATTGCAGGGATGGACAAACGGTGCAACTGTGTTGCGCACAACATTGCAGGGGTGGACACACGGTGTAACTGTGTTGCCCGCAACATCGCAGGGGTGGACACATGGTGCAACTGTGTTGCGCGCAATGTTGTAGAAAAACTTGCAACTTGTGTCCGGGTTTTAAGTAAACCGTCGCTAGTTGTACGCGCGCAATCAACACTGCGTGCAATATTGCATCGTATGTTATGCACACTGGACTGCACCAATGCTGGCAAGCAAAAAAGGCGAGCTCCCGATAACGATTTTAAAATTTTGGAATCTGGACGTGTGGAGTCTGGACTCACCTTTCTTAACTCCAGAGGAGGCACGAATCTTCTCCATACTGGAGACATAATGACGAAGGAAAAATACGCAGCAGCGATGGGTGTCGACTGTAGATTAAAGACGCCATTTTTAAGGCCAAGAAGAAATTCTAGAAGTAAAGACAAGGAAAGATTTCAACCTCAATGTCGCGCAGTCTGCGCATGCGTAATATATTTTTTTGGAGTTTTGGTACAAGTCCGTGACAAAGCAGGAAATGCACATGAATATAAACCAAAAGGTGTGAATGAACAAACTAAATATAGCTATATTTTTCTACGGACTTTGCTCGAAGTTTTGAATATCTTATAGGAAAGCGAGGCTGCCATTTAGCACCAAATAACTCCCAAGTGGTGTATTACTGACCTCAGACAGCCGGCTAGCCCGTTGCCTGGTTACCATGACAAGGGTCATCAAAAGTTGCAAAAACCTCGAAGCAGAAGCAGACGGTGATATTTTGGTGTGTACAAAATTAACACTTTCCGTCGAACAGTAATCCCAATAATCGAATAAATTCTAAACGAGTCTTTTTCTTCGATAAAAGGTGTGAAAACCACTGAAACCCGTTTTAGATTAGACGGCGCGAAGGATAACTGTTGCCGAAAAGATACGTTTTTGGACGAAGCTTGCAAGCATTTCAACTCAACTGTATCGATCGTCTGCAGATTGCGTATTACCATAAATCATATGCAACATATTAGTGCACACCCCGAATTAATTCAACATCTTTGAATAAGAAACTCTATATATGATCACGCAATTGTATCTTTTATGAATAGCATATATAGGCTTTCATAGAATCCCAAATAGTTACTTATTTTATGTGGTAAAAAAGAAGAAAATATATTCAGCTTCCGATTGCAGTCGCCAGCCGTTGTCATTTATTTTGGCAGCCGGCCGGTGTTCTACGAATTCAACAGAACTATAAAGTGTACATTAAACGAGTTTAAGATTGTCAGTTGGCGTTTTCCTTTTATAAAACACATGTATATTGAATAAATGTAAATTTGGAATAGAAATATGGTTGAATTTTTATCTTAAATAGAAATTATTTATCAAAACTGACCATATTTAGTGTTTCAGCGCCTGTATATTAGTATCTTAAAGCATACAGAAGTGGTGACAAAACGAGTAATTGCGCTAGAAATTTACCACCATTGTATTGCATATTCAATGTACAAAATACTGCTTTTCCTACATGTAAATGACTCACCTAGAACTTTCGCCATAGAGATCAATTTTCCAACCAAAACAAAGCCGACTTTATGGATATTGAATAATTGCTGTTTCAAAGAGTTGCAAGGATTCAGGAATACCAAAAGCAATCCAAAAATCGGTTATCGCCTTGAGGAGCGAAAATTTCAAATTTGCTATCTACTTGTGGCCCTTGGACTTTGCTCGGAACCCAATCGTACGAGCGCTCCAAAAGTCTATTATTTCATTCAACAGCCGATGGTCCAATGATCTTTTTGTCTAATCACCCTTGAAATGCAAATTTGTACCTCTTATATTTCCATATCATCGTACTCGATCTTGAGCAATACATGTTTTTTAATACGGTTGTCATGCCAACGTCAGTGTTTATCACCTAAAATATTACTACTTTTCTGTTATAATTTTTTCTAATTTTAAAGAGTTAACACTGGATATTGTTACGTAGCTGTTTTATATACAAACTGACATAAAAAATTCACGTTCCGCTCAAATCGTGACAGCTGTCGAAGCAAATTAAAGTCCGTATTTGTTTTTTCACCGAGCCTTATCTATGAACAGTTCCGATCCGCCTCACTCTGTACGCTATCGTCGATTACCCGTGTAATCTGCTGAACAGCGGGCCACTTGCTAAATAAATAATATTGATATTATTAATATTAATATTAATAATGATGATGATGATGGTGATGGTGATGATGATGATGATAATAATGATATTTATTTCTAACGCGCAAATTGGCATCATTAGCAAATGCTTGGTCTTATACGGTCGCGGAGGGGGGGGGGGGGGGGGCACTCCCAAGCATTATTTATACGGGATACTCCGCCCACACTCTCGACCCCTTACCCTTTCATATACCAAATTTGATCGGCAAAAAGGTACCCTAATATACCTTTGACGAAAAAGGGTACCCCTTTAATATACCTTTGACGAAAAAAGGTACCCCTTTAATATACCTTTTAGCTTTTTTTATACCTTTGCTGTAAACGGTTATTTCTTTATTTTGAAAAAGTATTTCTAAGGCCGCTATATGTACACGAACGTTTGGCTTGAATGGTAGTTTTGACAACCCTTTTTATACTGGACCCTTTCGATACCCAAAGTCGCAAATTCCCTACCCTTTGGTATACCCAAAATTGCAAATTCCCTACCCCTTTCGCGCGGAGCATCCCCTTACGTATAGCAAATATATGGGAGTGCCCCCCTCGGGTACGCAGGTCGTGAGCAAATGAATCGATTCTTGTCTGCGATCTAGAGACATGTTTAAACTACTTGAGTAATTGCCCCTTTTTATCACTTTAACGGGTGCTACTAAACCACGCCAAACAACGAAACACCACGATTACGAAACACCGAAACATAATTTAACAATGAGCGAGTGAGTGAGTGAGTGACTCATTTGCATATTCGATCCCTCACGTACTATATAACTCGTGGATTTGCAATCCACGAGTTAAAAAGGCCCAGTTCTTGTTCATTATAACTCGAAAAGAAATGTAGGAACTAGCCATTTCTAATAGAAAGTGAAGTGCTGCGAGCAGAAAACAGCTGGTGTATCCACGTTAGCAGAACTGTTCCCCTAAAACTCACGAAAGTACACCGCTTTCTCTGATATATGAAATGTTTCTTGTCTATCTCTTGTGCGTTGTGTGACGAACACTGCTAGTTGACCTTCAATATATGTTGAACTACAAAACATGATTCTATCCTGTCATCAGTCCTACGTCACTACGAAGTAACATGAGAAGCACGCGCGCTTGCTTCGAGCCATTGTACGTTCGCTTTCAAAGCCAACACAAGTACGCCCTCTAGTCCACGTTAAATTTGCAAAATTGCTACGGATTCGCGACAAGACTTACCGGAGTCGTAAGTAGATCACCTATACATTATCCTCGGAGATTGATTTTTTAGTTTTAGTGCATTCTAGGTGCCACAATGACTGAAGAGACCAACATTCACGCGGAAACTATGGCCGATGGATCTGCCACACCGAATCCGCCAAACAGTTTACCTGACCCAGGGGAAACCTACTCTCAATTGAGTGACTCACTCAGAGAGATGAACAATTCTCCAGGATCAGTGTCGGACACACTGTCACAGTTCAAAATATTTAGCACTTTGAGTAAAAGTAATTTTTCAAACAATCACAAACGGCTAGCGTTAGTTGGCAATGATTATAAAACTAACTGATTTTAAAAAGCTAGTTGTACCACAGGCAACCCAGGCTGTACTACTGAATTTTTACACTATAGGTGAATTTAATAAATAAAGCATAAAAACATCCATTTTTTTAGGAGGGGGGGGGGGGGGTATAAGAAATAACGATTTTTTTATTCTTTTAGGGTGTAAATAAATGCAGTAACGATGTTTTTATGCTTTATTTATTAAATTCACCTATAGTGTAAAAATTCAGTAGTACAGCCTGGGTTGCCTGTGGTTGTACATTGCATCACGGTCAAAGATACCGCATTGTCTACTGTATTTGACACTTTAGATTAAACGAATGATAAATACAATTCCATCACATACAAAGTATAAAATTTTCTTTCATAGGGTAACCAAATATATTGCAGAGATTCTCAGCGGGACCTCACTTTATACTTATTATCTTGGCTTGAATTGATTCGGCCCATAGACGAGCTTCGACTCGAACAGTAATACGCAAAATGACCCGTAACAGAACATTCCCTCTCGAAAAAATACACTTAGCATTTTGTAACCCTCATGTATACTTCGAGAAACATAAAACCTCTCGAATGGAATCGCAGAGGAATCCCAATTCATCCCTGTGACGTCAAGGTTCGCCATGAACATACCACCGTACATAAAAATCGAGTTCGTGGATCAATATTAAGGTGACGTCATAAATCGCACAGGAATCCCACACCAAGAATAGTAGAGTTAATTTGTCAGGAGAAGGGAGCGTGGGTTCCTGTTCAGTTACGAAGGTGTCCATTCATGAAGGTTTGACTGCACTTTTCGCGACCTTGCGAAGGAAGTTGCAAATGCTGCAAATGGCCAATCACAGCGCAGTGACGCGCAACATCGCTTGCAGAGAGTACCATACCCTGCACATAGTTTGAGAGCCGACACAAACGTCGCAAAAATCGAATTTTATTCTGGAGCAGATTTTGTATCACTGCGAGAGAACGATTGCACATAAGGACCCGTCTGGGGTGCCAGGCCAGTCAGGGGTGGCAGGAGCAGTCAGGGGTGTCAGGAGCAGTCAGGGGTGTCAGGACCAGTCAGGGGTGTCAGGACCAGTCAGGGGTGTCAGGGCCATGCAGTCAGGGATGGCAGGGCCAGTCAAAGATGTCAGGGCCTGTTAGGTGTGTCAGGACCTGTCAAGTGTGCCAGGACCTGTCAAGTGTGTCAGGACCAGTCAGGGGTAGTCAAGAAATAACAACAGATGGATCTAATCGCAACCATAACATCTTTATTAATTATGTCACAAGTACTTTCAACAAGATAATCAGTGTTGCAACACTCATGTAATATTAACACCTTGACCATACACTACATCTTCAAAGCACAGCCGCAGCACTACATTTTGGCTTATTCCTGTGGGATGACATCTGAAACTAAATTAAGAAAAAGTGCATCAGTGGTGTCAGACCTAGTCATTCTACCATTCTAACGGAGCATTATTTTACGGATCAGAAAATCTCGTCCCAGTCGCTCCTCCATTTAGAAATGTGGATCTTTAGCTCGTGCAAATTAAACCGCATCGAAATGTCGATTACTACTTCTTTCCATGATTAATGTTGTCAGTGTGTCAGGACCTGACAACCTAAAGAAGGGGGGCATGGGGGGGGGGGGGGGGGGGGGGGGGGGGGGGGGGGGGGGGGGGGGCGGGGGGGGGGAGCAAAATCCGCAAGAAAAATCGTTTGAAACCGCAATCCGCTTGGGAAATTGATTAAAATTCACATGTGCGATTTCTGTAATTATAAAAGCACTTGAAAGCTGCTACATATATTTGTAAAAGAATGTTACAAAAAATGCTTATTTATACATTTACGTGCCATGCTTTGATATAAAGTTTGTTCCGCAATGGAATATTGTTAAAGAAAGCGATTTCACTGACGCAAAGTACGTTACACATGTCCGCAAGTAGCAAGACCATATAAATTATAGTTTTCATAGGATCATTTCTTCAAATCCGCATTATCCGAGAATCCGCACGTAAAAAAGGTTCAATCCACCGATCCGCAAACCCCCATGTCCCCTTCCTAAAGTAAGATAGTTTTACTATCCCAAATCTTGCATGGTGTCATCGTAGACCAAGAAGAGTTGTGTTGCGAGTCTCGAGATTCAGGCATCTCACAGCAACTTACAAGGCCGCGCAGAGAATGGCCTTAAAACGTGCTGTGATTGGCTAAGCTGAAAAATTACCACTCAAAAGCTTGTTGATTGGTCGAACATCAGTCGCTCCGTTTTGTGACAAGGTACAGATTAAAACGTGCACAAGAAATAAATGAATGACAGCACGAAAAGAAGAAGAAGAAGAAGAAGAAGAAGAAGAAGAAGAAGAAGAAGAAGAAGAAGAAGAAGAAGAAGAAGGAGAAGAAGAAGAAGAAGAAGAAGAAGAAGAAGAAGAAGAAGAAGAAGAGAAGAAGAAGAAGAAGAAGAAGAAGACGAAGACGAAGACGAAGACGAAGAAGAAGAAGAAGGAGAAGGAGAAGGAGAAGGAGAAGGAGAAGGAGAAGGAGAAGGAGAAGGAGAAGGAGAAGGAGAAGGAGAAGGAGAAGGAGAAGGAGAAGGAGAAGGAGAAGGAGAAGGAGAAGGAGAAGGAGAAGGAGAAGGAGAAGGAGAAGGAGAAGGAGAAGGAGAAGGAGAAGGAGAAGGAGAAGGAGAAGGAGAAGGAGAAGGAGAAGGAGAAGGAGAAGGAGAAGGAGAAGGAGAAGGAGAAGGAGAAGGAGAAGGAGAAGGAGAAGGAGAAGGAGAAGGAGAAGGAGAAGGAGAAGGAGAAGGAGTAGGAGAAGGAGAAGGAGAAGGAGAAGGAGAAGGAGAAGGAGAAGGAGAAGGAGAAGGAGAAGGAGAAGGAGAAGGAGAAGGAGAAGGAGAAGGAGAAGGAGAAGGAGAAGGAGTAGGAGGAGGAGGAGGAGAAGGAGAAGGAGAAGGAGAAGGAGAAGGAGAAGGAGAAGGAGAAGGAGAAGGAGAAGGAGAAGGAGAAGAAGGAGGAGGAGAAGAAGAAGAAGAAGAAGAAGAAGAAGAAGAAGAAGAAAGAAGAAGAAGACGACGACGACGACAAAGGAGGAGGAGAATTACACTGATTCTCTGCTTTTTGACTATTTTACTTCTATTGTTTTTGTTTGCTAAATTGATTGATTGATTGATTGTTTTGTTGTTGTTGCTTCTAATCTACCGCTGTTGCATTGGATAATTCTCTTTACCATATATGGTCAGCCATAACATACCTTTGGCTAAGACCCCTGGCTAACCCAGCTCGCATGGCACGTTGGGTAATATCGCTTGCTCTGCCGCGTAATGGCGTCTGCTGAAGTTTACAAAGTGGTGCTTTCTGGTGGAGCTCCTTGGGGATTTCGTTTACAAGGAGGTAGCGAATTTAGGGCTCCATTAAGGATAGCAAAGGTTGGTATCTTGAGATTATGCTGGCTGTCAGATTTTGGCTTTGCATAAAGGTTTAGCGAGCTGTAATTTTCTGGCGCTCGCCAAGTGTCAAAAGTGTTTGCATTAATTTTGATATTTCTTTATGGACTCAAAGTAGACCTCTTTTTAATGATAACTTTGAATTTGAACTTTAATATGCTTGGAATTGAAGGAAATTATTGATTGATTAGCCTGTTTGAGGGTTTTGTAGCTAGGATTTCTGGATCTCGCAAACACTCTTCAGTCTTTCCGAAGCGTCGAAATTCTTTCCAGAGAGTCTGTTCATATTAATTAGATGGGTAAATCCAGTAACCCCTCTCCGTGTCCTCAGTGGCTGATAAATATCTGATATAAAATTTTGAACCAATACAAATATATAATTCGACCGGTTAGGTAATAAAATCGAGTTCAAAGTAGTAAGTAAACTACCTAAGTTACTTTATGAAAGACTGCATGAGAAACACCTCTAGCAAATGCAGTTTGCAAAAATTATCAAATCTCGCAGTACTTTCATCTTATTCTAATAAAGTTAATGTTTCATGTATTCTGTAGTAAGCTTCGTTTGGTTAGTTTTCTTTGTGATTTTTAATTGTTTACATTGCGGCCTTGTGGTTCGGTACGATATTTTTACGCCAGCCGGCGAAACTCGGTTGAACAGCACTCAACTTTCGAGGTATTGGCCCCCTTCGTCTTATTGACATTCGAAAAATTCCTGCAAATTTTATCAATTCCAATGCAGTCAAAGCCTTTAAATAATATTTCAATGGTTTATATTACAACTTTCTGCAATATCGGAATTTGTAAGCTCGATTGTAAAATATTTAGCTTCCAGCGTCATTGTTATGTATTCAGTTGAATTCCACAAACAATGGCATTAACAATGGAGATAACTTTGGATTCCACCGAGGCTTAGCTTGCCAGTTACCCTTTGTTCTAAGCCGCTATTTGAATGTATTTTTGTTTCAGTGACGCCTTGGGATATTTGAACTCTATTTTCTTAACAAATCTCTGTGACATTGGTGCTAATATTGTAACAGTGTCTGTTAATTTAAACCAATTTGAGAAATATAACAACAAATTTATA
The DNA here is from genome assembly GCA_029948255.1 of Telmatactis stephensoni. Lineage (NCBI taxonomy): Eukaryota > Metazoa > Cnidaria > Anthozoa > Actiniaria > Isophelliidae > Telmatactis > Telmatactis stephensoni. Next base: position 122,104 of record JALIZF010001806.1, read on the forward strand.
CCCGGAGAATCATGCTAGAGTATTCCTATAGAGCTGGTGGCAAGATTGTCTACTGAGTATTATTTCTAACAATAGCATTAACTATTTATATTTCTGACAATAAGTTTGTCAAATGAAGATCAAAGCAATTAATTTATTCATTAGCGAATATTCAAAACAAAATGTCTGTTTCAGGATACATCCCCACAAATCAAGATAAATTTGAAAAGACACATCATAATTGCTATGGTTTGGCCTTACGTCCACTCTAAAACAGGGTTTCTTTATTGTCTTTAGAAGGTGCAAAAATGGAGAAGAAAAAATATGCATTTTCAAATTTATCCCAAATTATTCTCGATGTAAATCACTTGATTAGAATAACTACTTCAAGTAGCTTGAAAATGGTATCACTTGACCAAGTACTATTTAGCCATATAATAAATACACTTCTTTTGCACATGTAAAGTACAAACATTAAAAGTGTGCAACTTAAATAATACTAAATACTGTTATTTTATGCTAATTAGCACTATATACTGCAAAATTGTGATAAGTTTTGAACATTTTTAATGTTTGTACTCTATCAGTTCTGTGTATGATTTTTTGGGGGTGAGAAATTAAAATTTTTATCAGAATATAAATTTTTAAAGTAAAATGGATTAGGTATACACATATTTATGAGAATTTGATGGTGTGACTGAGGATTAAACCCTGTGTCGACAGTGATTATCCATTTAGATTTTTATAGCCATACTTACTTTGCTTTGTATGCTTTCTACTCTGAGATCATTTGATAATCAATTTTATGCCATTTGGTGAAGTATCCGCTGAAAGGAAAAATTATAAGGAGTTGAATTATTTTGTTGTCATATTTTTCTATAATAATAATAATAATAAAAATAATAATTAAAGGCCAAGTAATTTATTAGACCAAGGTCTTATCATACATGTCGTATCTTTATTGACTCCAACTGTTTTTGTTGAAAATGATATTACAATATGAGTCTTTAGTTCTGTTATTGAATAAGAAAATAGTTACAACTTAAAGTTGCACATTTGTTTTGGGAATTTTATATTTCCCAAAGATGCATGCCGACAATGTAATACTTTAAAATGACTGTTAATAATGAAATGACTGAGACTGAAATAACATTCATACATATCATATAATGTTGTGTGTGTGTGACTTAAACCAATTATATCCAGATGTGTACATTTGAAATTCAAGTTACATGGACCTTTATATGGTCAACAGACTCACTATTGCCTTCCCCAAGGAGACTTAATTTGACTCAGTTCTGTTGAATGTGCTGTAATCATTGTTTTTTTGGAAGCATACATGTATAATCAGTAATTTCTCTAGGTTAAAAATTTTAAAATTAATTATCTTGAACTTTGGCTCTCAAATCCCTAAACACTTGGTAAATTTGATATTGATACTTCTTTCAATAATCTATTTTCATTATTTCAATATTTCACCTAATCTATATTTTGAATTCATTATAATTTCAATATTTCACCTTTTATTATAGATTGCAAACTTTATATTTTTGTTTATCAAAACTAATTATTATAATCAGTTTAATTATTGAAATAATAAACATGTACATGTACATTCCCCTAAAATAAAAGGTTCTTATTGTCAGAATGATTAAAAATAAGAATTCTTGATAAGAATAATCTTTTTGACACATTCAAAAATATGACATTATCCTAACAGCTGCAGCAAGATTGAAGACACATTTCTAACTAATCCTGAGCTTATCAGTTTGATGATAAAGAATTCCTTTAAAAATTGATAGAAATGGAAAGTAAATACTAATCACTGAGATAAACATATTAATCAGACAAGATTTGGCACGTGTAAATGCTGCCTACATTGTAGATACAATGTTCTCTTACATCAAACTCTACATTTAGAATTGAGCTGTTCAAATATATTGATTTCAGATAATTTTTTCGTTGCATGATTTTGAAGAAGACAGTGAAGAGAACATGCTGTGTATTAGCATAAGACATGAATGGTGTACTTCCAGAAAATATCCATACACCCACCATGGAGGGATTTTGAAATTCTGGAGAGGAGGGGGATCAGGGACAGAACAAAATTACGAGTTTGTGTGGAAGAAAAATGGAAGTTCAAGGAGATAGGGGGATCCATTTACTAATTCTCTCCATAGATATTTTCTGGAACTACCCATTAAACTTTTATACGGTCAATAACAAAGCATGCCAGGCCTTGCATAGTGGAAAAATAGAAAAGCTAATTATGAAAAAAGCATCAAACCAGCAGTTTTACCTATGTTGCATCAAAAACTGTAAATATCTGTACAACTATTTATGCTACCGTTGCTCAAAACTTGTGGCAAAACTTTATCAAGTTATACATGTAGTAATAAAACCTACTTGGAAATATTTATATGAAAACGTTTTTTTCCTGCTGATCAAACTGTCACCTCTTCAAAGGGCATTTTATCTCAGAGACACATTCACCAAATTTTGGCGGCATTTGACATTTTGTTCTTTGAAGTGAGTCTAATAAAGCTTGTATGTATAAAACATTTTTCTGCTCTGTCACCGGGCCTTAATTTGTTTTTGGGTCTTTATGACTTTGAACATGTGTAAGGTTTCTTGTGGACATAAAGATTCATTTTTAGAATTTACAAGTATGAAGTGATTTTTTTTGGCAATCAATTTAATCAGAAAGGTCTAGAGTAAGGTTAAAACCAAGCATTTGCTACTGGCAATTTTTTTTGGCACAAAAATAGAGTGATCATCAGCTGGATTATATCTATCAATCACTCAAACAACATGCAGAATTTTAACAGAACATGTGACCTCAGTGTAGGTGGTTCAACAGTCTCAGTAGATACAACAGTATATGCTCTGATTTTGATAAATGGGCCTTGTCTACTGTACCAAAATGTCAAGGATTTTGATTTGTGCAACAGGTACTTTTAATTTACCAATTTTAGTGTCAAGTGTTAGTTCCCATCGTTAATTCTTAATCTAGTCTTTAGTCAAGCTACATTTTACATTTCATTGTAAAAGCAGTTATTTAGCACGTGGTAATACAATAAATAACTTTACCTTGAGGTAGCATCTCAAGTGAAGTCAGGTTGAATCACAGCTTTGCCTTGTGACCTCAGCAGTTGTTCTGTGAGAGTACAACAGAATGAAATTCAATTCACCATATCACAAGTTATGGCTGATCTGAATGTCAGCACTAGACTAAACATGAAACTGAAACAGTTTCAGATTTGAATTTATTAGAGGCTTATTTGCATAATGATATTGAATTTTTGTCTGCTTTGATATGTAAATGAATAAATAATACGTGGTTTAATTATCATAATAATTCAATGAAATTACTAGACAGTAGAAGTCTAAATATTAGAGATTAGCAATTATAGAACTATTAATCAATTGATTTATTGTGTGATACTGTATGAATTCAGCATAAGAAACCTCTAGAAAAGTGAGTTCACACAAGCTAGTTTTCTAGCTATTGTTTTGAAACAAATTCAAAATTCATTTATTTGTCTAATGGTACCTAATTTTGAAAGAAAGAAAGAATGAAGGAAAGAAATGAGAAAGGAAGGAATGTCATGAATTCATTGTCTATACTGAAATTTGTCAGTTATTGCTGGGTTTCATATGACGTCATTTTCGGTCTTGTTGGAATTTTCATCAGCTGAAAGACAAGTTTTCAATAGAATATTCTCTGGTTGAGAGCACATGGTGGTCAATATTTGACCACCATTTGAGGCAGATAATGAGATTCAACAGCTGTTTGAAACCCAGCAATTGGTTGCATTCTTTTGAGTACCCAAAAGACTTTGCAATCTCACGACACTGACACGGCTGTGCTTTAACTCAAATACCAAGGTGTCCAGGGAGCCCTTTAGGCAGCTTACTACACTAGCTTTACCATATCATACTTCATTTTCAGTCAACCAAGCACAAATTTTGGTCACCTCAGGTACTGCTAGAGCACAGTCTTGATTTTGAAGGACTGACAAAAATTAATGTTGAATTTTGATGTAGAAATAGAAAATGAGGCAGTGTGCTATGTTGAGTTATAGAAGCACGCAGGAATTGTAAGAAGACGAGAGAAGTGTTAGGAGAAGATACTCAACACTTCTCGAGTCTTCTTACAATTCCCAAGTGCTTCTATAACTCATTATAGCACTGTTGCCGAGTTTTCTTTAAGGAATATAAAACGCGCGCGCATGTCTCTGTACTGTGATATAAACACGATGGAAGATCTAGAGCAAGAGAAAAGCAAGCTTAGGAACACGAGCATAGTTTTGTTTTCTATTTGCTTTTCTCGTGCTCTATATCTCCCGAAGTGTTTATATCACAGTACAGAGACATAAGCGATCGTTTTATATTGCTTTTATAAAATATTTTCGACGTTTTTTGAGCGAGCCATGTCTCTGTCCTCTGATATAAACATGGAAGCCAGCCAATCAGCGTGCGCGTTATATCTCAAATATTTTATAAATTGCTTTTATAAAATACAATTGAAGTTTTATTTTCTTTTTTCGTCGGAGAAAGTTTGAAAATGTGCGCAAAAATGCTCAACACGTGTCCTTTGGCCGATCAGAGCATGCGTTATATCATAGTTATTTTATAATACATGGTATATGTATTATAATTAACACTATTAATAATTAATATAAATTGTATCTGCAGATAACCCCAGGGAGTAAAGCCCAAAAAGCCAACATTTATGAAGGCCTTTATGTCCATGCTATCAATGATTACCCAAGTGATAAGTTAACCCACAGCGATGCTTTAAACATTGTTAAAAAGACTGGAGATGAGCTGGAACTGCACCTTTGCTGGTAAGATGATTGGGTGAATTCTAGAGTAGAACTTGTAGTGATTAGTAAAATATTTGATGAATCTTATAGATGAAAGATTAGATAAATTGACATTGTTAAATATGTTAATAGCGATTATACACAAATGTAGGTAAAATGACTAACTGTAATTAATACCAAGGAGTTTAATAATTATTTCAATGACATAAAGTACAGTACTCAATTGGCCACTTTTGATATATTGGCTGAGTGATCAAACACAGTGCATTTCAAAACAAGGCAAACAGTTAACAAGGGAGAAATTGTAAAATTTTGTACACTTTATTTCCCTCAAGCCTCAATTCAACTTGACCCAATTGTTTTTTTATTATCATCCAATATATTGAAAGTTGGCTACATGTAAAAGTTATGTATGTATATACTATAATTATATCAAGTATTTTGTTGTGATTTTGTACAATCAAGCATCCCAACCTGGCTTGAGTTCTTAAAAAGCCCAATTAGCACTAAGCCAGGGTTAACTCTTAAGTAAACCATTTATTTTAATCATGGATTAGTGAGAACCAGCCTGTGGTGATGGAGCTTGCTCGTCATCTTACTTAAAATCTTAAAGAATCCCACCACAAAATTATCATCATCAACATGTATAAAATACATACATGTATGTAAGGCTAGAGATCCATTCATTCAATAACCACTAACGTTTATAGCATTCCAACTTTCCATAATTATATAGCATTCCAACATTCCATGGCAAAAAACATTTAGCAAAGATCATGAGGTTTACGAGGCAGGTAGCCCAAGTAAATGCTTCAGGGCGTCAAGTTTACATTAAATTGAAGATTCCCTTCTATGTACTGTGCATACCGGGGTATACGCTATGTGTTATAAGATGTACTTACCATGCGCATGCACTTTAAATATAGGTGGTCATTAAATTAATCTTAAGTTAGAGTAGTCTTAAATAAAGTTATGAGTTCATTAGTGTGCTGGCAGTAGTCACCATCTTGCTATCATTTTTCAGCAGCCTTATATCCATGGCCTCTAAATGAGGTGCACAGTAAATGATATTAAATAGTTTTATCCTTTGTAAAACTTGACCTTAATGTACATATATACTGCACACTTTAATGACTAAATCCTCATCTTAGCTGAAGAGTAAGGACTAGGCTAATTGCCATGAGGGCACTCTTGAAATAGGAGTTTGGCTATGTATGTTGGTAGATCAGTTTCTAATAGTTTGTACCTAAAAAAACCTCCCATAAATATCTCTGTTCTGTGAGTAAAAAGGTTTAGTGTTGTTTGATTGGCTAATTCATTGATTTATGTTTAACTTTATGACCACATTATGTGTGTTATCTGTGTGAACACATGTAACTTATAAATACCTTAATCGCTCCGATCCTTCATGCTGGGTTCCCTGGTTGATCTTGCTGACTTTAGGCTATAGGCACAAAGCCATCTTGAAGTTCCAGATTATGGTGTTTCCATTCAGCACAAATTGATACCAAGACAAAGTTTCTTTAACCTCCACTGTTGCTTTCTGCTGTAGTCCAGTGTGTAATATTTAAAGTTTCTCTGAATATTGGCTGGTACATATGCAAGAGCCAGTGTCTCATCTGCCTGAAGTGAATCTCTCTGAGCCCAGACTAAATGGCACGTCTGGAGCATCTTTATGAAGTTGAATGTCACTCGCATGTTGAGTTGCAGAAGGGTGTAAAACAATACTTTTTCCACCCACACAAACAGAGGTGCAACTTTTACAAAACTTTGTCAAGCCATAAGTTCTTATAGAATCAATTAGAAAACCCCAACAGATCATTCTCATCAATTAACACAATAACTTATTATAGATGCAAGTTAAAATACCACTACAGAGTTGTGCATAACAGGTAACAGACAACCAGCCAGGCTGACTGTGATGCTAATGACATTATTATCTTGCTCCCACCCATGTGTCTCAAATAACACTCACATATCAAGATTCAGTCTCTTCAGATTTCAACCCTAGATATTAGCTCCATATATGACCATTCTGATTTATGCACTGCTCTCTTCAAGGAATTCTTATCAAAACTTTACCTTTTTGAGTATTATTGATGTTTAAAGGCATTTGTTTGGGGTAGTCTGTTGTTTTGTTATGATTGAAAGAGATATGTTCCATGTTATTATTGTTTTGATAGTGTGACTATTCATCTGTTATAAGGTGTAGTCTCTAACCTTTGACCCCCTACTGAGACTTTCTGCTATCCAATTTCATTCCCCAATCTGAACTCTTTGCTACTATACAAGACTGTGAATCGAAGGGCTTGAGAATCGGACCACAGGGATATCTATAGTAACATAAGCTGTTTTCTGGTGCAGCCTCCCTGTTGGAGGAAGCAGACCTAAAACTATTCAAGCTCACAGCATGTCAGGGTCCAAAGTAGTCTCCACAACTACCTTCACATTTGAGTAGGTTATAATCTGTTGTGTTTGTAATGTTTTATTCATGCTATATTCACTGTGTTAGTCAATTTCTGCCAAGCAGTTGTTTACCTAATTAGTATAATTCAGAAATATTCAGCTAATTTCTGAACATATTGGCTATAAGATGTAAAATCTGTGATGATCACTGGAGCATGTTATTATCAACAATGTCTGACTTTGAGAGTTGTTCTTTTATTGCACGCTATAGAGGTTGTCCAACTAATTAATCTGGAGACATAGTCATTAAGTGCATGGATATAAGTTCTGCCATATTGAAGAATGTTATTCTGTTTTACATCAGTGAACATCCTTGGAGTTTGTTTAATAAGAAATTCCATGAAGTACATTTTGTTGTTTGTTTGTCATCATGCATTGCCAAAGTTTAATTTGAAAATGTTCTTCATAAATATAAGTAGGTGTTACTACTTGTGTGAATACTATGTTGGATATCAGTTATATCTGGTTTGTTATACAGCAAATTGTTGTTTATACCTGCTTCAGACCAAAAGAAATGTATTTAATGCTTAATGTCAGTGTAATCATTTAAAATTAAGAAAGTGTATAATAAAATTTGATTGACAGACTTCTGAATTATGTCTTTATTAAACCACCTTTTCAGTTGTCCATCTTGAGAGTGTTTTTGTTAAAAGGACAGACTTTAACACTTTATTGTCATAATATTGTAGATTGTTTATTATTATACTTTTTGTACATGTTTATATTATGTAATGAGTAGTTTAATTAACACTACTTTTCTTAAATTATTTATGATCGTTATATTTGCTTGCGTAGTTGATTGACAAAGCAACCAATTATAATCAAATATAATTGGATTATATACATTTCCTGGTTGATCCTTGTAGTGTTACTTAACTATACATACTAGCTTGTTATTCATTAAATATTATTTTTGAAATAATGACATTAAGTGATCCTTTTATATCTGTACTGTGATTTAAATACTGTGTAATAGATAGAGCACTATAAAAGCAAGAGAAACACTTGGCTACACCTTGTGTTCCTAAGCTTGCTTGTCTTGTGCTCTATATCTCCCAGCGTGTTTATATCACACAACAGAGACGTGCACGTGCATTTTGTCTTGCTATTAATAAACATTAAAATCAATTTGTGAATAGTTGTAGTTCCTTCATTAACCAAGTTTACCATTGATATTTTTCTAAGGAAACCAGAGTCACCATCTCAGCCAAGTACAGGTAGTTCATATACAACAGAAGACATTAAAACCACTCATGTGAGTAAAGCAACCTTTAAGCCATCTTCTGACGCACCTCCCTATGCTACCTTACCACGAGGTGGACAAGTTTGGCATGATGTTGATGAGAACTACAATGAAACATATGCAAGTGAAGGTATGGATAATTCCCTTGAATGGGCAGTTTTCATATGACTGTGAAAACGTGCATTGCCGTGTTGCACTGCTCTGTGTCTCAGCATTTTAATTGGTTAAGACATGAAGGCTGACCAATGAAATACTGTTATACTCAGCATAGTGCAACAATTGGCACTGCACAATATTTTTTCTCACAATAAATTATTTGTCAGTTTTTATATGACTGAAAAAGTGTGCAGTGCAATGTTGCACTGTTCATGTCTCTGCATTTTGTTTGGTTAAGACGTCATCAACTGAAGGTGCATGGACCAATCAAATGGCGATGCACTTGTAGCACAGTACAACACAACATTGCACCTAGGATTTTATCACAATTTATCACTTTTCCTTGTGAAGATGAAAAGTATACTGTGCTGTGAGGCACTGTGCTGTGTCTGCATTTCATTGGTTAAAACATCAAAGCTGACCAATCAAACCAGTTCATTTATTTTTCATTGTCCAGAATATTATAATGATACTAATGGTTATCAGACCAATGAAACTAAAACCCAAAGATCATTTCAAAATGTGCATGCATATGTATTCACGTACATATAAATTTTATATTGTCTTTACCTGCATGCATTTGTTATGTGTATGTTTATTGGTAATCCTTTATAATGACTATTCTAATTATATAATGCATGCATATTTATGTCTGTTGAATGCACTGTTTGCATGTTATAGTGACTAGTAAATCAGAATGGGACCCAGAAATAATAACTAATGTTACACGAACTCCTGAACCAATACAACTCCTACAATCCCATGAATCAATCCGATCAGCATCCTCTGCTAGTTCAGGTGAAACTTAAAAGTAACATTGTTGATAATATTTAAATAACTATGATTTCGGCTGATATACAGCATGTACTGTACACACATGCAATGTAATCACATTTCTCCCTCACTAATATTAGAATTTATTTAATTAGTCATTTGGCTGGAGAATAGAGTACTGAAGTGATGATGCCATAAATATTAATATTTGCATTAATTATCAAATTTTGTTCCCAATTTTGATAGACCATCGTGAAAGAATATAACTTGCCAAGTTTTATGGAAATTGGTTAAATACTGGCTGAGATATGGACAACTGAATGTACATGTATAATTTCTTCTTACAATTCACTGTAAATTTGACTTAGATCTAAGCAAAATTTACAGTGATTTGTGAGGGAAAATTATATATTTATACACCCATATCTCAAGCAATATGTAACCAATGTCCATGCAATTTAGCAGGTGAACTTCCTTCATGATGTTATCAAAATCAAGGAGCAAAACTGGATGAATTGAAAATATTGTTTTTCATGATGTCACACTTTGGTACTCTATTTGAAAGTTAATAAAGTTTACCACTGGCTAACTCCACTCAACTGTACTAAACCAAAGCATGCCATACTTATCTGCACAATCTGATATTGAAATTGTAATATTTACTAATAAAAATAGAGTTTTAAATGTAGTCAAAAAAGTTATACATTGCATGTACCAGTTCAAGGTCACACTCAGTTGCCTCCATACATGTGTCTCATAGTGATTTTCTCATGGATAAGGTTCTAATTTTTCCTTCAACTTTGATATGCCAGGCTCTGAATGGAGATGAACACCTCTACACTTATATAGAGAGCATGTCATTAATGTTTTCAATGTCTGGTTGTCACAAGAACAAACCCTTGAAAAAGGAAGTGCTCTTTTTACCTGTTTCAAATTTTCTTACATTCTGACTTGTCATTGCATTTTATTGTATATTTGAAGGGTTCCCTGTGAAAATGACCTAAGTGACTTTTTGATGGATGTCATGAGATCAATTTTTCGAGCATAGGAAATGAAAGTTAATTGTACCATTTTATACCATTGAAAAAATATCATAAAAAGTCACTTAGGCCATTTTTACATGGAACCCTTCACTTATAAACAAAGTCCATACGTTCCATAGTATCCATTTAAGTATAGTATAAAGAACGAGAGAGAGTGTTTTATCGGATATAAAGATCCGAGCCGTAGGCGAGGATCTTTATACTGATAAAACACGATCTTGAGTTCTTTATACGGCATAACACATATTAGAGTTGTTCTCTAAAAGAAAATCAAAAATATCTTCATTTATCTTGGAGAAAATCGAGGTTAAAGTTGATGTAAATTAGGCCGAATCTTTATCAGATATAAAGACACTCGTCACGGTGGCGATTTTCATTGTGTTTGCCTTATGAATTATTAATGAGTTTTTTAACTTACTAAAATGAATTCAATACTCTACAGATTTTCCAGCTCCACCACCTGAAGTACACAGAGGATTTGAGAAGCCGCAACCAATCGGAAGAGGGGGAAGAAGGTTGGTTGGTTGGTATTCTTATATTGGCATGCAAATTACTGGTCATCAATCAATTAAGAATGTATTCAAAACCTTTTATTATTAATAATGAGTTTGCAATATAAAATCACACCTGTCACTAAATGAACACATTCATATTAAAATCTATGTTAAATGCTTTTCCTGATAAGATTAACATTTTTCAAGTGTGTGAAATAGTTAAAGAGAGTTGAAAAGATTAATGATTCTAAGTGCTTGGGTATAGTTGTTATACAGCATATAGTGTAAATGGGCATGCATTTAGAAGGCATGGGTGGCGTAGTGGTTAAGCCACTCGCCTCTCACTGCTGTGGTCCGGGTTCGAGTCCCAGCTTGGGCGCTGGATCATATGTGAGTTGAGTTTATTTGATGTGTTGTTCTCTTCCATGCCACGAGGTTTTTTCTCCAGGTTCTCCGTTTTTTTCTTCCCTCAAATAAAAATCAACATGTGAGTTGAGTGTCGTGTGGTAGAATAGTTGAATGTAGTGGTAGTGTGTGTGAGTGACAGCAGGCCCACATCAGCTGAATGGCTGCCAATAATTGGCCAATTATTAGCCAATTAAGCCTGCTTAAACAAATAAAGCAAGCAAGCAACCATATAGTTTCACAGTCTTTGATTAATCAACTGTAATAATAATAAGTTATTAACCTCATTTGCTCGGTCTGTATGGGAAAATATCAGACCTCCGTCTTTTTTCTGTCAAGACCTTGGTCTGATATTTTCCCATACAGACCTTGCACTCAGTTCATATAACCCTTTAATATTCTAATATACCAGTAAATAAAGCAACCATAGCCACTGTTAAACCTGAAAGTTTGTCATTTTTCTTTTGCTTTTAACCTCTTATATGGCTTTGAGAAGTCCTGCTAAAACAATTGCCAAATGCAAACTTTTCTTTTCATCCGGGACAGTGGTCCTGATATGGCAAAATACAGACCATACATTAGCCAATCAGAATTCAGGAAATTATCTAGCCATATAATAATACAGAATATTATTAGTGATTTGTAGGTGAAAGGTTTGTATTTTCTTGTGTGAAGTGATTGCAGTAGAGGTTCAATTTGATGTATATATTCACCTAATTCCAAAATGGCGGACACGAGTGACAGCAGAGAGCATGAAAGCGAGGCATCAAGGTCCACAATTCATGTTAAAGTTTATCTGTAGGAAATCTGTTGCTAATTTTGTCTTGCCGGTGTTTTTCTTTACCCTATATAAAAATAAGCCTTGATATTTGATGTTTTGGTTGTTTTACTCTACTGATTGTCACCACCTGTTACCATTTTGGAATAAGGTGTATGTAGTTAGAATTGTGTACCAACTCCAGATCCAGCATAGTCCATAAAAAATAGTGACTGAGTGAATGTCTTGTGCCTTCTTAAAAGCTTCAACCATTTGAGTGACCACTGTAGGATTACCACTGTTGCTATGACAATGCATTGCTATGGCAACACTAACACTTGTATAAGAACCATGGTCAGTAATGATAATAATAATAATAATACTAATTTAATTTTAATTTGGTTTTATCCTAATATTTCTTAGTGTGTTACCATAATAGCATAACTTTAAAACATTTTCTGTTGTATTTTTTAACTAAACATTTTAATCCAATTTATTTAATAATTCTTAATATTATTTTATGATTTTTGTTATTTTTAGATTTGATGATCTTTCCAGTGATCAGTCTTATGGGATTAAACCACCGTTAGTACTTTGACCACCTTATAATAGTTTAAAAAAGTCTTAATAATCCACCATGATCGCCATTCACAATTTTTGTTAATTAAAATATCCATTCTCTATCAATGCTTACTTTGTGATCTATAGATCAAAAGAAACAAATCTAGATTGTATATGCTTTGCAAATGGCACAGCACTTGCAATTCTATTGCCACCATGCATTTACAGTGTATGACACTCATTCTTTTTGCAATATCTATGCCATATCTCAGATAAGTAGCTTTAATCTACATGTAGATGTGATTGGTTTGATGAAATAAAAATAATTTTAGTGTAAATGTTTGCAACCAGACTAATGGCATGTTAGTTGTAATAACAAATTTGAGTTTCTTGAAGGAGTTCTTGAGATTTAAGGTCTGCATGATGAAAACTTATTTACTAACATATAACATTCTCCAGCATTAAATCCTGTGGCAATTGAACTGCCCCAAAGCCTGTCATGACTTTTATCTGCACAAGTCACCAAAGGCAACAAAAATAAAGCGTGGAGTGCTTTTCTTGTTGTCAGTTTTCACTGGTGTGAATTTACCTGTTGTTGATTTATCGTTGATTTGCATGTCTTTCTCTTTGTAACAACTTTTGATTTTAAGTTGTTTACTGATGCACTATTGACATTCATAAAAACCTCACAGTAAATAAACTCTTTGCAACTGAAATCACTTAATAATCACTGATTAAATCACTAATATTATAACTAAATTAATATATTTGACATTGACTTATGGATATTATCTAGTGTGTGTACATAATCCATGCATTTCTTTGCACCATGTCATTGGGAGATTGTTAGGGGGACTGTTATATGGGGACTGTCTTCTGAGACTATCTTATATGGACTGTTTTATGGGGACTATCTTATGGGGTCTGTCTTAAGGGGATTCTCCTATAGGGACTATCTTATGGAGTCTGTCTTATGGGGATGCTCTTACGGGGACTATCTTATAAGGACTGTCTTATGGGGACTGTTTTATGGGGACTGTCTTATAGGGACTGTCTTAGGGGTCTATCTTATGGGGACTGTCATTGGGGTCTGCCTTATGGGGACTGTCATGGGGTCTGTCTTATAGGGACTGTCTTTGGGGTCTGTCGTATAGGGTGTGTCTTATGAGATCTGTCTTATAGGGACTGTCTTAGGGGTCTGTTTTATGGGGACTGTCTTTGGGGTCTGTCTTATGGAGACTGTTTTGGGAGATTGTCTTATAGGGACTGTCTTATATGGGGACTGTCTTACAGGGACTGTCTTACGGGGACTGTCTTATAGGGACCACAGGTCTTATAGGGACTGTCTTATAGCGACTGTCTTATAGGGACTGTCTTATGGGGACTGTTTTATGGGGACTGTCTTACGGGGACTGTCTTACAGGGACTGTCTTACAGGGACTGTCTTATGGGGACTTTCTTACGGGACTGTCTTATGGGACTGTCTTATGGGGACTGTCTTATAGGGACTGTCTTATGGGGACTGTCTTACAGGGACTGTCTTTGGGGTCTGTCTTATGGAGAATGTTTTGGGAGACTGTCTTATAGGAACTGTCTTATGGGGACTGTCTTACGGGGACTGTTTTATGGGGACTGTCTTACGGGGACTGTCTTATAGCGACTGTCTTATAGGGACTGTCTTATGGGGACTGTTTTATGGGGACTGTCTTACGGGGACTGTCTTATAGGGACTGTCTTACGGGGACTGTTTTATAGGGACTGTCTTATGGGACTGTCTTACAGGGACTGTCTTACGGGACTGTCTTATGGGGACTGTAAATAAGATCTCATCTAGGAGTATATAGAATATGAATTGTGAGCTTTCCCTAAACCAAAGCCTTGGAAGTAGCTCTTAGCATCCACCTAAAGAAGTGTCAACCACAAAGAGAATTTAGATACCACCAAATTAATACTTAAAATCTACACATGCAAAAGGGCTTGAAATGTTCGACTAAAACTTCTGTTCAAGTTCTATTTGAACAATTTTGTTTGTTTATACTGTAGGTTAACAACCAGTTCTGTTGGATCTGATGAAGATTTTAATATGGCTAATGGTGATGCAAGCAGTCAGGATTCTGGTCCACAGCATGTGAATATACGCCCAGCCATGAATCAATTCAGAAAACAGAAAGTTAATGCTGAGATTGAAGGTAGGAAGTTATGCAAGTCATGTATATGTTCTTGTTTCTTTGTCATCATCATCATTGTCATCATCATCATCATTATCATCATCATTATTATCATCATCAAATCCAACTAACTTGTACTGCAGGGTTGCTGTTACTGATTTTGATTTATATAATGTCAAAAATGTGCTTTTGGGTGCAGTACCTATCTTCAGGGATATTGCAATATATTTGTACCCACCCACCTATCATCCGGGGTATTGCAATATTTTTGTACACTGTCTGGTAATTGTAAAAAAAGCCTTCAGGAAACACAGCCTGAAAGCTTGGGTAACAAAATTCTCATAGGGGAGAAGAATCATCAATATCAATTTCATACAATCATCATCATCATTATTATCATCAGTATAGTTTCTGTAACAATCACATCATCCTGATATTGTTTTGATGAGTGTGTGGAAATGTTATTTTCTAGCCTCAAGAGAACCCAAGGCAATACCAAAGAAGCCCCCACCCCCTCCCCCTGCAAAACCAGAGAGGCGCTACCCAAATATCATGGAACAAGAAAAGTATAGAGGACCAACCAGACCTGTATGTCCATTTTGTCAATTTTTTATGTAATACAATTATGTTTATGTGTTCATTGGAATTCCTAGAATTTTTAGGTGGTAAAAAGTGGTAAAAAAGTGATTAAAAAGGCAATGTTAAAAAATAATATTGATAAGTAAAATCAGTGATTTTGTTTTTGTTTTTGGCCTGAATGACTTCAAGGTTGAAGAAAAACATCCTTCTGTTCTGTAAGCAAATAAATTGTAATTGATTATTCAGACAATTAAACAAAGTGTTTTAAAAAAGATGAGGCAAAAAGATTTTCAAAATAAGATAATTATAGGCTAGTTCTAATTATTTTCATTATCTTGCAGTAACATTTCAACCAATTCTCAGTCTTTCAGATTGAAGCCTCTATTTTGACAAGCTTTTGCCTTCATGTGTTGCTCAAGTGTCAGCTTGATTGTTTTTCATCTTTTGCAGTAACACTGAGAAACTCATGTCAATTAATAAATAGATGTACAATTTTTGTTTATTTGAAATTTGAAACCAAAACTGAAATTGCCATCAGTGGTAGATCATTTGGTTTCTAGTTATTTTTCCCTTTATTTACATTATACCTAATAGTTTTGAATCATATTTTGACAGAATCATATTTTTGATTTATGTGATACACAGGCGATCAAAAGAGGAGGCAAGTGGTACAAGGAAATGTTCAAAGAGATGCATGCAACAGCTGGAGGTGAGAAAATCAGACTAATATACAGCTGTTTTACCAAAAATTTCATTAATTAACAGGGCATTGTCAAAAAGTGCTGGTAATGGTCAATCTCAACAGCTACTGTACTTTGACGTTTACTGCAAATCGCCAGCTACTTAAAGATTGTTGTTTCTCTACTTCAGTTGACAGTGCCATCTACTAAGGGCTGGTTTCCATGAGTAATGGAAGCAGAAGCGGAAGAACATATGTAGACTCAGTGTTGCATTTTTCATCTAGGTGTGAAAGGACACTGTGTCATTTTCTTTGGATGACTGTTTTAATATATATTAGTCATTACTAAAATTATTATTTTGCAGTTAATTGTGCATACTGCCTTGCATGCTCTTGAGGATTCACACTAGCTTGAATTTAATTTGACCTAATGCTTTCATTGTCAGTATTATAATTGTAGCAATTTTTAAATCATTGATTTTTAACCTCATGTAATTTTGCTAAATCTGATCCATATCCTAACCAATAAATCCATATTCTAACCATAAAATGATTAACAGTTAGTTAGTATTTATTTAAAAGTATTTTCCTTTTTATTAATTATAATTACTATAATTATAATTTTAATTTTAAAATGCATGTATTTTAGTTTTAAAGGTGTAACACACTTAACCTGAATTTATTTTCCCTTGATTCATTGATTTATTATTAATTGCCACTGCATATATTAAGCTTCAAAGTTTTGCTCATATGGTTCTCTACGCTGCTGTAATTTTACAGTCTCGTCCAACTTGTCAGCTTTACTTGCTACCGATGCTGCAAAAACTGGTGAAGAACATGGTGAGGGACCACCAAGTGATTTTGTCCACCCTATGAAAGCCAGACCTGTTGAATATCTACCTGAGTACGAACAAGAATACTTTGATTCAGATGTACAACAACAACAGAAGGCATCTTCTCCAACATATACACAACCCGTATCTATGGCAGAAGGTGCTCCACCTGTGCATGCCAATGTTCCAACATGGTATCAAGATATGTTGAAAGGACAAAATCTCGGTCAGGAAGACTCTTTGTCGTACGGTGTTCATCACAGAAGAACTTCTCATGGTTAGTTGCTAAAATTCTGCTTTTAAAGTTTTTTAAATGATCTTTTAAGTGCAAGAATGTACATGCTGCAATCATACACTTTTTGCCTGTCATCCATCATGATGCATTAAAGTTAAGTGTTCCATAAGATACATTGTACGTGCTATTTTTCACAAATTGTTCCAAAATAAAATTGTACAGTCAGTGCTTTTTTCTGCACATGTTGGAATTATTTTTTGTTTTTTTAGAATATTGGGCTCTTTTTACAAATGAAACCATGTGTGAAAGAGCAGAAATTATAAGGGTGGCACAGTGTAACACAGGACTTTTCACCTGCATGAAATCTGTTCTATGTACAGTTGTGTGTGTGTATTTTGCACCTAAATTTATGATATGCACATATGTACCAATAATATAACTATCTAATTCAAAATTATTTAATATAATAATCATAATTTAAATATAATTATATACTTTTTGTTGTATATTAAGTAAGCAATTATTAGATATACTTAAATGATACTTAAACTATATTACATACATACATACATTGATAATTTATTTGATAATGCAGGTTGAAATTGGCAATTTTATAAGCTGATGTAGACCTGCCTAAAACTAACCTAACCTAATTACAATAAAAGCTTAAAAATAACCAATGAATAAATTAGATAAAATATGTGAATAAGAAAACAATAAAATTTTTCAAATTCAATATTATATATCATATTTATAATATACAGAAATTACTATGTCATGTAATAGGATTCACTTGAATTTACTCATAATATTGATTATTTGTTCTAGTAAATTGTATGTTAAATGACTGTGTAAGATTATTTGTATATCTATAAAAAGGTAATGTTTCTCTACTGGACAAAAATTTAAATAAAGTGTGATGATGATGATGATGATGATGAAGAACCTGCATGGTTTGTTCATAATGTGCCAACATATTACTAGTAAGATTGATTCCAGCCCAGATTAAACAAGATGTGATTTTGATGCTTGCAGTTTGATAGCCAAAATTCTAATGGAGATGAACTTGTCCTTTTTGTACATTTCCTTACAGAAAGTAGAATACTAGAGTACAAACACTAAAATCGTGCAACATGAATAGTACTAAATAGTGCTACATTATGCCAATTCTATTGTTTTCTATTGTTTGATTAGTACTATTTAGTACTAAATAGTGCAAAGTATTATACACTTTTAGTGTTTGTACTCTAATGCCCCTTGGATCAGTAATTTGATGTATAATACTGGACATATGTCCTACACAGAGCTGTTATCTTGGTTTATGATAACTGAGCTAAGGTCTTAGGTGTGAGGGAACAGTGGCTGCACGGTGCTCTGAAACTGTCATAATCTGATGCCATCATCACTTATTCACTCGTGACACAGTTTGCTTACTTGCCAAAACAACTCATTAATTCATTGACTCAGTCACCTTACCAATGCTTCCTTTATTTTCTTCTGCACTCATTGGATTGACTTTATACCAGCCTTTAGATGTCTAGTTAGCTATATTTATTTCTTCAAAGAAAGAAAAGTTGTCAGAAAAGTGTGCTGGCATTCTTCATCCATTGGTGTAATGAAAACCTATTGTCTTTAGATTCAGATGAAGGAAAGCCTCGTTTCTCTGGCCTACACCCCCCTGTCCATGCCAACAGACCTCCAGACTATGTCCCACCCTTATCTAGAACAGCAGCTGATCGTCCCTTGGTTAAGACAACTCCCACCACTGTAACAGTCCAACAAGAAGAGAGATCTAAACCACCAACAGCAACTAGTTTGTATGAAAGCAGATTTAGAAGTGGTGCTAGCCCTCCACATGTGAGTGATCCCCAGCAATGATGGTTATAGTAGTGATGATGATAATGATGACGATGGTGATACTAGTCATTATGCTATCAGCATCCAGAAATTCAAAAATTTGTTCAATTTTTATAGGATCGAAACAGATCTGCATCAGAGGAATTAGGAGTCAAACATCAACCCCCATCAGATGATGATCTGATTAAAAAACGAGAAGAAGAAGCCCGTCAAAGACGTGAAGAAGAGGAAAGAAGACGCAGGGAAGAGGAACGTGAAATGATAAGGCGGCAACAGGAAGACAGGGAGAGAAGGGAACGAGAAGCAGAAATGAGAAGAAGGAAGCAAGAACAAGAAGCTGCAGCTGCGGCACGAAAAGCTGCTGAAAGGCCACAGTTCTTTGCTATGGCATTGTATAATTTTGTTGCACAGAGCCCCAAGTAAGTTCATTCTTACTATTTTATTCAGGTTTATCCTCTGGAAAAAAAGTTCATTTTATCAAATTAGGACATCATCATCATCACTATTGCTTAAGATTAATTATGGTAATTTTGTTATCTTTTACAGGGAGCTTTCATTTAAGAAAGGTGATTACATTATTGTCAAAAGACAAATTGATCGAAACTGGATTGAGGGTGAAATACATGGAAAAGTGGGAATATTCCCAACAAACTATGTTGAGGTAATTAACAATCCATATTCCTCTTGCAAAGAGATAGACTTGTAACTCTCTGTTTTGTCTGTCAGTTGCAATCCCTGAGAATTATTTCTCTTGAAATGTAAAGATATCTCTTCATTTCACCCCATTCTTTTGATAGTTGAGACCAATTGATGATGAAGAGTCTGAGTCACAAGAAGAATCACCACCCAGTCCCATATGTCCCTGTTGAAGGAGAAGCTAAAGTCAGATATACTTTCAAAGCTGAGTCTGCTAGAGAATTGAGTGTGACCAAGGTTAGAAGCTACTGGTTCTTCATTTTTTTCTTTTTATATTTTACCACATTCATTGTCATCATCATCATTATCATCAGTATCACCATCACCATCACATTATCATCAGTATCACCATCATCATCACCATCACCACACCATCATCATCATCATCATCCATTCATCATCACCACCACCATCAACAACATCAACATCACCATCAGCATCATCAGCAGCAGCATCATCATCACCACCATCACCATCACCATCACCATTGCCAGCATCATCACAATTATCATCACCACCACCATCATCAACATCATCACTATCCTCACCATCACCATCAACACTGCAGACATCATCACAATTATCATCACCACCACCATCATCAACAACATCATCAACATCATCATCAACATCATCATCATCACCAGCACTAGCACCATCATCATCAACACCATCATTACCATCACCATCATCATCATCATCATCATAATGGTCAGTTAACCTAGTGTGGAAAGGCTATATGTTGTGAAGTTTTCATGGACAAGAAAATAATCTTCTATGTGCTTTTGTTACAGAATGAGGTTGTAACTTTAACAAGAAAGGTTGATCAGAATTGGTATGAAGCAATATCACAGGGCAGAAAGGGCATTGTTCCTGCTGCTTATCTTGAGGTAAGAAAACCATTCATTTTAACCCAGGATTAACGCTGTTTATCACCCTTTGAACTAACCAGGCCCTGGAAACAATTGTCTTTAAGAAATCATCCTAGAAACCAAAATTGTTCTTCAATCTCTCTGACATTTAGGTCAGTCAATTGCCATCAAGCATATGTAGACCATAAAACAGAACTATAAAAATGTATGTACTCAAATTTAATTTCAGGTACACAGAGAACCAGGTGTAGCACCTAAAGGCAATATATCTCCCAAAGGTACTATATACAGTATGTAAAATTATGCAAACTGCACATGATGTGAATTTATGATTTCAAGTAATTTTTAACATCATCAAGTCATGATGTGAAAAGGAGGACCCAATAGACCTTATTCACTTGCCTCAAGTTTTTACCATTACACTTCTCTTGGGAAATAATTTTCTTTTTAAGGTGTACATTCTGCCATGGATGTTTTCTAATTAAAGATAAAAGAATTGTATTCCTCAACAGGAGTTTAATGGAAAAGAATAAATTGAGATAAGGGAATAAGGTCACTAGGATTTATGACATTTGTGGCATAAAGATTCTAGAATGTTTGATCAGCAAGATCATTGATATTTGTTACTCTTTGAACTATAGCAGTAGAGCAGACCAGAAGACAAGAACCTATCAGGCAGGAACAGGTCAGACCAGTTCAGTCACAGCCAGCTTCTCATGCTCCTCCTCAACAGGTAAGCATTATTATTTTATCATTTTTCCCTGCTTCCTTGCTTCTTGAAATTTAGTTGTCTCCCTTTCCTCTGTCCTTCTGTCTTTTGTTATCATCTACCATTTCATCTTTAATCTTGTGTTGTCTTCAATTCATATATCACTTTTTCTTTCCAATCCATTTATCCGAACATTGATGGGCAGATCCAGGATTGTCTTCAGGAGGGGGTGCATTGTCTTCAGGAGGAGATGCTCCATCATATAAATTGGAAACTGTCGAGAGGATATTTTGGAAAAATATTGAGGAAAAAAAGGACTTAAAGTCCTCTCAGGAGGGGATGCACACCCCCTGCACCCCTCCCCTAAATCTGCCTTGATTGATCTTTTTTTTTCAGTCTACTAGTACATCAATTGATTGGTTATTTCATTCATCAATGATCTTTTTGATTTTCATCTTTTCTTTTTCGTGTCCATCAATCTGTCTGTCCATCTAGTCATCCATCTTTCCATCTATCCATTTGTTTGTTTGTTCATCTATCCCTCCCTCCCTCCTTCTATCCATCCATCTCTGTCTTCCAGGCTTCGATTTTTCTTTTTGTCTGTCTTTCCTTAGTTTTTTAAAGTTTATTTCCTTTTGATTTATTCTTGTCTTGTCTTATTGATTAGTTAACAGAGATCAGAAAAACAACAACAACTACTACAACTTATGACCAAAGACCAGAACAACCTCTCAGGTTAGTCAGGAGTCTATTAAATGAATTCTTATTCACTGAATGGCAGTACTGTCAAGGGAAATCTGTAGCATATAATTAAAACTTTGGCCTGATTACACTCGTTGTCTTAGTAAAAATATAATTAATAATTCTACCTATGAG
The DNA here is from genome assembly GCA_029948255.1 of Telmatactis stephensoni. Classification (NCBI taxonomy): domain Eukaryota; kingdom Metazoa; phylum Cnidaria; class Anthozoa; order Actiniaria; family Isophelliidae; genus Telmatactis; species Telmatactis stephensoni. Next base: position 144,315 of record JALIZF010001806.1, read on the forward strand.
GCAGAGTCTCTTTTGTAAAAATGATGTGTAATCATGTGATATTTCTAGGCAGGTGCAGATTCAGACAGGTTTTACAGAAAATTCTCACTCAGTACATTATTATTTTTGTATTAAAGAGGCAGCCTTGTTTTGAAATCTCTCTAAGTCATTTACTCCTGGCTCGATCTTTACTTGGGGAAAAGTCTCAGACTTGTTATCTGGATGACTGATAACAGTATTTTTTTACAGTAAAAGACATACAAATGATGATGGTGATGATGATGATGATGATGATGATGATAATAGTCAGATTCTTAAAAAACGCATAACTAACTGACATCTCTCTGCTTTTTACAATTATAATGATATTATGATGATATATTTATGATGAAGATTATGATGGTAGTGGTGATGGTGTTTTCAATAATTGATTTTAAACTGTTTGTATGCATATTATATTCAGTTATGGTGAGCCTATAAGAATACCTGCACAAGGCCGCTCCCCTCCTCAGCCTCAAGTAAAATATGTAAGCAAAGAGCCTGAACCAACAGTATTACCTGCACAAGTTGTAGAAGAGCATGAAATGTTCCCAATGGAAGGAGAAAGGTAGGAATAAGTGTCAATAAGTGTCTAAGATCTTACTAGGTATATGCAGCCAAATAACTTAATATTTATTTCAAGCTTGGATATTGAAGATTGAATCAAGATTGACTTTTAATATTTCTGAAACTTTTTTGGATGAGATGTACAGATGATTTGCTCAAAAACAACCAACACAAACAAGATGCCCACATGACCATTCACTTAGCCACTTGTATGGAGCTGACAGTTTAGTCAGCTGATTTACAAGCATAGAAGCTTTTAAATCCCTATGTCATTTGGTTACATCATTATGCTGGTATCATCATCTTCAATTTGTTACTGCACATCTAACCTGCAATGTCTTATCTATCTACCTGAAAATTCTTTTGCTTTTTTAGATACAAGGCAGCTTACAGTTATATTCCACAGAATGATGATGAGCTTCCTCTTGAAGAGGGAGAAGAGGTGATAGTTTTGGAAAAGTGTGACGACGGCTGGTTTGTTGGTCATTCAACAAGAACTGGGCTGTTTGGAACTTTCCCTGGAAATTATGTAGTTGCATTATGTAAGTACTGTATAGTCAAATTCAGTATGTCTTGGTACGTAGGTATTATAGTATCACCAATTATAACAGTGTCAACTACATTTTTGAATTATTTAATATTGCCGAGCTTTCAGATGATTCCTGAAGATGGATGAATCATCCGAAAGCTTTGCAATAATATTCAATTATTCAAAAATGTAGTTGATACTGTTATAATTCATGGTGATACTATATAGTCATTATGAACAACTCAGTATAAAGTGCTTGTTAAGGTGTTGTCGGTTAGTAGTTGGTAAGGTGTCAGTACGTAAATGGTTGGTAAGGTGTCAATTATGTGGTTAGTAATTAAAAGTAATTGGTAAGTGTCAGTAAATGGTTGGTAAGGTGTCAGCAAGTGGTTGGTAAGGTGTCAGCAAGTGGTTGGTAAGGTGTCAGTAACTAGTTGGTAAGGTGTCAGCAAGTGGTTGGTAAGGTGTCAGTAAGTAGTTGGTAAGGTGTCAGTAAGTGGTTGGTAAGGTGTCAGTAAGTAGTTGGTAAGGTGTCAGCAAGTGGTTGGTAAGGTGTCAGTAAGTAGTTGGTGAGGTATCAGTAAGTGGTTGGTAAGGTGTCAGGAAGTGGTTGGTAAGGTGTCAGCAAGTGGTTGGTAAGGTGTCAGTAAGTAGTTGGTAAGGTGTCAGCAAGTGGTTGATAAGGTGTCGGCAAGTGGTTGGTAAGGTGTCAGCAAGTGGTTGGTAAGGTGTCAGCAAGTGGTTGGTAAGGTGTCAGTAAGTGGTTGGTAAGGTGTCAGTAAGTAGTTGGTAAGTTGTCAGTAAGTGGTTGCTAAGGTGTCAGTAAGTAGTTGGTAAGTTGTCAGTAAGTGGTTGGTAAGGTGTCAGTAAGTGGTTGGTAAGGTGTCAGCAAGTGGTTGCTAAGGTGTCAGTAAGTGGTTGCTAAGGTGTCAGTAAGTGGTTGGTAAGGTGTCAGCAAGTGGTTGGTAAGGTGTCAGCAAGTGGTTGGTAAGGTGTCAGCAAGTGGTTGGTAAGGTGTCAGCAAGTGGTTGTTAAGGTGTCAGTGAGTGGTTGATAAGGTGTCAGTAAGGTGTCAGCAAGTGGTTGGTAAGGTGTCAGCAAGTGGTTGGTAAGGTGTCAGTAAGTGGTTGGTAAGGTGTCAGTAAGTGGTTGGTAAGGTATCAGTAAGTAGTTGGTAAGGTGTCAGTAAGTGGTTGGTAAGGTGTCAGTAAGTGGTTGGTAAGGTATCAGTAAGTAGTTGGTAAGGTGTCAGTAAGTGGTTGGTTAGTACGGCTAGCTAGTGATATTCTTATCTTACAGTGTTGTTTTTTCTTACCAGGATACAATAGAAATTGAAATGAGATCAAGAGTATGTGACATCAACACAAAAAGGAACAAGATGCTATTTTTTCAATGAAATACCAGTTATAGAATAAACTGGTCTCACCTACAAACTGCACCATTAATGCATGTCAGTTGAAACTCTTACAATGAAGGGTTCCCTGTTAAATTGACCTAAGTGACTTTTTGATGGATGTCCAGACATTGATTTTTTAGGATAGGAAAATTAATTGATATCATTTTATACCATTTGAAAAAATATCAAAAATATCACTTAGGCCATTTTCATAGGGAACCCTTCAAATAGGAGGAACAAAACTGAATAAAATTTAGATTTATATTACATTTATTAAAATATCTGTACTTTTGGATTAAATACAGTAACCTCTTCCATTAATTCTCTTTCTGGTTCAACAAATATGGCAACAAATACTTCTCTCTCCTTATAGAATTATTTTTTTCTTGTGCAAAACATTTTTATAGTGTTGTCCTTCTACTTAATTGTACCAGAAAGTGAATTACTGCAAATAGTTTATAGGTACGTGCACTATGAAATGTGTAATTTAGACATCACTAGCCAAGGGCCATTTTTCTTTCCCTACATGTACAATTATAATTGAAGAGTTCCCTGTGAAAATGACCTAAGTGACTTCTTGTTGGATGTCCAGACATTGATTTTTTAGCATAGGAAAGTTAATTAATATCATTTTATACCATTGAAAAAATATCATCAAAAAGTCACTTAGGTCATTTTCACAAGGAACCCTTCAATTAAAATTTATTGCATCTGGTATTCTCAGAGGAAAGAAAATTCAAAGGTATAAAAAAGCTATGAGGCCAGATGGCAAACGTTTGATAACTGCATGCCTATAATATGTATACCATCAAATTTGTGCATGGAAAAGCACATTATTTTATAACTTAACCAAGCTATGCTTGGGTATCCTGTGAATTTGAGCGAACCATAGGAAGCCCCTATCATGTGGTAAAATAGACACTCCCAAAGTGGACACACCTTTGTAAGGTTGGTACCCCTGTAAACACTTCTCTGCCCTGTCACGCCCAAGTAGCACTGAAATAATAATTGTTTATAGCATCCTCTACAACTGCACAAGTAAGAGCTGCTCTCCAGGGTGTTCAGGGGTGTTTCCAGGGAACTTGTAGTAACCAGAAATGTTGGTAGAAGGGACAAGATGTTTGAGTGCATGTTTAATTTGGAATGCACAATTGACAATATTACTAGAACAGAATGTAATATTGATATTAAAGACTTTGTAAATTAACTCAGTAGCCTTTTAGGCACATGTAAATCACTGACATTTTTGTCAACTCGTATATTAGGTATTTTAATTATTATATCATTGACAGTGCATTTATACCGTAGATTGCTTAGAAATAGTGATAGCAATAGATTGTGTAGAAATAGTGAGATTAGTAGAATGAGTGCTGTCTGGAAACTAGAATGAATTAAAAATAGAATTAGACACAGACACTACTTGGAAAATCAGAATAAAACTCTGATGAAAACGATGATGTCTACAAGTCCAGTTTTGAGATACACTTCACTTGCCACATGACAAAGGAATTTAAAAAGGCTACTTGCTGAAACTTTTGTCTTGTTGGAACTAAAGCTTTATGCACATAGCCTCATCATGATTCCTTTGTGGCAAGCTAAGTCAATTAGTATATTCTTGTAAGTCAATTAGTAAAAAAGTTTCTTCAAGTAAACTTAATCTGGCATTGCTGCATGCAAAACTTCCACAGGAATATGTAAAAGCTTTCACAATGCTTGCCCAGCACAACAGTACCTCGAGACTTCCTTATCTGTTGTTTAATAAGGCCTTATACACAGCATGCGACATTAAGTTAGATGTACACCATGACCTATTGATGGCACAGCTCCCTAATTCTGGGCAAGCAAACCCATCATGTTTGGCCTACAACTGTGATATCACTATGTGAACAGAACGTTTGTTGGTCTGATATGGGTGGCATACCCAAATTAATAAATTGGTCTTTGTGCCAAGATTTAGGGGTGCACTGCCATAAAAAGATCGGTTGTGTAAATCAGCCAATAGACACATAGCAATAAACTGCATATTCAAGAAGCATGCATGAAATGGCTGCTTTAATGTATATCCCTTTAACACTTGATATATTATTTTCTATACTTAGACTGTAATAATAAGGTATACAACTAGGCTGGATCATTTTTAGAATTTTATACAAATTGTTTGAACTGGAAAGGACAGTTGATTTATTACTATTTTACAAGAAATAATTATGTCAACTAAGAATGTACAAAGAAAATAAATCTGTATCTGTAGCACCTGGCGATTGAGTTTTCTTTATATTATTATTGTATTACTATTGTTGTATTGTAATGTATTGAATTGTATTGTATTGTATATTTTAGATAGTACACACAGCCTCTGTGATTGGCTGAAAGCTATACTTTATATCTGAACGGACCACCGCTCTCATGTCAGCAGCATGAGCTCAATCACACACACCCTTTTTATTTTTGTATGGAAGAAAATCAAACTTTAAATATTTACTAGCAATTTAACAAATATATAATTAAATACCACAACGTTTTCCATGCTCTGTTCAGTAATACAGCACTTATGAAGTGCCTAGAGCACTCGAGAAGTGTAGGGAACACGTGCCAATGGCTTGTCACTTCCTGCATGCTGTATTACTGAATGGAGCATGAAAAAAGCTGTTCTATTTGTTAAGTATTGTATATTTGTTTTGTATTGTATTGTATTCTTATGCCCTGTACTATTTGACCAGCTACATTTTAGAACTGGTAAAAGTTCTTCACAATTGCTAATGCTGATTCAACACAACCATCAAAATTTGAATGTGTGAATGCATCTCCCCCAGCAATAAGCAAAGGTGATTCACTTAAAACTAAGCAACCAGGGGCACCATCAACAGGAGTTGACACTTGAGAATATCTCCATTTCTGGAATTTGACACTAGATGGTTTGGGGAGGTCAGGAAAGAGTTCATAAAGGTGTTTTAGGATTAGTTCTTCTACTTGTTTGTGTGGTGAATCCAAATGCTGTATGCCAAAGGGTACACTTGTGTGTACGACTAGTGATAATGGCTTGTCTACAAGAAAGAAATGAAGTAATTACAATCGCACAGTAATGTTGGTTTGGGAGGATGTGTCAGTAAAACTCTAAATGTATCTGATTCACAAGGTCCAGGGACTTCCACAAGGGCCTTTATACATATGCTTGTCAAGCCATCTCTACCTGTCTTTGCTGATCATTATGGATCGAATCAGTTAAAGCAGATATTAGGCAGTTTGTTGCAAATCTAAAAATATTTCTCACCAACCCACCTTGCCCTTAATTTGCTAATAATATATCGATCATATATTATTAATATTACCTTTTCCTCTTTTTCTTGAGTCCACACTTACAAACCTAATACAAGGGTTCCCAGTAACATACTTGGCAACCCATGGAAATGGAATATCGGTATTTGGTTCATAGAATAATCCTAGTGCATATCTCGATGAATATCTAACATTTTCCAGAAGTTCTTTATTTTGCTGGATATATTTAGTTACTGATCCTTTTAGGTGTAATATCTGTGGTGTAGGTATTGTCAGGACTACTGTGTCAAACTTTGAAGCATTGTGATGTAGGTCGGTTGCCTTCCATTCTGGAGGGTTTTCACTTGAATTGAGCTCACTGCAGTGTGTTTGGAAATCAACAGTTGAACCTAACAAATAAAAAAGATGAGATTTTAAAATGAAGCATACAGGTCATTGCAAATATATAAGAATGCATGAACAAAAAGAGTATAATTAATTAAGTTAGTGAAGCAAGCAAGCAAGCAAGCAAGCAAGCAAGCAACAAATGAATGATGGAATGGATGACTGAATGGTGGAATGAGTGAATGAATGAATGAATGAATGAATGAATGAATGAATGAAGAAAGTACAAAATGGGGTCCTGTGATAGTGTAATTACCAGATTGGTTGATGAAGTATTTAGCAATGGAGTTTAAACCTTCAGGAGCTATAAAATGTTGTACACCATCTTGCTTCTTTTCTCCTTCAATAAGACCATTAAAAGGAACCAGTACTGCCGATGAAAGCAGTTCATTGTAGAAACTGTAAGTAAAACAAAAATGATGCCTAAATACCTTGATACTATGCTTTCATTTTTCTCATACTACTTCCAAATCTTATTCTACCTCCCTACCCATCTCCTATCCACTTCCCATCTTTCTTCTCCAATGCTCAAAACCCTATCCTATACATATCATTCCACTTCCCACTTTCTCATCCCTTAACCTAACCACTATTCTACAAATGCTATTACTTCTATTCTACCAATCTTCCATTCAAGTTTTCTCCTACCATACCTTAATCCTATTTCTATCCCTTTTTGACATGTCCATTTCCCATTCCACTTTTATCCGACCATAAATCAATCCCACTCCTACCCCTCTTCTCTCATTTCACTTTCCATTCTCCGGCCTCCTATACATTCCCTCCTTTCTCTTCATTCTTGCAGGTTCACAATTCCCCCCTCTCTTACAACACATCCAGCCATTCCATCCATATTCTCCTCTTCCCATCATTACCCTTCTTTAATCTTCAACTCACACAAACATGTGCCCATTATATACCAAATTCACCCATGCTGCAAAGGAGGCAAGTAACTTTACTCACAGAATTATGACTGAGGAATTAATGACACTGTCACAGCAGAGCAGAGCACAGTAACTGTTGTTTTATTAAGATATCACTGCTGCACCAATACTGTCACAGTACACCAGAACACAGTCTGTTTTGCATTCAAAATGCTCTATTGGTGTAAAACTTTTTAAAAAGTACCTTTCATGGGATTCAAAATAACTAGGCGTGGCTGAAATATACTGTGCACCAGTATCAGCTCTGCATGTAGGGTCGTCATGGCTACGACTTGTGGTCATGCGCCCACCGACACCCCTTGATTTTTCCCATATTGTTAAATCAATGTTTGGAAATTTTCTTCTTAGCAAGCAAGCAGTCAGTGAGCCTGTCAAGCCAGCTCCAACAATTAGAACTCGGCCAGGAAAAGTCATTTCTGATTTGGTGGTGTCTTGCATGGGCTGAGGAATGAAAATTACTTAATTAGACTTAAAAATCGTAAAGAGGCCAGGAAATGTTTATTAAACAGACTGTTATTCTTATAGTCTGGGAATCTTTAATCTTTAGCCATGAATAGGGTATGGAAAATCAACATTATTTTAAGAAGCAAGGATGGCACAGTTGGTTAGTGTGTGGCCTGCGGTGTGAGAGGTCCCAAGTTCTTATCCCCAGTCCTGACCTCACATCCTTGTTTCAACTTCTTTCCATTCATGTAGCTTTAGTTAGCTTAATTTAAATACCCTTAAGGAATGGAGCACTGATGGAGAGAGGGGGGTAAAATGAGAGCACCGTCGACCTCAAGTTTATCAGTGTACAACTGTTACAAGTTACCAATGTTAAATAAGGTTGCTTTACCTTTAGGACAGGGTCAGGCCTATGACATGTCCATCGCACCCATACCCTAGCTATTCCAGACTAAAGCTTTAAAATGCATACACCCTAGTGTCCCAGACTATAATATTAAAAGTTTTTTAATAAACATTTCCTGGCCTTTTTTGACATTTTTGCATAATTGGAAGTGTGCTTAGATGATGTAAACTGATAGTGGGGTCACTGTGGAAACCATATCCTATCCCAGACCAAAATGTTGTAAACCCTATCTGAGAAAAGGCAAAAAATGAAAAATGGCAAAAAATGATACCCTACCCCAGACCTGGGAGCTGAAAAACCATACCCTATTGAGCAGTGCATACCCATGGATAGAGCATATATCAGGAGTACCCCCCTCCCCTCCCAGGACACACCCCCTTTCCAAAAATACATGTACCCTTAGTGCCCCCCTCTAAAACAACAACAACAACAACAACAACGTTCAACAAAAAGAATGAAAGTTATGGATTCTCCCCCCTTCCTGTTCCTGATATAGGTTGGTAGCCTTTAGCTGACAAATATATACATTTATCATAAATTACTTTTGCATAGCTGGAACGAAACTATATGATCATGTGATACGTATAATGTACATAAGATCAATGACAAAAGAACAAACTTAGATACGTGTAACCAAAGCAATTTAAAACCATTACGTAATTTCGACCATCAGCACCACATGTTAGCACTTTACCTCTTTACAAAATGGGTTCGAACCTAAAAAGGCTTTTGTTTGAGCTTCATTGATAAATATGAGCGATTTAGATAACTGATTGAAAATACGAAACGTGAAACTAAAAGGAACGTCCACTGTACGCATGTCCAGCGGAGTGGTATATTTAGGTATGCGCGCTTTTGAGGGAAGCAGAAACATGGAAGAAAGTTGACGGATTTCCATCAAAATATTGGCCATTTTGACCATGTAAAACACTTAGAAAGTAATTATAACAATACAAAAAGATGTAGCTGGGTCTGAACCACTCACTTTACAAGATCTAGGGTTTAATTACGGCTCTAAGATGGACATTGTTGGGAAGTTATTCGGGATACGACGAAGACCTGGCGCAAATGTGGTTTCCCAGTCGAACCAGGACGATGAACTTTGCTTAAGACATTTAAGAAAACTTTTCATGGAATTCCGTCATTCTCCCACTCCGATGACAGTCAAGGAACAAGAGCATGCCTTATTCAGGATGCTACCTTTATTCTGCAAGATTTTCTCCAACGCGAATCCCAGTACATTGACGGAGAAGTTCGGGGACGTCTGCCAGTTCGCAGCTCATGTTTCTCAATTGATGGTTCGAGAAATTCGTAAAAGGCAATCAAATCGAAATCATGAAGTCGCTAGTAACGCAGTAATGGAATTTTTGCTTTCGGACTCAATGGAAGAGACGGGATCAGGCTGGAAGTTATTGAATACGTTAAATATTTTGGCTTCGGGTGATACTCCAGTATTGGAATGTATGGTCGCTGCCAATTTGCCTTCTTCGATGGTACATTGTTTGTGGCTGTTTTACGAGTTACCACCTATCAGAGAAACTACCGGGAAATCAGTCGAGGATCAACAAGAGGACAGAAAACTTGTACAACAAGTGTATACTCGGATTTTAATCAAGCTTTGTCATGCGCCAGCAACGTCTAATGAATTAATCAATACTGATGATCTTTCTATTTTATTTTCTGCCATTTCCTGCCCTTGTTCTGAGGGGAATATTAGCTGGAGAAGTTGTGCATCTGACATTCTTATGACAGTCACAAGATATGGTCTGACTAAGGAGGTCGTCAACTACATTCATGGTAAGTATATGTTGTATTTTGTCATGTGGGTGTCAGGCAGACAGACACCCCTCTAGACACCTCTTTTGGACAGACATCACTCAAGGCTAGAAGCTATAATCTCTATATGATATTTGTAGTAGGTATATACTTTATTCCAGTCATGTCCATCTCATACAGTAATACAGACAGACAGACACACACACACACTCCTCTCAAGACAGACATCTTTGACAGACACCACTAAGATAAAAACAATAACCCCACCTTTTGCCAGTTCTATTTTTCACTCATAGCTCTTGGACAGACACCTCGTAAGAAAGACAGACTTTCCAGATATAGACACTAAATACCTCTGCGTGACAGACACTTTTTGCTGGATGCTTTCGAATCCATCTGTTTCAATAAAGGTCCATATACACAACTGTCAATTTAAAGGGTCCCAAACCATGAAAGAAATGGTGCCATTGAATGATGATAGAGCATATTTTGTACGGGTGTGAAATGGACTGTACTGTGCTGTGACCATGTCGGTGCCATGTTGTGTAGAAGAACACTTGAAATTCCTGCCATAACTGTGCCATGACCGTGCAGTGCCATTTACAGTCATACAAAAATTAATCTACTTTGTTCTTGTAGCACAGTATAATGTTGCAGATGTTTTGTAGCAACAGAGCACAGCCACATAACCCAATGCCAATCACTCCAAACTTCTAGCCCCCTCCCCACCCCTTCCACATGCACTCACATTTTTTTGACTGACTTGTATTACAAATGATTTTTAATAGACCATATATCTGCAGTACTCATTCATTCACAGTCATCTATTGTTCTTATGGCACAGTATGTTTTACAGTGTAGGTGTTTTGCAGCAACAGGGCACAGCCGCATAACCTACCGTAATGTCAATCACTCCAAACTTCTATCCCTCTCCCCACCCCTTCCACACGCACTCACGTTTTTTTGACTGACTTGTATTACAAATGATTTTTAATGGACTATATACTTGTAGCACTCATTCATTCATCTGAAAACTGCTCTGTCAGTAATAGATGCACTGTAGTATGGGATAATAATTGTAAGGGCCTTAATGATAATTATGTAGTGTATAAAGATATGTGGAGCAAGGGTGGCCAAGTTATGAGTCCACTTGCCTCTCACCACTGTGGTCCCTGGTTTGATTTCCACACAGGGCACTTTATGTGAGTTGAGTTTGTTAGTTCGTTCTCTCCCTTGCTTCGAGGGTTTTTCTTCAGGTCCTCTGGTTTTCCACCCTTCATCAAAAATCGAACTGGCAAGTTTGGAGTTGGATGTTTAGAATATTTAATGTAGTAAGGAGTGTGTGAGAGTATTAGGATTTTTTCATTGTAATGCACTATATAAATAGTTAGTTATTATTATTGTTATAATGTAAATGAGCTTTTTTTCAGGTATTTTTAAATTTGTAAAACAGAAAAAGAATTACCATTGCTGGAAAGAGCATGTTAAAATTAGTAAGACAGTGAAGTTTGAGGGAATTAAATCCAAAACTCGTGAGAATATGGATTTTTGAAAAGTGTGAATTTGTAAGAAAACCTTTGCTGGTAGGTATCTCTTGCCGGCTAGCAAATATTTTCATACAAAATTTCGATTTCGGAAAATTAATATCTTCATGAGTTTGAAAGTTACTTCATTCAAACTTCACAGTTTTAATAATTTTGACATGCTTTTTCCAGCTATGGTAATTATATTTCTGTACTGTGACTTTTTGAATTACATTATAAAAGCTCATTACCCTTAGTGAAATAAATTTATGATAGTGGATTGAACATGAGTATTGATTCAACATTGGAGTAGATAGGGTTATTATTGTAAGTTGTATACCATCTTAAAATATTTCATGAATACACATATGCAGGTAGAGTACTGGGTTACATAATGTGTCCTAATGTAGGTATAAGTGAGTCATCATCATCGTGTGTGTGATCCCCCACTCTCAGGGGTTTTATTAACATTAGCAATAGCAGGTTCCACTACTAAAGATAGGCATCTGAAATACAGATGTCCTATCATTAAAATATTGTATAACTAGAAAAAAATAGCTGGCAGTGAATGGCAAAACATACAGTGATAAACTGCCGGTAACCGCTTATTAATGAAACCCCTACACTCTATAAGTGAATGTATAGCCAAAATAGAGCTATATACGTGCAGTTGAATTCATTTTTCAAAGTGTTTACCTTTTCCCTAGATTACCTTAATTGCTGCCGCAGCGGAGCGAGCCTGAGCGAGCGCAGCAAGGCAGCAATCCTATTTCAGTAGCTAGCTAAAATCGAGATTTGGATACGACCACAATGCTTAGCGAGTGTCGCAAAAAACAATAGATTTCTTTGTTCTTGCTATCCCACAATGCAAAATTACTTCTTACCACCATGCTTTGCAAGCCTACACTATAAAACCTTATGCGTCTTCTCATCGTTGAGTGTCAACTGATTACTTCATGTAATGCTTTGAAAATACTGCCATTTGTTATTATATTCAATTGATTATATTACAATTTCTTATACTATCTTTCGAAGTAATAATTACGGTAAATAGTAGCTTAAATAGTTCATCTGGTGCCTTTAAATTGCCTTGCATCGCCTCGTGCTTTTCGCATCTTCACGACAGATCTAATGTTTATCAAGATTTAGTTTCAAATAGAGCGGGGCAAAGGGCATACAACGGCGTGAAAGACAAGATGACAGCAATCCGGCGTCATGTAGTAGTTTGTAAAAGCTAATGGTAGTCGCATGTAAAATGAGGTATTTGAAAACAAAATACATTCCAGTTCTTTGGAAATTTTTTTTTTTGCATATTCTGTAGTAATCATGCATTTTATTTCGCGCTTCGATTTCTGAAGCGAACAACCTTGAGCAATCGGTTTATTGTATAAGGAAAAACAATATTAGGCAGCACTCACTAAATGTCAATTAGGCTAGTTTAAGTAATTAGATGGAAAGAAAATTGGTTTTCAAAGACAAGTGAAATGTTCTAGATAAAAATTGAATCCGGAAGAAAATTAAACAACAACACATTTGAAAGCATGAAGACTTAGGAATTGGAAAACATATCATTATGAAATGATGTCAAAAAGGCAACATTTAAGCCTCTAGAAGATCTGATTTTTACTGCACACCATGTATATATATATATTAGTATGACATTAACTTGGAGTCATGTAGTTATTTATTATGTATTGGACGGATAGTCTACAACTTATTATCCAATAGACAGCCTTCAAAAAACTTCCTGTTGTGATGTTTATAAAATAAATCTAGTAAACCATATCATGTAGCTTCTCACTTAGAAACTAAACCTAAAATATACTTTGAAAAAATGAGAGAATGTTTTATTAGAATCTTTACAGAAATTTTAATAAGATTTTTTGTTTTGTTGAGAATAAAAATGTATTATGTATACATGTAGTATAGGTGTGAATGTATGTGGAGCCAAATATGACACTTGTGAAATAGTTGACATTTCTAACCCAAACTGTTGTTTCAGACATAGTTTTGTATGTTTATTACACAACCTATATATATATATAGCCCTTGAATTGAAGAAAAAGTACATTTTTGTGAAACTACTTAATTATTGTGATCATATATTATATATATTGAACTCATCTGTTTCCCAAATTATATCCAATGGCATTATTTCATCTGCACTTTAGTCCTTGACTTGAAAAAAGTACATTTTTGTGAAACTACTTAATTATTGTGATATATATATTGACATATCTGTTTCCTAAATTATATCCAATGGCATTATTTCATCTGTCCTTTTGAAGTATTAAAATACTTCAGGTATCAATTTTTGATACTTTCTAACCAACAAATCATGATTATTTTAGTAATTTGATTCTTCTTCAATCGAAGGTTCTTTTGTAATGTTTTTATTTAATTTGAAATAATTGAAAATGTTTAGTCATAGCATGGAAGTATATTATCTGACAATTTGATCAAAATTTCCTAGTGTTTGAAAATGACCAAGGAAATCTTTACACAGGAAATTATTCTGTATTAATTATATGTAGATCTGGAGATTTATTGTTGTAGATTTTTATGTAAACAAAAATATGCTCTCTGATTTCATCACTCAATTTGGTATTACACAAAGATAGTTCTAGTAATTCCATTCCGACTGATTTTGTTTACTTTATATTGTTTATTTATTAGGTTATTATAGCAAAGTGACTTCTGATCAAAATCCAAGTTCTCCTCAAAAATCTTTCAAATCAAAAGGAGAATTTAGGGAATGATCAAGGATCATCTACTCTATTCTCATATTGAAGGGATGGCTGTGAAGAAACCCTAAGTGACTTTTTGCTGTGTGGGAAGTGATATTTTTACATAGGAAAGACTTCTATTTATACCATTATAGAACATTATTTTGAGAAAACTTGAAAAGATTGTCAGAAAAGTCACTTAAGCCGTTTTCATGGGCAACCCCTTCAATAACTCAGGGGCTGATTCAGGGGAGGCGCGTTGGGTGCGGATGCACACCCCTTTTAGACGACAGTAAAAGCTTTTCTCAAATATAAACGTTTTTCATCAATCGTTTTTGTGTCGAGAAGGCTGTGGTTGTATTTGTGGTAGGAAAACCAGCACACCACGCACCCCTGCTACTTTAATTGTTTTGGGTCCAGGAAGCCTGTGGTGGCAGGAAAAATCACACGTGCACATGCTTTATAAGTTTATCATTTTGGCTACCATCAAAAAACGCACCCCCTCTTTAAAAAAGCTGGATCCACCCCTGTAACTCAATTATTGTATTAACTGATTTGTTGACATTTTTACAGGGAAATCATGTATAGCCAACTGTGTGGAAAACATGCGAAGAACACAACGTGTGAATCCCTTAGAACTTGTCGAAATGATGGTTGCACTTGTATGCTGTTTGAAAGACTCGAGTGAAATCTCTCATCTTCTTCTTGCTGATTTTAGCAGTTGTGGAGGATATTTATTCTTACATGAACTCTTACTGATGTTAGCAGAAATAGAGGGCGATGAGGCCAGGGAGGCATGTCGTAACATTGCACTACTTGCTTCAAAATTAGTTATGATTGGACATGTGAACTTGCGACCACTTGTCAGTATAGGTGCACCATTTCAGGATCCAGAGTTTGAAATTCCTGAGCCATCTGGTGGAGGTAACATTGATCCATTTATTTGCCATGATTGTAATTTAATGATAATTTGAATTGTATCATCAGTATGACAGCCTGTAATATTGTATATTATTAGATATTGATGGAGATGCCGGGATTTGTATGCCTCCTGGAAATCCTGGAAATCCTGGATTTTTACTTTCTTCCTGGAAAGTCCTTGAAAGTCCTGGATTTTTTAATAAATTCCTGGAGAACTCCTGGAAAACAGAAACAAATATGACAGTGTACCGTAAACTGTACATGTTTGTGTAAAAGCTCCATTTACATTCCTTAATTCATCCAGTCAAAAACGTTATTAATTTGAATGTATTTTGCTTGAGTGAACTAGTTAAAAAACTCCTAGAAAACTTCTGGAAATAATCTGAAAATCCTCTTGAAACTCCTGGATTTATTGCAATTTCTGGGCATACGAACCCTGACAGATGCTGACTGGTTAAATAATGTTTTGTAGGTGTTAGTGTCAAGAACATAGAGGCCTTCCATGTTTTACAGAAAGTATTTCTGAAGGTATGAAGTGCAATTAAAGTTGCATATACTGTTCTGTGATTTGCATGATTTGGCATATGTAAATACCTTAGACCTAAAATCTCTACCCTAATGTAATGTAATGTAATAACTTTATTTAACGAGGGTGAAACACACAACAGTTACAATTTATAACAATTGCACTGATAACCCAGTGGCCCTAAAAAAAAAGATGTATAAAAGAAAGCAATAAATAATGACAAAATATAAAAACATAAAAATAGATAAAATATATACTGATCAATTTCGAATAAACTATAGAACAAATGCTTTCTGTTTCTGATAACTTGGCAAAATATGAAAATATGAATGAAGAATAACTTTTAAAAGGCCAAATGGCCCTATTGGATTATTTTGAGTAATATCAGCTATACTTCTTAATTACTTCCTGACCTTTAATTTGGATTCAAATAAACCTTTCCTAAATTTGCTGACCATGTACATATAACAATAAGTTCAAGTTAAGTTGAGGCTAGGGTTTTCAAGTCCATATTTTTACTGCACTGTACATGTATATGTATAATTTTTGAAAACCCTAGCCCCACCTTGAATCTGTTGATCATTCAAGTGTATCTGGAAAAGATCCCTTAAAAATACAATATACATGCATGTACACTGTAGTCACTAAGTTTACATATACCAGCAAACTTTTCTAAATTTTTACATCTTTATCATTTCAGACATCAGACAAACTGCTTTGTCTAAACATCTTAAACTGTATAAGCAACATCTACCAGTCAGATAATGCCAACTATTTTATCCTGGAACCTCAACACACAATCTCCCTGTTCATAGACAAAGCACCCACTAAGAGTATGGAGGTCCAAGAAAAAGTCTTTGCATTATTAGACTTTGTGATATGCAATCTAAATTGGGTACCCTGTCCGGAACTGATGTCTGTTAGTATCTTATTCAAGAACAAAGGGTAAGTGGATTGAATGTACTTTGGTGAGACATTGCAGGCAAAAAGAGCAGATTAGATTTCATATGAAGGTGAAAACGGCAAGGTCATGGCATGGTATGGTCACAGCAGGAGTTTCAAATGTTTTTATAGAGTGACATCATGGCACTGACACAGTCATGGTACGGCATGGTCTGTTTTGCATTTGTATGAAATCTGCTCTGACTAATGCAGTTGCAGAGGTCATCAACCCCTAGTATATACCAAGCTCTCTCATCTCTCATCTTGGAAGACAAATAACGCACTACCCATAGTAGTGCCATAAGCTGTGTTTGTGGTTTGGGCTTCCTGTGCCAGGCATTGCACTCAAGCTGTCCAAATACATGAATCACTGTACAGCTGTAGTGGCTTGATTTCATGAATCAAAACTTCTGCATTCAAATGTAAACCCAAATCGCAGATGTACTATATACCTGTTGCTCAACAAAGGTAATACAAATTCTGTATTGTTTTTAAGTACCATGCACTAGGGCAGATTTCGTATGAGTGTGAAACGGACCACGTCGTGCCATGACTATGTCAGTGCCATAATGTCTATAAAAACATTTGAGATTCCTGCTGTAACCGTGCCATGACAATGTGTTGCCGTTTTCACACTCATATGAAATCTGCTCTATTTCGGCATGTGAGCCAACATTGTAATCACTGATTATGCATACCTCCTTGTTATCTTGTTTGATGCTGACTACATAACATACATCCTTTACCAAGGTTTTTACATGCCTCAGAAAGTTGGCATTCTGTGAAGTTGGCTTGTCATGGTTGCACGTCCACAGAAATTTTGAATGTTTTCTTAGACACTCTCATATGTAAACTTCTCTTTTTTTAATCTTTTGCACTTCATTCACATCATAACTAACCAGAGTTTTTCATCAGTCTTAGTGATTGCCATCAAGTGGCCCTGTCTTTCCTGATTCGTATTCTAAGCTTCAACCCTAAGTACAAAGACCTTTTTCGTGAAGTTGGGATTCTTGAGGTATTGACAAACTGCCTGAAGGAATATGCTGCCATGTTGAAAGAGTGTGATGGTGAGTTCATTATTACACAAATCCTTTTAGTTTGATTAGCATCTTATACTGTACATAAACTTGATTAGCATCCTTCATCCAAAATGATGATAAAATCTTACAGCCAAAATTATCTGATAGACAAGAACGACTGTCTTGTTGTACATTTAATTTTAAAATGGAAATATACCAATCAAACCCTGTAAAATTAGAATGTATACTTTACTCAATCATATAATAAAGAAAACACCATGATTATTTTATTACCAATATTGTACTTTAGGGCCTCCACAGACGAGTGTAAATACTTTTCAATATTAACTAACTTTTCAATAATTAAATTTTAACATATCAACTACTAAAATTGCTTATTAATTGTTCTCTCAAATGAGCCCATCCAGTTCTACTGTACTAGTTACATACACTATTGTATGCCCTAGTCTGTGGAAGTCCTTACAGTGCATTTATGTGTGTTCATAATAAAAATAATCATGTGTGTTCATATACTAAATTTCCATTCATATTGGCAGAAAATCTAAAACAAACTTCAACATCAGGCAGCACTGAAAATACTCAGGATCCAAGCTTACTAGAAAGCACTGAAACATCCCCAGAGGAAAATTCTGAAGAAGCTCCCAGAGACTATCCTTTCCTGTTGATGGGTTGTCTACGCTTGCTCTTGGAATCAAATGCTGAGAATGCTAAAGTGTTTAGGGAGTGTGGTGGAGCCAGGTGTGCCCACAATATGGTACCTTACCCTAAATCACGAACTGATGCACTCAAGATTATACATGAGTTGATTTTGAATGGTGGAAGTGATGATTTAGGTAAGATAACTGATAACAACTCAATTTTTTTTACTCATAGAAATGAATGAATGTATGAAATACCTGTAATACTTGTACCATTTTACATGTTTGAAATGGGAATCTGGGTTCAAATTCCAATGGCAATGCATCTATAGATCTTTTGGAGGGACAGAACAAGGAGAAAAGTGATCATCTATCCATACATCCAAACAATCCATAGATGCTTTGCAAATGCAACTCCACCTCGGGTTTGCACTTGTTTTGATTCTCCCTTCACTCACCATCCATTTGTTCACTCATCCATTTGTTCACTCATTCATTGATTCATTTGTTTATTCATTGATTCATTTATTTTGTTTACTCAACCATTCTTCATTATTAAAAAGAAATGGACCATTGGTGGTAAGAATTAGTGAATGAAGGGGTAAATAAATGAATAATAAATGGGAGGGAGATAATTTTTACAATGGTGTTCGTTGAACTGGTACCAGAAAGAGATAAATTATGTTCAACTGTCATCTCATAGGAGCTATTTAATTTCGTGTCATGGGAGCTATTTAATTTCGCATTTCTGTTAACCAGGAACTCTTCTTGGGCTGATGCATTCTACTCCACATTCTGAAGTTCATCTTAAGATTGAGGTTTTGAATGCTCTTCTGAATGTCTTTGAACTGGACCCACGAACCAGGGCTGTATTTCGTGAAGTTGGTGGTTTTGTTTATGTTATGTCTGTACCTCTAAACATGGAAGGTAGTTTAGCCTCACCTGCAACATTAGCTTGGAAAGATGGTAAGTGAAAAAAACTTTTAGTTGTATAGTGATACTTTATGTAATGTAGGCCTTCATCATTCATGTGGCAACCAAAGAGCGATTGACTGTTTAAACAAAGCAACGTGTGAAAAGTTATTGTGAAAATTAATGGTTGGCACATTAGGATTACAATTTGTTTGTTTGTAAACATGAAGTATTGCTATGGCCATGGCCATTATATGAATGATGAAAATGATGGTTGTGGTGATTTCTAATGATGATGATGGTGATGATAAAAATGATGATCATGATCATGATGATATTTAATATTTGTATAGCACATTTTCTATGCAATTATTCAAATGCACTTAAAAATTCTCATGGTTTGTACAGAGCATGAACTCATGACTTTAGCATCATCATCACCAAAACAGTTCAAAATAGCTTTTAGTTTTTGTCAGTGATTGTGGTAAATGAAAAGGCTGGTTGGAATAAAAAGTGAAAATGATTGATATCAAAGAAGATTATTGATGATGAAGATGGTGGTGGTTGATGGTGATGATACAGTAGATAAAATAGTTTGTAAAAAGTTGATTGATAATGATGGTTGTTGATGACAATGACAATGGTTGATGATGATGACAATTAGACCATTAACAGAGTAAACATTTCTTGATATACAGTATACATATAAATGAGGGAATGTTGAAGTGCCTCAATGTGTTCCCTGCAGGAGACAAGAAAAATTCTCTGACTCAATGCTAGTAAAAGCTTCAGTTTGCAATAAACCAATTATTCATGATCAGGTTTCAACAGTTTTTGTTTTATTTCAGTCCAACAAGAAGATGTTCTAACCTTACTAAGAACAGTATTCCATGTACTTACTGCTGCAATGCAAGATGAACCTGCCAACAAAAACTTCTTCATGGATGAGGTAAAGCTCTAGCTGAATAAACTTCTAGCTTTAAGATTATGGTTTTACAGATCTGTGCCTTTTCTTGAGGTGTCTCCTCCATTATTCTTAGCTATAGGTCTGGAAATCTGCTCATGCTGCTGTTATTGTTGTTGTTGTTGCTGATGCTGCTTCTCCTGCTGGTTTTGCCATTTCTGCTGCTATTAATACTGCTGCTGATGCTGTGCTTCTTGTTATTGCTGCTGCTGCTGCTGCTGCTGCTGCTGCTGCTGCTGCTGCTGCTAAAAGTTTATGACTTAACCAACCCAATGTCTTTATAGGTGCGATTCCGTGGCCTAGCTGACACAATACGACTGCTCGGATGCTTTTCACTGGAGACACCAGAGTTGGGTCCATATACGGGAGAACCCAAACCATCTTTAAACAAAGCCAAGAGAATGCTATCCAATAGCTCCACCCACCTGAGTTTGACGTCCACCCCTAGTATTGACTCTGTCAGGTCTTCTGTCATATTCGATGGACCCACTGAACCTGATTTAAGCTTCTCTAGTTTATTGTTTTCTGCTAATGAAATGTTTAAGAATCTCTTTGAAATGGCAACTGATTCATTTGGATTGAAAGCTGGTAATTATGGACCTACTGATATTATGAATGGTTTGTCTGTGCCTCATTATGGCCCACCAGTGCTGTCGATCTATCATTCTGGTGCCCTTACAGCTGTGGTGGATTTGTTACCTGCTGTTTGTGAAATGGAAGAGGATGGCAGTCTTGTATCGAATACTGAGGTAAGGAAAAATAAGAGGATGTTATTGATTAATAGTGTATCCATAGGTTTATCATCATCATCATCATCATCATCATCACACGTCATCACTACCACACTATTATGTTTTACTTGTTTTGTAATCAGTAATCATCTGCATTGTAATCAACATCATGATGTCAATAATTGACAGTTGTTGCTATTAACTTCACTTTCAAGCACCAGCCATGATAAAAATTGGCATTATTTCCATGGCAACATAAATGTATACATATGGTTTTAAGTGGTGGTTGATGATGATGATGATTATAATATTTACAGTGATGACATCTGATGATGGCTTTTTACTTGTATATTTGATTCATGGCCATGATTTTTCTCGTTGCTTTAGGAATGTCTAGAGTTACAAATGTACTGGCTAAGTCAACTCCAAAGTCTACTTCGTTCAGAACACAACCAACAAGTGATGTGTCAGGCAGGGTTACCACAACAGCTTCTTCAAAGATGCGAGGCAGCATTTGTTGATGAAGATCACCCTTTCAATGCACCTTTACAAAGAATGTTTGAACGGCTGGCATCTCAGGCCCTGTCACCCACCGTTTTGAGGTATGGGCTTTATTGTCATAGATTACATTGTTAGTCATTATGATAATACCATTTATAATAATTGGCATATTATGTGCGCTCTGATTGGTCGAACAACCATGTGTGATTAGAGTACACACACATAGATGGCGTCATCGAATCTTACGCGTGCTCTGGTTGGTTGGAATGTTTCGATAAATATTATATAAAACAGATAGATTCCATTTTCCATGCGTCTGTACTCTAATCGATGCACAGAAGACGTCAAAATGTGGTGAGAACAACAGTCACACAACTCAACTTCATCGTGTGGCGTACTTTTTGTTCTCACCACATTTTGACGTCATCTGTGCATCGATTAGAGTACAGATGCACGGAAAAATGGAATCTATTTGTTAAGTAGTTGCCATCATAAAGAACAAATTGATCATTTACATCCTTTGGTGGTACATTGTTACGTATTAGATAAAAATCTTTTGTTTTGTTTTGGTTTGGTTTGTTTCTTTTTTCTTTTCTTTTCATTTTATTTTATATCCTCTCAAGATAGATAAATTATGTTTCAGGGATTTTCTTCGTCTTGGAAACCCACTTTTATGTGGTACCTTGATACCCCCAGATGAGGAGCTGTGTCTAACACAGGAAGACCAGTTAGACTTTGAAGATAGCACACAAGAAAGTACAATTATTGCAGAGGAAAAGCATGAAGCTGAGACTGAAGTTTCTGTGTCTGAGGAAAAATCAATGAGAAAAATCTCTGATGCCTTGAAGAGGAAGATCTCTGATTCTTCCACCAGAGGACGTGCTGATTCAAGATCTGAGAGAGGCTCCCTTGAAAATCGTGTCAGCAATTTGTCATATCGTGACGTTATGATGAGCATGATCCAACCCAGTCCTGACTCCAGCTTTGGAGAGGAGTCAGATTCTGATGAGGAGCGTGACTTTGAGCTCCTTGGTGGAGAAACTTCAGTGGAAAAAGGAAACTCAAAGGATGATTCAAAGGATTCCATTGATAGCTCTCCTAGGGAAGGACAGACAGACAACAGTACCTTCACCTGATGAAGACCCGCCACCAAAGAGACCACCACGAAAGCGAGACCATCTCCACCATGATCACCTTAGCGATGCTGTGTTTACAGGCCCAATACCTGCTCAGCCTGTTGGCAGTAGTGGAGAGACAACTGTTGTTGATGGAGTTGACATTGATACTGTTGGTGACGGTGAGCAATTAGTATCGAAGTATTGACCAAGGTGAGGATCTTGTTATTGTTGATGTAACAGGAGATAGTGAACAAGCCCCTACAGAAAAGTATTATCCAATCCCATTCTGAGGAAAATCCAGAATCAGGACCTGTTTTGGATGCAGGATTGTCAGGAAAGCTTCAAAGATTCTCAGTTTGGTAAAGACTTGGACAACAACTCTTCTCGAAGGACATCCCAAAGTAGTATAGCATCCTTGGAGAACAGTACAGAATTTAAGGATGGTATCCAGCACAAAGCTGCTGAAATGAGTGTTGAAGATATCAGCCAACAACTAAGTTTGCACTGTGCACAAGAACCAGAGCTCCAACCTATTCCTGATGAACCATCACAAGAACGCTCTGCAAGTGAATGCCAGGATGTCGAGGAAGAGCCAATCATCCCACAAGACAAGCCTGTCCCACTGACGCGTGTCAAGTGCCTTGTTTCCATGACAACCCCACGGGATGCACGGGCTCATGGGGTGTCGTATTGTCCATCATTTGTTGAGTTTGACATGAGTGTTGATGGTTTTGGTTGTTTGTTTCTACCTGCAGTGGCACCACAGGCATTACCAGGTAGGGAGTCTAATGTGAACAATCAGCTCTTATTTTTAACCTTTTTTCCTCTTCCATCCACTTTGTAAATTTGCATCTTATCAGGCTATTCAAATATAAGAAGGTCAATGCACCTTACTTAATACCAGTGATTTCTGACAGTCACTTCACTGCATGACTTGAGGCCAGGGGTGTGTACTGTGTCCCCTCCCCCTCTCCGTTATTGGTGTCCATTTGCTAGTGTTCAAATAGATTAGATCAAAACAAATGTGTTAGAAAAGTGAGTTTCAAATTTCAGATCCCTCACTTACAATATGTGTATAAAGCAGATTTTGTATGAGTGTGAGATGGACTGTGCCGTGCCATGGCTGTGTCAGTGCCGTGATGTCTATAAAAACATTTGAAATCCCTGCCGTAACCGTGTTTTGACCGTGCAGTACTGTTTTCACAGTCTTATGAAATCTACTTTATTAACAGGAAGTGCACTTACTACATGTAACTATATAGTGATGTCACACTTGCTATTAAAAGACTGTTGTACTTATTTTATCTCTATATGAAAACCTCAGTTTTATCTGAATCTCCAGAGACCCCTACTGTCAGGAAAAGTGGAGGTGGGAGGGAGCAGAGGAGGCAAGGGGGCTTATTTGTGATACACATAGATGCCCTTGATCTCTGAGGTTGACATGTATAGGAACTGACCAACAATCTGTATAGATTATAGTTGACAATGAAAATATCTTTGTTTTCAGGATTTTCATCTGTTGGTTCTGTAGTCGGCAACTCTGTTGTAGTTGGTGCAGTTCCTGGTATTGGTACAGGAGAACGTTTATTCCCACCTCAAGCAGGTCTTACCTTTACGACATGGGTTTGTGTTGATAGATTCAGCAGCCCATCAGAGGACCCCCATCCTGTTAAATTGTTGACTGTTGCCAGACAGTTTCGCAGCAGTGATGGGAAAATTCAGAATTCTCCTTGCCTCACACTGAGCATTTCTGCCAAGGATAAAATGCTTGTGGTAAGAAATCTAGAAGTACTTTTTAGTCTTTTCATTTATGTTCTATTTTGAATATGCATCAAGTGTGTAAGGCCAGTTCAGTGGGTAAGGCCAGTTCAGGTTCTATACCAGCCACATGCCATACCAAATTGTGGCAATGAAATGCATAGAAAGTTTGGCACCTAGTAAATAAATTTGTAACTGGTCGTTTGATTTAGAATGGCTAATAGACAGTCAGCATACCAGAAGCAGCCAAATTAATGTGTCTAATTTGAATTTGAGATGAGAATGGCACATGGATGGCAGACTAGGCCTAAGTGAATAAAAGTGATGAACAAATGAAAAAGAGAAATTAAACAGGAGTCAGATTGTTTTTGGACAGTCAGATTGTTTTTGGAAAGTGATTATTAATCGAAATGCCCGTATTTTTTCGATTAATAATCGAGTTTGACGTGCCAAATTCATTCCGAGCTCGCAAGTCGATAGACTGCTCATTTCAAAAAGCAGTTGAGTGAATTTCGTAGTTGTCAGGACAGAGCCGAAAACTGACAATTTAGGTTATGATTTGAAACCAGCTCATTTTTTGACCAATCATCGTTTGTTTACATATAATGACAGCCAATCATCAAGCGAGAAACGTTTTCTGTTTCTCCGCCCGCTTTTCTCCGCCCTCATTTGCATATTGATCAAGTACGATTCAAAAATGCATTTTTGTTTATCAGTGTCGGTAGTTTTATAACTCACAAATCAAAAGTTATAAATTACACAAGTTAAATTACACAAGTTTATAATAATCCGGAATTTTTTTTCGTGTGAATTCACTTTCAAAAACAAACAAATATTTATATATATATATATTTTACGTTCAAGAAAATTTTCATTCACTTTGTCTTTGACTTCCAGGTTCTCTTGACTTGGAAAGCCAGTTTGAAGTCGACTCATTTTTCGGCCATTCATGGTGTGTTTAAGTAGAGACAGCCAATCACCATGCGAGAATTACTTTCTGTTTCTCCGCCCTCATTTGCATATTGATCAAGTACGATTCAAAAATGCATTTTTGTTTATCAGTGTTGGTAGCTTCACAAATCAAAAGTTATAAATTACACAAGTTTACAATTTTATGGAGTTTTGTTCGCGTGAATGTACAAAATCCTGAATTTTTAAATCAGAAGTTTAGAGACAAAAATGAAAATGTTTTGCTTTAGTTTAGAGAGTGCATATGCAAATGAGGGCGGAGAAAAGAGGGCGGAGAAACAGAAAGTAATTCTCGCATGGTGATTGGCTGTCTCTACTTTGTCAAAAAAATGAGTCTACTTCAAACTGGCTTTCCAAGTCAAGAGAACCTGGAAGTCAAAGACAAAGTGAATGAAAATTTTCTAGAACGTAAAAGAGGGGAAAAAAATATTTGTTTGTTTTTGAAAGTGAATTCACACGAAAAAAACTCCGGATTATTATAAACTTGTGTAATTTAACTTGTGTAATTTATAAGTTTTGATTTGTGAACTATTAAAATAAACGAAAATGCATTTTTGAAGCGTACTTGATAAATATGCAAATGAGGGCGGAGAAAAGCGGGCGGAGAAACAGAAAACTTTTTTGCTTGATGATTGGCTGTCATTATATGTAAACAAATGATGATTGGTCAAAAATGAGTCGACTTCAAACTGGCTTTCCAAGTCAAGAGAACCTGGATCCGGAAGTCAAAGACAAAGTGAATGAAAATTTTCTAGAACGTAAAAGAGGGGAAAAAAATATTTGTTTGTTTTTGAAAGTGAATTCACACGAAAAAAATTCTGGATTATTATAAACTTGTGTAATTTAACTTGTGTAATTTATAAGTTTTGATTTGTGAATTATAAAATAAACAAAAATGCATTTTTGAATCGTACTTGATCAATATGCAAATGAGGGCGGAGAAAAGCGGGCGGAGAAACAGAAAACGTTTCTCGCTTGATGATTGGCTGTCATTATATGTAAACAAAAAATGAGCTGACTTCAAATTGGCTTTCCAAGTCCAGAAAAACTTCTGAAGACAACCACAGCAACCAACCAGAAAACAAAGTGATTAGAAATTTTTGAGAACGTCAAAAAAGTAAAAATATTCATAATACATTTTGCAGAACAAAGAATTAAAGTTTTATGAAGATTCTGCTTTCGTACGCGTAAAAAGCAGAATCTTCATATTACGCATTTTTCGATTAATAAATGAATTTGGCACGTCAAACTTGATTATTAATCAAAAAAAAAAAATACGGGCATTTCGATTAATAATCACTTTCCGAAAACAATCTGACTGTCCAAAAACAATCTGACTCCTGTTATTAATGAATGCTTTCTGGTCAAGCTCCCTTAGAAATTCAGAAGGTATTCTAATACTTGTCCACTATTTGTGATAATGATATATAAATGAAAAATTTTACTCTCCCCAGGTACGGACAGAAGAACCTGCTGTAGAAGACCTAGAAGAAACTGGCGACCATTCTCGGCGTGAAAGAGAACACACAGAAGCAAGGTTCTTAAGTGATCTCCTACTGGAGGAAAGTCGTTGGCATCATGTGATGGTTGTGCTCAATAAGGCCTTGCTTCGTAACAGTACTGCTACCTTATTTGTGGATGGGCAACATGTAGCTACAAATAAAGTAAGGAAATTTTTGATAATGGCAACACTTGGCTTCAGCTGATGAAGCTGAAATAGTCAATTTCTAAAATGAGAGGTCAAAGTGTACTCTAAAAAAACATTTGTGAGCCACTTAAAATATTTACAAAAAGACAATGAAGTGTTTCCAGCATTCAATTTTTGATTAAAAGTAAAACATTCATTTAGGATATGCTGATCAATTCCTAAAATGAAAATCAATATAAAAAAAAAATCGTCTGTGAGCTACTTTAAATATTAAAGTGTTTCATGCGTTTTTAATTTCCTTCTCTTTAGCTGAAATATGTACAAGCAGGAATAGCAAGCCCAGAAGCCTCGACATCTGTAGTAGCTCCATACATTGTAGCATTCATTGGAACCCCACCAACACATCGAAGATGTTCTAGATTGCTATGGAAACTAGGCCCCACCCACTTGATTGAAGAACCTTTATCACTGGCTATTGCTACAAAGATGTTCTTGTTGGGACCAAACTATGTTGGGAGTTTTCAGTCTCCTTGTGTTGGGGGAGAATCAATGGTAAATTATAGTTTGTTTCTAGTTAATATGTCATTGGGTATCCTAATACAGTGGCATAGAGAGGGGGGCAAGGAAGGGGCGATCACCCCACCCTAAATTTTGGGATTGAGCCGTCATCTGAAGAATGATATCAATGATATCACTTTAAAGTTTTACTTTTAAGTTAATTCACAATATTCAAATGTTATCTCAAGTATTATCGGCCCTTAGAACTGGGATGAAGTTTGTTTTTGTTTTTGCTTTTGTTTTTGCTTTTGTTCAAAATCATTTTTGCTAGGGAAATTAGATTAAATTTTAGCAGGAACTTGACTCTCAAGAAAATTGCCCACCCCTCCCCCCTCTTGCTTAGGCCTCGCTACGCCCCCCTGTCCTAATATAAAGATTGAAGGTTCTAATCTATTTTCTTGATATCATTTTCAGCACTCTATGGAAAATGTTGAGCCATTAGTTTCTGAAGATAAAGTGATGTTTGGCATTCATCCACATGCTCAGTCTGTGTTATCCATGGCTAAGATAAGAAAACATTTTAGAAAACTTGACACAAGGGCCATTGCTAGAGAGGTAAATGAAAACCTGTTGCCATTATCATCATCATCATCATCATTATTGTCATTTTTTATCAAATGACAAAGTCTGTGAGTTTGGCCAGGAGAGGTAGAGTAATATTGATTTAAGTGGTAAAAGCATAAATATGTTCTTTGAGAAATTCATAAAAGTTGATCTGTAGTGATTGTCAATATTTATACATGTAGTGGCAACAAATCATGTGTTATCTTTGTCACACACACAGCTGCACGACTTATACCTTATCCACTTTATCATCATTATTATGAACAAGTAAACTGCATGTATCACCAGTAGTATCATAATAATGTCCTACACATTTTCACAGTTAACTTAGCCTGCAAAGAAGGCGTTCCAAGCTGTGGCTTGAGGAGAATGGGGAGAGAAAGGGGAGAAGGGAACGCTTGCATTCCCTTCTCTTCTCTTCCCCCTCCCCCTCCTCTTTCCTTTTTTGTTCTCTCCCCATTCTCCTTGCGTCTCCTTGCACCACAGCTTTTAACTTTTTTATCACTTTGGAACACATGCTTTGCAGGCTACAGTTTATAACTATGCAAAGGAACTATGCCTGTTTAAATCAGTGTCCTGAAATGTTGCTTTCTTGTCCTTATAGCTTGGTTTGACCACACACGACAACACAACACCAGTACGTCTGATCCACAACACAGCAGCACATCTACTTGGACCTTCTCGTACCATAGGAGCTGTGCT
The DNA here is from genome assembly GCA_029948255.1 of Telmatactis stephensoni. Lineage (NCBI taxonomy): Eukaryota > Metazoa > Cnidaria > Anthozoa > Actiniaria > Isophelliidae > Telmatactis > Telmatactis stephensoni. The sequence continues at coordinate 172,796 of JALIZF010001806.1, forward strand.
CATTGGCTGTTCAGGCTTAAGAACCTTCTGTCCCAACCCTGTCACCAAACTTATTGAGTGTATAGGAAGTGTGTCTTGTTTACTTGGGCTTGTAGCCATGGCAACAGATGTAGAAGCTCTGTATGCCTCAGTGAAGGCATTGAGTTGTGTGCTGAGAGGTAATCCATCATGCAGACGAGATATGGAAAGAACAAGGGGCTATCAGGTACTCTAGAATTATTTGTAGGTATTTAGCTTCCCTTTCTGTTTGTTTGCTTGCTAGCTTGCTTGCTTCCTTCCTTCTTTCCTTCCTTCCTTCCACTCTCGTTTCTCCTTCCCTCCCTCCCTCCCTCCCTCAATCCATTCCTTTCTCCCATCTTTCCTCCCTTCCCTTCTTTCCTTTCTTTTCTCTTTTTCTTACTTCCCTCCTCCTTTCCTTTCCACTTACAATTTGCACTTATTTCTTCAGATCCTTGCACTATTACTGCACAAGAAAAAGCACCTACTCAACACTCACATCCTTCATTTGACCTTTGCATTGGTTGGTACAGTTGACAGTGACCGTGAATCGTCTATCATTCCCAATAGAGTGGCATTTAGAGATCTTCTGTGTGACCTTGAGGTATGGAAAAATGTCTTTCGACACTTTATGGACTTCCTTTATATTTTAATTTAAAATTACTAATTAAGTCAAATAAAGGTGTTAGTATCCAAAATGCATGTATGTAAGAGACAACATATAGGCATACAAAAACATAATAGATCAATATGAGCAGTACTGTAAAATGTTACAGCCAAAATCGTTGCATCGCAGCCAGCAAATTACAAATTTTGTTTTGATTTTGGGTTTTTCGGAGCCGTCAATCAGTTTGGGGGCGGAGCTTCTTTCAAATCAACCAATCACTGAACGAGTTAGTGAAAGCTCCGCCCCCAAGAATGATGGACGGATCAGAAAAGACCAAAATCTTACCGATGTTGGAGGTCACAATGCAACGATTTTCGCTGTAACTTCGATTCCTGATGTGGTTGTGTTTTCAATACTTTCACTGCTATTACTGTAGGTTGCTGCTGTACGACTAGTTATTTAATAATCGTAATATTTTGTACTCTTTACTAGGTGTGGCATGACGGACCAGGTGATCTGGAACGATCTCTGTATGCACACTTCTTAGAACTTCTTGGACCTGGAAAGTAAGTTCAGTCATCCAGTACTATTAATGAATTATCTATACAAGTACCAAGGGTGGCTAACTTGATAAATACATGGCCTTCTAAGAGAGCAGCTCACATTTCAATAGACCATTTTACAGTTATATCTTGGTCAACCACAGCCTCGGCTGCATGTAATATATTATTTTCAGTTTGGTAACAGCTTGTGAAAAGGCAAGAAATACACACAAATGAACCAGGGAGGTGTAAATGAACAAAGAACAAACCTGTCGAAATCGAAAGTATTTGCTTTGTTCATTTACTTCTTCCTGTACATTCATTGCCTTTTCACGGGCTGTTACCAAACTCCAAAGAATATATTACGCACAGTCGAGGCTGTGGTTGACCAAGATGTGACTGTAAAATGGTCTATTGTCATGTTGCAATTTCTGAAGTCTGTCTAGTCCTGGTAGCTTGGTAATTAGCGTCTGACGTCTAGTGAAGTCTGTCTAATCTGGGTAGCTTGTTGTGGGAGGGAGGGTTCCTTGGAGATCACTTTCAGTTTGGATAGCGAGACACAAACTCTAATCATTTACCTTGTATTTCAATGTTTTAGTGAGTCTCAGGTTAACGCAGACCTAATGCAACGTTTAGGACTGGTTCCTAAACTACTTTATACACTCCAAGATGAGACGGTAACAGATGCTACTGCACATACTATTGCTAGTGTTCTGTCAGTGCTGTTGAGCAATACCAATGAAGTCAAGAATCTGATCAGGTGAGAGTTGTGTTAGCTATTCACACTTCACTTCAATTGATTTTAGTTTTAGTTGAAGCATTTATTATTTCTCTTCTTTGGCCTCATACTTTGTTATTTGTCTTGGTTTTAGATTTGGACAATTTCTTACCTCAACCATCTCAACTTACCATACCAACGAGAACGAAATCAACCTGAACAATGACAAAACAAGTGATCAGAGCAAAATAGACATGTACGATGGCAATACAGATCGAGTTACCCCTAAACGAATTAGACTCAGAAATGTTTTACTGGAACTTATTTTATGTCTGATACATGGAGAAGGTGGATCTTTGGACCAAAGGTAGGGCGTTGTAGACACTTGTTCCCCTGTGTCATAAACCTTTTAGTTTCGAGGTTCATTTGCTTTAAACATGCAAAAAAACAGGACCATCTTAATATCTCTTTTTAATTTTTGTTTTGTTTTGTTTTATTCATGTTTTTCTTTTTTACTATTATTATGAACTCTTTCTTTCTTTCTTTCTTTGTTCCTTCGTACCTTCGTTCGTTTTCGTTCGTTTGTTCGTTTTCGTTCGTTCCTCCCTCCCTCCCTCCATCCCTCCCTCCCTCCCTCCTACCTTCCTTGCTTTCTCAGTTCCCTCCTTCCTTTTTTCCATCCATCCATCCATTTTTTCGTCCGTCCATTCATAAATTTTTCTTTTAATAGGTTTGCAGATGCCCTTCAAGAAACTCTTGGATTTGATTGGCTGCTTCTCTTTATTCACCCACACATCCACAAGACAACTGTTGTCCGTGCAACTCGAATTCTTGTTACCATGCTTGGTAGTCAAGCTGCTCTTGAGAGATTCAAAGAGGGCATCAATAATGGTGGTTGGCTAACAGGGACAGAGATGATGTTGATTAAAACACCTTATGTTGTAGCTGGTAAGAAATTGTCCTGTTTTGTTTGGTTTGATATTTCACTTTTTATTTCTCTTGCTATAGATCTCAATTCCATTCAGAAAAATAAGTTTGATGTATATTCTCCTACTTACATAGTAAATGTTCGCTGAAACGTTTTGTGGTGTTCTCCAGTGATCAATATTAGGACCACTTCAAAACCATACACTCATATTTCCTATGAAATATTATTATAGGATGGAGTGGTCACTGTATATAGGTGGTCTTTACTGGAGGTTCGACTCTACTTAATTATGGTCAAGCTTAATCACTCCTTGTAATTGACTAGGATGATTTAGCTTAGCCATAATGAAGTAGGGTCGAACCTCCAGTAATGGCCACCTATCTGCGGTGGCCACTTTATCACTCCTCAGGTTTAATGTTGTGAAGGTTTGACTCTTAGAGTCCTTTCTACGGCTATTTTGTGGTGTTCCACAGGATTCAACGTTGGGGCCGTTTCCGAGGGCTCAGAAAACTATGAGCTGTGTAAGGAGGTGTGTAATGTACCAGGCTTTGCCATGCTTTCAAGTTTACTGCCACGACACATAGACGTACCGGAAATCTACCACTTAGTTATCGCACTTTTACTCGGGCATCCTGTTTCAGGTAAGTGATTATCTGTTCTTTAAATCCCTAACGATAGCTCACACTTATAATGATCATGATTGTGGACTCGGATGTGAAAATTGGTGTAGTACTCTAAACGGAGGAGGTTTGGCATATGACCTTGAAAAAGTCAGTCGTTCATCTCTCGGGGTTTACAATCAAAACGCTGAGTACAGCACAGCACACCACGAACGTTACTGCATTATTCAGAGACATGGTCGTTGTTGGGGGTGGTTACCCATGCAATAAGGTGAAGTATCCCAGTCTATGAGCACTATGATAGCTATAATCTTGATTAATGCCTTCTCTGAAATTTCCCAGAAAATGGAGGTAGGAGGGGAGGGATCCACAATGAATATAGTGAAGAAACATTAGGGCAAGGTGATTTCCAATACTAAGGACGGCTGCAAAATTGCTTACCTTAGAAGATTTTTCATTGTATTTCTGTTTCTGTTGGTGTTTACAGATGTATACGCAGGTGCACAGTTTGACTGGCATAACTTGTACTCCGTCTTCTGGTCGTCAACAGCAACGGGCGTAAAGACCACGCCTCCTAGCCCACGTGATCCTGCTGCTTACGTCATCTATTGTCCTGACGCTGCTATGGTTCTTTTGTCTATGGCGAGAACCATGGTGAACGAGGTAATGCTTTGGTCATGACAGTATATTGATAGTTTGACTAGTTTACTAAGATTTGCGCTGGGCAAAATATAGCCTCTTCTGCAGGGGTCTCCTTTCTTACTTTTGGGTCTCCTGTGTCTTATGACCGAGAGGGACTGTAACCCTGAAAGGCGCCAAGTCCCGCTCGGTCAGGGTGACAAAGGTTTCCCATCAGTAGTGTTGCCTGCGGAAGAGGCTAGGCAAACTAGACGTTATATCAGGGAATTCAAGCTAAGAAATGAATTTGAAGATGCCGTTGATCTCAATTCTTTACACATTTCTAATCAACAATCCAGTCGCAAGTACACTAAGGTAACTTGATTTCTTGTTTCTCGGCGGGTTTAGCAGGGCGAGTTATGAATTGTGAATCCTTAACTGCTACTCGGCGGGCGTTATAATCTATCTTGGACGTACCTCTTTTGTATGGTAAAAGGGTTGCAAGTGCGAAAAAAACAACTGTGTAAATCATCTCGTTAAAGAAGGCTTAGGCTATTTTTATATCTTTTTCTATCAGGAGTGGGAGAACACTGAAGAGGGTTCGTGGTTGCGTGAATATCCAGTCACGCTCATCCAGTTCCTGATGTTCTTGTATCGTAATGTCACGCAATTCAGTGCAGTGTGTACTGGGCAAGAATTTCTAGAAAACCTGGTTGCTATTTTGTTTCCTAAACGTAGACGATTACTTAGATCACAAGAGGTTGGTATTTCCATAGTAATCCCGGAAAGAGCGAGACGAAGAAAAATTTTTATTCAATAAATACTGTACGAAAGTCACATACATTCGATGTTTTGCACACAATGTTCAAACTGACTTGTCGACTTTGTTGAGCAAAGAAAAACGGGAGAATCTGGAGAAAAATTCCTCGTGGCCCAGTCAGGACGCGGGCAACAGAAGGAATGGGAAGCGCTCTCCTGGCCGTTCGCCCTTCCATGCCATCCAACGAGTTTTTGTACTTTAACTTGCATTTAACTTGGAACGTTTGTTCGTAGGTCTTGTCTGATAGTGATAATGAAGGTGAAACATCTCCCGATCTTGTCTTCTCCCAAGAGAAAACTTTGCTCATCACCCACCCTGCCAGGAAGTACATTCTGGAATTCCTGAGAGTCATTATGACTGATAGTTTGACGTGCACCTCGTCCAGTAAAAGTCTTGGAGTCATTGATACTATTTTAGAGGTAGGTGATTAGGAGGGATTTACAGGAGACACCTCACTATTACAATAACCAACCCTTGTCCCTGTACCCTGGTCCCAGAGGAATTTTTTCCCTAAATCAATATTTGATGGGAAATCCCTTTAAAACCATGGGTATGGTCCCAGAGGGAAGACATGAGTCCCAGAGGGAAGACATGAGTTAGATGATTTTGGACTAGTAACTCCAAAATAGAGAAGTGCCTTGAAGAAGAAATCGAGGAGAGCAAACAAAAACGAATTGTTAGTGCATTTGAATGATTATGTCACTCAAAAGGATTGTCAGATATGTGTGTTGGTGATTTCGATTTTGAGTATCCTTGAAAAGAATCCAAGCAACGGACGGGATGATCATCTATACACATATCTAATTTAGAATGGTTCTAGGCTGATAGCATGTACGGAGACGATGAACCGTAACAATGAGAAATGCATAGGGAAAAGGGAGACGATTGAGTAAGATTTTCTTGAGGGCGTATCCCTAAATCTCATTTACATACATGATTGAGACTCCCTCAACAGGGCTTTTCGGCTCAATTTACAAATCCTAAATCATATAAATCAAACATAAATGGATTAAGAATCCCAACTGGCAAGGAGGCAAACCAGTTGGCTATATTACAAGCATGGCCGAGAAACTGAATTTGAACTAATCGAAATCGGAATAAATTCAGTCTCAGCTAGTGGCCAGAGCGGGAATCGAACCCGGGACCGCCAGATTGCGAGACCAACGCTCTGACCACTCGGCCATGCTGCCTCCTCATTTATCTGAGCTTTTGTATTGATTCACGTTCATTTTCGTTTCAGTCCTACCCCTCATCGTGTTTACAGCCCCAGCAAGCTGAGTTCCAAACAGAAGTTGTTACATCTCAAATGGATTACTTTCTTGGGGGAAATCTGCTGGCCAACCCTTCTGCGGGCCATGGGAATCATGCCAAGATTGTTTCAAACGCTTTTACCTTTGCTTCTAAAGTTGTTGACAAGCTATGGATAGGTAATGATTAATGCTGCCAACAGTTCCCTAAAGTGCACTTTCAGCATCAAGGACCATCAGAAAGTATTTGGAAGGCCAATGTGTTGGCAAGGAGACAAGGGTATTTTTAGCTTTGAGCGGCTCTACAAGAATTCACTACCTGCTTGAGCAATTAATGTTGCGCTTTTCTCCCGGAGCTCAAAATAGCAATAAAAGTATGTTGATACCCAGCATATCGTTAAGGTGTTATTTGGCCAGGCCGTAACAGCGAAGGAGTGAGTTAAGTGAATTACTAAATGAAATTCTTTTTTTTTTCTGTAGGAAATTTCAGGCTAAGCTATAAGGTGGTGTTCAACTTCATTACTAGTATCATGGATGCTGTCAAAGGTAATGCCCTAATAGTGTACGTTCCCTCCCCTCCCTTCCTCTCCCCTGGGATAGTGGGCCAGGAGAGCGGAGGGGAGGGAACGGAATAACCCTTAGGCTACATTCCTTGTACTCTTGCTAGTTTACGTTCGTATCTTCTGCCTACAGGATCTCTGAGGAGGGAGAGCAGGGTCTCCCTCTTTCCCTCCCCTTTTCTCTCCCCCAACCCCCCGACCCCCTCCCCCTCACCACCACCACCCCACCCCACCCCCCCAGCCCTTCCCGAAAGAGTCTGTAGGCAAGTAAAATAGCCGTAGGTACTTAAAAATATTGACGATCGATCGTACATCCAGTTAAACCGATAGAACGTGGATTGTTGCCTAAACCTCCAAAATAATCGTATAATCGTACTGACTGCCATGTTGTTTTTCCTGTGAGCTAGAGGTATAGATAACTGTTATTCCTTTTTCAGGTCAATCAGTGTCGATGGACGGGATCTACCATTCCCTAAACAGAACCATTTTGTATCAGTTATCTCGACCACTAGCAAGGCTTACTGGTGAGTAGTTGATTGTAGTTGCAGGTTTTAAAGTCAGTGGCTTAAGGGGTTTTTACATGGAACTAGGATCATCCTAGCAGGCGAATCATCCTACCTGCTATATATTTACTGCATTCTGTTTAGTAGGATGATCCTAGTACCAGAAGTGAAGACACAAATTTCCATGTAAACAGAATGCAGCAAATGTATAGCAGGTAGGATGATTCGCCTGCTAGGATGATCCTAGTGTCATGTAAACACTCCCTTAGTGCTACATTGTGCGAAAATGATCTTAATATAACAAAGTGAAGAACAGACTTAATCATCGCGCGTATTGAAAATTGATATGGAGTTGCACTGTCCCAAAGGAAGATGTCTATAATATCGTAGCTACAACTCGAAATGAAGTTCCGTTATAGGCTCATTCGAATATATGCTTCAGTCATTGGGGGTTTGACTTGTTCTAAAATCATACACAATCGCTCTCCTGACTTAAAAAAATAATAACTGTTTATTTAAGTGTCCAAGTCTTCTAGCGCTCTCACACTAATTGGGGGGGACACTATCTACTCCTTCACACACTACTAACTTGACATGTACCTTGGTTATAAGCGACTAACAACTGACATCAGCTCACATGTTGATTTTTGCTGAGGGTGGAAAAACCGGAGAACCCGGAGAAAAAACCCTCGTAGCATGGTAGAAAACAATACATCAAACAAACTCAATTCACATATGATCCAGGCGCTCGAGCTGGGACTCTAACCCGGACCACAGCGGTGAAAGGCCAGCGCTCTAACCACTCGGCCAACCATGCCACCCACCACTTATTTTTCTTATTTTTCTTCCTTGATTCACCAGACCAAACCAGTCTTCTAGAGTTCCTACACATCCTGACCACGAACCATAAAGTGATCTTTGCACCTGGTAACAATGAACCTGAGTTTATAGCCGGCTTATGTCACTGGCTACTTGTGATGGGAACACAGAGAAGGAGAAGCGAGCAAATATCCAATACTAGTACACCTGTGAAAGAAATGGACACCCTTCCAGCAGGTAAACTTCCTCTGCATTGGATATTGGATAGCGTAACGATTCGAATAAGCACCCTGGGAAGCTTATTTGGAAGGGAGGGGAGGGGAGGGGAGGAGGGTATCTGTTTAAGCACCCCGGGAAGCTTATTTGGAAGGGAGGGGAGGGGAAGGGAGGAGGGTGTCTGTTTATGCACCCCGGAAGCTTATTTGGAAGGGAGGGGAGGGGAAGGGAGGACGGTGTCTGTTCAAGTGTCGGAAACATACACCTTTCCAAGAACTGGCAGAAGGATTATAATGTGCATGAAACAGAAAATCGCCGTACGGTACTGGTACGTTCAAGAAGTACTGTTGATTATGTAACAATACCGTATTCACATAGCTCTTATTATTGGGGAATCACTTATTCTATATATGATATTACCATCAGTGGAGAGAGGGGAAGGGAGTCGGAGGGCTCTTATTTAGAGAGAGCGCTTTAGTATTTAAAAACGCAGTAAAAAGAAGACGATTATTGGAAGGAGGACATTTACTGGAAGGAGAGCTCTTATTCATATCATTATGATATTCCACTGTAACTTCTGGTATATATGTATACCTTGATGTTTGAACATCTGTTGTCGGGTTACGTTACTTAGTAGTTGAAGGAGGGCGTTTATTGGAAGGATGACGCCTATTCGAGTCATTACGATATTCCACTGTAACTTCTACTATATATATGCCTTGATGTTCATCTGTTGTTGTCAAATTATGGTTAGTATTTGAAGGAGACCAAGAAGTACAGCAAATTGGAGATTTTAACGAGGCAGCAGAAGAGGAATCTAGCTGTACAAGACTACTAGAAGCAGCAGCTGAGAGGGTCTGGGATATCTTTTTACTTAACAAGAGAGAGGTAAGAGACTGTTGTTTCCCGATTAACTGGCTTTGATTTCGCAAGACAGCGGGAACGCACGGCGCGAACCCTTTGCAAGTTTGCGGTTATGGCAGGACTTTCGAATGTTTTTATAGACAACACAGCACTGACACAATCACGGCATGGCGCGGTCCGTTTCACGCTCATACGAAAACTGCTCTAATTATGATAAAATGGGCATTCTCAATGGTCATCGAGCATTGGGGAGCTCAATATCGTAACTCCAATAGAGTAGATTTCGTATGGCTGGAAAACGGCACGGTCACTTTACGGCACCGTTACGGCAGGGATTTTGAATGTTTTTATAGACAACACGGCACTGACACGGTCACAGTCACGGCACGGCTCGATCCGTTTCACACTCATACGAGAACTCCGCTAATTATTGAGCATTTGGCAATGAAAGTTCAGTATCGTGAAATATTTAAATATGGCCAAGCCTGTAAAGTTTAATTATTTTTTGTCTTCTCCAGGCAATTGATGATACATTCAAGGTCGAACTCCCGAAGCCAAGCTTTACGTCATACAGCCCACGTGACTACATGGACTACATGTAAGTTGTAACTATAGTACGCTGCAACCCCGATAACTTGAACTCGGTTAACTCAAAAACCTCGCTATCTCGAGCACAAACCCATTTCCCTTGAGTCATTTTTTCAGTTAATTTCTATCGGTTATCTCGAACCCCCTATATCTCGAACAACACACTAGCACCCCCCTTACTCGAACCTGGTTATCTCGAACCCCCCGCTATCTCGAACACAAACCCATTTCCCTTGAGTCATTTTTTCAGTCAATTACTATCGGTTATCTCGAACCCCCGCTATCTCGAACAAAATATTAACATTTCCCTGGGAGTTCGAGTTAGTGAGGCTCTACTATACTTGGTTCTTTTTTTCCTGGAGCTAACCACAAATCAACTGCTGAATATTTATTGTAGGTCTGTCAGTGGCAGCGCAAACCTTAACTTGGATCTCAAGTCTGTTAGGTAAGAATATTTAGCTAGTAGAATAATTCTGACAAGTTGATCATGGTATCTGTTCGACGAAAATTGTATCCAGTTGATAAAGTGAAACATTGATGCTCTTATCTAATGTTTGATATACTGGAAGTAATTGAGTGATTTTCATTTCTCCGTGAAAGAAAAATGACTATTTAGTTTGTAGTAGTTGGTAAGAAACAACAACAAAAAACCAATGGCTTTAGAGTCTACTACCAACTATTAGTTTGTCTATTCCTTTCATGGTCAAATGAAAACCACTCTCGCCCAACTTATTTTTAATGATAATCATGTATTCACAGGCCTCTTATTGGCGACGTCGCTATGAAACTTTGGGTCAACTTTGTATCATCTGAAGAGAAACATAAAGCTGAAGCTCTTGGGCAACTGGTAAGCATTAACAATAGAAAGCCTTTATAGATGTTATTACAAGAATGTTAAGACTTGTGGGAGCTAACCTTCAATGTGTTTGAGCATGCGCATTGTAAACTATACACTGGGTTGTTTAATCTTTCAGAAACCAAAGCGTCGTACAGTAGCACGCCTTACCACTAGAAGAACGAAAAAGGAAAATCGTGACGTCAAAGGACTTGCAAAAGAGTCGTTTCTATGGACACCAAAACACATCAAGGTCGTGAAAGACTGGGTGCGATTGCAGTATAAGAACCACCAACAGGTCAGAAAAGTAGAAATTTCTCACAACTGATAAATGTTGTGTTGTTGTTGTTGTTGTTGTTGTTGTTATTATTGTTACCAAGCACATCGCGCAAACATCATAACAGTTTCGCTCTCTTAGCAGACGGCCTCTTGCATATACGTCATTTTTTATTATCCATTTTGATTCATTAACTTGTTATTACTCCAGAACTACCAACTGATCTCAAAATCCATTGCCGAGGAATGGACCCTGATGGAGCGTGATTTAACACGAGAACGTGGCCTGTGGGGACCCCCTAACGGGTCCAGTTTAGACAAGTGGACTTTGGATTTGGTTGAAGGTATATGTTCCTTATAGAAACTTTTAGATCGGTTTTCATAAACCCGTGAAATTCACTTTAGCTTATTAATTTACTCTAATTCTTCTGTTTCCTATTGTATTTATCTGACTATTACACTCCAACTAGTACACTATGTTTCACATTTTAATGAAAATCATTCTAAAGTCATGTCTGTAACTAGCAATGATTATGGACCGGGGAATCGTCTATACATGCAATATCCATATCCTTTGATTCGATACATTTTACTCCAATATCCCATACCGGTACCCCTGTATGATTTTAACCAATTATCTCGTAGATGAGATACTGACCGAGGGACTGACTACTTTCTGGGGTGACAAGGGTCCGGTTGCTCGAGGGCGGGTTACCTGTAACCCAGAGTTTAAACCGAAGGTTTTCTTTAGATTTAATCCTGGGTTTTAAAATCGATGGTTTTCTTTAGATTTAATCCTGGGTTTAAAATCGATGGTTTTCTTTAGATTTAACCCAGGGTTTTTTAAGTCAATGGTTTTCTTTAGATTTAATCCTGGCTTTTAAAATCGAAGGTTTTCTTTAGATTTAACCCTGGGTTAGCACCAACGTGCCTTCGAGCAACCAGACCCAGGAATCCTTGAGATTCAAACGAAGGAAAATGATCTCGTGAAAGAGAGGAGAAGGGAAAAGGAAAGAAGAAAAAGGGCCCCACCTTCCTTCCCCTCACTTTCCCATTAAAGAGGGACGCTGTACGAGGTACATTATTTTATAGTTTTTAACAAAGTGTTTTGGTTTAGGTCCACATCGTATGCGTAAGAAGATGTGCCGTAATGAGCTTTTCTATGTTCATTATCCATTTGACTTTAAAGTACAGCAAAGCCAGGTATCGTCTCTTGTTACACCTCAGCACAATACAATACAATACAATACAATACAATACAATACAATACAATACAATACAATACAATACAATACAATACAATACAATACAATACAATACAATACAATACAATACAATACAATACAATACAATACAATACAATACAATACAATACAATGCAATGCAATGCAATGCAATGCAATGCAATGCAATGCAATGCAATGTAGTGCAATGCAATGCAATGCAATGCAATACAACTTTATTATTTCATCCCTAGGGGTTTTTCAGAAATAATATTACAAATTATATGAAATCTAATTATTATAAGCACCATCTCTTTCTTTCTTGTGTTTGTTCGTTTTTGCTTGTTTATTCGTTTGCATGTTTGTTTGTTTGCTTGATTGTTTCAGTTGATCGTTCGTTCTATTGTTCATTAGTTTGCCTGCTTGTTTGTTTGTTCATTCGTTCGTTTCTCTCGCTCATATATATCTTTATCTTCCCCTTCCTTTTATTCAATCTCCTGTATCGTTCTATCCCTCTGATTTTCTTCTCTATCAAAGTTAGTTTTTCTCCTCTAAACTGAATCACAAAGAAGTGAAGGATTTCAGATTTTTACTTTTCACTACTTTGTTCAAATATTCCAAACAGTGATAAAAAATTCCAAATAGTGTTTCTTGTATTTTTATTCAGAAACGAACGAGGTACAAGAAAGCAATCAGTTTTGACAGCAAGCGTTATTACTTATTGAGAGGCCCAGCTTTACCGGGAATTGGACCAATAGAAGCGCTTCTACAGAGCAAAGGTAAGTGCAGACTCGAAGAAAATGAAACAATAATGATAAAGGAAAAAAATAAAAATAAATAAATAAAATAATAGTTAAGGGAACGTTTATATGTACGATTTCCTCTCGGGCTGGGTGCGTCACGTGACGATTTCCCGTCAAGACGAAAGACTTTCATGTCGTCCCTGGTAGAAGACACTCGTGTAAACGTAAATTAATCGTTCCATTCCCGAATCATGAACAATGAAAATGCCTGATCACGTGTCACGGAAAACTCTTTGTACACACACCCCCCCCCCCCCCCCTGAATGAAGATGACTAAAGTGAACAACAAAAAAGCAGTCACCAGTCGCCGAGGTGAAATTCATTCCGAAATCGTCCATGTAAACGTGCCCTAACTTCGACGTCGGTTTCACGCCTTTAAAGTGTAAACGAACTGCTAATGTACAATAGTTCTGCCTAATATGGCTGTTATATTAAATCGTAAAACTGATTGTTGATGCCATATATTGTTGTCATAGAAACCGAGAAACTTAAGGTGGCACCTACGCGTGCGTTATCGACGGAGCCAAGTTACGTCACAGAGACAAACGAGGATTCGGAGGTGAGTACTCATAGACAAACATTTGTGGGATATTTGATTACAGAGATTTCAACAGTACACATACTAACATATGTATTTCAATTGATAAGAAAGTAATTGATAAAATAATAGCTAGGGACTGTCGGAGAACTGGAAGAGCGTCGGTTTCCAAAAGCCCATTTACGGACCTTTAAGCCTGCCGTAAACTTGCCTGTAAAATCATACAAATTAAAAATAACGTGCGCTCCGAGAAACACGCGTAAACTTTATCGGGTATGTTACCGGGCCCGTATATGGGGCCTTTCGAGAAACCGTCTCCAACTCACTAATGAAAAAATAATTATCCAATAAGTACAAGTGTTTATGTGGAATTATAATTAACTATTCTTGTTTCCATAGTTTAGATCAGATATAAATATGTGTAACGTTTTAAAATGTACCCTTATTGACATTGACATTACAGCACGAAGTTTCAATATTGAAGTCTCTTACATGTGAATATTTATAATTTTTTCTGGCAAATAATACCTCATACTATAACCATATTTATAACTGTTTTTATTTTATTCAGTTTTTCACTTTGGTTCTTTGATAAACCTCTTTCAGCATATAACACATTTCTTTTTATCCAATGACTGTCGTGTGACAGTTAACTCTTGCGTGACAGTCGAGCCTTGCGTGACAGTGGACGTCGTGACATTCTTTCTCTTTCCGGTTACCCCATCTTCTTTATCTCCGACATATTTGAGTTGAACAAAATCCCAAGTAATTCCTCCACACCAGTAATCAACTCTTCCCCAGATTTCAACTTCGACATCACAAGTTTTTTCCACTTGCATTTCTCCCATCTCGGTAACAACCCATTGCCCTGTTCCCCAAACTCTCTCAGCGTCTCGAAGCCTTCTTTCGCTCCATTTTGAACACATACCAGAGCCAAAGCCTTCTTTAACTTTGGCTCTAAATTCAATAGGATCACCGTTCACAAATACATGATCTAATTTCATTTTCCACATTACTTTATACCGACCGGGCAACACGCTTGGAAATTTGTCATTGACTTGAAGCCAGCATACATCATTCAGGCGAAGAACTTCGCCACTGTAGCTATTATCTTCTTGAAGTTTTTCAAGATAGCGTCCATTCAAATGCATTATGTAGTAACTACTAGAAACACTTCTTATAGTAGACCCTAACTTGAAGTAAACTCCTTTGCAATCGGTCTGCCATGCATCGAGCTGACTCAGCGATTCCTCTCCGAATCGCTTTATCACCAAAGTTTTCCATAAAGAATTGTGTTTAGCGATCTCGTACCAATATTTGCAAGTGTAGCTCAGTCTTATCAGGTCGTAGCCGTTTAAGAAACTGGCTATTTTCTCTGCTGCAACGGTTGGAAAGGCGATTTTTTGGCCATCGCTATTTACAACAAACATGGTGGACACTTCGTAGACGTCGTAATGTCGAGCGTGACGTTTTGTACGTGCGTGACATCTCGACACAGGAAACCCAATAATCTCAAATATCGTGGTTTAGATTCTTATTTTATATAAACCGATTTATAAATCTGAAACATGTATTGAAACTTCCGATTCGATTTTTCAGTTTCAAAAGGTGTTAGTCATCCCTTTATTTATTCTTTTTTTTAATTTCTGCCTTTTATTTTTTCTCCTTTTATATATTTTCGTCGTTTTTAACAACGTTGTCTTTGTTACTTTGCAGGTTGACAACCAGACCATAGTAAAACTTTTGGAAGCAGGAGAAAGGGTAAAGTACTCTTGACTGCTGTATTTTCTTTTAACACCTTCCTTTCCTCCCTTCTTCCTTCCTTCCTTCCTTCCTTTCTCCTCCCTCCCTCTTTCCATCACTTCCTTGTTCGTTCTTCCTTCCTTCCTTCCTTCCTTCCTTCCTTCCTTCCTTCCTTCCTTCCTTCCTTCCTTCCTTCCTTCCTTCCTTCCTTCCTTCCTTCCTTCCTTCCTTCCTTCCTTCCTTCCTTCCTTCCTTCCTTCCTTCCTTCCTTCCTTCCTTCCTTCCTTCCTTCCTCCTTCCTTCCTTCCTTCCTTCCTTCCTTCCTTCCTTCCTTCCTTCCTTCCTTCCTTCCTTCCTTCCTTCTTTCTTCCTTCCTTCCTTTCTTTCTTCCTTCCTTTCTTCCTTCCTTCTCCACTTCATTCTTTCCTTTCTTTTTCCCTTCTATTTTCTTGCTTTCATTTATATCTTCAACAATTTAATTGTATTAACTTAAGCTATATTTTCCATTTAGATACGATCCATGTACCGATGCGCTAGAGTTCAAGGACTCGACACTGCTGAAGGTCTGTTCTTGTTTGGTCAAGCACATTTCTACGTTGTAGATGGTGTGACACTGCTTTCAACCAAAGAAATCAAGGATATTGACTCGTTACCCCCTGGGTAAAGGATGATTTTATGATTACTGTTAATCCCATTCGTTATTCTAAGTTTTCTTCTGTTATCTCTCATTTTCGCATTCTTTTCTTTTCTTTTCTTTTCTTTTCTTTTCTTTTCTTTTCTTTTCTTTTCTTTTCTTTTCTTTTCTTTTCTTTTCTTTTCTTTTCTTTTCTTTTCTTTTCTTTTCTTTTCTTTTCTTTTCTTTTCTTTTCTTTTCTTTTCTTTTCTTTTCTTTTCTTTTCTTTTCTTTTCTTTTCTTTTCTTTTCTTTTCTTTTCTTTTCTTTTCTTTTCTTTTCTTTTCTTTTCTTTTCTTTTCTTTTCTTTTCTTTTCTTTTCTTTTCTGTTCTGTTCTTTTCTTTTCTTTTCTTTTCTTTTCTGTTCTGTTCTTTTCTTTTCTTTTCTGTTATGGTTGTATGTTTCCTTTATCTTGCTTTTTTGGTCAGTTCTTCCTGTATTATTTTATCTGTTTGTTTGTTGGCTTTTTTTTTGTATGTTTGTTTCGTTTAATATTCACATTCCTCTCCTCTCCTTTTGTTTTGTATTCACTTTCGACTTTTTCTTCTCTTTCCCGCTCTTGTACGTTTTAGATTTGTTCTTTGTCTTTCTTCCTTCCTTCCAAAGTCATTCTTTGTCTCTCGTTTTTATTATTACCCATTTTCCTTCTTCTCTCCTCTTTCCTTGCTTTTCAATTTTTCTTTCTCCATTATCCTAAAGTCTTCACTGATTTGATTTTCAATTTTTGTTCATTCTGTAGAACACACGATCCTATCATCCCTCGGAGTTCACACGACATCACCAAATCCTACACTAAAGAAAGAATGTAAGTTTATTCCTGTAACGAAATTATTCTCACTCCATTATTGCGGGTCCACAATATATTCGGCGGGATGCGGGATCTGGCTGTTTCGGGAGGCGAGATTCGGGATGCAAATCAAAATATAAGCGGGATACGGGAATTTTAATGACTAGCGGGATGCGGGATCTGGCTGTTTCGGGAGGCGGGATTCGGGATGCAAATCTAAATATAAGCGGAATACGGGAATTTTAATTACGAGCGGGATGTGGGATTTCTGAGAAAAACATGGCGGTATAGCGGTATCTTGAAACGCTCAGTATTGATTCTTATTATTGTTATATAGGTGTAGTAAGTGGGCGTACGACGATATCCGTGAGGTCCATAAGAGACGGTATTTACTTCAGGTACGAGAATATGTTGATATCGTAAGATTCTGTGGTATTTTGGATTTTTTTTACCGTAAATGAGATAGCACAGGCGCTAGTTGTATAACGAACTCAAGGAAACTGAGTTCAAATTAAACAGTATTACAGAAGTAAAATACTGTAGTAGGAGACACCGCAGAAAAGACTACCACGCATGCGCGACTTATGAAATAAAAATATTCAGCGGTGTACTTTACCGGCGAAAACTAAGCTACAGAAGCCAAAGTTAGTCCCCAAAAAATCAGTTTAAGAACTTTGTAGTATATTCTGTTCTCTGCCTTTTGCTCCAAGTACTTTCCTGTTTGTACCAATGCTCAAAATGAAGCTCAAAGATATGATATGGAAATATCCTTTGATAAAAATTCTAAAAATATTGCTTGGGATTACTGTGGTCAAGACGTGAACGCGTCAATCTCATGCCCAGACCCGAATTTTCTTACTGCGCATGCTCGCAGAAAAATCTGGGTTTAGATTCTGAACGCGTGGAAAACTCGTGCATGAGCAGTTTTTGCCACGGAGTCGCAGTAAGATTTATTGACACCTGTAATTAAGGCAGAGTATTTATTGTCGATATTTTCACAGCAAACAGCATTAGAAGTTTTCTCTAGTGATGGACGCAATCACTTTCTTGTCTTCCCCAAACCTGTTCGAAACAAAGTCTACGAAAAGTAAGTCATATGTTTGCTGTTGTTATGCTTAAAAATGATGCTTTTGTTGTTATGCTGATATTTTGATAACAATCACGTGATCGTGGTGTTGATCATGATGATGATGAATATGTTGATAGTTGTGAGGATGATAACCGGGGCGGATCCAGGATTATCTTCAGGAAAGGGTGCACCATCATATAAATTGGAAACTGCCGAGAGGATATATATTTTGGAAAAATATTGAGAAAAAAAAAAGATGACTCAAAGTCGTCTCAGGAGGGGGTGCGCACCCCCTGCACCCCTCCCCTAAATCCGCCCCTGGATAATGAGAATGATAACGTGAATCACGTTGGTTTCATGATGATGAAGTAATGATTTTCAACAGACATTACAGATATCGCATTTCTTTTCAACTGTACATTAATTTCTTTGACATTTATTTTTGCTTTATTTTGAAGGTTACTTACCACCGCCCCAACCCTTCTGGTGAGTGCTGAAGAGTCAATCTCTGGTATGAAGAGAGATACAGACATTGAAACAGGGTAAGTATGTCCATTCATATCTTATTTTTTTATAAAAAGTAAAGTAAAGCAAAGTAAAGCAACCATATTTAACGTCAATAACTCGTAACAGTAATTCAACTAATTCAGACAAACCTGAGGTCGACGGTGCGCTCATTTTACTCCCCTCTCTCCATCAATGCTCCGTTTTAAGGGCATTTAAAGCTAATTAAAGCTACACAGATTGGAAGAAGTCGAAACAAGGATGTCAGGTCTATGGGGATCGAACTAGGGACCTCTCGCACCGAAGGCCGCGCACTAACCAACTATGCCATCCTTGCTCTTCTTTTATCAAGAACGACATGTGCCAATGGCCGTATGCCTCATGGGCATAGCATAGGGTGTGCCCCTTCCTCTTATTCCCCATAATTCCCTATTCATTTCCCATGTATTTCAGGGAAAAGAAAAGTGAAAATATTTCTGAAAGCTACAAACATTGGGATATTGCCATCACACCTCGCCACTGCGGATTCTCAAAAAATCAAAAATCAAATCTTTTTGTTTATCCTCGGATTTCAAAGTAACATTACTGCTAATATCTCCCAGACTCATTCATACTCGCTACCACTGCATTTGATATACTTTACATACAACACTCAACTCTCATGTTGATTTTTGCTGAGGGAGGAAAAACCGGAGAACCCGGAAAAAAACCCTCATGACATGGAAGAGAACAATACATCAAACAAACTCAACTCACATATGATCCAGCGTCCGAACCGGGACTCAAACACTGGACTACAGTGGCGAGAGGCGAGTGGCTTAACCACTACGCCACCCATGCCACTCATTCTCGCTATTACAGACATTAAATG
Organism: Telmatactis stephensoni; assembly: GCA_029948255.1. Lineage (NCBI taxonomy): Eukaryota > Metazoa > Cnidaria > Anthozoa > Actiniaria > Isophelliidae > Telmatactis > Telmatactis stephensoni. The sequence continues at coordinate 191,765 of JALIZF010001806.1, forward strand.
ACGGTCCCGAAGGTGTCCCGCGCTATAACGGGAATTGACTGTACTTGATAAAGTGAACACAACTGAAACTGCTACTGACCACTCTTATTTCAGAGTTGGAATCATCAACAGTCTGATGGGAGAACGTTCTGTCACACAACGATGGGAGGTATTTATGTCACTTGCAAAGTTGCCAGCTGGAAGCCATGACAACCGTGATAACCATAGTAATCGTACTATCTTTTATTCTCTTTAGCGTGGCGAGATCACCAACTTCCAGTATCTGATGCATTTAAACACTTTGGCAGGACGCTCGTACAACGACCTCATGCAATACCCGGTGTTTCCATGGATACTATCCGACTATGATTCTGAGGTATGAACTCTACTGACGTCACATTGATATGATTTCTTCCACGTGTAGGGCACGCCTTTCCCTGCTCAAAATCTCCCTAGTACAATCACTGAGCATGTGTCTGTAAAATATCGTGAACTGCCTTTCCTGATTTTGTTCTCACGTGTTAGACACGCCCTTTTGCTACTCGGAATCTCCTCAATGTAGTCACCGTGCTAGTCAGTGTCCGTAAAATGTTGTGACGTCACGTCCTTCTATTTCTCCCACGTGTAAGACACGCCTTTTTACTGTAAAATATCGCATTATTCAAGGCTGGCCTCAGTATTATATCGAAAGGACCACCACCGGCACTGGAGTACATCTGTAGATGAGAGCCCTATCTGCGTTTGCGATTTCTGAAACGGATCCATAATCTTCGTTTACTATTTTCTGGTTTTTACAGGAACTTGACCTCGCTAATCCCAAGACATTTCGCGATTTTTCCAAGCCAATGGGTGCTCAAGGCTTGTCAAGACTGGAACACATAAAGAAAAGATATAGAGAATGGGAAGACCCTACAGGTATGTGCACAAACCCTCGTTATCGTTTAGAACTTATTATTGTAACTAATTCCTTAGCAGGGCGAATAGTAGTGGGCAAATGGCTCTACTTTAGGTATCATTGGCTGGACGCACATGTGAAATTGCCCTCCTTTGAGCACCATAACCTTATCTAAGATTCTCTGCTCTGCTCTGCTCTGCTCTGCTCTGCTCTGCTCTGCTCTGCTCTGCTCTGCTCTGCTCTGCTCTGCTCTGCTCTGCTCTGCTCTGCTCTGCTCTGCTCTGCTACTTTGTTTAAAGTGGGAAATGCACTCCTCTCTTCTCTTCTCTTCTCTTCTCTTCTCTTCTCTTCTCTTCTCTTCTCTTCTCTTCTCTTCTCTTCTCTTCTCTTCTCTTCTCTTCTCTTCTCTTCTCTTCTCTTCTCTTCTCTTCTCTCTTTTCTCTTTTCTCTTTTCTTCACTTTTCTTCTCTCGTCTCCTCTTCTCTTCTCTCCTCTCTCTAGATCTGCTTTTCAATTTACCCCATTATGTGCCCATTATGCTTGCTAAAATATAAATGGATTAGAGGACGCAACGCGACATCACTGCAAGCGTGTGACGTCTAATCATGTCTTCTTGATTGGCAGGTGAGACACCTCCATACCACTACGGCACCCACTACTCGTCAGCCATGATTGTGGCATCGTATCTTATCAGAATGGAACCATTTAGTCAACATTTCCTACGTCTACAGGTAAAATTTTGTAGTGAGTTTCTTGTCGCAGAATGTGTTCACACGGTTTGACTTGCTGCGCGTAACATCGCAGAAGTAGACCACGATCCTACTTTTGCGTTTTGCACGCGAAGTCACAAGGCTAGGGGCGGAAATTCGGCGCGATTCCTCATTTCTTGCGACGTCGCAGCAAAAGTCGCTACGTGAGTCCGGACTTTTAGGATTAGCTCTGTTTGAAACATTTTACTTTCCACGTAGCGTTCTCAATTCATGTTTTAGTTGGAGACGTATTCTTCAGATGGCACAGGCATGCCGAACGCCAAGGCACTTCTAAATCAGATGCAGTGTTTTGCATGTATTAAATTGCGCTAATTTGGTACATGAACAAAGCCTAGAAGGATTAAATATGTTTTATAAAGTATCTTATTCCCAACAGCACTGTAATGGAAAAACATCGAAACAAGATTAAAAAATTTAAAAATGTGTGTATCTTTTCTAGGGAGGACATTTTGATCTTCCTGATCGATTATTCCATTCAATCAAAGACAGTTGGCTTTCAGCATCAGAGACTAACATCCACGACGTCAAGGAACTCATTCCCGAGTTTTTCTACTTGTCTGAATTTCTCACAAACCATAACAACTTTGATTTGGGTAAGTGGAATGGAAATAATACATGGGTTTCGAGAGGGACATCGTAAGGAATCGCCTGCTCTGCTAACTCGTTTATTAGACTTTGAACAAGAGCTAATTACAAGCTAAGCAAGTGTTCGTACTACAAGGCGGGATAGAATTAGGCCAACCAGAAAGACGTTCCTTAGTCGGAGTGGCTGTCAGAAGGAGTTCTTTACTCGACCATTTCCCTTACTCAGGGCTGTACTTTCCAATCAACACTGAGTCGTACCCCGAACTTGCCTCGCTAGTTTGTACAAAGACTAAAGAGTGTGCGAGTGTAACAAATATCGACAGTCCTTAAATAACAACTAAACTAGATTCGAAACTAGATCTAATTTCCTGTTTACATCACGTTTGTAGTCAAAGAGAAACCTTACGTTGGTCTGTTTGGGTTATAGTGAGAGAGAGTGCGTCACACAAGTCGAAACAATACACAAATCCTACAATCAAAACGGTCAAGGTTACAACACTTAAAATGCTTAACTAGTACATTACTCAAAAATATATTGATGTTAATAAATACATAATTATTGGAAATTTGTAGCGTAACACATGGGTTCACCCTCGCTCGTCTCTATATAACAGAGAAGAACACCGATCAAAATCAAGCGAAAAGATATGATATGGAAAAATTCCAAAATTTTGTTTGGGATTCCTTTGGTCAGGACGCGCGAAAGCCCGCGAAAACTTGCACTTGCACATGCGCAGTCGTTTTGCTGCGTTGTCACGGAGAGGAGTGAAAATTAATTACGAGTTTAAATGTATTGCCTTTCTTTCAAAGAAAGCTTTTTTTTCATGTTTGATTGGCTGATTTATTTTTAAAGTGAATGAGTGAATGGACGGATGGGAATGAATGCATAAGTGGAAGGGAAAAAAAGTCGCGCTTACACTCTTCAGGTGTTCATGAGAAGGAACTGTTTTCCACTTGTATTTCACAGAATTATATTAAAAGTAAATTTATGATTTGTTTGAATTATCGGTATTCAGGTACTAAGCAGAATGGAGACCCTTTAGGAGATGTAATTCTGCCACCCTGGGCTAAAGATGATCCAAGAGAATATATTCGACTTCACAGAAAGGTACGGGACTTATTGATATAACAACAACAACAACAACAACAACAACAACAACAACAACAACAACAACAACAACAACAACAACAACAACAACAGCAGCAGCAGCAGCAGCAGCAGCAGTCGAAACGAGGATGTGCAACGAAGGCCGCGCACTAACCAACTGTGTCATCCTTGCTCCTTAATATTGTCGAGTACAATGCATTTACATATATTTAATAAGATGGGTATTTGTTACCAATATTTGTTGCCATGTACGATGCATGCATATACATGCACGATGTGAAATTCATAGCGCTTTTATACCTTGTTCACTGATTAAATACCTTGGTTACTGGATCGCCGGCGCCCTGAACAAGGTCTTTCCAGCTGATATCAGATTGTAGATTCCAGAGTTTTCACAGCCATTTGCAAAGAGGGGTGAAGGGACCCATTTTCAGTAAGATCCAAAAGGCGCCAAAAAGCCAATCGTACTTATCGTATGCACATTTATATAGGACTAACATGATGTCTATATGATGTCTGTATGGTTACGGTTGCGGTACGGACATACGGTATGGTTACGGTTGCGGTACGGACATGCGGTATAGTTACAGTTGCGGTAGGGACATACGGTACCGTTACAACATATGGTAGGGTTGCGGAAGCGTCATTTCATGATTTCTCATGTCTCTACCTAGGCTCTAGAATGCGACTATGTTAGTGCACACCTCCACGAGTGGATAGACCTCATCTTTGGTTGCCGCCAGCAAGGTCAAGGGGCAATAGAATCCTACAATGTCTTCCATCACTTGTTTTACGAAGGCAATGTTGACATTCATGGCATTGATGATCAAGTGAAGAAATCAGCAACTATAGGATTTATAAACAACTTTGGACAGACTCCAAAACAGGTTGGTAGATGCTATAACTGGTTCCGGTGTGGGTACGGTTGTGGTAACTGACATACGGTACGGTTGTGGTTGCGGTAACTGACATACGGTACGGTTGTGGTTGCGGTAACTGACATACGGTACGGTTGTGGTTGCGGTAACTGACATACGGTACAGTTGTGGTTACGGTAACTGACATACGGTACGGTTGTGGTTGCGGTAACTGACATACGATACGGTTGTGGTTGCGGTAACTGACATACGGTACGGTTGTGATTGCGGTAACTGACATACGGTACGGTTGTGGTTTGCGGTATGGACACACACTTACGGTTGCGATACGGATATACAGTACGGTGGCGGTTCGGACATACAGTACGGTGGCGGTACGTAAGTCACGTACGTCGAGTCGTGTTAACCCAGAAAACGTATGGAATTCCATATATCTTTTCCCTCTTTTATCTCTTGTATTTTCTTAAAAGAATTCAAGCTATATGCTACGTTTCTACTGACATATCGGGAAACACTTCTTTCCTTTAAGAGATGTGTTTCCGTTTCCTTTCCCCTTTCCCATAAAATTTAGACAAACGAAAGAAGTAACTTTATTTGTTTGTTTTACCAGTTGTTCAAGAAGCCTCATCCTCAAAAGAAAGTCTTCCGTGCTGTGGAACCTGATTTACAACTTGGTGCAACTAGCACAGTCAATGTTGATAAACTCTTCTTTCATAACTTGTTAAATCTGGCTCCATCAGCACAGCCCGTCAAAGGTATGATATTATACAAAAGTTAACGAAACGCAACTAATAACACAACTTACGTTACTTCGTGAATTTCGTATGGGTGAAAAAAATACGGTTCGGACATACGTTACCGTTACGATTATGGTACGGACATACGGTACAGTTGCGGTAGGGACATACGGTACCGTTACCGTTATGGTACGGACATGCGGTATGGTTACGGGTGCGGTACGGACATACGGTATGATTGCGGTTGCGGTACGGACATGCGGTATAGTTACAGTTGCGGTAGGGACATACGGTAGCGTTGCGGTTACCGTACGGACATACGGTACGGTTGCGGTACCGACATACTGTATGGTTACGGTTGCGGTATGGACATACGGTATATCGCTCCAATTTACACCCTCTTTCTTTCTCCCTCCTTTCTTCGCATTTCTGTTTTGTCTTCCTTTCTGCCTTTGTTTTTCCTTCCTCTCTCTTTTTCTTTTACAGATTTTCCCATCTGTGGATGCCTCACCCGACCCCATCCTTTTTCACTTTTGAACCCACATAAAAATGTAATAAATTTTGTTATCCTGTTTGTTTTTATTTTATTTTAATTTATTTCTCTTTTACAGAGCTAAAAGGCCCTGTTGGACTCATCTATCAATCAGACAGAGGAATGCTGGCAGCCGTAGAGAGAAACAAGGTTGAAAACTGTTAATAATCACAGGAAACAAGATGTCAATTATATTCCCAGCTTGGATCAAACATGGACTTCCCTGGGTCCAACCAGGGAATCCCTGGGAATCTGTTCTATTTTTACAAGTTTGGGTATTACAGATGTCCAAAGTAAAATAGAACAGGTTCCCAGTTTAGACCCAGGGAAACCCCAAGTTGGGACTTGACATTTTTTCCAGTGGATGAACTCTTTCTTCGTGTACTGGAACAAACGGGCATTAATTCTTTGTTCGTTGTCTTTGTTCTATTGTTGACATGAATTCTTTGTTCGTTGTCTTTGTTCTATTGTTGACATGAATTCTTTGTTCGTTGTCTTTGTTCTATTGTTGACATGAATTCTTTGTTCGTTGTCTTTGTTCTATTGTTCTCACTTGAAGTCTTTTGTTTGTTTATTAAATTACGTCATATGTCTGGTACACGGAAAACGCCCCTATTAACGTTACTTTGTTGATTTAATCGACAAAATGATCTAAATCAATGATTTATTTTGTTGTTGTTCTGTTAGCTTTTGATTCCACCCAATTATAACCGCTACGTTGCTTGGGGCTTTGGTGACTTGAGCATGCGCACTGGATACTACGAAACCGATAAGGTATTTGATTATATATGGATCTTGCTCTTGGAATGATCACTGTAATGTTATGATGATGATAATGCATGTTGTTATTGATGATGATGATGATGGTGATACTGCTGATATTACATTATTATGATGATGCTGTTGGTGGTTGTCATGGTAATTGTGATTATTGGGGGTGGTCGTGGTGACAGTGATTATAGTGATGGTTATTTATCGATTTATCGTTACATATCAAATAGATTCTATTTTCCCGTGCATTTGTACTTTAATAGATGCACAAATGACATCAGAATGTTGAGAACAGAAAATTGCATCCCAAGTCGAAGTTGAGTGGCGTGACTCTCACCACATTTTGATGTCTTCTACAAAACATTTACATTTATTTAAGTACAGACGTAAAGACCAATGAAATGTACTTGTTTTGTATAATGTTTTAAAAAATCAACCAATCACAGTGCACGTATTATTTTTTGACGTCTACCATGTGCCAGTACTTAAATCACCAACAGTTCTCAACCAATTAGCGCGTGTGTAACGTACCAATAATTATAAATATCGAAATGTATTAAACAGTAATTTTTATTTATGTTTTTTGGTTTTGTTATTAAAGGTCATGAATGTTTATGAGAATTTCCACATTGGACAAGTATTGTGTGCTGCTTGTCCTGACTCACGAACACTAATCACAGGAGGAACAAGTTCAGTAAGTACTTAACGGATTTCAAACACGGCCGGATTGTAAGATCGTCTCTCGTACGTGGAGTCCAAATTTAAAGTCTGTTTGTATTAAGTCTGTATTAAGAATGATTCTTGTATATTCTGTTGCAGCTTGTCTGTGTATGGGACATAATTAAAGGAGGTGGACGAGACAAGAAGTCCCAGCTATTACTGCACGAGGTAGAGTAATAATAATAATAATAATAATAATTACGAATAATTAAACAGGATATAACCCATCAGTGTATAACACTGTTGTCCTTGGGGTCCTGTAAAGTAGTTGGTAGTTAATCTTCTTGTCCATTTGAAGTCTTGAATCAACAGAATGACTAAATATGAGTCGTGAAAGATCGAGATTTCATGTGAAATTATCTAGAGGCGATTTAAGTAAGGCGCGAGCTATTGGTATAAACGACACTTTTTCTCCGAATTCGTTCCTCGTTAAGTTGAAAATCCTGACAGTGATGGTGATGATGATGATGATGATGATGATGATGATGATACCTGACGTGTTTTATCGTCTTAGGTGCTGTACGGACATCAGTCATCTGTCACGTGTTTAGCGGTGTCAACGTGCTACCAACTCATTGTCAGTGGATCTGAGGTACAAATTAGGGTGTGGTTACTAATAAAGTAAAGTAAAGTAAAGCAACCATATTTTACGTAGATAACTCGTGACAGTTATTTGACTAACCGATAAACTTGAGGTCGACGGTGCGCTCATTTTACTCCCCTCTCTCCATCAGTGCTCCGTTTTAAGGGTATTTAAAGCTAATTAAAGCTACACGGAAAGGAAAGAAGTTGAAACTAGGATGTGAGGTCACTGGGGATCGAACTAGGGACCTTTCGCACCGAAGGCCGCGCACTTACCAACTGTGCCATCCTTGCTCCTTATAATTCACCTTGTTTTCATGTTACCCTCATCTGTATGCGACTCACGAATAACAGCTACCGAAGACCCTGTCTTATCAAAGACTCAGCAAGGATCTTTAATTGCTTTACATGTCCTCCCCCTCCCCTCCCCCTCCTCCCCAATCACCCAACCGTCCGCGCGCGCTTTGTATTTCCCTTTTTAAAATCATGAAGGAACGAACTTACATATTATCATTCTAGGATCAAACGTGTATCATTTGGGATTTGAGCAAACTAAGTTACGTACGACAATTGTCAGGACACGCTGCACCAATCACTGCCATAGCAATCAATGAACTGACGGTGAGTATTTATTTAATCTTCAGACGCTCAAGTAGAAAGACAAATATGCATGACAAACAGGCAGACAGAGAGACACAGACAGACAGACAGACAGTCTAGCAGAAAGACGATTAGTGGAATAGACATACAGACAGACAGACAATCAGACAGGTCAAACAGGTAGACAGCGGACAGATACAGAAAGACAGACAGTTGTGCAAGCAGACAGACAGACAGCTGGTTCAGCAGAGGTCCACAGTTTATGATATCCATTGATACTGATAATATCCATTGGTATAAAGCAGCCAGACAGTTAACGAACAGATAAAGAAAGATAGACAGGTGTGGAGGCGGGCAGACAGACGGACAGACAGACAGACAGACAGAAAGTAGAACATAGTTGGTCCAACGGAGGTTCCCAGATTTTTAATATACATTGTTATTGTAGGGTGATATAACGACCTGTGCTGGTACTTATCTTTACGTGTGGTCGGTGAATGGCCAATTGATAGTTAAAGATAATACTTCCCTACAGACCAACAACCACATACAGTGCTGTGCTATGTCAGAGGTAAGCACATTCAAACCATCGGTAAGTACTTGGTGTATGCAACACCAAGTGTATCACTAGACGATACATTCATTCATATACAATCTATTTAATACAATTGGTGTTGTATACAATTGGTAATGCATACACCAAGTACTTACCGAACCATTGATCGATCGTTCGTTCCTTTGTTTATCTTGGTTTGTTTGTGATGTAAATATAAGCAATGACTGGCACCAACTGTGTTCCAGATACCAGTGAACCCGTTCCCAAATATGCCGTTGTTTCACAAATAAACAATGCCCCTCCCCTCCGGGGAGGGGGAGGTACAATGCGCTCATAAGTTGTAAAATAAGTAGGAAACTGAATTTAATTAGGGTGGCCCATTTTGTCGAGGCGGTATCCAGATAGCCTGATTCTTCAAAAGTCCTGACCTAAAACTCAGGCTAGTATCCAGAGAGCACTGTAGGAACAACATGTAACGTTACGATTTAATGTTCACCTTTTTCTCAGCTCTCAGACTGGGACGAGGAAAATGTAATTCTCACAGGATCCCTCGATGGAGTAGTAAGGGTAAGTTTTAATGCAGTTTGATAAAATCAAATAATCAAATCCCATATTGCAGAGTCCGAAATAAAGACTCGCTTCCGGTGCAGTAAGGAAATCGGGCGCTCTGATTGGCTCGAAAGCGAGCCCTATTTCCCAACCTCTGACAACGGTCACGATATCCTAAGCTTATCGAACGGCTCATCACAACCCACTAAATACTTTTTTCAACATTGTTCAAGATGTGGGGTATTGAATTCTTTAATGAAGCCGAAAACGTAAAGAGTTACAGAAACAGAAAATCAATCAGCGAATTATCACCTGTCAAAGAAGACAAATCAGAGGACGAGTCAGACAAACAAGCTCAAGACGAGACCAAATCAGACAAGGATCCAGATAGCCAGGAAGAAGTTATTGAATCTGAAGTCCAGGAAGATTCCAAGGACAGTGCTCAGCAGTCGTCAGTAAATGACAGCGCAAATGAACCTGCTCCCACCTCCGACGAGGAGGGGAACAAAAATACAAGTAGCACAGGAAGAGCTCCTAAGCTTTCTCAACTTAGTCAAGACTCGTCTACTCTTGATGAAGAATATGTGATTATTGAAAACGAGAAAAAAGACTCCAAAGAAACAAAGCCTAAACCAGGTATGCGGGTTTTGGGGAACATCATGTACAATTGCAGTAAATAAGGGGGAGGAAGGACAAAGAAAAACCCTTGGCTGTCCATTTTTAGGATCCCTCTGCTCTTCCTCCCCTGTCCCCTCCAACCCCCTCGTCCGACCCTCCCTCCTACTTCCCTTTGTTCAACAACAGCAGCTGGTGTTTTAACGTTAGTAGTAGGCCAAAATGCCGCCCGCCGCCGGCGCTTCTCGAAAGCAGTGTAAGCTGTTAGGGCTGGTTTTCACGAGCGACGGCAGCAGAAGCGGAAGCAACATACGCAGACTCAGTCCTGCATTTCTCACCTAGATGTGAAATAAAGACAATGAACAATGTATATGAGTCTCCGTATGATCCTTCCCATTCTTCTTCCGTCGCTCGTGAATACCAGTCCTCAGTACAACGGTCCCTCTATCTAATCATATTTTTGTCATGTCTGGTCAGTTTGGCATCGTCGTTTAAAACTACGTCACCAGTTGACAATGCATACTTCATTTGAGAGAGAAGACAACGTAGCTCCTGCAGCGGTAACAGCTCTCTTGATATCCAAGTAAGTCAAACCAGTTAGTTATCCATGCACTTTTTATTTTTTTAGTCGGGCTACCTGTGGTAGACTTAGTCACATGTAGATCTGTGTTGCGGTCGTCAAACGAGGAAGTGTGCAAAATTTCCCAGATGGCCTTTGTAAGCAAGCTTTGTTACTCGGGCTTCCTGTGGTAGACCGAGTCTAGATCTTTGTTGCGGTCGTCAAACGAGGAAGTGTACAAAATTTCCCAGATGACCTTTGCAAGCAAGCTTTGTTGCTCGGGCTTCCTTGTAGCCCGAGTTAACGCTATTATAGCGTCTTATTGTGACAGATATGGAATGGTGTTTCCAAATAAGGAAAAGCCTTTGTGAGGTGTCCTTTGGGGAAATCTCTGGCTTTCCATGCGTTATTACTGGGAGGATCCAACTTGGTCTTTGAAATGGCGTTTTTCCCAACCCAGTTATTTTTAGAACGCGTTCCCACCAACTGCTACAACTTGTGAAAAACTATAGCAAATCAGCGCTTGTTACATTTGTTGACAAGGCACCAATTCCAATAGAGCAGATTGCGTATGAGTGTGAAACGGACCGCGCCGTGCCGTAACCGTGTCAGTGCCGTGATCTCTATAAAGACATTCGAAATTTCTGTCGTAACCGTGCCGTGCGGTGCCGTTTTCACAGTCATACGAAATCTACTCTATTCCCAATAGTTCTTCTTTTGTTGGTTGGCATTTGTAAGTATGACTTTTGTTGATTGTTTTTTAATTGATGATGATGATGATGATGGTGATGATGCCAGTGATGATGATGATGTCTATGCTCCTACTAACTGTTCCTTTGCTTGATTGTGTACCCCAGGGATCACCGCAAGTTATTTGTTGGCGATGGCAGAGGTCGAATACACAGCTGGTCTGTTACTGATACTGCTGGTGAGACAATAACTTGTATCGTATTGTTACAGTTAATGATATAAAGCGTTTATTACGTGAACAATTCCCTGACAGGTGACTCGATAATTTCGGTTTCTTTCACGTATTATTATTGTGGCCAAAAACAGATTCAATCCACTTTATTTATCTCCTGTGACGTCGATGCATATAACTAAATCTTTGTTTTTGTCTTTTAGGACGCATGCCCGCTGACCACTGGATTAAAGATGAAGGCGCAGAAGCATGTACGCAATGTGGGGTCCGCTTCACGTTTGCAGAGAGGCGACACCATTGTCGAGACTGTGGAAAGCTCTTTTGTGCCAAGTAAGGATAAGTTACTTCACTTTAACAGGGATTTTTTTCGAGTGAAGAGTAATATCTGACGAGCGGTAGTCACGAGCACTTGAAGTGTAGCGCAACGCAATTTTATTGTTATTGTGTACTGAATCCATTTCATTCCATCTTGTAAGTGGTGTTATGACGTCAAGAAGGTCAATGACAGTCAAGAAGGTCATACCTGTATATATCAGGCATTTGACAGTTATGCGGGTAGTTTGATGTCGTGCTGGTAGTTTTTGAAGACGTGGTTTTATTGATAACAAAGTAAAAATTGCAATTTAAAAGTTGGTTGTTTTGAAAGTCTCCTTGCTTTTTGCTTCGTTCGTTCAAACCATTTTCCTTTGTTTGTTTTTGTGTGTTTGTTTGTTTTTGTTTGTTGTTGTTATTGTTGGTGGTGGTAGTTTCACTCTTTTTCCCTTTGGCTCGCTTTTGGAGTTCGAAGTGTTGGTCTAGAGTATTTTATTCACTCTTTGTCTTTCCATCAATGTCCTACAGGTGTAGTAAATACGAGTCTTCTATTCAACGACTACGAATTTACAAACCCGTAGCGGGTATGCAGGAATTGTTTTGAAAAACTCAGGAAAGAGCAATCAAAGGGATTCACAATGTGAAGTACAAGTGTACACATTCTCATAAGCAGTGCTGTCTCGCTGGGGTTGCTTGTTGGTCCAAAGGGGAAAGGTGTATTGCACGTTCTTTTTCTACGTCATGGAGGGGGTTATCCCACGTTTACACACACAAGCCAATCGTGTATCATATCTATGATAATATTTCGTAGGGGGTATGCGTTCCGTCTTTAGTCTCAATTATCTCCAAGTAGAAATTGTTTTTAACTGAATACTTAATCAAGTAGATTGTTTTTCTCTGGGATTTTATTTCAGAAAGAAATAGATGTATTAGTGTAAATAATGGAAAGTAGTAACAGTACAATGGGGAATTTTAAAAGTCAAAATATCAAGCCATTTTAATTAGTAATATAAGATTTTCATTGCATCTAACTTGACTACAAAACATTCTACTCTTATACTTCTTTTACAATTGAATTTCTATACTGAAGATATAGAATATTAATCATGGGAATACCGGTGATGGATAAATGCCTCATATAGGAGCTGGTTAAGAAGTGTTCCTCTAGAACTTGATTTGGTGCCCTCACGATGTTCTTCTAGTAGACAAGTGGGATTTTTTGTATGTTCCACTTGTATTTGTTTTGTGACAATTGCATGTTAGTTAGTGTTATAACAGTTCTGGGTGTGTCACAATTTCCTTTGGGACCATCAAACGTATATGTTTTAAGTTGATTATGCAGAACGTAAGAGATTTTTTTGTGAGACCATCATGGGTTGATTAATCAGATTTTAATCCATTATCGTGGTTGTACCCCAGGGATTTACTCTAGAACCATCTAAAGTTCGACTTTGATTAGATGGTATTGCAGGGTCTACCACAGGGATTTGTTATGGGATCCTAATGCCCATTCAAAATAGCATTCAATAACATTGCAGGTTGTACCCCAAGGTTCTACTCAGGGGCCTTCAAAGGTCATTAAAATAGATTTTAATTTGACACCATATAGCAGGATGTACCACAGGAATTTGTCATAGGACCCAAATGCACATTCCCGAGGAGTCACCACCAGCTAACAGTACCGTAGTTCCGCAAAACCCCTTAATTTTTCCCAAATATTTTCAGTGTTAAAGTTTTTATTAATAATTTATTTGTAAAGTCATCAGAAGCAATTAATATAGATATTATCTTAAATATGCAAACATGTTAAATGTATTAATTTTGTACAGCAGCTAAAACCATTAGAACAGAATTTTTATTTTTTATTTGAAACAGCAGAATATGAACTGTGTTCGCATATTGTCATTGATTTTACATTCCAATGAATGGAAAAATCGCAAAATAAAAGACGTTAAATTGACAATTTAAAACTCGTTAACTCTTACTTGGGGGAGAGGGAGGGTTACAAGTCAGAGTAAACCTTATTTATAATTCATAAAGTGAACACCATGAAAATCATAATCATGACGGGGATCTTGAATTTCAACTAAAGATTTATCCTAATTTACATAAAATTTAACCTGGATTTTCTTTAACAAAAATTCATATTTTTTTAATTTTTTTTCAAAAACATGAAATTTCGTATGACGGTTTAAATCGGCTCAAACGCACGGGCTGATTTCAATGCAACCCCAGCCCTAGCGTTTGAACCTTTATCTAATTGATAAGCATTTGAGAAAATGTGACCAAATTTCAGGTGACATCCACACAAGCAATAATAATTTTGATGGCAAAGCTAAGGAGAAAAGGGCGAAGATATTTTGGGTCCGAATTCTGAGAAGTAGTGTTTGATTTGGAGCTCCAATGCAAGCTGCCTGCCTGTAATCGTTAGTTCCTCACTAAGCCCATCAAATCATCTCTCCAAAGGTAGAAAGTCTAACAAAGATGTTTTTAATGGCAAAATACACAAGACAAATACAATATAACTCATAATCTTTATTTTTGAAAAAATGAAAGCATAGAGGAAATCGAAAAGATTAATAGAATACTCTGAGAGCTCATGAATGGCAATGTTTGCCCGTCATTTGAAGCTAAATAATGAGATTCAAGGACTTTCATCAGCTGATCGAAAACAAGCATTTCGTGTAGGGTTTTGACGATATAAAATTTTAGCGTGATGTACGTCTATTTTTAGAAGTTGGGTTGCGTGACCTCGTGGTTCCTTGAATTATATCCAGATCAACACATTAATTATGAACCTGAACATAATTTACACGATGTATTGTGTCCTTGCTGATTCGTGGAGGTTCTACTGTTGAAAATATACTGAAGGCAATGACAGGAGATTTCTTTCATATCCCTTCTCAGTTTATAAGTCGAAAATATTTCTTTGGAAGGATGTCAACGAGAAAGAATTGTTTATATGGATCATTGCAAATTCACAAGACTTGTGTCGTGCTGTGGGGTCCGCGTCTAGTGTAGTATTTAATTGCACTTTCATTTCTACCATTTGCATTTGTCTTATCACATGAAAATCACGGCTTCGTAGCATCAGAATGTCGAATATACATGGAGATATACCAGCAAGTTTGGACTCACTGTTTCGGAACATCGGCAAGAATTGTGCCGAACAGGAAGAGACGACGATTGTGACAGATTTGAAGAGACGAATTCCGTTAAAGTCAAGTGATTTATATGGAGCCTTGACATCTCTCTACGAAGAGGGAGTTATAGCTGAGAATGATGGACTTGCTTTTCTTGAGCAAATGTTAAAAGAAAACAAGAAGTCCTTAAAACAAATAAAGGATTACAGGCAATCTCTGGGAACTCGTTTAAAAGGCGAACAGTTGATCGGTCGAGAGATGGATATTGAAGAACTTGAAAAGAATCTCTCTAACCCGGAAATGCATGTTGTGAATTTGTTCGGACCCGCAGGAGTAGGAAAGACAAGGCTGGCGAGGGAGATTGAGAAGACTAAGTTAATTGAGCAGGAAACTACCTTTTTAGTTGATTTAACAGCAGTAAAATCGATGTATAACTTTTATGTTTACCTTCTTTATAAGTTTAAATTAATCGCATATGCCACAAAGAACGAGCAAGAACAGTACGTACCGAAGTTCAAGAAGAGCAGCTTGCTCACTAACGAACGGAAAAGAATCCTGAAATTTCTTGAACAGCTCACTTCAAAAACTTTGTTGATCCTAGACAACATCGAGGAAGAACTACTAAAAAATGACGATGAATTCACTTTGTTCATAAACACCATTATGGATTCAACGGTAGCGCAAGGTGGAAGACTTAAAGTGATTCTTATTTCCACGGATAAAATTCACAAAGTTGCTGAATCTGTCCAGCCTCAATCTCTAAATCCACTGCCCGAGAAAATCTCAAAGGAGTTCATAACGTTTAATACGTTAGACGAAAGTGAAAAGGAACTGGAGGCCGCTTTGACTAAGATTGCTACACGTTGTAAGAAGCTCCCATACTTTCTCGAAGGTGCAAAACAAATGATGAGAAAGGGACGTTGCAGCCCAATAGAAGTGTTAGAAAAAATTGAGTCTCAAATTAGAAAACCGGGAGTTCTTGAAGAATATGCTTGTACCTGGGCATTGTTTGAGTCTCTTTCGGATCGCCTCAAACAGCTTGCAGTGAAGATTTCAGTACTTCAACGACCATTTTCACCATCTACCGCGATGAAAATTGCCGAGATTTCAGAGTATGATGCTGTGATTGATCTTGATTTTTTGGCCAAGTTTGAGATAATTGAAGAAATCCAAGCGGAAAAAGAAGAAGAAAAGAAAGAAGGAAGAGAAGAAAGTGGGAAACGACAATATGAGGTTCATAATTTATTCCGGGAATTTGTAACCTCTTCCTTTTTACCAAATAGCCATCCTTACCAGGAAACCTACAAAAGGGCAGAGCAAATGTTTGCAAAGCATTTTTCAGGTGAACTGAAATCACTTGCTAAAAATCTGGAGAAAGATTTCCTGAAAACTTTCAATGAAATGGAAAAGAACAGAGTAAGCCTTGATCTAATCCTTAAACAAGCAACTACCAATAAAGAAATTATTGAGCAGCTTCTTCCATCTGAGGATCATGAAGAAGCTTGCCGTGTAGTTATTCTTCTCGAGGCGTTGAAAGATATAAAGGAAAGAAGAGCATTGTTGAGGACATGGGCAGACGCCTTTGAAGAAGAAGGTACATCAAGCTAGTTCCTTCTTGAAATACACATTACAGCAATACTTTTATTTCATTTGTCCATTCACCTGCATCTCCTGATTTATTTCTCTGTACGCGTCCCATGCATTTTTTGCGAGCTGCCCTCTTCTTTCCACTTTCTCTTTCCTTTCTCCTTCCATCCTTTTCGTCCTTTCCCAGCTTTTTCTTGTCTTTTTTATCTTTCCCCTCTCACCTCTGTGTGTCTCTTTTCCAGAAAAATGGCTGTCAAGTGCTAACATGAGGTGTTGGCAAGCAATTCAACTTGCTGATATGGAAGGCACGAAAAATCCAGAGAAAATATTGCAACAAGCTAAAACATGTCTAGACAAAGCAACAAATGCTGCTTCCAATCCAGTTCAGCTGAAAGCTGGAAAAGCATTATTCTGGTTCTGTAGCGGAAAAATACTGTTCTTGAAAAGTGCAAATACTGACCAAAGGCAGAGCAAAGAAAAGCAGAACCTTATAAAAGAAGCTTTGGAGGATTTGGATGGAGCTCTGTCCATTTACAAAGAGCTATATGGTGATCACAGTATGACTGTAAGAATATTGAATCTCCAAGGCAACTGTTTTATGGAACTAGACGACACTGACTCAGCGGAGACAGTCTACCAAGAGGCATTGGATATGAAGATGCAACTCACTGGTAGCAAAAAACACTGCGAAATTGCGACGTTTTACAACCAGCTTGCACAAGTCCATGAAAAACGTGGATTGAAAGAACAACAAAAGTGGTATAGCTGGCTGCCAAATATAAAAAAGCCGATAAAGAAAGAGTATGAAGAGGCAGTTGGATGGCTACAGGAAGCTCTAGCTTTAGATAAAGAGCTCAATTTGAGTGATTCCCTTAGCTCTGCGACTTTCCACAGGAATCTGGCCAATGTTTTGCTTGGACTTGAACGATTCGACGAGGCATTAAAGCATGCTGAAGAATCCTGCAAACTAAGGAAGGAACTTCTCGGTGATCACCCAGAAACAGTGAGAATTCTCTTTTTGATAGGAGTAATCCACGAATGGAGAAAAGACAAAAAGGCTGCATTAAGAAGCTACGAAGAAGCGTTTGTAATGGAGGAATCTCTACCATCCGGCAATCACAGTGTTGTGAGAGTAAGACTGTGTGAGAGGTTCAAAAAAATGTGTGAAGTGTGCAAGGAGAAGAAAAAGCTGCAAGAATACAAACAACGAATCTCGATGTTACAAAACCTTGAAGAAGTCTTTGAAGAGGTAATAATATTTGCACGTGACCTCTGTTTCGTCTCTCGACAACCAGTACTGTGCGGGTATAAAAGTGTGTGATGTTACACTAGAGAAGGCAACTTTTGGAGCATGCAATATTGATGCACTGTGTTACAATTTTTAGCACAACGATCTTCGAACATTCACAATGTTTCCGTGCCATGTTAAACTGCGCTAATGTTTAACACAACAGTGTTCCGCTAAAAGTTTCTGTCTAGAGTAACGTCACTTTAAAGAAAAGTTTTAACATCAAATTTGAAGTTTTCCAGTGGGCAGAGAGTCAGTATACCTAACTAGTAAGTATACCAGGCCTCCTGGTTATACACGAAGCTTGGAAAACTCCTCTTGTCTCCACGTGCTTGCGTTTTAATTAAGATATGCTTTTTAGATCGAGGTGTAAGGATATAATGCATTTGCAATATTGGGTGCTTTAAATTACCAAGCTAATAGTTGAATGTCTTGTGTAATCACACTACAGGTAAACGAATCTTCAATAACGGCAACAGATGAAGCAAGATCAAGGTCAGCAGCCATAATTACTTTAGCGAATTTCAATTTCAATTTCAGTATTAATGTACTGAATATAATTTCTGTTTCAACAGGCCACAGGTTGAGGCACCAGAGGAGATGAAGAGCTCTCTAGAAATGAATTTTGAGGCGATTAAAGTATCAGTGTAAGTAGAACATAGAGTAACTTGAAACACAGTGTCGTTAGCAACTAGTAGGGGGTCCTACTAAGCAAAAGGTGCACGAATCACTTATGAAGAGAAGTAAGAAAGGAGGATATAGAGGGCTGCCTTTCACCTCCCCATCGCCCTTTCCCTCGGAGAAGTATAGTTAAATTCTTTGCGTTTCGTGTTTGGTAATGGTGCGCAGATGCCCTAAGTGAAACACAGAGAGGACAGACACAAATGATTATATAAAATATGTTCATTGATATTCCTTTTTTTTTGACAGCGATACAAATGGCGGTACCTACAATTTTCCAAGTCATGGACTTTTCCTCGACTTCCCTCCAGGATCTGTTGATAAACTTACTGAAATAACGGTTGAATTAGTCGATAAACTGGACTCTTTACCTTCTCCTGCTGGGTACATGGAAGCTGTTGTAAGCTTCATTGTGGAACTTGGGCCATTTGACGTAACCCTAAAAAAGCCTATTGTAGCTGAAGTGATGCACTCAGGGTGTGTTGACCTTGCCCACTATGAAAATAGAGTCCTTACTTTCAATAAGTCTACAGAGACCTGGGAAGAAGTACAAGGTATCAAATATGGTATTCGTTAAAAGTGGGCTTTTGTGCTGATAAGCTAAGCTAGGAATGTATGAAGCCGTAATAAAATACTGTACCCGTATTATTACTTTTCCTCCTTCTCCTTCTCCTTCTCCTTCTCCTTCTCCTTCTCCTTCTCCTTCTCCTTCTCCTTCTCCTTCTCCTTCTCCTTCTCCTTCTCCTTCTCCTTCTCCTTCTCCTTCTCCTTCTCCTTCTCCTCCTTCTCCTTCTCCTTCTCCTTCTCCTTCCTCTCCTTCCCCTTCCCCTTCCCCTTCCCTTCCCCTTCCCCTTCTCCTTCTCCTTCCCCTTCCCCTTCCCCTTCCCTTCCCCTTCCCCTTCTCCTTCCCCTTCCCCTTCTCCTTCTCCTTCTCCTTCTCCTTCTCCTTCTCCTTCTCCTTCTCCTTCTCCTTCTCCTTCTCCTTCGATCTCCTCCTCCTCCTTCATCTTCTCCTTTACTTTCATCTTCTCCCTTTTCTCCTCCTTCTCCTCCTCCTCTTTCTTCTTCTCCTTCTTCCCCTTCTCCTTCTCCTTCTGCTCCTGCTACTTTTCACTTCTGCCGCTTTATCTGTTTCTTCTTCCTTAAGCTCAATTCTCTAATTCTCTTCACTAGAGCAACATGCCTTGTATCTTCCACCTAGTTGTCTGGAAACACAGACCATTCAGTTACAGCTATCCAGGCTGAGTACTTTGGCAGTCATCAGTAGACTCATCACAGATACCTTTGAAGTCCCCCCAAGTGGGTGTAGGGTGAAGTCTTCTGTATGTGAGGATGTTACACTTGAATTTCCAGAAGGAGCTGTTGACAGAACGATCAAAGGAAGCTTGAAGGTTAGTGGTATTGACATAGTATATTAACAGTATAAGGTTGTAAAAAATACCTTTTATGAATGAGGCTTCAAAGAATAAGAAACTATGACAGCTGTCATGCAGATGGTTATTTTCATATCGAGGACGAAAGATTGCTAGAAATAAGTCCATAGTTAATTGACCATGAAATATGGTCATTGCTTGAGATATATGTAGTCTTAAATCTATGTATTTTGTCATAAAAAGTCATAAGTTTTATTTGGTGTTAGAATTCGCCGTCGAGCCTTGCATCCACCTTTCGTAACACGGCGGCAACTTGACTTTCTACACTTTTGAGGCCGCCTACGGGAGGTTTAAATCGTCTTTGACAGCAAAAAACATATAGTGGTTCTTCATCTACTGGCACTAACTCACCTATACCTCTAGACTGTTA
This sequence comes from Telmatactis stephensoni, assembly GCA_029948255.1. Classification (NCBI taxonomy): domain Eukaryota; kingdom Metazoa; phylum Cnidaria; class Anthozoa; order Actiniaria; family Isophelliidae; genus Telmatactis; species Telmatactis stephensoni. The sequence goes on from JALIZF010001806.1 coordinate 211,937, forward strand.
CCCTGGGCTCCAGGAGTTTATTATTCGCTTTCCTTAGAGAGCTTTTCTCTCGTCCGAACGTGACGATAAACCCCTGGAACCCAGGGTACTAGACTGTTAGACAATTACTTAGATTTTTTCTTCTTCTTTTTTTTTTCATTTTAATGAAAGGTATTACCAATACCGAAAGTCATCCCAACAGACATCGATGCTTATCCTTCTCCTATTGTTACTGTCAATGGCTTTGAAAACGTAAAACTCTCTAAGCCTGTAATGTTGAAACTTCCCCATCCATGCCCTGCCAAATATCCTGCAGTGGGCAAAATCTACGTGAAGTACCTCAGCGATGACGAATGGAAAGATATTACAGGGAATGTTTGTTTCAAAGAAGATGAATTGACGATTGAGCTGCAGATAGATCACTTTTCTACGTAAGTTCGATTTCAATTGTATTTGTGAACTGTACAAAGTAAAACCCCGATCTGATGTTGCATTTTGCATGGACGTCTTGCTATATAATTATTATTATATTGACAGTAAAATTCATTTTTTTCATTCTTTGTCCTTTTCCAGGATTTCGCTTATTGTAGGAAACACTGTTTCTTCTATAAGCAACTTCTATCAATGGCTGACTAGGCCGGTACCCCAAGAAGTATGCTTTGTAGCCCTTATAATTAGAACGAATACAATGGAAAGGATGGATCCGGATTCTGGCAGTATAAAACTTACTCTATGCTGCATGGCCAATCACATGATTGACGGAATGGCTGAACGACTGGCAAGTATGTATACCTTCCCAAAAATGCCGCCGGGACAAATGCATGGTCAATTTATTTTTTCTTTCTTATTTTGTGTGTGTTTGTGTGTGCATTTTTGTTGTTGTAGTTGTTTTTTTGTTTGTTTTGTTTTGTTTTTGCCGGGGCGAATGCATGGTCAATTAATTTTTTCTTCCTTATTTTGTGTGTGTTTGCCAGTGTGTATGCTTTTGTGTTGTTGTTGAAGTTGTTGTTTTGTTTTGTTTTTGCTTGTTTTGTTTGCATTGTTTTTGTTTGTTTTTTCGTCTTTCGGTTGTTCCTTACGTTTTCTGTATATTCATTCTTTTTACCTCTTCCTCTCTCTAAGCTTATTTTGACTCCACTATATAGTGTAATGAAAGACAAACGGGCATTGACGCTTGGACAGGTTGGTCAGCCAAGCCCACAATCATTATATTTATTGCGACAAACGGGATCTCAGTTGTTTATGATAAACCTAAATACGTAAACCCAAAAAACACTGTGTGGAAAAAGGGACTGTGTGCTCCCAACAAACGTATTACTGATTAAGCCAATCCAGAGGACGGTATAAGGCCGACCACACACAACTAGCTCGCTGAATGTGCACGATCATAATGGTAGAGACGTGCTTGCAAAATTTTAACTTCTGTTAATCCTTTGCCTTGATTCTCCTTGATTTTCATGTTAGAATTTTGTGGGAGATCTACGAACATGTACGAATGTAAATAGTACTGTTCAATAGTCCCCTAGCTTCACATGCAGTTCCCTACGCCATCTTGAAAGGTAGCCATGCCTCTGCATCGAAATGAGACGAACGGTGAGCGTGCAACGATAGATACCTTTTTTAACACCTAGGACAATTATTCACAGGTCTCTATCACCGTTCTCGATCGTCTCGCTTCGATGCAAAGGCATGGCTACCTTTCAAAATGGTGCAGAGAACTGTGAAAGGACCTACTGCGTAAGATTATACAAAATCCAATTTTGTCAGTACAGATATATTTGGAAAAGGTTTTCAACTGCTGGCTCTTGCAACAGGAAAAAGGATGTTTCTGGAGGAAACAGTTTACGTAAAAGTAGAGGATGGAAACTATATGGGTGCTCACGAAGTCGAACTTCAGTAAGTCCTACTTGTAATGTTGACATACATTGTCATTTTATCATTCATTCTATCATTCATTCATTCATTCATTCATTCATTCATTCATTCATTCATTCATTCATTCATTCATTCATTCATTCATTCATTCATTCATTCATTCATTCATTCATTCATTCAATCATTCATTCATTCATTCATTCATTCATTCATTCATCCGTTCATTCATTCATCAATTCATTCAATCATTCATTCATTCATTCAATCATTCGTCTATCATTTCACTCATGATTCATTCATTTACGATCATTTATATTTATTCAGATTTTTAGGTAATAAAGTTTCTGTACAACAGTTGATAGTGACCAAGTTAACAGAATCAGAACTGCCCTGGTTCTTCATAAAATTTTTCAAGAAATATTCAGACCAAACAGAATCGAACGATTCATTGGGAGAGCTTGTTATTGATGAATATCAGTTAGAACATTTAGAGCCGGTAAGAAATGGTACTGAAGACATAATGCCTAGTAAATTACACCTCATTTATACTTCTATACAGTAAAAACCCGCATATAAGAACCAGTGGATTAAGAACCACTAGGCTAAAATTTGCTTTATAAGCATCTGTTAAATAAGAACCACTTTAGCCTAAGAAGTTACACTGGTTCTTATATAAAAGGTTTCAACATTGATTTGGATTTATGTTCTTTTTTTTTGTTTTGTAAATGGTGAAAAAAATATAAGTTCAGGCTGAATGACCAAATTTTTACAAGATAAATGCTTTACAAATGTTTTAGGTGATGTATATACAATACAATATGTTATTATTTGTACTCAATAATAATAAGCAAATAATTTTTTTATACATATACAATACAAACATATAAATATACATATTGTTTTTGCCTTGTATATAAGAACCAGTTAAGAACCACCTTAGCCTAAATTCTCACTAAATACCAATTACATAAGAACCACTTTAGCCTAACCTCGAAAAACAGTGGTTCTTATATGCGGGTTTTTACTGTACTGTGGTCTGAAGCTACACCATACGGTACCCTGCCCGTACCATGCCATGCCATAGATTATAATATATACGCATTAATAGACCTTTTTACCGATACGGCCGCCATCTTGAATATGATCAATTTTAAGCAAAAATTATGGGATGCCCAGGGGCAAAACCTACTGATTTGACGTAAGTATGGAGAGAAATTGCAAATTAAGACAATGTTTTCTTTTTCGCGATGAAATGTTTTTCACCTGAAAAATATAGTAAGTACAAAGTTTCCGGCTTTATATGGATATATGAAGTTCGTGTGAAAACAACACATTTTACGAGGTAGTTTCTTGATGTGACTCTCCCAAGGATTCTCGTAATTAAAATCAGTTTGTCAACTAGGCATCCCATAATTTTAAGCAAAAATTATGGGATGCCTAGGGGGCAAAACCTACTGATTTGACGTAAGTATGGAGAGAAATTGCAAAGACAATGTTTTCTTTTTCGCGATGAAATGTTTTTCACCTGAAAAATATAGTAAGTACAAAGTTTCCGGCTTTATATGGATATATGAAGTTCGTGTGAAAACAACACATTTTACGAGGTAGTTTCTTGATGTGACTCTCCCAAGGATTCTCGTAATTAAAATCAGTTTGTCAACTAGGCATCCCATAATTTTAAGCAAAAATTATGGGATGCCTAGGGGGCAAAACCTACTGATTTGACGTAAGTATGGAGAGAAATTGCAAAGACAATGTTTTCTTTTTCGCGATGAAATGTTTTTCACCTGAAAAATATAGTAAGTACAAAGTTTCCGGCTTTATATGGATATATGAAGTTCGTGTGAAAACAACACATTTTACGAGGTAGTTTCTTGATGTGACTCTCCCAAGGATTCTCGTAATTAAAATCAGTTTGTCAACTAGGCATCCCATAATTTTAAGCAAAAATTATGGGATGCCTAGGGGGCAAAACCTACTGATTTGACGTAAGTATGGAGAGAAATTGCAAAGACAATGTTTTCTTTTAGGCGATGAAATGTTTTTCACCTGAAAAATATAGTAAGTACAAAGTTTCTGGCTTTATATGGATATATGAAGTTCGTGTGAAAACAACACATTTTACGAGGTAGTTTCTTGATATGACTCTCCCATGGATTCTCGTAATTAAAATCAGTTTGTCAACTAGGCATCCCATAATTTTTGCTTACAATTGATATATTCAAGATGGCGGCCGTATCGGTAAAAAGCACTATTATGTAAAACGAAACACTAGAATAACAACTAATAAAGCGTGTAAAAGTATGATTTATGTGATAACGTTTGTGTGCTGGAAGTTGTTTATGCATATGGTCTTTATTTTAGGTAAGAAGTTTGGATATTTCCACAAGTACCTCGGCTCCTATCGAAGGTAAAGACACCGAGTGTTTTTTGATTTCTAAATTTAAATATTTTTTTATTTATTTTATTTTATTTACTTTGCCAAAGGCAGGAACGCCGCTACAGCTTGAACCAATTACAGCGGGCCCATTAAATTACAATAACAAAAATGATTAAAATATACGTAAATTCAAAAACAACAGGTCACTGGTCTTGTAAGGTTTCTGCTTGAGTTACATGTTGGGCAGATGGTTTTCCATGCTCTTGGATCTTCAGGATCATACGTGTTGGTTAATACAAGTCTGTAGTACTTTTTTAAGGTGCCTTTGAAGCATTCCAAATTCATAGACAGTGACAGTTCTAGATCATTGGCCAGCGTGTTCCAGATTCTTGTGTCACTTGTGGTTCTGATGTAAAACGATCTTTGATACGACGTCGTCCTACAGGTTGTTGATGAAAATTGGGTGACATTGGACTTTGAGGTAGATCTAGTGGTCCTTCTTGCTTGACGGACTTCTGGAAGAACGTTGTGACTGACTTTGATGATGCCTTTGGCTGCTTTGAATAGAAATAACATATCTAAGTATTCGTGCCACAAGGTTAACGGTAGCAATAAAATATAATTTTTCGCAACAACGAAAGACATAAAGTATAAAATATAAAATGGGCATTTTTGTTCGAGTCACTCGCCTTAAAATGTGTATGTCTTCACAGCGCATTTTCAGTATCAACAACCGTTGAAAACCTGCCTAGTAAACGCTCAAACGAAATAAAGAAATTAGGCAAGCTATTTTCTTCTCACTTGTGCCATAAGTAAAACGGTTGCCGTTTTTGGTAGCCGAGCGATATGTAGACGACCATTATTCTAAGCGGAAAAATCTCACCACAGCAAACCAAATAACTTTCTTTACTCTAGGTTCGCAAGAAGTGTACTGTTTAAATAACAGTCCAAGAGGAATACTGGTAATCATTGAAAATGAAAGATTCAATTCTAAATGGCCGCCGCTTGAAGACCGCGAAGGTTCCGAAAAAGATGTAGAATCGCTGTCCAACGTTTTTTGCCGATATCTAGATTTTAAAATGAGATATATTCGCAACCAACAACGTTGCAACATGCTGCAACAGCTTCGAGAAATCTTAACAGAAGAGCAGAGTCACGACTGCTGTGTAGTTTGTGTTATGAGCCATGGTGTCAAAGACAGTTTCTTCGACATTGATGGAAGGAACGTGAAGGTGTCACAAATACAGTCTATCGTAAAGGAAGTATACGTAAAGAAGCCAAAGCTGATCTTTATCCAAGCATGTCGTAAGAAAGCTCCTGAAGCAGCAGAACCAAACCAAGAAGAAGATAACACTTTCAACGAAGCCTCATTGCCTTCTTTTCCAGAGGGAAAGACCTCTGAGGTACTGAACCCAGAGGACAGTAACATTCACCATTCAGCCTCACGGCCTGCCTCTCCAGAGGCTACTAACCTTGAGATTTTTCGCAACAACGAAAGACATAAAGTATCTGAAACATCTCAAGCTAATACTGATGGAATCAAGGAAGCTGATTTGCTCACATGTTTTTCTTGCTGTGAAAATTACGGGTCTTGGCGAAATGAAAAAAGAGGAGCATTTTTTATTCAAGCTTTAGTTAAGAAGTTTGAAGAGAAGGCTGATCAGATGGACGTTTTAAGTATGCTAACAGAAGTTAACAATGATGTTATGCAGAAGTGTGAGTCACTAAAAATGTCATCTATACAAGTTTGTGAGATTGTTTCAAGACTCAGGAAAAAATTATACTTTCGACCAACTAATAAGACATTATAAGACGTAGTAGACGTTGGAGTCATAATTCACTTTCCCGGAGTTTCCCAGAATTCATTACGATTTAATCGGCGCGCGCAGGCGGGGCTGGGGGAAAATAACACAGGGAGCCCAGACTCATAGCTAGGCTGTGGCTGAGAGACAGCGATGTTTATAAATCAAATTAATATTTCAAAAATTTATTCTGGACATTTTTTTACTATTAAATGTCTACATAAATACATCATCGGCCTGATATCGAAGCGATCTATGTCTAGAACTTCACTGCAATAAGCGCTATATAAATGCTTGCTTGATTGATTGATTGGGTTAAGCTTCAAGGCCTTGAAGTATGAAACACGTTTGTCATCCACCATAATGACAACAGTTTTTTTAATGTCCTTGTAAGAAGTAGGCAAATTCACGCCCCCTAATGCATAAATGACTGTTACAGTCAATTTGCAATCCAATTAAAATACGGCTACCTCATTGGTCGGATTCAATTCAAGCGCGAAATTTGAATTTATAAATCAAATTTCTTGGGATCAAAGCTGGTTTTCAGCACATCTTAATTTAAAAATCGCATTATCAAACACCATAAAAACTTCGTATGAAATTTAACGAAAACTGCTCGTGGGGAACATAGCTAAAATAAGTCTTTTCTCTCACTCGCTAACACTGAAACGTAACACGATACACTGAGCTGTCATTGCGTATTGTTTTCTGTACACAGAACAATGTAAAACTAGCTGGCCAAATAAACTACAATGACATAAATATGTTTCATAATTATTTGCCTAACGATAAATACAAAACATTCAATATGCAATGCAGGCATATTGTAGGGTTTTTTTGGCCTCTGACCCGCAATCAGAGACGAGGATTTTTATTTCCTTATCCAATTAGTATAATCGCGTGCTTTACATGCCATGCATTACTGGTGCCTACTTCTTACAAGGATCATTAAAATTAAAATATCTTAACCCCTGATGAGTAGTGTTAAACTGGATTTACCAACCCCACACTCAAATTCATGTGCTAGTTCAAGTATGAGCTCATATATCTATCCAGTCCACCCTTGACCACATTATTTCATTCGGTCCCCTGCCCTTCCTAGCAATAGAGTCCGATTACCCAACTACCTTCAACAATATTTACACATTTCTCATTAAAGCCGGTTGTTTTTTTTTTCGGTTTGGGCTCGACTTTTCAGGGTATTTCCGGTCTCCGGTCTGGAGCCGTGCACAGTTTTATTTATGGAGCCCGTTACAGCAGGACAACTAATAACCCGTTTCAAAACAGAGCACGACCTAGCTGTCATCGCGACGGGATCGTTTTTCAAATCCCGATGTTTTGCCAATAGACCTTTTTTGACCTTTTTAAAGAATATCTGATTTTAGTCAATTTGTCTGTCAGCAGCTATTAGTCGACATGCAAAATATTACCAGCGAATATACCAGTTTACTCAACTTTTTATTTCACTATGTGTCTCAATTGTTTGCTGTAAAGACTTCTAAAACGGCGTTTTTAACACAATAACAAATCGTGAATTTTTTCGTTCATGTTTCGGATGTTTTAAACAATAAAAGACGTTACGTGACCAACAAGGTCAATGGAACCTATCCGTTCCATGCAATGGTCTGCTTTAGAATTCCGTATTAAAATTCAGTACAAAAACCTCTCAAGATCTCTTGAATGCTTGAATGAGGAATACAATTGACTTGCTTCTACGTATGTTCGTTTAGCAACATGTAGGATGAGAAATTCGTAGATTCACAGCTCATAGGAAATACTCAGTTTATCCATGTTTATCGCGAGGGTTCTCTTTCAAGTACTCCATTTAGAGTTCGATATTTGGTCAAAGTATTGGAGATGAAGCTCAAACTAACAGCCCATTCTGAAGCTCTTATAAGTATAAAGGTATACCTGGAGTTAAAAGCTCCAAATTACATTGTGCTACTGCAGGAAAAGCCCGTCTCTGAAAGCTATTTTCTTTGTAGTCGGCCATCTTGCATTCCTAAAGTTCCTCGCTGGCGTTCACTACGGAGGTGATGAATGAAGGGCATTGTTTCTTACGTTCTTAACCAATCAGGAGTGCACACGTCACCGATTGCGCAAGAATGCTGCATTCTCGAGACGAAAAGAGGAAAAAAAAAAAAACAAAAAAAAAAAAACAAACATTTGCAGTTTATAACTCGTTCCCGGCCTAAAGGCCTGGGCACGAGTAAAAAGGTGGACACCATTATACCAAAGTATCCTGGTGTGTTTGCTATCTTCAACATTGGCCAACATTGTTTTGTCTTGTAGAGCAACTGATCGTTCAATCCTCTACAGATCATTTATTGCAAAAGATACTTTGAGGAAAACAGAGCAGAAATGAATTTTAGAGTCCTTCAAGTACCAGAAAAATAAATAGGATCTTGAGACGTTGTTCTGTGCTGACTAAAAATCATGGTAGACTCCATCATGTTCGACAGCAAAGTCTCCTGGTTAGTTTGTATATGTTCAACTTTGGCCAACATTGTCATCGAAGGATCTTTGCTATCTTATGCAATTTTATTCCCAAAAATACTGGAAGAATTTCAAGAAGGAAAAGCGAGAACAGGTAAATAACGGGTCTTTCTGTGTGTAAGTTCTTTGTGTTTCTCTTGAATTACGTAGTTTGTGTGTGCTACACACAGAACAAATAACACAGTTCCAAGCCGAGAATCCGTCGTCTGAGAAGTTAAGTCGTCTTCACGTACCGGGCATGAGCTGGCTTAGGGCCGATTCGCACTTGACAGACAAATGTTGTTCGGCCCGACCAAAAATGATATCAAGTTTGTCTCGGACAAAAAAGTTGTTTGACTTGTTCATTCGCACTGAACAGGCCGAAAGTTAATCTGTAATTGAAAATGTCAATCACGTCCTATTGGCGAAGAGTCTTTGAGGTTGATTGCCCTGATTACGAGCTTGCTGTTGCTCGTAATAATCGTATGGATCGAGCATTTGCGAGCCATAAAAGTTATAGTACTGAGGAGGATAAAACGACATGTTGAACACTCAACGGTGACCTCAGAACTGTATGTAATTCAATTCCCGCACTTAATATCAGTGTTATGAAGCAATTAGCAAGTTCTAGTGCGCACTAGCGCAAAGTTTGTTTGTTTAGACACAAATTCTGTCATCAAGACCGGAAACCAAGTGCGAATGCGTTTGTTCGACTTGAAAAAATTGTTCGGCCGGGCCGAAAACATCAAAAGCACCGATGGGGAGGTTTGGAGCCCTACAAACCTAGGACAAACGTCAAAATTTGACAGATTCGTCAATTATCACTTGCTAATTGCTTCATAACACTGATATTAAGTGCGGGAATTGAATTACATACAGTTCTGAGGTCACCGTTGAGTGTTCAACATGTCGTTTTATCCTCCTCAGTACTATAACTTTTATGGCTCGCAAATGCTCGATCCATACGATTATTACGAGCAACAGCAAGCTCGTAATCAGGGCAATCAACCTCAAAGACTCTTCGCCAATAGGACGTGATTGACATTTTCAATTACAGATTAACTTTCGGCCTGTTCAATTTCAAAATAGGGCTGCGCGGCCAACCTAATAATAGATTTAATCGGCTTATGACACCCTACAAAGGTCAGACAAACATTACTGAAAATTAGTAAGACGAAAGACAGAAAATTTGAAAATTTTGTCCTATAAATGGTCGCTACAAAGCAATGCTTTTGGGGAGAGTGTCGGAGTGACTCAATATATTCAGATCTGCTTCATTTAGAGCTTCAACAGCAATTTAGAAGAAGTTAAACCAATATTTTGACTAGCAATAAAGTCAATAATACAAGTGACTACTTTTCACGTTTGCCGCTTTGTTTTGGTAAACTGTGTAATTCTCAGGACAGCTGGTGAATTCAGAGCCAGGAAATTCGTAGTCTTCGGGCAAAATAACTAATTTTTCCTCCAATAAAATACCCTGTTTTTTGCTGCGGAGCGAGCGGAGCAGCTTACTATTTCAAACAAATTCAATCTCTTCTTGCGGGCTCCCTGTGTCGCACGATAATACTTTTTTGGACTATGTAGCGATGTATGAATTTTTGTGACGTAATCAATTGCGCCGCCACGCATCAGTGGTAGTCGTCGGCTGATATGCGAATTAAACCACGAGGTCATCCTCTTCTCGTCGCAAGTTGTGTCATGAAGGTACGTTCCCAAATTTATCATGTTTAATTCTACTATTTTCGCTCGTGGGAGTATTCATCAAGGTAATAATCGTTTCAGCGATATTTCTAGAGGAAGACAGTGTGCTTTTATGAGTCTTTCAGCTTTGTTATGTGCAAACTCGAGCCATATTTTGACGTGGACAACCGAAACAGTCGATGAAATTCTTCTCGAAGGAGATGCTATGTACTTAAAAGCTTTTGAAGAAGCCTCTATACCTGATGAAGAGACAATTTCTTTGAACTATCTACCCGATCGAGTCCTCTCTTCTACGATAAGAACATCCATGGAGAGACACCATACTATGGAATTGTGTCAACAAAATAAATCGCCCAACGAGGCACAAAATACGTCCAATGTGACAAATACTTATCAAAATAAATCGCCCAACGAGGCACAAAATTGTTACTGTTCTGACGATATTTTTAATATCAAGAGTTTATATTTCATAAGTTTTACCAATCACAGATTTTCATTTTAACATTTATAGTTTTATTTTATCATTATAGTATATATATCAAATCATTTATATTTTTCTAATAAATTGTTCTTATGATTTATTAATAAATATCAATCAAAAATTTCAAAAATTGTCAATTTTCTTTAATACAACTAATTAATAATTAATTTTCCATTGGTCCATTATCAGATTAGCAAAGTCGATCACGATGATAAAAATGTTATTGAATTTCGATCAAGTCCAAGCTTGCAGAAATGTTCAATTGCCGCAGCATTTTACTTTTGATAAAAACGACTAGTCCATAGAATATTACAGTAAATGTATGGCACATCCGGTCTATTTGTCTGACCAATATGTCCGACTGTAGTATTGTATTACAGCTTAATTAGCTTAGTTACGTCACGACCGCGCAGCCCTATTACGCGACCTAGTGGCGATGGCTTGTCTGCATTTTAAGCTTCTGTCAATCAAATTGTAACGACTAGAATTTGTAAAATTTTAGCTTTCTAAATTCAGAAACAAAACAAACATGAATTTATTGACAGAACATTTAGTATTTTCCGACTTTTGATGTAAATTTAAGCTTGCTTCAGGGAGAACGAATAGTCGGAGCTTTGATTGACGGTAGTCAAAACACTGAAAAAGCCATTCAAGTGTCGTCTGCAAAGGTCGCGTAATTTTGAAAACAGGTGTAACTTTATATCTGAATTGGTTTTAAAGCCTGAGAAACTCATTTTATTGTGTGTATGATTCAGAAAACGGATGAATATTTTAGATTTTTATACCTCGAGACGAAATTAGTTTTGCATATTTACAGTGCTACGCTTCGAACCGTGGCCACCACAAAGTCGGTGTTTGACATCTTTTTAACAACTTGGAGTGGTTTTCGTTAGAGTAATTTTCATAAACCCTTGAATTGAAATAAAAACTTAAAGTCAATGTGTAATAGTCAAATATAATGAGAGCAAAAGAGAATAGACTTTAATAGGGTCTACAAATGTGTTGGTTTAATATCTATTTGACGGGTTGATGACACCTCTAATCCGTGAAACAGATGTACTAGAGCGATAACACTAAAACCGTGAAATAACTTAGCAACTAAATAGAGACAAATAGTAGCAAAACCCTTTGTTTTCTATTGTTTCATTAGTACTATTTGTACTTTTTAGTTAGTACTTGTTTCACGGTTTTAGTGTTATCGCTCTAGTGAGTGTAATAGAGTGATTTTCACCGGACTGTGAAATAGTTACTAAGCTAATAGACACTAATAGACTCTGCACCCATTGTTTTCTTTTGTTGCAATACAACTATTAGACACTATTAAACACTGACTATTAGTAATTGTTTCACAGTCCGATGAAAATCACTCTACACGCCGCAATTTTTTCTCGCGCTGGCAGACAGACAGACAGACACAACTTTATTTTAACACGGTAATATAAAAATTAGGTACTACCTAATAGCGGAGCTCCCATTTAAATAAATAATAATAATTTTAAGTACTTTGTTTTATTTTGACGTTTTTGATTTTAATGAATTGGGCTTCCTGTGGTAATAGGCAATCAAAGAGATTGCATTTTGTTGTAAAAGTCGAAATAAAGATTATAGATCAAGCTTTTTAGCATTTGCTTTAGGGTTTGAAAAACTCTTGCCCTTCAGGCTTTCAAGCTCAGTCATCATAGTGATATTTATTCAGATTCAGTCAGATTTTATAATTGACTTTGTAGTAGTGGTTCAGAAATAGAATGCAAAAATCTCTCAAATGCAAACTGATTTCATTCACATAAATACTGAAACTGCATGATTTCAACATCCTACAATTAAACAATTAGACATATAAAATTGCAGAACATTATATTTAGATTTTTCTGTCAGTATTGTAGCATCTTGTTTTTGTACTATGTAGAACAGAATGACACAGATAAATAGTTGTCTTTACCCGAAACAAGAATTCTCTCTTCCAGGTTACACTAATCATGACTTTAGATGACATTGTAAAACAACTCAAAACAACTACTACCTAAAAGCAGAGCTCCAATTTCAATTTTAATATTTTTTTTATGTTCTTAATTCAAATGAATTGGGCTTCCTGTGGTAATTGCCCAATTGTAAAGGGCTTGAAAAAGTTGAAATAAAGATTATTTTAAAGAGCATTTGTTTTGGTTTGTTTATTGTATGGGCTTGTAAGCTCAGTGACCTTTATTACAGTATATTTTAATATTCAGATTCACTGTCAGATTTCATAATTGACTTTGTAGTGGTTCATAATTTTCAGAAATAGAAAGCAAAATCTCCAAAACCATTTTTTTAAATTGATACAAGTAATTAAACCTTTTCAACATCCTGAATATTACAGAACAACAAATCTTGATTTGTCTGTCTTCACTATATTTGTGACATCTTGTTTTTTGTGGTTGTTGTTGTTGTTTTGTTTTGTTATTTAATGTAGAATAGAATGACACACTAGCTAGGTGAATACTGTGCCTCCCACTTTTCTCTTCCAGATTACACTGATAATAAAAACTTAAAGTGATTATAAAACAGCTACTTGACATAACGACAAAACAAAGAATTAACCATTTTCAGTCTGCATTTAAGGTCTCATAGGGCTCACTGAGCGACTTCATGCCTAATTTTAAAAAACAACTCTAGTTTGCATGCAAAATTCCTTTTTTTCCTGTCAATTTTTTCATTAAATTCCAGACCCAAACTTGAGCTGTATTTACACATTAGTGGGGTTGAAATAAGTTCAAAATCATTTTTTTAAACTAATTTTATTATTATTAGTGCAAAAAGTTCACCGTAAAACAAAATGTCGTTGTACATTTCATGTACTTGATCTAGTGTTTGTTTTATAAACTTGGCCACAGTTCAACGTGCATAAAAGTTTATATTTTTTTTAGTCACCAATCCCAAATAAAAGATAAAAGATCAAATATAGGTACAAGCAACTTTTTGACATCATTTTCTGGCCAGGGTCTTTACCTTGAAGTGCTTTCCTTGTTGTCTTTAGAAGCATAGTCCTTGTTTCACGCTAAATGCAGACGATTCTTGATTTCGAACTTTGGCTAGATTTTTAAGCAGCTTTACTGAAGGCATCTTCACGAAACGAAGAATGCACAATCCTCAATGACTCATTCATTATGAGAAGCTTTTTGAAGCTACGAATCCAACTAAAAAGTCGTCCAACTTTGAAAATATCCTCTGTGTCTTTCGTCTTTCGAGCAGTTTTTGAAACGACACCAGGCCCGAAAAAAATTCAAACGTACGGTTTTTTTCGCTTTAACCTGTCAAGATTGGCACAGATTAATCATCATTAAAATAGCTAACTTTTTACGAGGTTTCGAGAATAATATTTTGAAGATTTGCAAGTTAAAACTGCAAGGAAACTTGTAAATTTTCAGTTTTCAAAGTGTCAGCGCGCGCGTCAAGTTGGCGCCAAAAAGCAATCAGCCAATCAGCATCGCGATGTACACGGACGGACGTATGTATGTACGGACGGACGGACGTACAGCCGTTGGGCTCCCTGTGTGTCCATGAAAAATCAACTCGATGGGTTACCATTTTTTCTTAGGTATGGTGCTCCGCTCGCGCGGGCCTTCGGCCCGCGCGGGAGCTCCGCTAAAAACATCAGCATATATATTTACAGAAAAAATAAATAAAAAAAAGTTTACATGTTTGCCGTGTGGGAATCCGATTTTGAACAAAAATTGTCAAGTCCTCTTTTGAATTGACTGAGTGAACTTGACTTTCTCAGTTCGACAGGAAATCCATTCCACAGTACAGAGCCGCTGTAACTGAAGCTTCGCTTGCAGTATTCTGTTCGCGGTTTAGGAATAGTAAGTTTGTTGTCAGAGTCCCTAAATATATAAGGAGCATTCTTAATGGTGAACAAGTCCTCTAGATAACTAGAAGTAAGAGCATTCCGGCAAAGATTTGTACACCATTATAGAAATATTGTTGAAGGGTAGAATGATGTTTCTAATGTATTCTAACCTATTGTGTTCTATTGTATTGTCGTTCTATAGAATTCAGCATATCTATTGTTTGAACAAAAGAAATTCCGATTCCGAATATATCGTGCATGGTATAGAGAAAAATTGCAGCGTCAATCATCACTCTGCAACATTCAGTACGAGCGTGCAATGTTGCAGAGAAAAACTCAATATTTTGAATTGAACTTTCTGCAACAATTTTTTTTCTACGAGACATCGTTGCCAGACATGATACACTCGGCAATTTCGCTCTCGCAACAAAATCCCTGAAATTGCATTGCAAGAGCGAGAAAGAATTGCAGCGTGTATCGCCGGCTGTAGAGTGATTGCAATATATAAACCCGTGAAATAGAAATTGAATGTTAGAGTGGTTTTCATTAACCCGTGAAACAAAGTGTATTAGTTAATTCTAAAACCGTAAACAAAGTGTACTAGTTGGAGTTTGATAACAAAAGAATTAGAGTGTAGTAGTGTATTTCACGGGTTTAGAGTGATGGCGCACTTAATCCGTGAAATAGATATTAGTCTAACAGACATTCGTAGACAGTATTTCCATTGTTTTCTCTTGTTTTGATTAGACTTTAGACACTGACTATTAGATTTTGTTTCACGGATTAGAGTGATGGCACTTAATCCGTGAAATAGATATTAGACTAACAGACATTAGTAGACACTATTTCTATTGTTTTCTTTTGTTTTGATTCGACTATTAGACACTGACTATTAGATTTTGTTTCATGGATTAAGTGCCATCACTCTATGAAAACAGCTCTAGTCGGTGCAATAGAGTGATTGCAAAAAAACCGTGAAATAAAAATTGAATGTCAGTGAGTTCAATAGACACAAAAGAAAACAATAGTGTCTACTAACTATTTCGCGTTTTTTTTTTTGTTTTTTTTTGCAATCACTCTAGTTTAATAGACACATAGAGTGATTTTCATCGGACTGTGAAATACTAACTAGCTATTAGTGTATAGCAGTCCAAATTCAACAAAAGAAAACAATGGAATTAGGGTCTACTAGTGTGTATTAGCTTAGTAACTATATATTTCACAGTCCGATGAACAATGGAAATAAGGTCTACTAGTGTCTATTAGTTTACACGCATTAATAAAATCCCTCCATGCAGGCGGAGTTCGTACATCGATGCACAAATTCCTCCAAACTCTGCCTGTCTATCGAACTGATTAAAGCGAAGCGCCGATATCTAATTGGTTAGCGGTATTCAAGTTGTCAAAAAGATGTCAAAAAGTAATCAAAAACTTTGTGGTAGAAGACAGGACTCGAATCGTAGCACCGTAATATTCAAATGAATGACCAATACTGCCAACGGTCTGTCTCAAACACGGCCAGTCTAAATCACGGAATCAACGAAATTAACGGAATCGATTGTATTCATATTTATAAACACATTCAGGACTTCGTATAGTAAAGGAAGGGCCGTAGCAAGCCTTGAAAAACTTGGGGAGGGGGGGCGGGGGACACAAAGTCACTATGCCTCACGTGGTGCATAATTAACGCACCCCCCCCCCCCCCCCCCAAGTTTTTCAAGGCTTGCTACGGCCCTTCCTTTACTATAGTCATTTGTTCACAGTGTTTTCTTGTTGTTCTTACCTTGCAGTTATGGTTGCATCACTATCTCTAGCGTTTTACTGCATTCTATCTCCTGTGTCAGCCAAGCTGTGCCTTCGCTTTGGATGTCGGGTAATAATGATAGGCAGTGGACTGACATGCGCACTAGGTCTTCTACTATCGTCGTTTGCTCCAAATCTCTACGTTCTTTACTTGTCGTACGGTTTTATGATAGGCTTCGCAATGTCTCTGGTTTATAACGCAGGCTTCCAAGTTATTCCATTGTACTTTAATAAACATCGGTCTCTTGCAACAGCCGTGATATCAATTGGTTTTTCTGCTGGACTTCTACTTTTGAGTCCTATTGTACAAGCACTTTTAGAACATTTTGGTTGGAGGAAAGCTCTACTGGTTATGTCTGCTATAAATGTGATACCTGTCATTCTGGGCTGTAGTATCACGAGAAAGACAACTTCACCTGAGGAAGATATGCAAACAAGACCAAGAGAACGCCCTAAATGCTCTAGCTGCCCTCAATTGCTGGGAATGTCTGTGTTTAAAGATCCCAAGTTTGTGATTCTTACACTTTCAATGATAGTCGCTGCACTGGGTCACTTCATGCCGCTGATGCATTTGGTAAATTGTGCCAACCCTTTTTCCTATGTCTTTTCTCTCTTCTGAATATTCAAGGCTACTGTCAAGTATCGTGATTCTGCTATCATTTTGATGTACAGAGAGACAGCGTTAGGGACTGTGCAATAATTAGCAGGAGGGGGGTCTAAAATGGGAGGGGGGCAACGTGTTAAATAGTGGACCTATGGAGAGGGGGTATATAATGTTTTAATTTCTTAATGCAAAGAAGGGGCCGGGGTGTTATCTTATTTAGCAATGAATATAATGACAACAAAGGTTTATTAACACATAGCATATTAACAGTATGTAAATGACCAATGGATTTCATCACATAAAGACCATTAAGTCTTGCGCCGGGCAGCTGAGATAGCAAAGGCAAAATGGAAGTTTTTCAATATATTTTCTGTGTTTTTGCACACTCGAAGTTGTCACTCCTGACTAAAATCCGCGCTCTTTGGAAGACTGGGACTAATTGCGTAAAAAATGAACTCTGACCATTGTGACGTAATTTGAGGGACAAACATCTTGTCACGACATAGAGAACTCAAAAAAAGAACACAAATAACCTATATCAAAGTATTAGATTTTATGGCAGGTGTTCACTAGTGTATGAAGCACCAACAACATGCAAAGATAACAAAAGCTCGCAGGGTTGAAGTTTGACTTGATTCCTCAAAATACGTCATCAATGCTGGTGCCACTCAGTTCTCTAAGGGTTCTCACAAATTTGTTAACAGGGTGCCCTAAAGGTGCTTTTTCTCTAACTTTGCGTTAGTTTTTCTCGGCCAAAAGAAATCGATTAGCTCCCTTTTTTAAATATTGTTGTAGAGGTATAGAACTTTTTAGAAAAATCCTTTGTAATGTGGGCTTATGGGAACTTTATGACGAAAGCCACTCTTAACTGCTATCTCAGCTTCGCCTAGTCCAGACCCAGGCCTCTTTTTACCCCGATCTGCTTCAATAAAACAGAGATGAAGAACTTGCATGCGCATGCGTTACACTATGAACCAATCAAACACCGTAAAATTTTGGTGTGACCTGGTTACAAAGCTATCGTTAAATATGGCTGCAGTTTACGAAGGGTTAGACGAAAATTCATCGAATTCATCGAAGTAGTTAAGGTGATATATAATTGTCTCGTAGCTAAGAAAAAACGAGTGGGTCACCGTGCTTGTTTTGGCAATATTGCACATCATAGACAATAAGGGTATTGTAGCGATTTCGCCTGAACATTTAATTTGATGCATTCAACTAATTCAATGATGTCTATCGGGTCTCGGAAATCCACAGACTCAGAGTTAACAGCATTTTAGTAGAAGAAGATAAAACAGTGAATTGTTTCGCAAGAAAGCCCATTTTAACCTCGATAAAGTGCGTGTTATCACATTTCTACAAATTTTAAAAAAGCTACTTTTGCGCTGAAACGTTCGATTTTGGACATTTTAGTGCTCAAATACGCACGAAAAACGTAATTTTTTTCATGTTCCTACCAATAACTTTTTTTACTTTTCAAACGTATTGTGTGAATCATTACAAAAAAGCAATTTTTGAAACCAAATTTTGAAATTAAAAATGGGGGTCATCGTGCTCGTTAGAGAGAGAGATTTTCAAAATTATCATCAAATTAATTTGGGGTAAAATCGGCACTTTTCCGAGAAGGTACTGGCGCGAGTTTTACAAAACTCCCTATTTATCGCAACAAAAATTGTAAAAATGTTTCAAATTGTGTTTTTAAGCATTTTTAGTCGTAGTTTTTTAGTCGTAATTTTGTGCTTTTTAAACCATGCGCGGTAGACGTGCGCGGTGCAAAACAGAGAAATCAGCTTAAGTATGCCTTCACTTGTACGAAGTACACGTTTTTACCCAAATTGGAGCAAATCCAAGCCCAAGGTCACACCAAAATTTTACGGTCATGCCGTATATCCGTATTAGCTGAATATTGAGGATGCCCACCCCGCCCCCAACCACCTCTCCACTCCCTGTGTTAATGCAAACTATCACCACAATATACATCACCTGCACTACTCCGACCTTAAGCTTGCACCAAGAACTCCATTTTAGACCTAAGTCATGTATGAATTTTTATCCATTTTTCAAAATCGTTATAGGCAAAATATGCGGAAGATCTTGGAATTTCAGGTCATCGTTCATCTTGGATGTACGTAGCGATTGGTAGTACTTCAATCATCTCCAGAGTACTTATAGGAAAATTGTGTGACACTGGTTGGATTTCCAATCCACGTATCTTTCAATATGGAGCTGTTATGTTAGCAATACCGAACCTTTTGCTGCCTTTTGCGAAGAACTTTACGCTTCTTATATTGTATTCTGTTGCATTTGCGATCGGTGAAGGCATGTATACAACACCCATGTACTGTATAATGAATAAGTCATATGCAGGAATGGGCTTTGGTTGGTTCGTCTTTGTGCATGTGATTCCTTTTTACGCAGGTCCAACACTTGCTGGTAAGATGTCTTTCATGCTTTATTGCAGCAACACAGGTGAAAAACAAATTGCGCATGCTCGAAAATTCGGCGGGAATTCGTGGACGCGTTCGTGTTTTCAAATAACACTACGGTGGATTCAGTTGTTTATTTGTATTATTTGACCAGGGAAAGAGAACATCTAAAGCAATGTTTTAGGAAAAAATAAGCACTAACTTTTCACTGACAGCCTAAACTTTCAAGATTTACTAAACCTCCAATGGTTTTATTTAAAACTTCCGAGTATGCGCAATGCGTTTTTCACAAGTATCTATTGCAAAATCTGCCTAATTAGTTCCTACTACTTGTTGTAATACATGATTTTAGAATCTCATTCGCCAGTAGTTTCCGCCATCGCTAATCCCGAAGGACGACCCTATTGCTTAAACGTCTACACTGAAAAATTTAACGTTTTAACGTCCTCGTATCCGAGAATAAGACGTGAAGGTCTAACTATTTGCAGATGCAATTGAAAAGGCAGTACCTTCCCAATTAGTTAAAGATCCTGAGCGTTGTTCCCGCTATGCCGGGGAATCGAACACCGACCTCCTGCAGGAAAGACTGGCGTTCAACCAAATGAGCCAACCGGACGGCGGTTAATTGTATCCATTGCGGAATGGTTTACCTCCTCTTCTGTATATTAGGTTATCCCTGGGGTGAGATCCATGAGATTTATGATTTTCTTATTTAGGGGTGGGGGGTGGGGTGGGCTTAGATTAAAATCTAAAAAAAGTCAGGTGAGAGGTGTAGACTCCCCTCCAGTTCTCCTTTTGAAAATTTTGAAAATGGCCCCTAATTAAGCTATCTGAATCTTATCCAGGTGGGTGTAGCGACCCATGAATTTTAACTCTTAAAGGTAACTATTCAAAAACAATGAATTCCTGTAAGGAGACTAAAATCTACTTCCTATGATCTCATTAGCCCTAAATTGTCTGTTTTGCTGTCAACAGGTTTCATAGCCGATATAAGTGGGTCCTATCATCTTGCTTTCTACACCGCTGGTGGTATCCTATTATTGTCTTCTTGTCTACCTGAATTCACAAGATGTGTCAAGGTAGAAGATAAAGCAGTCAATAAGTGCTTAGAGAGAGAAGAACTGGTTATTGTACTCGAAAGAGAAACTGTTTGCTAACAGGCTCGTACTGCATAGCTAGACAATAAAAACTATCAAATTTCACATTGTCCAACTTCTATACGACTCCCAAATATTGCCGCAAGCATTCAGGCACCTCATTTGCACCGTTGAGCGCAATACAGAGTCCATCCCCGAAAGAGATATACGATATTGCAGATTTAGGGTCTATTCCCCCTCCTTCCCCCCTCCCCCTTGGCATCAGATACCTATACAAAAGAGAGAGAGAGAGAGAGAGAGAGAGAGAGAGAGAGAGAGAGAGAGAGAGAGAGAGAGAGAGAGAGAGAGAGAGAGAGAATAAGTGAAGAGGTGTTGTCCAACGATGTACTCCCAGTAAAAGGATCCTTCAGGATTCACAGTCTGCACTTCATAGAAATATCTTGAATAAAGTTAAAAGAGAAGGCAGGCAACTTCTAATGTTTTTGATGACGTATTTTGTGAATTGTTACAGTCATCAGTCAATCGGAATTTTAGAGAAAATTAGACAAGGCAGCAAAACTGAAAAAGTCGATCGCAAAAAGTGCAGAAGGCATTTTTAGTGCAGGCATATCGTGCACAAAAAGTGCAGAATTGTTCAGTTTTTTGCTACAAGCATGAAAATTGGCACAATGATAGAAGACAACATGCTGAACTCAACCTGCAGGAGGTCGGTGTTCGATTCCCCGGCATAGCGGGAACAACGCTCAGGATCTTTAACTAATTGGGAAGGTACTGCCTTTTCAATTGCATCTACATTCGGCGTACTCGTCTCCCATGGTTTGCGTTCGTAAAAAGGACGGGTCCCTGAGACTTTGTATTGATTTCCGTCGACTAAATGAAAAGATTGTGGCAGACAGACACCCTCTCCCTCGTATCCAGACAGTACTGGAAAACCTGGGAGGGAACAACTGGTTTTCTCTTCTTGACCAAGGCAAAGCCTACCATCAAGGGTTTATTCATCCCAACTCCAGACATCTCACAGCTTTTATAACACCCTGGGGCCTTTACGAGTGGGTGCGCGTCCCATTCGGACTCTCAAACGCACCTGCGGAGTTCCAAAGGTTTATGGAACACTGTCTTGAAGGTCTTCGTGACGACATATGCATTCCATATCTGGACGATGTAATTGTCTTTAGCAAAACCTTCGAGGAACACGTGGACCACATTCGTCAAGTCCTCCAGCGGTTAAGACAACACGGTGTGAAGTTGAAAGCTAAGAAGTGTGAACTGTTTAAACACCGAGTTCGGTATCTCGGTCAGATCGTTTCGGCAGATGGATACGCCCCCGACCCAGAAAATACCCAGGCAGTATCAGTACTAAAGGACAAGCAACCAAAAACAGTTGGTGAACTACGACGCTTACTAGGACTGATCGGTTACTATAGGCGGTACATACAAGATTTTGCAAGAATAGCTAAGCCTTTATTCGACCTATTGACTGCATCGCCCACTACTAGTAAAGCCAAGAAGCAAGGTCAACTACCCTCTAGCCACCCTATTTCTTGGCAGGAAAACCATCAGGAAACATTGGAACACCTTTTAAACTGCATTGCTTCCCCACCTGTGATGGCGTATCCAGATCACACAAAGGAGTTCGTGCTACACACCGATGCCTCTAAGGATGGCCTAGGTGCTGTTCTCTATCAACGTCAGAACGGCGAAATGCGAGTGATTGGCTACGGGTCCAGATCCCTAACTCCGGCTGAAAAGAACTACCACATGCACTCCGGTAAGCTTGAGTTCTTGGCGCTTAAGTGGGCAGTGTGTGAACGTTTCAAAGACCATCTGTATTACGCACGCCATTTCACAATCTACACCGACAACAACCCTCTTACTTATATCTTAACGAGTGCCAAGCTTAACGCCACTGGGTTACGATGGGTTGCAGAGTTGGCCGATTTCAACTTTACAATAAAGTACCGTCCCGGAAAGGCTAACATAGATGCCGATTGCTTGTCGAGGATCCCAGGGGACTTCGAGCAGTTTATGTTAAGTTGTACAAAGGTGGTGTCACATGACGAACTTAGCGCGACTATAACAGCAATTTCCGCCACTAACGAAGAATGCATCTGGATAGCTGCCATATCGGACGACTCCAACATCCTAGAAGAGGGCCATGAGTACTCCACAAGCAACTCACCGACTGACACAGTTACTTGTATTGACATCAAGAAAGCTCAAGCTTCAGACCAAACATAAGGATTGCCCAAACCGTAGTAGGTGAAGACAGTTGGTGGTCTGCGATTCCGTACAGGGCGATCAGAATGCTGTTCTGGATGCACAGGTATCTCTTCCCCTCCCACGTCGTTCTGAGGAGGCATGTTTGCATCCTCCAGGTTGCTGGGATTGGTGGACTCGGTAGACTCTGTTGCGGGGTTGAAGTCAGCCACTTCCAACTCAGTAGGTTCACCTGAGGGACCAGCCGGAGTCATTCCATTGTGGTTGGTAATTGTAAAAGTTGGAAGGTCTTCCTCTTCTTCATCATCTGATGAGTCACTATGGCTGTCTCTGGGGAAAGGTGTTGGCGGTCGGTGAGAGCCAATTTTTCAATTGTTTTTATGTCACGCGAGTGCAAGAGACAAGTTGTTAATCGGTTGAGTGTCACGTGTGAAGACCCTCCCTAGATTCTCTAGATTATTCAGAGCATTGTAGTAGTTTTAGGAATATCGCTCAGCATACGAGTCAGTAAAAGTGAAGCTGTTCAATCGTCGTGTTGTTTCTGCCGGTAACACATGACTCAGATTCCGACTGCTAGGATGTGAACACCCCCTTATATAGGGAACGTGAAGTACAGTGGAATAATAGAGAGTTGTCTACTTTTTGTAAAAAAACAACAGCTTATTTGCATATTCGGCCGATGATTGTCACGGTGATTAAACCTGATCTCCCTATTGTACTCGGCGAACAAAGGTTAGTTTACCAAGGCCAAAGTTAATTAACTTTGCCAAGGCTCAACCCATACGGCAGAAAATCAGAGTTGTTGGTCATGAGAAAAGATTCATAAAAGTTGATAATCAACGCGTGACCGACTGCTGTATTGATATGATATAGCTATCTTCAACATTGGCCAACTTGTTTTGTCTTGTAGAGCAACTGATGGTTCAATCCTCTATGATCTACAGATTTATTGCAAAAGAAACTTTGAGGAAAACAGAGCAAAAATTAATTTTAATTTAGAGTCATTCAAGTACCAGAATAATAAATAGGATATTGAGCCCGGATATTGAGATACTGTGCTTGTTCTATGCTGCAAAGCATACTTACATGGTAGACTCCATCATGTTCGACAACAAAGTCTCCTGGTTAGTTTGCACATGTTCCTGTTTGGCCAACATTGTCATCGAAGGTTCTTTGCTATCTTATGCAATTTTATTCCCAAAAATACTGGAAGAATTTCAAGAAGGAAAAGCGAGAACAGGTAAATAACGGGTCTTTCTGTGTGTAAGTTCTTTGTGTTTCTATTGAATTTGTATAGGAAATCGCACGATCTTGAGTACAATTCGGAATTAATAGGTACGAGTAATGTTTTGAAAGTTCTCAAAATAGGACGAGCCTTTAGGCGAGTCCTATTTGAGAGTTTTCAAAACATTACGAGTAACTATTAATTCTGAATTGTACGAGAAGATCGTGCGATTTTTTATTTATAATACACTATCGTTGCCATAGCGACTTAATAGGTACTCTACAGAGTACAATTAACGATATAATTGTACTCCTCTCGTCCAATCAGAATCGAGTAATTTTGTATAGTGTATTATAACGTAGTTAATGTGTGCTACACACAGAACAAATAACACAGTTCCAAGCCGAGAATCCGTCGTCTGAGAAGTTAAGTCGTCTTCACGTACCGGGCATGAGCTGGCTTACATGTAACTTTATATCTGAATTGGTTTTAAAGCCTGAGAAACTCATTTTATTGTGTGTGTGTGATTCAGAAAACGGATGAATATTTTAGATTTTTATACCTCGAGACGGAATTGATAGAAATTAGTTTTGCATATTTACAGTGTTACGCTTCGAACCGTGGCCACCACAAAGTCGGTGTTTGACATCTTTTTAACAACTTGGAGTGGTTTTCGTTAGAGTAATTTTCATAAACCCTTGAATTGAAATAAAAACTTAAAGTCAATGTGTAATAGTCAAATATAATGAGAGCAAAAGAGAACAATAGACTTTAATAGGGTCTACAAATGTGTTGGTTTAATATCTATTTGACGGGTTGATGACACCTCTAATCCGTGAAACAGATGTACTAGAGCGATAACACTAAAACCGTGAAATAACTTAGCAACTAAATAGAGACAAATAGTAGCAAAACCCTTTGTTTTCTATTGTTTCATTAGTACTATTTGTACTTTTTAGTTAGTACTTGTTTCACGGTTTTAGCCGTTATCGCTCTAGTGAGTGTAATAGAGTGATTTTCACCGTACTGTGAAATAGTTACTAAGCTAATAGACACTAATAGACTCTGCACCCATCGTTTTCTTTTGTTGCAATACAACTATTAGACACTATTAAACACTGACTATTAGTAATTGTTTCACAGTCCGATGAAAATCACTCTACACGCCGCAATTTTTTCTCGCGCAGACAGACAGACACCGCAACTTTATTTTAACACGGTAAAAACATCAGCATATATATTTACAGAAAAGATAAATAAAAACTAGTTTACATGTTTGCCGTGTGGGAATCCGATTTTGAACAAAAATTGTCAAGTCCTCTTTTGAATTGACTGAGTGAACTTGACTTTCTCAGTTCGACAGGAAATCCATTCCACAGTACAGAGCCGCTGTAACTGAAGCTTCGCTTGCAGTATTCTGTTCGCGGTTTAGGAATAGTAAATTTGTTTTCAGAGTCCCTAAATATATAAGGAGCACTCTTAATGGTGAACAAGTCCTCTAGATAACTAGGAGTAAGAGCATTCAAAGATTTGTACACCATTATAGCTTTCTGTTTGCTCCTTTTAACTTGCAGTTTTTCAAAACCAAGCTGTTTGAGTAATAACTAAAGTCAGAGCTAGTGTCATAACCAGGGCAGGTAATAATTCTAGCTGCGCGATTTTGTAGTTTTTGCAATTTATCGCTCAATACTCCAGTTTCGAGTTCATTTTGCTCACCATTAGCCTCAATGCCGCGTAATATATTCTTTTGTGTTCAAGTCATTACACCTGTTTTTCAAAATTACGCGACCTTTGCAGACGACACTTGAATGGCTTTTTCAGTGTTTTGACTACCGTCAATCAAAGCTCCGACTATTCGTTCTCCCTGAAGCAAGCTTAAATTTACATCAAAAGTCGGAAAATACTAAATGTTCTGTCAATAAATTCATGTTTGTTTTGTTTCTGAATTTAGAAAGCTAAAATTTTACAAATTCTAGTCGTTACAATTTGATTGACAGAAGCTTAAAATGCAGACAAGCCATCGCCACTAGGTCGCGTAATTTTGAAATTGGGTGTAACCCTTGGGAATAAATGGAATGTACACAAATGAACAAAACAAAGCTTTAGAATTCCTCTGGGGTTTGCTTGATTTCTTTGAATATCTCACATCTACTCGAGGCTAACGGTGAGCAACACAGAACTCGAAACTGGAGTAATACTGAGAAAGCCCATCCCATACAGAACCATATGATGCTCGATATATTGAATAGAAATATTGTTGAAGGGTAGAATTATGTATTCTAATGTATTCTAACCTATTGTGCTCTACTGTATTGTCGTCTATAGAATTCAGCATATCTATTGTTTGAACAAAAGAAATTCCGATTCCCAATATATCGTGCATGGTATAGAGAAAAATTGCAGCGTCAATCATCACTCTGCAACATTCAGTACGAGCGTACATGTATGTTGCAGAGAAAAACTCAATATTTTGAATTGAACTTTCTGCAACAATTTTTTTTAAGAGACATCGTTGCCAGACATGATACACTCGGCAATTTCGCTCTCGCAACAAAATCCCTGAAATTGCATTGCAAGCGCGAGAAAGAGTTGCAGCGTGTATCGCCGGCTGTAGAGTGATTGCAATATATAAACCCGTGAAATAAAAATTGAATGTTAGAGTGGTTTTCATTAACCCGTGAAACAAAGTGTATTAGTTAATTCTAAAACCGTAAACAAAGTGTACTAGTTGGAGTTTGATAACAAAAGAATTAGAGTGCAGTAGTGTATTTCAAGGGTTTAGAGTGATGGCGGACTTAATCCGTGAAATAGATATTAGTCTAAACAGACATTCGTGGACATACAGTATTTCCATTGTTTTCTTTTGTTTTGATTAGACTATTAGACACTGACTATTAGATTTTGTTTCACGGATTAAGTGCCATCACTCTATGAAAACAGCTCTAGTCGGTGCAATAGAGTGATTGCAAAAAAAACCGTGAAATAAAAATTGAATGTCAGTGAGTTCAATAGACACAAAAGAAAGCAATAGTGTGTACTAACTAATTCGCGTTTTTTGTTGTTGTAATCACTCTAGTTTAATAGACACATAGAGTGATTTTCATCGGACTGTGAAATAAAAACTAGCTATTAGTGCGTAGTAGTCGAACCTCAGCAAAAGGAAACAATGGGATTAGGGTCTACTAGTGTGTATTAGCTTAGTAACTATTTCACAGTCCGATGAACAATGGAAATAAGGTCTACTAGTGTCTATTAGTTTACACGCATTAGTGATTTTCATCGGACTGTGAAATAGTTACTAAGCTAATACACACTAGTAGATTCCGCACCCATTGTTTTCTTTTGTTGCAATACAACTATTAGACACTACTAAACACTGACTATTAGTAATTGTTTCACAGTCCGATGAAAATCACTCTAATAAAATCCCTCCAGGCGGAGTTCGTACATAATACATCGATGCACAAATTCCTCCAAACTCTGTCTGTCTATCGAACTGATTAAAGCGAAGCGCCGATATCTAATTGGTTAGCGGTATTCAAGTCCTCCCTCTCCCTCCCCCTCCCCTTTCGCCCTGGGTCCCCGAGGATGAGACAGGACTCGAATCGTAGCACCGTAATATTCAAATGAATGACCAATACTGCCAACGGTCTGTCTCAAACACGGCCAGTCTAAATCACGGAATCAACGAAATTAACGGAATCGATTGTATTCATATTTATAAACACATTCAGGACTTCGTATAGTAAAGGAAGGGCCGTAGCAAGCCTTGAAAAACTTGGGGAGGGGGGGGCGGGGGACACAAAGTCACTATGCCTCACGTGGTGCATAATTGACTTTGTGTCCCCGCCCCCTCCCCTCCCCAAGTTTTTCAAGGCTTGCTACGGCCCTTCCTTTACTATAGTCATTTGTTCACAGTGTTTTCTTGTTGTTCTTACCTTGCAGTTATGGTTGCATCACTATCTCTAGCGTTTTACTGCATTCTATCTCCTGTGTCAGCCAAGCTGTGCCTTCGCTTTGGATGTCGGGTAATAATGATAGGCAGTGGACTGACATGCGCACTAGGTCTTCTACTATCGTCGTTTGCTCCAAATCTCTACGTTCTTTACTTGTCGTACGGTTTTATGATAGGATTCGCAATGTCTCTGGTTTATAACGCTGGCTTCCAAGTTATTCCATTGTACTTTAATAAACATCGGTCTCTTGCAACAGCCATGGTATCAATTGGTTTTTCTGCTGGACTTCTACTTTTGAGTCCTATTGTACAAGCACTTTTAGAACATTTTGGTTGGAGGAAAGCTCTACTGGTTATTTCTGCTATAAATGTGATACCTGCCATTCTGGGCTGTAGCATCACGAGAAAGACAAATTTACCCGAGGAAGATATGCAAACAAGACCAAAATGCTCTAGCTGCCCTCAATTGCTGGGAATGTCTGTGTTTAAAGATCCCAAGTTTGTGATTCTTACACTTTCAATGATAGTCGCTGCACTGGGTCACTTCATGCCGCTGATGCATTTGGTAAATTGTGCCAACCCTTTTTCCTATGTCTTTTCTCTCAGCTTCTCTCTTCTGAATATTCAAGTTTACTGTCAAGTATCGTGATTCTGCTATCATTTTGATGTACAGAGAGACAGCGTTAGGGACTGTGCAATAATTAGCAGGAGGGGAGTTCTAAAGTTTGAGGGGGGGGGGGGAGAAACGTGTTAAATAATGGACCAGGAGAGGGGGGATATCTTAATTTCGTAATGGAAAAAAGGGGGGTGTTAATCTAATTCACGGATGTATATAATGACAACAAAGGTTTATTAATACATAGCATATTAACAGTATGTGAAAGACCAATGGATTTCATCATATCAAGACCATTAAGTCTTGGCCGGGCAGCTGAGATAGCAAAGGCAAAATGGAAGTTTTTCAATATATTTTTTGTGTTTTTGCACCCTCGAAGTTGTCACTCCTGACTAAAATCCGCGCTCTTTGGAAGACTGGGACTAATTGCGTAAAAAATGAACTCTGACCATTGTGACGTAATTTGAGGGACAAACATCTTGTCACGACATAGAAAACTCAAAGAAATAACACAAATATCCTATATCAAAGTATTAGATTTTGTGGCAGGTGCTCACTAGTGTATGAAGCACCAACATACAAAGATAACAAAAGCTCGCAGTGTGGAAGTTTGACTTGATTCCTTAAAGTCCTTATGACACATAATTTTTTATTTTCAAACTTAGTTATTTTTAGAGAGCATAGTGAAGATCTTTTAACCCGGGTTTTCCTTACCTCGTATTTTCTGAGATATGAAGGTTTCAAATGTCAAAATGCAAATTTGATGACGTAAGAGGAGGCAACACTGCAAACTTCTAGCTCATGGGTTTTACAAAAAGAGGACTTCAATTCGAGAGCCAGATTTTTCACTAAACAACAGGCTTTGCCAATGGAAATGAGTTACAAATGGAAAAATACAAGTAATTTATATTCTCTTGTTTTTGTATAATAGATGATTACTCCTCTTACGTCATCACATTTGCATTTTGAAATTTGAAACCTTTATATCTCAGAAAATATGGAGTGAGGAAAAACAAGATTAAAAGATCTTTACTATGCTTTCTATCAAGAACTGAGTTTGAAAATAAAATATTATCCGTCATAGGGACTTTAAAATACGTCATCAATGCTAGTCTCCTTCGCAGCCGTTATTAGGGTCGAGTTCTCTATGACCACAGGGAACCCGACCCTAATAACGGCTGCGAAGGAGACTACATCAATGCTGGCGCCACTCAGTTCTCTAAGGGTTCTCACAAATTTGTTAACAGGGTGCCCTACAGGGCTTTTTCTCTACCTTTGCGTTAGTTTTTCTTGGCCAAAAGAAATTGATTAGCTCCCTTTTTTATATACTGTTGTAGAGGTATAGTACTTTTTAGAAAAATTCTTTGTAATGTGGGTTTATGGGAACTTTATGACGAAAGCCACTCTTAACTGCTATCTCAGCTTCGCCTAGTCCAGACCCAGGCCTCTTTTTATCCCGATCTGCTTCAATAAAACAGAGAAGAACTTGCATGCGCATGCGTTACACTATGAACGAATCAGACACCGTAAAATTTTGGTGTGACCTGGTTACAAAGCTATCGTTAAATATGGCTGCCGTTTACGAAGGGTTAGACGAAAATTCATCGAAGCAGTTAAGGTGATCTATAATTATCTCGTAGCTAAGAAAAAACGAGTGGGTCACCGTGCTTGTTTTGGAAATATTGTACATCATAGAAAGGAAGGGTATTGTAGCGATTTCGCCTGAACATTTAATTTGATGCATTCCAGCTAATTCGATGATGTCTATCGGGTCTCGGAAATCCACAGACTCAGAGTTAGCAGCATTTTAGTAGAAGAAGATAAAACAGTGAATTGTTTCGTAAGAAAGCCCATTTTAACCTCGATAAATTAAAGTGCGTGTTATCACATTTTCTACAAATTTTAAAAAAGCTACTTTTGCGCGGAAACGCTCGATTTTGGACATTTTAGTACTCAAATACGCACGAAAAACGTAATGTTCCTACCAATACCTTTTTTAAATTTTCAAATTTATTGTGTGAATCATTACAAAAAAGCAATTTTTGAAACCAAATTTTGAAATTAAAAATGGGGGTCATCGTGCTCGTTAGAGAGATAGATTTTCAAAATTATCATCAAATTAATTTGGGGTAAAATCGGCACTTTTCCGGGAAGGTACTGGCGCGAGTAAACCTATTTATCGCAACAAAAATTGTACAAATGTTTCAAATTGTGTTTTTAAGCATTTTTAGTCGTAGTTTTTTAGTCGTAATTTTGTGCTTTTTAAGGCATGCGCGGTAGACGTGCGCGGTGAAAAACAGAGGAATCAGCTTAAGTATGCCTTCACTTGTACGAAGTACACGTTTTTACCCAAATTGGAGCAAATCCAAGCCCAAGGTCACACCAAAATTTTACGGTCATGCCGTATATCCGTATTAGCTGAATATTGAGGATACCCACCCCGCCCCCAACCACCTCTCCACTCCCTGTGTTAATGCAAACTATCACCACAATACATCACCTGCACTACTCCGACCTTGCACCAAGAACTCCATTTTAGACCTAAGTCATGTATGACTTTTTATCCATTTTTCAAAACCGTTATAGGCAAAATATGCGGAAGATCTTGGAATTTCAGGCCGTCGTTCATCTTGGATGTACGTAGCGATTGGTAGTACTTCAATCATCTCCAGAGTACTCATAGGAAAGTTGTGTGACACTGGTTGGATTTCCATTCCACGTATCTTTCAATGTGGAGCTGTTATGTTAGCAATACCGAACCTTTTGCTGCCTTTCGCGAAGAACTTTACGCTTCTTATATTGTATTCTGTTGCATTTGCGATCGGTGAAGGCATGTATACGACACCAATGTACTGTATAATGAATAAGTCATATGCAGGAATGGGCTTTGGTTGGTTCGTCTTTGTGCATGTGATTCCTTTTTACGCAGGTCCAACACTTGCTGGTAAGATGTCTTTCATGCTTTATTTGTTCATATATTTTAGTATATTGCAGCAACACAGGTGAAAAACGCATTGCGCATGCTCGAAAATTCGGCGAAAATTCGTGGACGCGTTCGTGTTTACAAATAAAACTACGGTCGATTCAGTTGTATATCTGTATTATTTGACCAGGGAAAGAGAACATCTAGAGCAATGTTTTAGGAAAAAATAAGCACTAACTTTTCACTGACAGCCTAAACTTTCAAGATTTACTAAACCTCCAAAGGTTTTATTTAAAA
The DNA here is from genome assembly GCA_029948255.1 of Telmatactis stephensoni. Classification (NCBI taxonomy): domain Eukaryota; kingdom Metazoa; phylum Cnidaria; class Anthozoa; order Actiniaria; family Isophelliidae; genus Telmatactis; species Telmatactis stephensoni. The sequence continues at coordinate 243,619 of JALIZF010001806.1, forward strand.
CTTCCGAGTATGCGCAATGCGTTTTTCACAAGTGTCTATATTGCAAAACCTGCCTAATTAGTTCCTACTACTTGTTGTAATGCATGATTTTAAAGATCTCATTCGCCAGTAGTTTCCGCCATCGCTAATCCCAAACGACGACCCTATTGCCGAAACGTCTATACTGAAAAATTTAGCGTTTTAACGTCCTTGTATCCGAGAATAAAACGTGAAGGTCTAACTATTTGCAGATGTAATTGAAAAGGCAGCACCCTCCTAATTAGTTAAAGATCCTGAGCGTTGTTCCCGCCATGCCGGGGAATCGAACACCGACCCCTACTGCAGGAAAGACCGACGTTCAACCAAATGAGCCAACCGGACAGCGCTTGTATCCGTTGCGGAATGGTTTACCTCCTCTTCTGTATTAGGTTATCCCTGGGGTGAGATCCATGAGATTTATGATTTTCTTATTTAGGGGGTGTGGGGGTGTGCTTAGATTAAAATTTAAAAAAGTCAGGTGAGAGGTGCAGACTCCCCTCTAGTTCTCCTTTTGGTCTCCTTTTCGAACATAGCGAACCTTGCTTCCTTCATAAGCAAGTTGGGGATGCTCATCGAAAATTTTGAAAATGGCCCCTAATTTAAGTATCTGAATCTTATCCAGGTGGGTGTGGAGACCCATGAATTTTACCTCTTAAAGGTAACTACTCAAAAACAATTAACTCGTAAGGAGACTAAATCTACTTCTTGTGGTCTCATCATGCAGCCCTAAATTGTCTGTTTTGCTGTCAATAGGTTTCATAGCCGATATAAGTGGATCATATCATCTTGCTTTCTACACCGCTGGTGGTATCCTATTATTTTCTTCTTGTCTACCTGAATTCACAAGATGTGTCAAGGTAGAAGATAAAGCAGTCAATAAGTGCTTAGAGCGAGAAGAACTGGTTATTGTACTCGAAAGAGAAACTGTTTGCTAACAGGCCGCTCGTACTGCATAGCTATAGACAATAAAAACTATCAAATTTCACATTGTCCAACTTCTATACGACTCCCAAGTATTGCCGCATTCAGGCACCTCATTTGCACCGTTGAGCGCAATACAGAGTCCACCCCCGAAAGAGAGATACGATATTGCAGATTTAGGGTCTATTCCTCTCCTTCCCCCCCTCCCCCTTGGCATCAGATACCTAAACAACAACAAAACGTTTGTGTTTTTTAAACCGGTAATAACAAAACCGGAAGTTGATTGAGCTTTGAAGGCACGTTTTTGGCAGCGCGCGTTTACAAATTCATTCATTCGGACATGCATGAGGCAAAACTCGTGTTTATTGTCAAACGTTTAAGACCAATATACAACATTTATGCCGAGAAAAAGATGATAACCAACCAGGAATGTCGGCTCCGCCTCGGGAAACATTGGCGGTCTCGGGACCACAAAACATACTGTTTCCCTTGGTCCCAGTCAATAAGTGTTAATTATTCTAAGGTTTTAAATTTGTAGTTTCCTTTCTCGCATCGGCTGTATCAGCATGCATTTATATACATATGCTGACACAGTTTTTGCAACCGCGTTCCCAGGCCCTTTTCCCTTCGCTTGGGGGTGGGGCGAAAGCAAACGGTCCTGTCTATGCGCACGTCAAAAATCAAATTCTATTGTTTGAGAACCTTGCGCGCGCGATGGCGAAGTTTCTAAAAATAACCTTAGTCGCCGCGAACATCGCACAGACATCAATACCGAGCCTCGCTCTCTTAGTATTATGGTCTCTTGCGATTTCTACATAAAATATAGAAAAGGGCGGATAAAAAAAAACACTAAAAGCATTCAGCTAGATCGCGCTAAAACTGAACCAGGGCATTAATAGAGGTAAGAGCAATGACTCAGTGACATTTTTAATTCTTTATTGAATATATCATTTTATTTCGTATTTATATGAAAAGTCGCCTTATATTGTTTGGGCTGCCTGTGCTTTTGGGAGGTCATTTGTCGTGAATCTCAAATTTGCTACATCTTTGCATAATATTTAGTTGATATGTGAATACCATATTCTCTCTACATATACGATGTATGTGAATATGACGCGAATTCACTTTATATTCACACCTATGGTGAAATCGTTTTTTCGTGCAGTGTCGGGTCCTCCGCTGGATAATACTAAATGCACTCCGCTCCAGGACCCTTATATACTTGATAATTGATAGTTTTCATGCCTTTTGATAGTTCTATATCTTTACCTTGTTGGTTTGGTTCCTTCTCGCCCTCTGTCACCTGTGTCTCCCCCGTTACCTCAGGTACCCTGTTACCTCAGTTACCCCGTTACCCTGTTACCTGAATTACCCCGTTACCTGAGTTACCCCGTCACCCTGTTACCTGAGTTACCCTGTTACCTGAGTTATCCCGTTACCTCAGTTACCCCGTTACCCTGTTACCTGAGTTACCCCGTTACCCTGTTACCTGAGTTACCCCGTTACCCTGTTACCTGAGTTACCCCGTTACCTGAGTTATCCCGTCACCCTGTTACTCTGTTACCTGAGTTACCCTGTTACCTGAGTTACCCTGTTACCTGAGTTACCCTGTTACCTGAGTTACCCTGTTACCTGAGTTACCCTGTTACCTCAAATACCCTGTTACCTGAGTTACCCCGTTACCTCAGTTACCCCGTTACCCTGTAACCTGTTACCTCAGTAACCCTGTTACCTCAGTTACCCCGTTACCCTGTTACCTGAGTTACCCTGTTACCTGAGTTACCCTGTTACCCTGTAACCTGAGTTACTCCGTTACCCTGTTACCTGAGTTACCCTGTTACCTCAGTTACCCCGTTACCCTGTTACATGAGTTACCCTGTAACCTGAGTTACCCCGTTACCATGTTACCCAGTTACCCTGTTACCTCAGTTACCCAGTTACCTTTTTAACAAGGTAAAAAGGTAACTGAGGTAAAAGGGTAACTGAGGTAACAGAGAACAAAGTATCAAGGTAACAAGGCAACAGAAAGTAACAGGGTAACAAGATAACAGAGTAACAAGGTAACAAAGTAACTGAGGTAACAAGGTAACAAGGTAACAAGGTAACTGAGGTAACAAGCTAACTGCGGTAACAGGGTAACTGAGGTAACAGAGAACAAAGTATCATGGTAACAGGGTAACAGGGTAACAGAAGTTACAGGGTAACAAGGTAACAGAGTAACAAGGTAACAGGATAACAGAAGCACCAAGGCCAAAGAAGAAAAAAAATAAATAGAAAAAAAAAATCTTAACACTAGTTCCTAGGAAAACTCGTCCTCCGGTGGTACCTGTTGTTTTCACCGTCATTACTCGCAGTGCTCTGGAGCTAGGTATATCGAGAAGGAAGATAGATTGAAAATGTCGTCAAAACCCGTGGCACTAGATACCTACGAAGGTGTTACTTTGAAAAATAAAGAAGAAATGGTAAAAGAAATAGCGAAATCGAAGCCTGAAAAGCTAAAGTTACTCAAGGTAATAATTGTTATGTCTAACCACAAATGCACAACCGAGTTGAAAAAAATTAGTGTCACGACATGACTAGCCGTTTACTTTCTGTGTACAGACTCGTACGATTACTCTGAATGACCTTTAATATAGCTTACAAGAATCGCTTACTCCATCTAAACGAAGATATCATATCTTCTTTAAGGTACGATGCTGCCCGTTTTACCACCCGAGAACAAACTTGTCTCGCAACAAAATTATTTGAGTTTGGGATTGGCATAATTATTTTTTTTTTGGTCACCAAAAGTGGAAATGAATTCTTTTTTTTCACTTTGGCTGGAATATCTTTTTTAAGAAAATGTTTTAAGAAAAAAAAAATTTTTTTTTTCAAAATTTTTATTGGAAATAAATTGGTTTTTTGCTTTCAGTTAGAGAAATTTAATCAAATTAATAGACATTATTCTAGACAACCTTATTTTATCACTAGTTGTTTTTTTAGCTATTTGTATCACGTCTAAGACGAGCAGCGCATCGGGAGATGCACAAAATTAAGGAGGGGAGTATGTTACGCTACAGATCTCCAGTAATTATGTATTTATTAACCGCAATGTATTTTTCAGTAATTAACTAGTTAAGCATTTTAAGTGTTGTAACCCTGACCGTTTTGATTGTAGGATTTGTGTATTGTTTCGACTTGTGTGACGCACCCTCTTTCACTATAACCCAAACAGACCAACGTAGGGTTACTCTTTGACTCCAAACGTGATGTAAACAGGAAATTAGATTTAGTTTAGTTGTTATTTAATATTTGTTACACTCGCACACTCTTTAGTCTTTGTACAAACTAGCGAGGCAAGTTCGGGGTACGACTCAGTGTTGATTGGAAAGTACAGCCCTATAAGTAAGGAAAGTGGTGGAGTAAGGCAACTCCTTCTGACAGCCACTCCCGACTAAGGAAAATCTTTCTGGTTGGCCTGGCTCTATCCCGCCTTGTAGTACCAACCTTTGCTTAGCTTGTAAATAGCTCTTGTTCAAAGTCTAATAAACGAGTTAGCAGAGCAGGCGATTCCTTACGATGTCCCTCTCGTAACACTGGTGGAGAGCCCGGGTACAGATGGGATTTCCCCGATATCACGTCTCATACAAGTCCTGTGAAGACCTCCATCCGTTAATCAACATCGGTGGTCGGTATTACCCCTCAACAACTTCTGGGACACTGACTACAAACCATGGAACTTTAACGGTTTCACCGTTAACCATTTACAACTTTCCATGACAACATTCAGTGGCATGAAGTCAAGATTGTCAACATGTCCAAAGACTTTAGAGGTAACACTACCTGTACTAAGGAGAAAACAATTAAATATGTCTCTTGGAACTTGAAGGACACATTCAGCTTGAAACTGCATTACAGGCTCGTAACATGGTATATGGGATCAGGAATCAAGCCCCAAATTATGGCCAGGATCAGGGATCAGAGGCCAGAGCTCAGTGATCAAATGGGTGGGATCGAGGATCAGGGACATTGGATCAGGATCAGGGATCAGCTCAGTTTTTTGCACCAAGGATCGGGGATCAAAAATTTCTAAAAATATGGGCTCAGGGATCAAAATTTCCGTGAAAACCCGGGATCAGCGAGACGAAAATATACCATATTACGAGCCTGGCATTATGATTCATTGAACGTACCAAAGACAACCAAGATTGATCACAACATCACAGAACAATTTAACAAATTATACGATTTCTATGATTACAAACTCAGTAATGACATTAATACCGCCATTGAACAAATTGACAAAATCAGACAACTTTACAACAACAGATCAGAATAATCATGTATACAATTGGAGGATTTACAGCTTTCTGTACTCTATGGATTGTTACTCAAATTATCGTCCAAAGGATAATCACCACTGCGATCTGACTGTAAAAGACCAAAGCGAGAACGTTGAAGTTGTTGTTCACTGCGAGCGTTAACATTGACTTGATCATTAGATGAAATAATACATTGGAATTACCAAATGTCTCAACTAATCAGTTTGACCTTAGAGACATCAATAACAAACTTCCAGAAATACAGAACAATCCACATTAGCTCAAGTTTCATCATCACAGAGAAACTTCACCACTTATGGACATGAAGCTATTGAATGCAAGTTACCCATTATGGAATCCTGATGAATGTATTTGAAGTACTCAGTAAGGATGATGCCACTTCAGACTGTAAGTCATTGATTTTTACTTGATCAACATTGAAATGAAGATTGAGAGCTGCATCATATTTAAAACAAAGAACTACAATCCATCTATCAACATTTTGAATGTCAAAAAAAAAAGAAAAAGAAAAAGAAAAAACCTAAACAAAAAAAATACAAAACAAAAAAGAATAAATAAACCTTATTCAATAGAAAATGAACTGCGTAGATTATTTTATTGTTTATCTTTCATTTTTGTTTTTGTAACCCTTGTTGGCTTTATATTTGGGTTTATAGATATTTTTCGACAGCGTGTACCAGGAGGTACACCAAACTAAGGAGGGGAGTATGTTACGCGACACTTTTCCATTCATTTCATACTCCCAGTGATTTTGTAGTTTATTAATAAGTTTGGCAAGGAACTTTTTGTGACGTAGATTTCTTATGACAATTTTGTTATGGCTAGTTGTTGGACCTCGCAGGGGCAGGACCAACTGCACAAAAATGTGCTAGCCTAGGCAATTATCCTAGATTTTGTATTTCATCTCAGCTCTAGATTTGTAGATTCGGAATAGTCCCAAGCCTTTACCAAATGATTTTGTAGGTTTAGAACGTTAATGTGTGAAAGAATCTTAGTATATACTCCAGTTTTTACATTATGACGCAATTATAGGGTGTGATTGAAATTTAAGCAAGATTGACATTTAGAAAGTAGAGTCCATAGTACAAATGAGACTCCATGGTCAAGGTTGTGCAAGGAAGTTTTATTGGATGGTCCAGATCTGGAGATTCTGGTGTGCACCTTGATTGGATATGCCTGACAGTGTAACGTGAGTCTTGTTTGGGTTATGGCTCTACCTGCTACTATAAATATTTGTGTAATAAGCTTTGTAAGACAGTCGATTGTTAGTTGCTTACTAGTTGCTTGCTGGTCGTTGCATAGTTGTTTGTGGAGTGAAACTTTGTAAAATTATCTCTGGTGTTTTTAAATACAAGAATTTCAAACAAAAGGTATGATTTGATGTTGCCGTCAAAGTGATCCCGGACTAGTTCCGTAACACAGGGATGACCTCATAGTAAAGATATAGTAATCCCCATATCATGTTCACAGAGACCCTTGTTCATGGTATTAGCCAATCATAGATGTACACATGTACTATAAGATTATCTATTCAATAAGGGAGTGTCTTGTAGCTTAGCCACTGAGCTGTGAACATAGTAATAAAGACTACCTGACCCCAACCTTGAGTGAAGTCGTGCTAGGTTTAGATTTCATAAATGGCTGTTGTGCGATAAAGCATCAAAGAATCAAAAATTTCAGTGCCGAAAATGCATGTGTCTTAAAACCTGAAATAAAGCTCTTAAACAAAAGAAATACCTAATTGTTTAGTTATCCATTCACGTTTCCTTATCTTCAAATATGCTTAGCTTTTGAAGCAGTTTATCAAAACAAAATTCTTCTGAGTTATATATTTACACAAGTGTGTAAATATATGCACTCGCTTAACCGTTGCAAAACAGCTCAAAGTTTCCTCTGAGTTAAGATGTTGTAACCAATTTTTCAAGCCAAAATTTCACAAATTTGGAGAAATAATACAACATTCCTCAATTTTGAACTTAATTCCAAGTAAATTAAAGCTTTTTTCATGAGATATCTTTACTTGAATATCGTTTCATACATTCTTTGGTAAAATTAAAAGACCACAGGAAGCCCAAACTGTTATGGTCTGAGAATCCCTGTGTGCTGAAGTGTGATGAGTAAAATGTCAGCCCGTAATACACACATGCAAGAAAATATTTATCAAAGGATATATTATATAACTGCTTCTTAGTTTCCCCTATTTTCCAATTGTTTTCTATATGGCAAACCAGTTTTCAACTATGCCTTATAGACGACTTTCAAAATGGCGGCCTAGTACATGAGAACGAGGCCACAAAGACCTTGTTACCAGAAAATAAGCGTGGCGACACTTCTATTGCTATCAAAGACGATGTGTTCTTTTTCCTTTTAAAATACCTATTTTATGTGCATTTTACAGGATAATCTTTACATATTTAGAATCATTTGATGCGATGTTGATTTTGGAGGCCTAGCTTTCTGGCCTCGTTATCGTGAACAATACATACATGATACATACATGTACATGATTGAGACTCCCTCAACAGGGCTTTTCAGCTCAATTTACAAATCCTAACTAAATCATATAAATCAAACATAAATGGATTAAGAATCCCAACTGGCAAGGAGGCAAACCTGTTGGCTATATTACAAGCATGGCCGAGAAACTGAATTTGAAAGCATGGCCGAGAAACTGAATTTGAACTAATCGAAATCGGAACAAATTCAGCCTCAGCTAGTGGTCAGAGCGGGAATCGAACCTGGGACCGCCAGATTGCGAGACCAGCGCCAATGAGCCCGCCATTTTTGAAAGTCGTCTATAAACTTAGATTTTTAGATGGTTGCTTAGCCTCCTCGGCAGGCAACCTTTTGGGCTTCCTGTGCGAAATTTTGAGAAGAAAAAAGACTGGGGACTACGTGTCTTTAACACAGGAGGCCCAAAGCGAAAAAGCGAACAGTTGCCTGCGGAGGAGGCTAATGGTTGCTCATGTAATTACGTTCTGCTGCTTCTACAGAGTGTTGTGAAAGGGCTGGAAGAAAAAGGAGTAGATTTTTGGCTAGATAGTGGTACCTTGCTTGGAGCATTTCGCAATGGGCAAATGATTCCCCATGACTTTGACTTGGATCTGGCTGTTTTTGGAGAGGATGATCTCAATGTTGCTCACCAAGTATTGGAGGACATAAAGCCTGAAGGATATAAAGTCAGGTAAAAATGTTTTTCACGTTCAAGCATTAGGCAACAAAAACTATTCAGCTTAAGAATAACTGCTGTACAAAGCTAAATTATATAATAATTGGCATATTACGCGCGCTCTGATTGGTCGAACAACCATGTGTGATTAGAGTACACACACATAGATGGCGTCATCGAATCTTACGCGCGCTCTGATTGGTTGGAATATTTCGATAAATATTATATAAAACAGATAGATTCCATTTTTCCGTGCGTCTGTACTCTAATCGATGCACAGAAGACGTCAAAATGTGGTGAGAACAACAGTCACGCCACTCGACTTCGTCTCGTGGCGTACTTTTTTGTCCTCACCACATTTTGACGTCATCTGTGCATCGATTAGAGTACAGACGCACGGAAAAATGGAATCTATTTGTTAAGTTATTACTTTCACTTTCAGAAAGTTTAGGTTTTTTATAAGTGGTTTTGATAAATAAAAGTTGGATAAAAGTGTTAGTCCAAAGTGAAAATTTGAATTGAAATGCGTTTTAGGCTTTCTTTCATGCAATTGCCATATAATTCTTTACATTTAACTTGGAAGTTGGCTAAATTTGAATAATACAGGACAACTACTGTATACAACTCGAAAACTCTTTTAATTCCTAACTGATAAAAATAGAATTTGAGTGTAAATCCGAAACGAAAATTTGAATTTAAACTTGTATGAGGGGCTAGTTTTTGGCACGTTAACCATTATTACTCGATATTGAAAAAATCAATTCACACTATGAAGTGGCTGGATGGATTGTCAATCAAAACTTTAGGAGGTGGAAGGGAAAAGGGAGGAGGGTATGAAAAGCACTACAAAGTTTAACAATCAACATCTGTCGACCTCTTTAATTCCCTCAACTCTATCTGTTCATATTTCGATTCAAGATTGAATTAAACCCTAGCTCAGAGGTGATCTAGGCAGGAGTAAATGGGTGGATTTAGGAGAGGGGTGCACGCCCCCTCTTGATACGACTTTGTGCACTTTCTTCTCCACACGTTTCCAAAATATAGTGTCTGGATTGTCTGGATGGTTTCCTATTTCTGTAACACTTCACGTACCCCTTTTGAACGATAATCCTGAATCCACCCTTCAACCTAGCTCAAACTCATACACAGAGAATTACTCTAGCACTTTTCTATTGTCTTACAAGTAGCACCATTCAATAACAAAGACTTTCAATTTTCATATTGATGAAAAAAGCTGAATGATGAACTATAAAAAGAAAGGTTAGATGATGGAAACTTTTGAAATACTATGGGAAGAATAGCGGCTATACTTCATACTAGTACTCACAAACTTAACTGCAGCATACAAAATCCTTTTGTTAAATTCGATTCAATACAGTACAGTCTGCTATTCTTTCCAATTCGTAACAAGAGGCCATAATACCAGTATATGGTATCTTGATTACAAGCATTGGATGAAGTGATGTGGAAATCTTGCAGAGTGGTGAAGATGAAGAGAGATAATGACAGTGCTGATGATGGGGGCTCATGATGATGATGATAATAGTAGTTACATGGACACTGAATTTTACTTCTCACCTTCACTTCTTTGCCTTTTTCCTCCCCCTATCTCATAAAAAATAATATGAAATGATTTGCCTTATAAGGTCAATGATATGTGAATGAATAAAAACACAAACGATTTTATTCAAAAATTGTCAAACCCTTGGGTATCATACCACCTTAAGTGATAAAGATGAGAAGAAGAGAAATGATGCTGCTTCTGATGATGATGATGGATGATAGGCTCCTGCTGGCTGACTGTATGTGTGGTCATGATGAGCTGATGATGGTGATGATCCGCCTGATGGCTGCTCATGATGATGATGATGATGATGATATAATGATGTTGATGATGATGATATAATGATGATGTTGTTGATGATGATGATGATGATGATATATAATGATGATGATGATGATATGATGATGATGATGATGGGGAAATTTGTCTTTTGATGACGAATTATGGCAGTTATGTTGGCACTGGATTTGGCTTCCCCTCCTGTCCTCTTTCCCAGTCCCTGCCCCATCACCGCTACGTGGGCTATTGATGAAGCAAAAATACTTATTCCTGATGGTGATAATGTTGATGACTGATGATAACGATGATGTTGATGAAACAAAAATATAGCCTGTGAACAGGCTCCTGGGAGAGGAGGAGGGGGAAAGGGAGGGGAGGGGAGGGGGCAGGAAGAGGAGAAGGGGAGAGCCTGTAAGCATCCTTTGGAGAAAACCGTTCCGCTATGAAACTCTGAGAATTTTCGAGCTTTTTTTCGTTTTTTGTTGTTGTTGTTGTTGTCGTTGCTGTTGTTTTTTTTTTGTTGTTGTTTTTTGTTTTGTTTTGTTGTTTTTTTGTTTTGTTTTGTTTTGTTTTGTTTTGTTTTGTTTTGTTTTGTTTTGTTTTGTTTTGTTTTGTTTTGTTTTGTTTTTTGTTTTGTTTTGTTTTGTTTTGTTTTGTTTTGTTTTGTTTTTTTGTTTTTGTTTTTGTTGTGGGTTTTTTTTTTTTGTGCTTTTTGTTTTTCTGTTTTCAAAAGAAATATGTGCGCGCCCTATGGTTAAACATAGTGTACTTTCATGTTATTCATTTAGCCTTTTCCTTTTATCAGGAAAGGGCACCATGACCCCGAAAGTGTCCCAATCTGCAAAAAATGCGAGATCTACAAGGAAGGGTTCGGCTGTGTCGACTCAAAGTGTGTCTCCATGGATATTGCAATGTATGAGTATGCGGACGACAAAAAAGAGTTTTGCAAGACTGATTATTATGCTTTTGGCTTGGAAAAAAACCGCTTCAGAACTGAGTGGATTTTTCCATTAGGTAACTATGGCAACCAAGTGGCAACGCGACACGACGTGAAAGAGGAGTCTGCGCACTCGCGAATTATCCTTCAAAATGAACGTTGAGATCACCACACGTGGACGCAGCGTTAAGGAGGACGCCGCGCGCACTGACGAATTTTGTTTGAAATGACCGTTGACGTCGCCGACGTCAAAAAGAGGACTCGAAAACAAGCAAAATGGCGTCCTGAACGTGGCGTTGGGACGTTGTCACGGTAGTCACGCAACGAACGACGAATGTGATAGATTCGTCATCTAACGCCCTGTTTTTGCGTCGCGTCGCGTTTGCTAAATCACTCCAATGTCAAAAACAATCGAAATGGCGTCCTGAACGTGACGTCGCGACGTTGTCACGGTAGTCACGCAATGAACTAAATGAACTAAATATTTTCGTCATCTCACTTCCTATTTTCGCGTCGCGTCTTTGCCGGCTAAGTCTTCGGCCTATAAACATTTTTATGCTAATTGACCTTATTCATTTACCTGCATGGTTTATAAACTGCGAATAACAGTTTCAAGTTTCAAATAAGATGTTGCGAAATTTTCTGTACAAATTATTTACATCTAAAATTTTCGCTTAATTTTTAGTTGTTTATCGCGCATCCTTTCTTAAATCGCGAAACTAAATGTCAACGAAATTAACTAGGAAGATGTTTTTGAAATCCAGAAATTTTGTGAATTTCACGAAAATCATGAAATTTCGTCTGATATGATTTTGCTGTTTTATTTCGTTTTGCAATTTAGGTAAAGTCAAGTTTGAGGGAATGGAATTGCCTTGTCCAAACAACCCAGAAGCCTATCTTACAGAATTGTACGGCTACCTTGGATCTGATTGTTACTACGATAAAACAACCTGCAAATACCGCAAACGTGGACCATAATGTTGTGTTATACTACACTCTGGCACCTCAATAATTCCCAGTTTTACTTGTCATAGTATTAGCTAGTAAACCATGCCACCGCCGCCACGGCATTTAAAACTCCAGAGTTCAGCGTCGTTTTTCTTTATGAACAAAATTCGTTAAAATGTCGGCTTAAAAGCTTTACTGAATGAGGTGATATTTTCTAATAAAGAAAAAGCTTCATTAAAAAACTTAATTACAACGGGTGTTGACACCTTTTTTGAGTTATATTGTACTTGGTTTTCCTTATTGCTGGGGTGCATCCATACCTTTGGGAATCCAAAGACAATGAAGCGGTAGCCATGTTGGTTGACCAAACAATAAACGCTAATGAGAAATCTTTTGTTGAAGGTCAACCAAGATGGCTGCCGTGACGTCACATGCACCCCAGCAATTCGTGTTTAAGAACCGCACTGTGTGAACAAATGCAGCGCTTATTCGAGGGCGGCGCTTAATGGCCTTTTGGCAGGTCTTGCGTGACATTTTAAATTTTAATCCAACAAAAACAAAAATAAAATATTTGAAAAGAGCACACCAAAATTAGTAAAAGCTGAGACTTTGAAGTAGTTTCGATGAATAGCGCCAAAGTTATGGGCGGCCGAAGTTTGCTTTATTTGTATAGAAACGTTCTATTCGTTGGTGGGCAAGCTGTTGCCCACCACAGTACGTTTCTACAGAAAAAGAACCAACCTCGGTCACCGATAACTTTGACGCTATTCATCGAAACTACTTCAAAATCTCAACTTTTACTAATCTTGGTGTGCGTGTTCTTTTCAATATTATATTTTTGTTTTTGTTGGATTAAAATTTAAAATGTCACGCAAGACCTGCCAAAAGGCCATTCATCATTTTGTCCTTAGGTGCGGCGTTTAATCGAGGGCGGCGCTTAATCGGGGACGGCGCTAAAACGAGTAAATACAGTACTGGCTGTCAAGTGGTTCGTCGCTTTATAGCTCCTATATATTAGAGTACCCCCTTCCCCTCACCCCATAAACCCAACCCTAAACCAAGTGCATAGTACCGATGGCTAAAATTTGCGCCCAGGACACGACAAGCCAATGTCACAGTTACTGATCTTGCTCCACGGCAGCCTCGAGTGCGCTTATTCTATATTCTTTGGAATTTTGGAAAAAGCTCGTGAAAAGACAAGAAATGTACGCGAATGAACCAGGGAGGTGTAAATGGACAAAGCAAGTACTTTCAGCGCGCGGTGTGATTTAGCAGTTTGGTAACTGTGTAAGTCTATCGAAACTGATGGATTTGTGCATGATGCAGTGTGGTATATTCACCAAACTGACTCATGTATTGAAACATCTTGTACACTGTTACTAATAAAGTTTCTTTTGTATGTAAAAACCAACAAATGAAAATAACGGCTATCTCTAACCTCCTATTTCCGACCCGTATTGTGGAGGTCTGATTTGCCAATCTCTGGGATGCGTCTGAGGTTAGAATGCGTAGTAATTGTTTCTTTGAGGGGAATGGGGTTTAAAGGTGATTGGGTTTCCTGTGTTACGAAAAGCAGAGTTTATTCTCCTCCCCAAGTCCCCGCTTTTAGTTACACAGGAAACCCAATCCTCTCCCTTTTTCCTTAAAGAAACGCTTGCTACACAGGCTAGCCTGTGGTATCAAAGGCCTCTAAGGCCTAGTGCAGACGTCGTACTTTCCAGGTGCATTCTCAATTCGCATTCTTGAAGCCATTTATTTTTCGCTGGCCAGAAGTTCCAAATCTAATTATCCCGACTTTCATGCCGTGAACACTGGGTACGAGTCCCTCAAATTTTGACAATGGCAATACAAGACTCATATAGTCAGAAACAGCACATCGAGCTATATAAAATCCCGAAGTTTGGTGCTAATCGGTTTAATATTGAGTGACTAACCGGCAGTGCAAAATGCTAGAATTTACAAAGAAATGAGTATGATTGTAGGGACATTTTGTCACTATGCTTGGAACCAGCTTTCCCGATCCACCCCATCAAAAATCATATGGTCCGTCTTAAAGGGCAAAATTGATTTTTCTAAGGTTTGTGTTCAGTTACAGCGGTACGCCTATGGCTTCGTGTTCCTTTGACTGAAGAGATTGTAAACTCCTTTCCGTGAAAATCAATATAAAAATATCATATCAAACAATTGCCTTAAAAAACCTGTCGTTCGTATTCACATCCATATATGGTAATCTTACCTTATTTGGAAGTACGTTTGAACTCTTTTTTGGTGTTTTTCTTGGTTTTTAAAGCCCAAAATCGCCCAAAACTTACAGAAGTGATAGCGAAAAGACTACTTAACACCGCCATCTTGTAAATACCCCGTATGTAGATAAAGGGAGCCCGATTCTCAAAAACACAGGGATCCCACACGAACGACATACAATCAGTTTGATATGTATATCCATTTCATTTCTTCTCTGCGATTACAGTGACCTTGGCTTTGTATTTGCATAAACTGAAAAACACTGGAAAAGGGTCAACTAAATACAAAAGACTGAAAACGGAATTCGACCAGCGGGAAACTTGATTGCCCATGTGGTGGACATAATCTGAAACAAACCCCGGTCGACAGACCACGTGCGAGTTTTTAGATAATTCTGCCTTTACACTAAAGTTCCCAGGAGTAAAGGCGGTGTTACACGAGACGATTTTTAACGACGATTTTCAGCGCAACGGCGTTGCGTTAAAAATCTTTCTCGTGTAACATGACACTTGGAACGATTTTCCTTACAATGTCTCGTGTAACACCGCCTTAAAACAAGTCTTTTTTTAACAGCATAGAAAGGCATTTCTTTTGTTTTACACCTGGTTGCTTGGAGAAGGGTTATTCACGGCGACGGGTTACCTGTGGTGTTCTACTTCCTGTTTTGGTCAGCGGCTGCCCTAAAAAATCCAAAATGGCACCGATTGATGTGGTGATTCTTCCTACAAACTTCGAAATACTTTCCAAAGATATCGATAAACTTTTGAGCAAAGAAGAAAAGGAGTCTATTAATCAAGACATGAAAAAGAGATTTCCCGATAAATTGGAGTTCCTCAAAGATGCAAGTTTTCCACGGCACTGTCAAAGCACTATACAAATTTGGCGCCATCGACGAGGAGCACTCATCGCTCCTTTCTTGCATCACTGAGAAATCTTCCAAAAAAGAACAAATTATAAATGTTATCGATAATTGCAAACCTGCAGAACAAAGAATAATTATAGGGAGAGAGCAAGATGTAAAGAATATTTGCCGTACACTTGAAAATCGCCACATGGTAGTACCTGGAATGAACTTGTTTGGAGAGTCTGGCGTGGGCAAAACAACATTAGCTCAAGAAGTTTTTATGGCTTTCAAGGGGTTTCAAAAGATCACTCTTGACTTAAGAGGCACCGTAGATATTAGGAATGTTTACTTTCTTATTCTCGATGCATTTAAGCTGCCAGCTTGGGATTATGACATAGAAAGGTTGTACACCCACATTAAAAGCTTGCACGAGAAAACGTTTGTAATTGTTGACAACATCGAGCAGCTTCTCCCAGAAGGCGATGATAGTCCAAGACAAGAATTTATAGCACTTCTACAGAATGTCTTTCGTTCTAAGGCATGCAAAAGTGGAAATCTGAAGTTGCTGCTGACTTCAAGAGAAGAAATTGGAGAGCCGTCACTAAAAGGGCAATTCTTCTCAGAATATCAAGTAAAACCACTCACTGAAGAAGTCTCTAAGGGCTTTATTAGCAGGAGAGGAAAACAAAATGTTGATATTTCTGACAAAAGACAAGATGAAGCCCTCTCGAAGATTTCAGAATTGTGTCGAGACATCCCTTATTTGTTGCAAGGTGCAGAACAAATGATAAGAGAAGGGTTTTGCACTCCAGTAGAAGTGTTGGGAAAGATTGAGTCCCAGATCAAGAAAAGAGTTCCTGAAGAATATGCATGTATTTGGGCATTATTTGAATCAATTTCCAGTGATCACCTCAAACAGCTTGCAGTGAAGATATCAATACTCCAGCAGTCATTTTCAGCAGCTACAGCAATGAAAATTGCAGGGCTTTCATCAGAGTATGATGCTTTAATTGATCTTGAAGTATTGGCATCTCATAAAATACTAGAAAAGGAGAAGGATGAAAAGGGCAGGATTAAATATGACATCCATGCTTTGTTCCAAGACTTTGTCCAGGATCATCTATGCAAAACACAACCTTCTTACAAAGAGGCTTATTGTGAAGGAGAAAAAGAGTTTTTTGGGCACTTTTCAGGAAAGTTTACCAAACTTGCTAAACTTTTGGAAACAGATTTTGTCAAAACATTTTCCAAAATAGAAAAAGACAGAGCTAACTTTGAGCTCACAATTGATATCTCAAAAAGCCGCAGTGAAGCTTTTGAAATTCTTCTTCATTCTGATGAACACAATGAGGCAGCCTTGATTGGTATTTTGTTTGAAGTTCTGAAAGATTGGCAGGAAAGGAAAAAGCTCTATGACAAATGGGCTGGTCTTGCAGAACAGGCTGGTATGTATTTCATAGTCACATTCTGATGTAAAATGCATTATTTAAGACATCCCAATTGCACCCTGAAGACCATCATCAAACAAGAAAATCTCTGTATTCTGATTGGTTCTGAATAAACCCATTATTTCATTTGCACAAATAAAACATTTTCATACTCATATTTGTTTGCTGCTTTAAAGGGAAATGGTTGACTAGTGCACACTTGAGATGCTGGCAAGCACTGCAAGGTCCCGATATGGAGGGAACCCGAGATGCATGGGAATTACTGCAAATTGCTGAGGAATCCTTGAAAAAGGCTGAACAGACAGCAACTCCAGAGCAGCTCAATGCAGGAAGAAGTCTGTTTCTTCATTGCAGAGGTAGAATCAGGTGGCTGCAAGCATCAAAAATGAAAATTTCCAAAAAGAAAAAGGAAGACAAGGAGCGCCATAGTATTCTTGAAGAAGGCATTGATGATTTGACTGAGGCTCTGAAGATGAGAGAAAAGTTCATGACAAAGCACACTTTAAATGCAAGAACACTGAATTTGATTGGCAACTGCTACATGGAACTGGATGATCCTATTAAAGCTGAAGAATTTTACAAAAGAGCTCTTAACATGAAAAAGGAGCTTGTAGGAAGTGAGAAACACTGGGAAATTCCTACTTACTACAACCAAATGTCTCAAGTCCATGACAGGCATGGGATGAAGCTTGAAAAAGGCTTTTTTGGGTTTTTATATAAAGGCAAAGCCAAAGAGGAATATAGAAAAGCAGTAGAATGGATGGAAAAGGCTCTAAAACTTCAGGAAGAGCTTGATGTTGCTGATACAGAGCATACAGCTACCTTCCAGAGAAACCTTGCAAATGCACTTATTGGTCTTGGTGAGTATGAGAAAGCCTTGGAGTATGCTACTAAATGCTATGAGAACAGACTAAAACGCTTGGGAAAGCACCCAGAGACTGTGAGGATTCTGTACTTGACTGGGGTGATTCATGAGTGGAGAAATGACCTCAAGGCAGCCTGTGAAAGCTACGAGAAAGCATTTGAAATGGAAGAAGAGTTACCAGAACATAACCACAGTATTGTACGAGAAAAGATTCGAGACAGACTGAAAGAGATGTACTCTAGACTGAAACTAAAGGACAAGGAAAAAGAATTGAAAAGAAGGATTGAAGCCATTGAGAAGGTAAGGAGGTAGCATAGTGAAACTCTTTTCCAGTATTCTTTACAAATTACATTTACTTTTATTAGTTTTGTGGTTTTTTTTTATGAATTAATGAAGATTGGTCATTCTAACTTTTTTAGGCCAAAAGAGATGAATCTACATTATCAGTGCAAGGTACCTCTATTTTGAATATAGACTTCCATGTCTTATGCTTCCATCCTTCTGTCTATCCATCTATCCATCCATTCAACCATTCATAGGTTCAAAGGTTTTTAATTTCCACATGTTCAGGTAAATACAATTTAAATAAGAAGAAAAAAGAAAGTGGAAGGGTGCAGGAATACAGCCTAATGAGTTAATGAATAGATCCTGCACCCTGGTGGATGGTCATTTATTCATTCATTTATTTATTTGCTTATTCATTCATTCATTCATTCATTCATTCATTCATTCATTCATTCATTCATTCATTCATTCATTCATCTATTCATTCATTCATTCATTCATTCGTTCGTTCGTTCGTTCGTTCGTTCGTTCGTTCGTTCGTTCGTTCGTTCGTTCGTTCATTCATCCATCCATCCATTCATTCATTCATTCATTAAATCATCCATTCATTCATTTGTCCAATGCCATTCCAGTGATCGGCCATTCCAGTGATAATTATTCATCCATGAAAACTAGTAGTGATACAAAAATACATGTATATGAACAGTACATATCTATGTGTGGAAAAAAATAAACAAACAAACATTAATTGATAACACACTCTTACAGACTCACATATCAGACTGTAATGGTATTTACCAAAAACATTACAAAGTATATTTTTGGCATGCATGGTAAATTTCTCTCTTGCTTTTTGCCTTTTCAATTTTCTGTGTATATTTGCTGTATACATTTTGATATATACAATATCTTTTACACATTTATGCATTCACATGTTCGTATTGTCTATTCAGCATCAGTTCCGACTAACCAGCCAACCTATGTTTTGGCTGAAATTACTAAGATCTTGGTGCACTTTCTTTTGTAATATCCCTGAAGATTGGTGATTTAAGAACTGTCTATTCTTGATATACAAACCTGTTTCAGTTTTGAATTCTCCCACCAGAACCACAAGAGCCAGGTGCAGCTGCTTCTGCTGTGCCACAAGAACAAGAGACAGAAGAGGTGTCTCTCCCACCAGACACAGCTGCTTCTGCTGTGCCACAAGAACAAGAGACTGAAGAGGCATCTCCCCCACCAGATGCTGCAGCTACTTCTGCTGTGCCACAAGAACAAGAGACCAAAGAGGTGTCTCCCCCACCAGACACAACTGCTTCTGCTGTGCCACAAGAACAAGAGACTGAAGAGGCATCTCCCCCACCAGATGCTGCAGTTACTTCTGCTGTGCCACATGAACAAGAGACCAACCAGGTGTCTCCCCCACTAGGTACAGCTGCTTCTGCCATGCCACCAGAACCACCAGATGCTGAAGAGGTGTCTTCCTCACCTGATGCAGCTGCCTCTGCTTTGTCACAAGAACAAGAGACTGAAGAGGTGTCTCCCCCACCAGATGCTTCAGCTACTTCTGCTGTACCACAAGAACAAGAAACAGAAGAGGTGTCTCCCCCACCAGATGCTGCAGCTACTTCTGCTGTACCACAAGAACAAGAGACTGAAGAGGCACCTCCCCCACCAGATGCTGCAGCTACTTCTGCTGTGCCACAAGAACAAGAGACTGAAGAGGCACCTCCCCCACCAGATGCTGCAGCTACTTCTGCTGTGCCACAAGAACAAGAGACAGGAGAGGTGTCTCCCCCACCAGACACAACTGCTTCTGCCATGCCACCAGAACCACCAGATGCTGAAGAGGTGTCTTCCCCACCAGATGCAGCTGCTTCTGCTTTCCCACAAGAACAAGGGACAGATGAGGTGTCTCCCACACTAGATGTAGATACTTCCGCTTTACCACAAGAACAAGAGACTGAAGACATGCCTCTCCCACCAGATGCTGTAGCTGCTTCTGCTGTTGCAGGTCCTTCTGGTGAGGAGTTCCAAGAAGAACTGTTCAGTTTAGAAGAAGAACATGAAGTTCATATAAGCGTGTAAGTTTGCCTCTCCCTTTTGTGCCAATCAGATTCATTATTCTAAGAAGGTTCTAAAACAAGAACAGTGTTTGTTTTGTTTGTTTGACCTTGTTTTAGAGGGTAATGTAATTTGTGAACCAGCCAATAATTTTGGAAGATATTTTTGGTACAGTATGGGGTGCAAAATAACTAGTCTTTACAATAAAAACCTAGATGAGCTGTATAACCACCCTTGAAAAATCAGTTATTTAGTTATTTTGTCAGCATATTAGTTGGCAAAAATTAATGTTTCCTTTATTCTCTTTGCAGAAATAAAGAAGGTGGCAGTTACAATCACTTAATTCATGGATTTTTTCTCTACTTTCCTCCTGGTACTGTTACTGAATCTACTAGAATCAAATGTAGAGCTATTGGAACCACCAAGACTTTACTCTCCCCAACTGAGGCACTGGAGACTTTACCCTCTACTGCTGAGGCACTGGAGACTCTACCCTCCCCTACTGAGGCACTGGAGACTTTACCCTCCCCTACTGAGGCACTAGAGACTTGTGTTAGCTATGTTGTTGAGCTAGGACCAACATCCGTCCAACTAAACCATCCAATCATTGTGACACTTTTACATTGTGGATCCGGGAAGGAACTTGGATATGAGTCTGTAGTAAAAATCTTCAATGAAAAAAGTAGAGCTTGGGAGGAGAGGCAAGGTAAGAAAAATATACAGTGCATCCCTGTTAAGTAGCCACTTATTGAGCTGCTATCCCCTATTTAGTGGCCAGTGTAATGCTTTAAATATACCATATTCTCTTGATTTAATACTGGGAGCATTTGTTTAACTGTTACATTCATTACAGTATACAATTTGAGAACTCCTGTAACCCAGGGTTTTCAATGGAAGGTGGCTACCTGCAGTTAATTGATAACAACTGCGGCCGCAAGTAGTTCTCTAAATTTAGTCAAGAGTACATGTACAATGTAGATGGCAAAGACAGAAAAGTGGGTGGTGGCTTTCACCGTTCATTCAGGTTGAATACATATCAGGCCTTTTCACCAAAAAGTAGACAGCTTAAAATTCAAAGTAGCCACTTTTTTGCTGGTTACCAGCACTTAATGAGAACCCTGCACTAGAGTTCACTGTATAATTTCCAAGATTTCTCTATCATTATCAGGACTCCAGCAAGTTTCGCATCCTCTACCCAGCTGCCCAACAGAATTCATTCATGTAGAGATTTCCAAGTTGAGTACTTTAGCAGTCATCACTAGACTCATCACTGATACCTTTGAAGTCCCCCCAAGTGGGTGTAGTGTAAAGTCTTCTGTATGTGAGGATATTAGACTTGAATTTCCAAAAGGAGCTGTTGATAAACCAATTAAAGGAGATATGAAGGTAAAATAAAGATGGAAGGGATAAATACCGAGAAGCGAGGCTTTTATCCATATACAGATGTATATGGATAAAAGCCGAGCTTCAAGGTATTTATCTGCCTTATTATACCTATTTCAAAAAACGTTGTCCTCAGTGTTAATGCATACTACATAGTGAATACTGCATACCAAGACCGAAAGGCATTGTGGATATCAAATTTCGAGTATTTTTGACAGTTTTTTAAGTAGAAAATTTGCGTGAAAAGTCTACTTAGATTCAACCTGAGAGGAAATTACAGAGAATCAACATAAGTAAAGCCTCTTGTTAGCCAATTACAAATTGTCCATAATACATTTCAGTCTTGGTATGCAGTATTCACTTTGCAGTATGCACCAAAACCAAGGACAACCTTTTTTGAAATAGGTATATATGATTGAGGAGGGTTTTAAACAAAAGCGATACAAAAAGACAATCACTAATTAGATCATTGTTACCGAATTCCCAGAAGGAGTCCTTGAATAATTGGTTTTTTTTTCAATTCTATTCAGAGAAACACTAACGAACTTCATGATAACACACAAAAGATTTTTTGTTGAGAAGATTCCATCAGTTAGCTCAGTAGTATAGTGGTTAAAAGCGAGTATAGGAGTGCAGAAGGTCTCGGGTTCGAATCTCAGTCATTTATCAAAGACTTTTTTCCACCAAAAATCGCTACTTAGTATATTTCTAAGAAAATTTCTAAGTCTCGGTGTACCACACATATAGATGACCTAAGGAAATACAAAGACACCAGACAAATTGACCAGCTGTGAGCATGACTTTGCTGGGTTTTGCCCAGCTGCCTTGAGAAACTCAAACCAATTTCTGATAGTAAATATACTTGAAGTCTTGCCTGGGTGTCACAATCAGATGTCCTCTAGTTTAAAATCTTAGTAAAATCCCTAATGTATTTTTGAATACAGTGACTTCTTTTCTTCTTTTAGGTTCTTCTCATTCCTGATCACTATCTCAAGCAGTACCCTGAAGCAGTACCGTGTCCAGTGCTACTTTTCAGTGGCTTTGAGGGTAAAACTTTCTCAGAACCCGTCAGTAATAACCACGCCCTGTCCGTTAAGTGCAGTGGAAGCTCAAGTCCAACTTCTACGCCTTGATAACTTCAAGCAGCCGACTGACCGAGTGGAAAGATATAACAAAGGAAATTGTTGAACCAAGCAAGGAAAAGCGCCAAGACAAATACTTCATAACGTTTCAAGTTAAAACGTTTTGTGGGTGAGGAACTTGAAAGTGGATCACTATTAGTACAATTACACCTACAATAATTGTCATGATCTATAGCCGGGGGGAGCTTACGTTTTTGGGATGATAGGGGTTATCAAGGGGCGAGTGGCTTTTTTGAGAAGGGCTTATATTTGGGAGGACATATATATATATATATATATATATATATATATATATATATATATATATATATATATATATATATATATATATATATATATATATATGAGGTGGAACTTATTTTCAGGATGAAATTTACGTTTCAAAATGAGCTTGGTGCTAGGTGTAATTCTGGATGTCTCCAAATATTGTGAGCAAAACTAGTGAAGGATTCACATCAATTTTTTTCTACTTTGAATTTGAAGGTATCATTAAATTTCATTAAATTAAGCACATGGGCTTATATTAGGAAAGACTTGATTTTGAAATTTAGGATTTTTTTGGGGGGGGGGGGGGGTCCCCTTTTTTAAGAATTTTATGGCATCTTCAGTCCTGATCATTGTCGTAGTGATGTTTCTGTTTCCACTGCAGATTATGGCCTTGGATTCAACCTTTGACAGTTGTAGCGGACGTTGTCAATACTGGTTTTCAAACTTTGACTTTTGCCCGTGAATTGTATGAGACACTGTCTAAACCACCATGCCGTGTAACCTTTGCTGCTTATCAGAAAGGGGAAATGAAGGAAAGCTCTTTATTGCTCCAGCTAATTTGTGTTCCAGCACAAAAAGAAACAGATCTCATGGGACCAATGGATTATAAAGGTATTTATCCTTATATAGGCTGAAGGTGATAGATGATGACGACGATGATGATGATAATAATTATTATTATTTATTTAGTACCGGTACCTTCAAACTCAAATACGCTCTGCAATTGACCGAATCGAAATATGGCGGCAAATTTGAATAACTATTGTTCTGGACTGACTAGCCTCGTGTTCACGTGGAAACACAAAAGCGTTTTCACATGAATGAGAGGCTAGTCAGTATAAAACAATGGTTGTTCAACTTTTCCGCCATATTTCGATTCGGTGTATTAGATCACGAACGAAATACATATTATAAATTACGAATACAAAGGAAATTGAATAGTAAATAGGAAAATGACCGAGAAATAAATAGCGCCAAGTACTAGTGTAACGCACTCACCTCAGTACTAAAGCAAGTGCGTTACACTGGTACGTGGCGCTATCAAGTTACCGCAGTAACTTTGTTTTTGATATTTTTTTTCTAAAAGATTGTAAGAGTTTTACCTATGGTTGTGCTGACCAAACAATGCGCTGTGATGAGCGTGCATACCCTCATTTCCTGGAATCAGAATGGAATAAGCAATTCTTTCTAGAGTAAGTAAGCATAGAAAGGTGGTTAGGACAAAGTCTGAACATTGTATTGCCTGTTTGCAATAGACGTCATATTCGCTCTTCTCAACATTTTTTACTCAGCTGAATGACAAATTTCCAATAGAATACTCTGTGATTGAGAGTACACCCTTCGGTCGACGTCGTAAATGGACGGGGATGCTCGTCGTACCTTTTAGGGGTCAAAATCTGCAATCTGGTACCTTTTAGGGTGTCTCAGACTTAATTGGACTTCCAGAGACATAAGTGGTACCTTTTAGGGACTGTTTTGGGGTAAATAAACTACCTAAAATAAGCATGAAAGGGACGATTTCGATGATCTGAATTGAATCTTGAAAGCACATCGATAACAAAAGTGTTTCATTACTTTAAGTCTTTATCATTGTTTTTGAATTGGTACCTTTTAGGGGTAGAAATCAGTAATTGCCACTCTCACTCGGGTACCTTTTAGGGGTCATATTCACAATTTCCGACGAGCATCCTCGTCCTCTTATATATAGGAGTCCCGCCCCCCACCCCCGCCCCCCCCCCACGGGAGAGTACATGAAGAGCAATGTTTGCCCGTCATTTGAAGCTGTATAATGCGATTCAAGGACTTTTATCAGCTGATTGAAAACCAGCAATTTATATTTATAAAACATTAGTGATTTACGCGTGTTAGGACAGCCTATATAAGTTAATAATAATAATTAATAATAATAATAATAAACAAGCAATTTATATTTAGAGAGAAACACTCGGCTACCCCTCTTGTATCAAACTTGTTTTTCTTGTTGTCTACATCTCCCAGAGAGTTTATATTTCAGTACAGAGAAATGCGGGCTTTTTTATTCCCTTGTTGTTTCTTATTTTCGTCAGTGAAGAATTATTCAGTGAATTTGCAGTTGAATTAAATTTTGTGAGATTTTGATAAAAGTAGCACTTAAACATATTTCATTTATGTTATTATCGAGTGTAATATGAAATTTTACTATACTTTTGGCAGATTTACCACAGAAGGAAGATGCAGTAAACAATTGAGGCTTAAAACAACGCAAAGTGAGATTACGCTGGAATTTTACCGAGAGAAAGAAACCAAGGAAACCCGTCTTAAGCTTTGTACGCTGTATCTAGAACCAAAACAGGAAACAAGAATGTCCATAGAAGAGGAAAACAAGTCCAAAGAAGAGACAAAAATGTCCATAGAGGAGGAAAAGAAGTCCAAAGAAGAGACAAAAAAGTCCATAGAAGAGGAAAAGAAGTCCAAAGAAGAGACAAAAAAGTCCATAGAGGAGGAAAACAAGTCCAAAGAAGATACAAAAAGGTCTATAGAGGAGGAAAACAAGTCCAAAGACGAGACAAAAAGGTCTATAGAGGAGGAAAACAAGTCCAAAGAAGATACAAAAAGGTCTATAGAGGAGGAAAACAAGTCCAAAGACGAGACAAAAAGGTCTATAGAAGAGGAAAACAAGGAGGAGATAAAAGAGTCGAAAGAGGAGGAAAACAAGTCCACATCCAAACCGAATCAAGAGGAGGAAGATAGTTTCGAGGTAAGCCGGAATATTGCAAAGAATTTGAACGACCCTTTGAATTCTACTCGTTCCCTCGCGTAATTTACTGATTGCGTTGTACTTGTAGCAAGCATTTTTTCTGGAGGCCGGGGGGTTTAATGTTTTGCACATCTTGAAAAATGGCCTTTGCCCATTTCATTTCATTCAAAAGCGGTCACTTATCGCTTAATACTGAGGTTCAACGGAAACCAATGCCAAGAGATTTGTGTCTTTAAATAAGTGAGAAGGCGCTGCCCCTGTAATTACATCTACAAACGGTTCGACTTTCACGTCTTCTCGGATAAGGCTGTTGAACTGTAGGCCCTGTCTCTCCACAACCTTTCACACATACCATTGCATTGGAGAGACGGGAACCCAAAGTACTATTCGGGAAGAGTAGGCCATGAGGTTGCCGGTGTGTGTGGTCTGTCCTACCACACTGCAGGGCCCACAGTAATTGGCGAAAGCTGTTGGTGACCCTGTCTTCATAAGAAGGGAAAGCTAAATTAAATAAAGAGTAAATTTATTTGCAGGAGAGATCATATGAAGAGAACCCATCAGTAAGTACTTGTTAATGTCAGTGTGTGTTGACTCTCTGGCCACGGTAAACTAGACAAAAGACTTTGCTACTTCCTGTTAAAGTCTCTGTTGTTTGTCATGATTGAAAGCCCAAAAATTGTATTGAAAGAACGCGAATTGTGATTTAAAAGCGTAAAATGCATCGATCAAATTCGTTCGACGGTCTTCTTTTTGTTCGTTGGTTCGTTCGTTAGTTTTTGTTCGTTTGATTATTTGTTTGTCCATTTGTTCGTTCATTCGTTTGTTCATTTGTGGATTTGATTATTTTTTTGTTCTTCCCTTCCCTTCCCTTCCCTTCCCTTCCCTTCCCTTCCCTTCCCTTTCCCTTCCCTTCCCTTCCCTTCCCTTCCCTTCCCTTCCCTTCCCTTCCCCCTCTCTTCTCGCTTCCCGACGGCCGAGTACGTATGCTGCACAGTAAGGGAGTCTGCTATTGAGTTTACTTGCAGACATTTCTTGACTTTTTAATTCTTAATTTCTAGATCTGGGTTGAGTATTGTGGAATTGATTTTGAACTCTTACGAGATTTACCAGAAGACATTGTCCCGGATTTTTATGGACTATGCGAAGTCAACAATGATATTCTTACTGGATATATGAAGAACTGGG
Source organism: Telmatactis stephensoni (assembly GCA_029948255.1). NCBI lineage: Eukaryota > Metazoa > Cnidaria > Anthozoa > Actiniaria > Isophelliidae > Telmatactis > Telmatactis stephensoni. The sequence continues at coordinate 270,238 of JALIZF010001806.1, forward strand.
ACAATGACAATTATGGAGCAGAGAAGTTCTTTTCTCAGTTTCCCCAAAAGCGCTATCAAAAACTTGTCGAAACCCTGCAGAAATTCGAGAACGAACAGGGCAACACTGGACACATTTTGAAGCCACTTCAAAACGGTGAGAATTTTTGAAAAAATCGCTTCTCTGATCCATATATTCCAAGCATTATCTTTAGTGCTCACTGAAGAACTCAGTACATGAAAATATATTATCGTATTTTTTATTTATATTATCGTACTGATGTGTTGTGTTACCCTGCCAAACAACTTGTATTAACAATTATAACTAAATTTTAATAAGCATTAGTTGTTTGTTTGTATGTTGTTTGTTTGTCTGTCTCTTTGTTTGGTCAATCGGAAAAGTAGAATTTTTTCGTGATTTCGAGCCAACGTTTGCTTACTCTGTTATTTAACAGAAAACCATCTCTTTTTTTTTCAGGTCACAGAATTGTGGTTGAGACCAAACTTGGTGACATTTCTAGTGAAATAAAAGTGAAAACAATATCCATTTTGACGACAATTTTGAACGACATAAACTTTAACAAGAATTATCTGGAATGTTTTGGAAGGTCTTTGGGCCTCAGTGATGAACAACTCAAGAGAAATCAAAACGCCGATGAACTTTTGACGTACTGGATTGACAGTTGCACTAGCAGCAAACTTATAGACTTATTTTGTGCTCTAAGGGAATGCAGTAAAGCAATTTGTGATTGTCTAATTGAATGTAAGTGTGGAAAAAGGAAAGCAAAAAGAGCAGCCATAAAACTAACGGAATATATCACCAAGTATGCGAAGAAGAAAACGTCCTGAGTTCCAAGCCCTTAGATTCATATGCTAGAAACTTCATACACCGACCGCGGCAAAACGACTGCGCATGCGTGAGTTTTCGCGGGTTTTCGCGCGGCCACGTTTTGACCACAGGAATCCCAATCGACATTTTTAGAATTTTTATCTTTAGATTTTCCCATTTCATACCTTTGAGCTTCTTTTTGAGCACGAGAGAAAACAGAAAAGTACTGAGAGAAAAAGACAGGCAATAGAATATACTACAAAGTCCTTAACCTCATTTTTTGGGATTGAGTTTGGCTTCTGTGGCTTGAGTTTCGCCGGCAAAGTTTTGTTTGTTGGACTGCCGAATGTTTTCATTGAGGCCAACATTGAGGAGGACTGGGGAGGAACGCATGCGTGGTACATTTTGCTGTGGTGTCCATATATCAAGTAACAGACTATTCGCAGATCCAGTCCCACTCATCTTGAAGAGCACAGGTAACCCTGTGTTATTTTAAGAGTCCTGATATTAATCATTTTGGTCATCAATATGAACTTTGTATATCATTGTATATAAGTAGGTATATTTTAAATCTTTTAATTTTTTTAGAGGAAAATTACTGAGTAATTTTTCCCTGAATTGTTTTATAAACACTGGAACAGTGTATTTTATCAATTTATGATAGATTTGCTCAAAGCAAAAAAAAAATGAATATATTTATGGTAAGAAAATTGAACAAATTTTAAGGACATTCATCTAACGTAAGAAATTCAAGAAGGAGAAAATCCTTTTTTATCGAAGAGTAGCTGGATACTTACCAGTTTATAATAGAATCATAGAATTTATCATGTAAATATACTTATAGTGTAGTAATTCTAAAATTACAGGAAAACCAGTCCGTACAACGGAATTATCATTATCTAGTATATTTCGTAATGTAGTATTTTTATATTGTTTAGTATTTTTGTAGTATTCGATATTAATACGATAGGAAGCAACTGTAGAATAACTTAGGATGTTTTTGAAAGATGTTACAAAAGCAAACGCAACGATATTTCATATAGATTTCGATTAGTAAAAATCTTTGTACCACAGGTAGCCCACAATGCGTAAAACGTTCAATAAAATCATTAGAAACGCGTTTTAGACCGTCATTACAAATAAGTCATATGTACTAACAGGTCACGTGACCTTATCTCCCCTAAATCAAGCAACACCATCAAAATGAACTCCAAAAAATGAAACGGCACCTCGATATTAGTAAAAGTGCAAAGTTAATTCAGTTTATAAAATGACAGAGAAAATACTTAGCTAGATGATATAAACCACATGGTGTTCTTAACTTCGTGTCCCAACTTTTTAATTTTATTATTTTGACCAATTGAAAACCTTTTATTGAAATTTCATGAAAAATGTGTGGTATTCCCAGCCCTCTGCTCTATTGTTTGAAAACTGGCCATGCAGTCGCAAACTGATATACTATTACTACTACAAATCGCTTCTGGTTCCAGGTGGAATTGAAGCGTATGAAGAAAACAAAACTAAAAACAACAATCTTGAGCACCTATTGCCGAAAAAGGGAAATTTATACACCTTTAATTTAACAGCTATTTTCGAATATGTGCGTTTTCGTGTTCCAAAGATTTGTAATGGGATTGAGTATTCTCGAATATCAATTATTTATTTGATTCTTTCACTTCTGTTAAGGTTGAAATTACGTAGTTCCAGACCCTTGCTACTGCGCATCTCCCGCGCGCATTTTCGCGCGTGTAAGAACATTCGTTTATCGTGGGGAGTCTGGGCACTATCAAAGCAACCGCGGTATCCGGCAAGCTAAGTATGACGACTATTCGAGTGTTGAAAAAGCACATTTTTGCATGCTTGCTCTTTTTTACAGGGGGAGAATGTAATAGTGACTACCCCACCCCCCAGGGGACATGTCAATAGACATGCGTAGTATAATAAGATAACCATGTGCTCGAGTTGGGATTAAACAAGTCTTTTTAAAATCCTTTAAAAAGTACAGTTATGCACTTAGTTAACAATGACCTGAAAGACCGTAAGTAAGGATTGTTACACTTCAGATCATTATGATACCCACTTTAGCTTGAAACTGAGACCAGATGACAGTCATTTCTTTACGTAAGGCAACGGCAGAAACACGGTTGTAAGGGCACTTTTTAATCGGCTGATGTAGAAATTTAAAAGCTTTTATGTCGAATTTACATGGTATTTGTTTTATTTTCTCATATGCGAAAATCCGCAATAGTTCCCATCCCGCGGATGAATCGAAATAATCGGCTGATTGGACAGCTCCACACAATTTAGCCGCCGAGTGAACGGCCATATGGGCATGTTGCTCAATTAAATTGATTCGTGATTCTCAAAAGCCGGCCCCTGTGATCGAGCTAGACTGGGTATGATTGGAAACCGCTATTCGCTTATTAAAGAACTGAGCATGCGTTGAAAACACTACTACAACCACATCAGCAAAATCTGAGCCCCAGGTGGGAACCGAACCCACGATTTCCAGTAGCTCATGATCAGTGGTAGAGCATCTGTCTAGATAATCGGAAGGTCGTGGGTTCGGTTTCCACCTGGAGCTCAGACTTTTCTGATGTGGTTGTAGTTGTGTTTTTAAAGCGTGCTTAGTTCAATCTTTAATATCATCGTACATTATACATTAAGAGGGTTTTTTTTCAAGTTCGAGCAGTGAACGACCAAAACTCCTGAGTTGTAGAATAGCTGTTGTACAAAATTAAAATCATTTCTGTCAGAAAGTTTAAGTTGTTTGTAAGTAGTTTTGGCCGATGAAAGTTGAATCAAAGTGTTAATCCAAAGCGAAAATTTGGATCGAAAATGAGGATTTAGGCTTTTGCTTTTGGCATTTGCTCATTTGCTATATGTTTTCTTTATATTCAGCTTGAAAAAGCTGTATCCCAACATAACTTCAAGGAAAAGTCTTTGTACAATTCAAAAATCCGTTTTAAACAATTTTATCTTTGTACATCAGCTTTTAACCGGTAGAAAAAGGATTTGAGTGTTAATTTCCAGAACGAAAATTTGGATTACAGCCAAAATTGTTGCATCGCGACCAGCAAATTACAAATTTTGTTTTAATTTTGGATTATCCTGAGCCGTCAATCAGTTTGGGGGCGGAGCTTCTTTCAAATCAACCAATCACTGAACAAGTTCGTGAAAGCTCCGCCCCCAAAAATGACGAACGGATCAGAAAAGACCAAAATCTTACCGACGTTGGAGGTCGCGATGCAACGATTTTCGCTGTGTCTAGTCTTTGGCACTTTTCGCCGTTATTGCTCGTCATGGAAAAAAAACATATGGGCCAGGAATTACGGACATCGTTTTTGAATTAATTAAAAAAAAATACATATATGAATAAACTTTGACGCTTCAGTGAACGCATACAAATCAACGAAAAAAAATACCCAGCTTGAAGCGTTTTGGAAGTGAAAATGAACGCATAAAGATTTCACCTATTTCCTTCAAATTTAATATTGGTGTTGTATAACCACCATATTTTGTGAATCCAACTACGCAAATAACGTTCACGTTTTCGATTTAGAGATATGACGCTTTTAATATGTGTATTTTCGCAGTTTGGCAATAAAAACGCAAAAGGAACAAATTTAAAAGCAAAAAGGAAAGGTTTATCATAGAGGACCAGCTGATGAATTTGTTTTAGAGGAAAGATGATAATGTCTACTGTGCAAATCTATTTGGGCAATTTTGATTGTGATAACTGGTCAAAGATGATCATCCTTGAAATATTCGGATTTACGCTCGCTATAAGAAGATGTATGGGGAAGTTTGTGATTATTCGTCATATGAAAATGATCAAAAAGGAAAGGTAAGATTTTAAGTTTTGAATATAATTTATATTCTGAAAGTTCTGAGAGATGCAGGACTTAATAGATTGATTTGGGCTTTTGTAAGAATTTAAGTTTCAGAAACTATATCCGCGAATATATTTTTTCCTCGGGCTATTTCCACGTGCTATTTCAACAACGCGCTTTTGTTTTTCTCGTGACGAAAGCTTGGCTCAATTTTTTCCCAGTACATAGTAGAATCTGGCCCCATAGGGAATAATTTTCTTGGTTTGAAATACTGTGATTTAAAAAGCAGGAAAGAATGTTCACTTCAGACAAAGAAATCTTATTGCAAAAAGGGATGGATTAATTGGTAAAAACATTGTAGCAAGCTCAATCAGTCTATTTAGGAGGGATTTATTGGACTCAGGTAGGCATTTTGAATAAATGTGATAATAAATACTGGTATAAATAATTGCTACAATGTAACTATACATGACCATATTTTTCTCACACAGGAGATTTGACATTTTTTTAATTAGCTATATATTCCAAATTTTGGAAATATTACAAATATTACTTACATGTATTTATTAAGGAACCAGTATCACTGACAATAACAGTTGGAGGGATAGACACAAAGCACCCATTTACATATGCATCTCTGTCATGAAAAGGTTGCTCTTGATGTGACTTCACATCACAGGTGTGACAAAACTTCCTTCTGCATGACAGACATCTAATAACAGCTATGTTACTGGACTGACCATAGCAGACATCACAAAACTGATTGTAGTTGTCTTCTGCTGATACCTTTAACTCAAAAAGGTGAGCTCGGCAGTTGTCCCAGTTGTCATTTAAAGAAGACATTCTGTCTTCCCATGTTTGTTTCAGTTCAGGTAGTGAAGACACAATACCCTCACATTTTTTAATGAGATCTTCAAACCTTAATTCTGCTCCTGTTAAATAATGAGTAAGAAATATTCAACAAAGACTCGATCAGTTTGCTTTATGAGTTAACTCAATCAATGAGTCAAAATTATGAGTCATAATTCTGGTCAAAGTATTGTTTACAAAGTTTTGAGGTTTAAAAACTAGCTATTATACTCAGTTATATCCCTTACATCCCCCATAAATTTGTCCATGATTAAAAAAAGGAAAGATATACACTAGATCCTGCTAAGCTGTCAGACCCATCCTCATTATTTTATTATTTATTATTTTATTATTTTTATTTAGCAAAGAGTTTTTGTGTGCAAAACTGCAAAATTAAGTACCAAAAACAGCTCAGATGAACATATCAGCTGACAGTTTAATAAATCTAAACTCTACATATAATTACCAGTGACTTAACATCTAAGGTCTCAGTTTATGACCAATTTTTCTTTTCTTGTTGACTCATGATTGACTTAATTAGAAGCCATGACTCGATCGCAACTCACTGACTCATTTATGCGACTCACTGATCACGCAGGGATTTTTCTCTTCAACAAAACAGTGCGTTACATATAGCGACGATGACGATAATCACGGAGTGAATACCTTTACCTGATTGGTTGTCGTTGTCATAGTAGAGCTCAGGTTGTGAAGATGGGGACGATGTAGACGATGCAATAGTTTGTGATTGATCTGCATTTAATATATTACCAAGGTATTACGAAATTAGAAATAGAAAGAAATCATCAATGAGCAAACTCAGATCTCAGCCATTTGCCGTTGGGAGGGAATTTCGTTTACATGATTTCTTACCAGTAAGCTTAAAACGTGGCCTGTAAGTGTGTGATGATTCTCTTCTTCCAGTCGTTGGGTTCGTGTGAAATTCGAAATCACACTTTTTCTTGGGCTTTTTAGGACAAAATTTATCTAACAAATCCGCTCCTTCCTTTAAAAGTTTGCTCTCCCAGTTAGGATCACTCTTGGGATCGGGATCGTTCAATTTCTTCTTCCTCCTGGACGCCATTTTATTCTTGATACTTAGATCTCAGTCTCTCTCTGTTGAGATGTCTGAGCTCAAAACAATGATAATGGGTAAATTGATCGGATTTGACAATTAATGATAATGATTGTTTTGAGAGCGTATAGTAGCTACAATTGTAGGCCAATACCATATATGGTCCAGTCACGTATATATACCTGATATCTTGTCATGATCAACTGGTATCATAGGAATGATCCATGGAAATGAATTGCAGTCATGGAGTTATTAAGCTTTCAGACTGGTGAGTATTATGCCAGATGCCATTACAGTTGGATAGAAAAAACTGAACAGTTTGCTCGAATTAAGGAAACCCTTTGGCTCCGTCTTCCATCGATCGTAAGAAAAGTACTCCAAGAAAGTTGTAGCCCTCAGATCCAAATCCTGACTGTCGGCAGTGGAGATGGTGTACTCGACTTAGAAGTCCTCCAGATAATACAGGAAGAGCTAGAAAGAGATTTAAAGCATCGAGATACAAGGATATTTATCCGTGCTATTGAACCCAACCGCCATTACATTAGTCTTTACAAGAAAGCCATTGAAAACCTTCCAGAGTCAATGAAACGTAACACTGCCTTTGATGTTCGTGCACAAACCTTTGAAGAATATACGCAAGAGGAAAGCGGCAAAAAGCATTCGACAACAAAGTTTGACATAATTCATTTCAACCACAGCATTTATTTTGTGAACCCAGAACGTACTTTAAAGCACTGCTTTCAGAAAGAGCTGCAAGAAAAGGGTATAGTTATCGTGGTAGCTGCAGGAAGAGATTTGATTACGTTGACCCTAGATCAAGCCTCGGCCGAACTACCAATTGGAAAGCCTCAAAACTCATTCGCGGATGAAGTAATAGATATAATTCAGAAGAATGGATGGAAATACGAGAAGTTTTCACAAGAGTATGATATCGATGTTACTGAAGTCTTCGCTGAAAACTCCACCCAAGGAAACCTTTTATTAGATTTCTTGACTCAGTACGTGAACTTTCGCGGCACGGCTGATCAAGCCCGCATTAACAAAGTACTTTCAGCTATACTCGACCACACGATAGTCAGAGATGGAAAGCGATTGGGCAAAAAGATCGATGTTCTTCTTGTTATAAGCAAATGAACATTACCCGGTCTTGGAGGGTAACAGAAAAAAAAATCCTGACTTGCGCGACAGACACAAAAATTAAACAGAAGCTGAATAATAATAATCACTGCACAGCTTTTGAGATATTTTGCGTTTAAGATGTGAGGATTTGCTGAATAATTTCTTCTTGTTTTTTCATCATTTAGCCTCGGTAGCAAAGAGCGCGACGCGCGACATTTGCATGTTTACTTTGACATTTACATTAAAGTACTGGAAAACGACTTTCTTGAGAGTCCATAGTGGTAATAAATAGAGAAACATTACACAACTTGCCGAAGATTCACCGTTGCAAGACCTTGCAAAGCTCAATCGGCTGAATAAAATGTTTGAGTGGGAGACTCGCGCGTTTGTACAAAAAAATTCCCGCCAAAACACCAAAAGTATTACAAAATTATTTCTCAACATGTCTGTAACTTCCAAATTTATCTACCTTTTTCTTTTTTATTTATTAGAAGTGTGCAAATTTTGAAATTTTTGAGTACAAATTTTGAAAATTTTGAGTGCAAATTTTGAAATTGAATTTGATTGGCTAGCTAGAAAAAAATTAAAATAAATTGGCGTGTTCTCAGCCAATCATATTTCAGAGTTTTTTGTATGTATATGATTATATTAGCAACAACAAAAATTCCCGCGCTTTCTGTTACGCCGGGAGGACGCGCGCGTCTGCACACCGAATGGCGGGAATTCTGAGCTCCTTTGATATTTCACAAGTAAACTGACGTTTTCGCTTTGAACTGAGCTGATTTTAAACTGAACGAATGCGAATAGTTTAAGAAAGGACAGAAAATTAGTTTTTGCTTCAATTTGCCGACTTCAAGGTGTAAATTGGTCAGTGTTAAGCAATAAGTTTTTGGAGCTGTAAACAGCATACAGTTTTCCACTTTTGTTGTGTTTTTGCTTGCTCGATATTCTCCAACTATTAAGACTATGGTCATGAATTTTAAACTGTGAAGAAATAAGTTAAAGCTAACTCTGAGATTAACCAAATCTACGTGGCTCTTGAAGACGATGGCCGGAAAAACGAGTGAGAATGAGTGAAAGGATAGTCATCAGTTTCTCAAGGCGTCATTTCAGTGTATGATGGCTCGGTGAGTTAGATTGTAATGTAAATTTGATTGTAATGCCGCATGTCTTGTTAGAGTGGATTTCGTATGACTTTGAAAAACTACGACACGGTCACAGCACGGCACGGCCACGGTACGGAACCTCGCCTGCTGATGTCTTGGCAAATTTGTAAAGAAATCAGCAGGCGAGGTTCCGTACCGTGGCCGTGCCGTGCCGTGACCGTGCCGTAGTTTTTCAAAGTCATACGAAATCCACTCTATCTGTTCAGTAATTGCTGATACAACTATTTGGATATGCATCTCATTTCATCAAATTTCTCATCGGCTGTTCGATCAAACTAATCGGCGTCACCGTTTTATTTTTTCAAAAATGTTCAAAGAAACAGCCAAGAAACGTAAAAAAGTCTCAGTGCCGGTCCGCCGGAATGCCGGTTCGGAACGCAGGATTCCGACCTCTCGGAGAACAAATCAGATTTTTCCTTTTTTCTTCCAAACGGCTTAGAAAGTAAAAATTGGTGTAAACCGCTGTACTGTTGGGTGTCGACGACATGACTGTCTCCTTTGCATGCCGTATATATAATAAAACACGAAGATATGAGTGCTGCTGTATCAGATTCATCATTAGTGTTCGCGTGAGCATGCAAGAAAGTTAAATACATTTCCCCTGCCCTGAGGGCATTAAATTTGGACCGTCATGCCCGCTGGCCTAGAGAATGCTTTTGAAATTGTATCGCACGATTTATAAAACCCCTTGCCGTCTAGCGGGATGCACGCGCTCAAACAGTCCGAGCATAGAAATTTTGTTAGTGCCCAGTTTTTTTCGGTTATGAGAATTATTCACACGAACAAACAAACCGGGAAGTATAGAGCATGTAGATTACGCAAGCATGCCTTGCTGGTAATTTTTTTCCGATTATCTACGTTCGATGTTACGTCTACGCGTTTCAGTACACAAAGAGCATGACGCAAAACGCTTAATGCCCGAAGGGGCAGAATATGTTGGAATAAAAACCCTAATTCCATCCACATGCCCATACTTCCTTTTCAACGTTTTCAAAAGGTTGCTTAAAGTGAAAGAAGGAATCGTTTTTGGCATGTTGTCATGCCAATCGCGCATCGCGAGAGTTAAAATTGACGGCATTGGCTGCGATTAATGTATATAGGCATGAAATTCCTCAAAAAACATGCCAATTACAGCAAAAAGAAGCAAAATCATATGTAATTTTTACTTTCTAAGCCGTTTTCCAGCCGGTCTGCCACATAATAAACAGCCGTATTCGCTGGCTAGTCGACTAATAACATAACCTATATTTATTATAATTATTAATGATAATCTCGCCCTCCATCTTACTACCGTTGGCTCGTAAATGTCTAGTCAAGGTCCATATCATATAAGGTCCTTCGCCCCATTTGCACACGGGCACAAACTAAACATGTTTTTTGCTAATTAAATTTCATTGTTTTGTTGAATTAAAGACATGATTGTTTAAAGACAGCTATGTGCCATACAACGTTTGGTATAATAGTGGCATGATTTGTATAGATCGATATACTTGCTATGTTTTGAGCCATGCAAGGGGCTTGAGTTGAATAATATAACTAGGTATTTAATAACTATATATTCATATATGGAAACGTTTCTTAAGAAGCCATTTCACTACCAAATTATAGTAAAAATTTTAAACATGCAAGCGTCTACATACTCTCATTTTCGCCCTTTGGGCATGTCACACGCAATTTTGAAAAAGGTGACAATCGACGCAGCGACATAATACAGCGCGCATGCGTTCTGCAACTCCAAAATGGCGAATGCAAATGTTTCAACACCATCCAACATTGTCGACCCCAACTAGTTGGCAGTTGTTGGATAGCTGACCCATGCCAAATTGTGTTATACTTTGTTGATATAACAGAACAAAAGACCCGGCTTTTGGACTTTGTTGACTCAAAGCGTTGTTTAAACACATCCAACATGTTTCAGGAGCGGAGAAGAACAGGCATTTCAATATCCTTCCTCCTCATTTTAATTTCATTTTTCTCCCTCCTCCCTAATGTTTTCGGCCATTTCTCCTTCACTACATCTCATAATTGTTTTCCTCCCTCCTCCCAAACCAATTTTTCTGCCTCTTTTCTCCCTCCTCCCTACTTTTTGGGGGCTATTTCTCCCTCCTCCCTAAACCGTTCCTCTTCGCTCTTTCAGCCAGCAATGTTGGCACTTCCAAGATTTGTTATGATATATTATTATAAAAGCGTCAAAATTTGTGATATAAGCATAGAAGATAAAGCAAAATAATGAAATGATGATATAAGAATACTGAATAACTAAATGAACTAATATAGACCTAGATAAAACTAAAGTCCAATAGGCCGATGCAATGTTTTAAACTTAAATATAGCGTGCGCCTCTGTATGCACGACGTCGATCTTCGGTGTTCTTAAAGTTGGTGATGATTACAGACACTTGAATGTCATCAATCTTGTGGCCTGGTGCCACATTGAAATGTTCACCAACAGGAAGCTAGGCTTTCTGGGCTGGGTTTTCTTCTTCATTAATCTTAGATGCTCCGTGAAGTGTTCGCCAAGTCGTCGTCCTGTTTCTCCAATATAGACTTTATTGTAGTATTCGCAGTTAATGCAATGTTGGGAGTTGTTGATCAACATTGTTTGGAGCGTTTGATTTTCCCGGGCCTCTTTTTTTTACACACTTGATGTCCTTTGCAGAGTAGTATTTTCAATTTCATTATATCTAATGCTTGAATTATTGTCATTTCTTTGAGCGCGTTTTCTACGCAAGGCCTGCCGGAAATCATTTTTACCTAGAATATAGATACAAGGATTTAAGAGTGAATTGAAAAAACGTAGATAGATGAAAGCATATTCTGTGGTATGCGATAGTTCAAAGAATTCGTTGCCAAGGTTATGCTGAAGGCGTGCGAGAAAATATGGTAGCCAGCAGCCACAGTAGATAAGGAGCATGGCTACAAAAACCAGGGCAATCTTCCACTCTGTTTTTCTTTGAGGTGTGGTCCTTGGTTTGTAGATTCTTTGAGCTCTCCATAGGGTATAAAATATGATTGAATACAGAACAGACATCAATATCAAAGGGATAGCAAAAAATATAACCAGATTAGCGATGTCATATGGGATCTCGTATTCAGTAACACCCTCCTCGTATACAGAATAGTTCGAGGGGTCATTCCAAGCTAGCTGTATGAATGCCACGACGATTGAAGTACTCCATATTATACACTTGACGGCATGGCTACGAACTGGAGTAACAATGTTAGAATATAGCAATGTATATTTTGTTGCGAGGTAGCGGTCTACAGAGATAGCCACTAGGTGAAGAACAGTCGAAATCGAAGTCATACGCAGAAAATTCTCGGCCATAAGACAGAGGAGGGATTCTCTGAACACATTACACGCCAAATACAAGGGTATATCTACAAGACCAGTAAGAAGATCTGATAACGCCAGGCTGCATAGAAGATAGTTTCCTTGATTTCGCAGGTTCTTGTGTTTAAAGACAAGGATGAAAACTAGGGAGTTGAGGGCCACGATTAGAATGGCAAGAATTATTGGAAGAAGATCATACTTTGCAATAAATCCTGGTACATGCTCGTATTCTTCTTCTTCGGTCGCGTTTGTTGCGAAGAGTTGCCTAGTGCTCCACTCTCCAGTAGCCATTGTTGCACTTTCATAAATATAACCGATATCCCTTACAACAATCAGTGAGAGATTGGGTTACAATAATACGTGTCTGTGAACATTTTTTCCATGTCTTGCATTTTGAAGAAAAAGAGGATTAAAATCTGTTGATATTGTTAGGTTCTTTGCTTCGCAAATGGCATATAGCGATATCAAGACGGCCCAAATATAGGACTTCTCTGAAACATAAGTTAAAGTGATGATATATAACATAAGCTAAATTAATGATATTGGATGAGATTGACCTCAAAGGAGATTTTGCGTATTAAGTGTACGTATACGAAAGTACAGCTGTAAAGTTGTACATGAGCGGTAATAAAATACTCAAAGTACTCATGAAAAGCAATCATCAAGGATTTAATAACGATTGACCATCGCACAGAAGCGCACGGGTAGCTGAGCGGCGAGAGCGCCGGTCTGTCATCTCTGTGGCATCGGGTTCGATTCCCGGACGGGGCATCACATGTGCCTTGAGTTTGTTAATAAAAAGTAAAGTAAAGTAAAGCGACCATATTTTACGTCGATAACTCGTGACAGTTATTTGACTAACCGATAAACTTGAGGTCGACGGTGCGCTCATTTTACTCCCCTCTCTCCATCAGTGCTCCGTTTTAAGGGTATTTAAAGAGGGTCCTGAAGGGGGTAAAATGAGTTGAGCTGGGATTGGCCTTTTTATGGCTGGGAAAATGGGATTTGTTGTACTGGGAATGGGATTTGGGGATTTTTTGTCACTGGGAATGGGAAACAGAACAACAAATGGGAATGGGATTTGATGCTGAAAAACTGTAAAACCGTACAAATATTAAAAAAAAAATTTGAAAAAATTACAAGTCGACGCACAAAAAAAAAAAAAACGAAAAAGAAATAAATCCCATACACTCAATTTGGTTTTAACCTACATTTCAACATTCAACACATAATGTGTACATGCTTCAGTCATAAATTGCATTATCCTTATTATAATGACTGGGATTGGGATTTTAATGAAAAAGTAGGCTGGGAATGGGATTATTCCTCTGTAATAGATTCTCTCGGTAAAAATCGCTGAAAATTTGAGATTTTGTATATTTTGAGTTATCAATTTCGTAGCTAAGAAAAAAAGAAGGGATCACCGTGCTTGTTTAGGAAATATTTGGCTTCAAAGACAAGCTAAGGGTATTTTTAATAGATATCATTTTGCGCAAACGTTCGATGTATTCCTGCTAACTCGTTGATAAGTTTATCAGGTCTCAGAAAATACTCCAAAGACTAAGAGCTAGCAGTATTTAAGTGGTAGCGTGCGTAGCTGGCGGTTAGGGAGAGGGGAGAGGGACTGGGGAGAGGGAGGGTGGAGGAGAAGCATCAGTGTCAGAGGGCGTTTTTCATTTATCGGAGCTTATATAATTTCTCTTCTTCACCAAGGCTTCTAGTCATACATACAAAATTCTCCCTTTTTGACCGCAAATTATTTCTTTGATATTGAATCAAAAGTGATGAAACTTTCTAGAAATATTTTTCATGAAGTTCATTTTCTCTTGAACACTTTTTGACTTTTCTATAACAGGGCTTAGTAAAAAATGTTCCCACATATAAGTGTAGTACAAGAGAGATAAAAAAGGTACACAGGGATTTTGTCTAAGAGCTTATTTGTTTTTCAGTAGCCATTGCTCATTTCTTGGAAAAGACACAGTCAGCCCAAGTTTGTTATCTGTATTTATTTACCAGAGATTATATAGCGACTTTTGAACGTTCGATTTTTTTGCATTAATTCTAATTAAATTGTCTGAAATACTTACAGTGTCTTCTTGTTGCGCCTGGTAACTCCTTCGACAAGTTTCAGCGAATCTCGTTGGGTTTTAGCTGTTTTTCCCTAGCCACTCATGAGCAACTGAAAAGACACTGAAGATAACAAGCTTGGGCTACCTGTGGAAAAACAGCACTCGGCCCTCACGACGGATAATATTTAGTAAATTTACGTCGACACACAAATTAAACTTTGCATCCCACATTCCCTCTACCGCCTTCGCAATTCCTACCATGATTTCTTGAAAATACTAAACCTTGGTTTTGAAATTCAAGCTTCCCGTTATAACTTCCTTTTAATGCAAGTCACAAAACGATGGCACTCAGATTCAGATTTAGATGCTCTAAATTCGGTAAAGCATAAAATTTTAAAAATTCGTCGAAAAATGTTTAGATACTTCACTTTACACGGACGTGACATGGTCACGTGATATGGTCACGTTCAAGGTAACGCTAATGGTCACGGTTATGGTCACGTCTGGGTCACGTCGGTCACGGTTTTGATCATGGTCACGGTTAGGTAGTCACGCATGGCATTACGTTGCGTTATGCAAAGATGGTGAACGACTAACTAAAGCATGGAAGCGATCAATTTTTTTATCAAGAAGAAATGTACGCTTCTATTCTGTACAATTTTGTTTTTCTATTTATTTATCTTAGTACTTCGTGCTTTTCAAACTAGCGGCATAGCCGGAAAATGGTTTTATCATTCATACATCGGAGCTGGAGAGGATACAAAAGTATCGTGGATTCCTTTCAAAAAACGAAGAATCGTTATTCTTGGAGCAGGGCCAACTGGACTAGGAGCAGCTTACAGACTGTATGAACTCGGGATTTTACACTCTAACACGCAGGTTGTCATCTTGGACCAACAAAACAGAGCTGGAGGTTTAGCTTCTTCTTACAGAGACAAGAATGGCTACTTGTGGGACAATGGAGGCCATGTTGTTTACTCGCATTATGAATATTTTGACCAACTTTTAGATAAAGCTATTCATGCTTGGACTAAACACAAAAGGGCTGCTTTTGCTTTCATGAAGGGAGCGAGCGGCAAACGACGATTTATTCCATATCCAATACAAGATAATGTAATGTCCATGGACATTGAAGACCAAAACAGAATCTTAAAAGATCTAAAGAATCTTATTGCTCATCCTCTGACTGAAAGACCAAAGAACTTCGACAAGTGGCTGTTAAAAAACTTTGGAAGAGAATTGACTAATATTTTTATGAGAAAATACAACCGTAAGGTTTGGACCGTGGATCCTAAAGAAATGAATGCAATATGGGTTGGCGAGAGAGTTGCAGTTCCAAGCATTGAAAAAATTAAGCAAAATGCAATTCATCAAAAAGATTCCCAGTGGGGTCCTAACCGTTTTTTTCGTTTTCCTCGTCACGGTGGAACGGGGGGAATATGGACTGCAGTAGCAGCATTGCTTCCTCGAGGTTGGTTTCACTTTTATCACAAAGTCACTTCTATAAATATTCTAAAAAAACGTTTGAAGGTTGAGATTGGAAAGAAAACCCTAAAAACATTTTACTATCTAGATTATGATGTTCTCATCAATACCTCACCGTTAGACAAACTGATCAACATGGACATCAATAACAATACATCAAATATGAAACTATTGGCAAAAGAACTCGTTTATTCTCATACCCATATCATTGGCATCGGTCTAAAAGGACAAGCCCCGATGCAACTTTCGGATAAATCTTGGATGTATTTTCCCGATTCAGACTCTCCTTTCTATCGCGTGACAGTTTTTTCTAAATATTCAGATGACAATGTTCCAAAACCTTCACAAGGACACTGGTCTTTGATGTGTGAAGCAGCCCAACCAAAACATGCTAATGATCCAAAATACTGGACCAAAGAAAATCTCATTGAAAAGACAGAATCAGCATTGGTAAAATATGGATTTATAAATAAAAGCCAGATCATATCTCGGTATTATCGTGTCTTGGATCATGGATATCCAGTTCCTTCTCTAAAGAGGGAGGAGATTCTCAAAGTTCTTCAACCTTGGCTGCAATCATATGGCATCTACTCGCGAGGTCGTTTTGGTGGGTGGAGGTATGAAGTAAGCAATCAGGATCACTCTCTAATGCAAGGAGTTGAGAATGTTGACTGGCTTGTAAGAAAGATTCCCGAAGAGACTTACATTAATCCAAATTTGGTCAATTCACTGAAAGGATCTAATCGAACCCTCAAAAATAAGAAGACCGGTTATTTCAAAAACTCTAATTATGAAGTCGTTGTTGCACATTATGACGAAAATCTTGATTGGTTGATTGGAGAATCTAGGAATGCTCATCTCTACCACAAGGGGAAGGTTGTGATTCCAGATTTCAGATTCAAACAATGGGAAATTCTCCCTAATGTTGGTCGTGAAGCTCACACATTCCTTCACCACATCATCAATAATTATGACCGCCTTGCCGATGTAACAGTTTTCTTACAAGCAGGCGCAAACGAGCATGTCGACAACTGCTATAGCAATATAAGAGACTATGTTAACAAAGCCTTGAGAGAGAGCTATGCGGTTAAACACCCGTCGTATTTCAACAAATGGGGAAGAATTGAACACTTTGGCAGATGGCGTGATGAGTTGAAATCTGGGAAAATGCGCAGAAGCAATTACACTTTTGGAGAGTTTTGGTTTGCTGGGCTTGGCTCTTCTCATCCCTCGGTGATCAAAGTTTCATATTCTGGATGTTTTGCAGCAACACGTGGAAGGATTCATTTTAGATCTATAAATACCTACAAGAAATTGATTTCATTTATTGACGATCACCGTAATCCTGAGGAAGGACATTATTTTGAGAGATTATGGCACGGTATATTTTTTGATAATTAACTGCATTATTGAGTATTAAAGTAATTGGTATATTACGCGCGCTCTGATTGGTGGAGAACCCTGTGTGATTACAGTACACAGCACAGATGACGTCATTGAATCTTACGCGCGCTCTCATTGGTTGAAATGTTTCGATAAATATTATATAGAACAAATAGATTTTCTTTTTTTTGTGGGTCTGTACTCACCACATTTTGATATCTTCTGTGCATCTCCATAGATGCACAGAAGACGTCAAAATGTGGCGAGAACAATAGTCGTGCCACTCGACTTCGTCTCGTGGCGTACTTTCTCGCAGTCTATTCTTGCAAAAAGAAGTGAGGCTCGTAACATGGTATATTTTCGTCTCACTGATCCCGTGATTTTACGGAAATTTTGATCCCTGAGTCCATATTTTTAGAAATTTTTGATCCCTGATCCTTGGTGCAAAAAACGGAGCTGATCCCTGATCCTGACCCAATGTCCCTGATCCTCGATCCCACGATCCCACCCATTTGATCCCTGATTCCTGAGCCCTGGCCTCTGATCCCTGATCCAGGCCATAATTTGGGGCTTGATCCCTGAACCCATATATATGTTACGAGCCTGAGAAGTAACGGAAATCGCTACAGATATAGACTGCGAGCAGTCCCACTTTTCCCTTCAGATTCCTGAATCTGAAGGGAAAATAGGAATCTGAAGGGAAAAGTGGGACTGCTCGCAGTCTATTCTTGCATAAAGCTCAAATCTTTGAAATCCCACTCGTTCAAATTTATGACGCACGGGAGTAGAGTAAGACGAAAATTGAACTGAATCCGGTTACTAAAAATCGCCCAAACAGGAATTATCATGGCGCGCGCGGTATTAAGAAATTTCCTTGTCACTGCTCAATTAGAATAGTGATTACCTAGCTCTTCTAGGCGTAAAGGCGGCGAAATACGAGACACAAAAACCCTCAACTTGTCGCGCAACATTGTTGCGTTGCAGGTTTTTGATCGATGTTGCGCGTTTTTCACCTCACGATCTCAACTTGCCACGCAACAAAAAATCACGAGGTGAAAAACGCGCAACATCGATCAAAAACCTGCAACGCAACAATGTTGCGCGACAAGTTGAGGGTTTTTGTGTCTCGTATTTCGCCGCCTTAATGCGCGAGCCGCCCGGCAACATTAGCGAGAATCGGTACCCACAGCAGCCGGCGTACCCACGACATTGCATAATTGGTGGTGTGGTGCAGTGGTTGGTTACTGTGTGAGAAGAATTCAAGAAACAGGTAGGTGTAATGCATGATCACATAATACATAAAATGCAATGTAAGGTATATTGCTGAAAGAAACACACAGAATCCTTAAATATGAAATTGAAATTGATCGCTTATTGGAAATGGATTTGTAATCAGTGGCTGGCGTTGCGGCCAAAACCTTTGGCCTTCCAGTTCTTGAGTTGCCTCGTTCGCGGGGAAGGCAAAGGAATTCTCTGCTTGCAGGGTAATTTTTAACCAAAATTGCCCTGAATTTCAATAACGACTCCGAAGCGACCGGATAATCGTTAATCGACCAATGGTGCATTTCACGGCAAAAAAGGTCGCGTTATCCACGAATTATGCGAAAAGTAAAATGTAGGGATAACTTCGAATAATACCGTATTTTCCCCGCGTTTTACGGAGGCGGGATAATTCTAGGTAATCCCTACGTTTTACCTTAGTTTTCCAGAACATCAAAACATGAGTTTTCCACTTGTTTTACCGTACAGTAAAATGAGTTCAAAACCTACATTATCACTCGCATTTTCCCTACGTTATCCCGAGTAGGCGAATGCATATTTTACCGCATAATCCTTACATTTTCCGCTCGGGATAACATGGATAATGCCGCTGTTATCTAGTGTGGTAAAATGTAAGGCTAGTAACCCTGATTAATAACCCCCTTTTATTACGTTTTACCAACGTTATCTCTACATTATTTCGAGACAGGATAATTTGATTCAGATTACTAGTTGTGGTCTTCCTGTGCTATCAAATCGCTTACAAAAAGTACCGTCAGGGACGCTGTTTGCTAGTTTTGACTTCGAAAACACGTGTAATTACAGTAATATTTTTCATTGTTTCGGGAAAGCAACAATTTATAATGTCTCCTAGATCGGGACAAGATGTCGCCGGACAAAGACTAAATCGAAATTTGAGATTTGATTCTGTTTATAGTTATTAATCCCCTGTATTCATTATGAACACTGATCTTAGACTATTTGTAACTTAGATTACCAACATATTTTAGAGGGGGAAATTAGGAAAGCTCTGCCAAGCAGGCTAATAAACTTGCTAATTAAAAAATAGATATGCTGAGGTCTTAGTTAATGGAGGGGACATAAACTATGGCTGAGGGGCAGCGATTAAATAACTATCAAATGCCGCTCTCAGCCACCTCATGGCGCGCTCTTTGGCAATCTTTGGATCTTTGAGAAGGCGGCAAAGCAACAATCAAACAATGGATTCTATTGTTCTTGATGCGGAGTTATGAAGTATTCTGCAGCAAAATAAAATTCAGTCCGTACTCTTTTTCAAGCATTCTCGATAGAAAACTTCCTGTGTATGATTCATCGTTCATATAGGTATAATTTAGAGCGAAAAAAAGTCGAAATTATCTAATTACAGTAGTCACAATTCGGTGTTACATTCTTTTCAGCAATCGTAATAAAAGCCGCAATGTTAATTAATTTTCTGTTTATCTTCATTAGCCTGGAACTAAGTAATAACCAGCAAATAAGAAAAGCTGTAAGAAAATGACCGTTGCGTCATTTTGCTGTAGACCAATAGCATGGGTTGTTACAAAACATGAATAGTTCAGATCACGCGAGGAGGTAAGCGCGCTCATTTCGAATCTTACAAGCCAGCAAATTATCAGCGTCTTGTTATCATCTTCTTACATCGAAACCACGAAAATGTCACTGTCGCGCGTTTGGGGCAATTCGACCATGCTAGGAGACGACAAAATTTCAAGCGCTTGTCTGAGATGGATTGAGGAACGCTTGATATCAAACGTTCAAGATCCTGAAAATCAGCAATAACATCATGAATTCTGAGGGAAGTGAAGAAATTGAAGAAGTAATAAGGAATAACCCCATGAATACAGACGGAAGAATCAAAGGTTAGTCCATTTTGTAATAGCTAACAGCTTAATTGAAAGAAAAAACTGCACATTGGATCAGATGACTGATTAATTTGGCATTTCTTTGTAGAAGTGATGACATCAACCTATAAAACCGCCAAGAAAAGAAACGAAGAGCCGAACATGGAAAGAAGAAGAATCTAAAAAGAAGCAGCGAAAACTTCAACGGCTGGATAGGGTAAGTTATACTAAGTACTTTTCACTTGATGAAAGCCCTGTTGTTTCGCGTGCCGAACATTGCATACAGGCCATTTAACCTCCTAATTAGTTGGCAAAACTTCAGTAAAAGGTAACGGATGTAGATCGGGGTTATTTTAACAAATTCTCTACTCTACCATCACTTGCAATGTGTATTTTTTTACTTATTTCTTGTTCTGTTATTTTTTGGCAGAAACTGAAAAGAAGAGTTCAAAGTCTAAACGCTTTGGAGAGCTAGAGGAACAGACAAAGCTAAAGCGCTTCAATCAGTTCTGACGACTCAGATGGCGAGAACGATGTGGTCTTAGTGAGGCCACTACCATGGCGAGCAGAAGAATTAGGTTGTTTTTTCATAGAATTAGACCAAAGATCCCATAAACGAATGATTCTGAAAAGAGCATGTGGCGCCAACAGCGAGAGAGAGACTCAACGATTGTCCCACATAACCTGCGTCAGTGGGTAACTGACCACTAGTTTAAATGTTTCTGACATCGATCGCGATGCAATATATTTTACATGTAAGTTCTCGATCATGTACGTATGACTATCATTTAAAGATGTAAAATTTTGGAGTTAGACTTTGGTGAATAAAGATCGACAAAAAGTCGATTAAACAGAATGATTCTTTCTGAATCTGCCCAAATTCATTGTCCACTAAAACCTAAACTGATAAGCCTTTCTTGTAATTTTGTTCACCAATAAACAAAATTAGAAGAATAGTAATAGCTGGGAAAATGAATAAAACGAACGGGAAATAAAACGGATGAAAAATTGGGGGAAATGAATGGATAATTGCGGTAAAATCAAGGGAAAATCAAAGTAAAACGTAGGGAAAATGCGAGGTTTGACAAGCGTAATGCCAGAATTATCCCACAGTCCAAGAAAGTAAAACACGTGTTTTCCTGCTGGATTATGCAGGTATTATGCAAGGTAAAACACGTATTTGAGCCGCGTTATCCATAGTGACATTATGCGGGTAAAACGTACGTTATACTCAGATTATACCGATTGGTAAAATTCGGTAAAACGGTACGTTTACCTATTGTTATCCCGCGGCATTATGCAAGGATTATTCGAGTTATCCCAAAGGGAAAATGCGGGCTAATGAAGGGATTATGTTACGTTAGGATTACATTATCCCTGCATCATCCCGCGGTAAAACGCGACCTTTTTTGCCGTGAATTTTATTTCGTAAAATCTCTCCTCTCGGCTCCCCAGTCCCCCGGCTTTCCCCTCCTTCCCCTCCCCTCTCCCTCCCTTGAGAGCCGACCACGCAGGCTAGAGGCGTTCACATTGGGCCATTTTCGATCGACTTTATTAGGCCGGTTTTTGTGTTTATTTATCACTTGCAAACTGTCATCAATTTCCAGTAAAAAGCTGCTCTACAAAAATTCCGTCCTCGGAGACCCAGGTTGTCAGGGCATCCCCTCCCCCTCCCTGACGCTCTGGGTCTCCGAGGACGCAAAATTTGCTAGTCTCCTTAGCAGCCTTTTTTTTGTGTCGTCACGCAAGAAAAAAAAGGCTGCTAAGGAGACTAAAAATTTGCAGACTACGAATTTTTCAAGCCAGTAGTAGCCGGCTGGTTTCACATGTTTGCTGTCTGTCATCAACTCACAAAAAAATTCCGCTACTATTCATAGCTTTTGATTACTGACGATAACAAGGTAAACAAAAACAGGTAGCAGTGAAATGAAATCCAACCAGTAAATTTTAACCTAAGGTCATCGATTGATTGACATGTGCAGACAAAATCTGACAAGAATATAAACCCTTAGCGACCGCAACCCGCTCCAAATTTATCGCATTTTCGGCCGATTTCCCAGTGTGAACACCAGAAACAGGTCATTGAAAAGGGGCTTAGCAAAAAGGCCCAAAAAACTGGCAAAGCCGCTTAGCGTCCGTAATAAGCGAAGCAGGCGGTTTCCCTTCCCCCTCCCGCCCCCTCCCTTCGCTCCCTCCCCTCGCCCCCTCCAATCCCTTAAACCAGCTACTACGTGAATCAGATCCGATTTCAAGTTTAGCACGATAATTTTTGAGGCCGTCAGTTATTTGACTGATTTGAGGGTGACGCTTATTTTTCACGTGGAATACTATGCCAATACATGGATTGTAAAATTTTGTAAGGTGTAGTTTCGATAGGCTCGATTTCCGGCCGCGAACAGATTTCTTGTACACAGGTATCCCGAATATTTGTTGATTGGGTTACCTGTGTTAGAGCAATGTTGCATGTGCAAGCGCTCGTCCTCGATGCTGTCTGGTCATTTATTGTCTAAAACTTTTGGAGTCGACACTTCATGGTATGGTAAGATATATTTACGATTAATATTTTAGACTGCTGTTATTGTCTGGTAATTTTTAAACATTTTAGATATCACGGTTTATTGAATTTTAATACAAACATTTACAAAGTGTTTAAAAGCGAGCTTTATTGAAGTGAAAATGGACCGGCCGCTGTTGGATGCACCACCTCCTGGCCACGCGTTTAACCTTTCACAGATAAACATAACTGTTCTAGCCGTTTTATATGACTTGGTAGAAAACTGAGTATCGGCAAAGAAGTGATTAAATATCCACTGATCTACAGATTGTTTGAGTTACCACCAAATGGTGATATGTAGCCTGCGTGGCAGCTCTAGGGGATTTGGGAGGAGGAGAAGGGATTGGGGAGGAGGGAAAAGGGAAGGGGAGGGGGGAGGGGGAGGGGAGGAGGAAGAGGAGAAAGGGAGAGCCTGCACTCAACCCCCAGGTTTTCGTGTACCACCCACTTCAACATATCAAATAACTCAGCCAAACAAATCTTACCGGCCCTTACCGGAAACTATTTCATGTGATATTCAACTAACAATTCAACTAGCTTAGAAACTACGGAAAATCAGTGGAATCACCACAAGAAGGAAAACTTAAGCTGATTTAAATATTCTACTGTTTACACGACAAAAAAAGGCCAAAAATCTGGGCCAAAAATACATGCTTTCAAGCACAGGAAATCACACAACTAATCCAGGCACGCTAGCTGACAGATATCTGTCAGATTATTTATATAATGCTTGTCTTCGTAGAAAAGACTACCTTAGAATCATACTTTTAAAAGTAAATTTTGATATTTTACATAGCCTTTTTTCTTTTTGAACTGAATGCCACAGTAGACAGTATGTCTTATTTAAGTTTGTAAAAATTTGTCTTTTCCTTGCCACCACAATCTGAAATGACCGTTGGTAATAAGATCTATTTATGTTGTCAACTGACGAAGGTCAAAACAGAAAATCAAATTATTAAACGTTGGATTGTGTCGACAACAATCTTCGCAGAAAATTTTTATCTTAAAGGAACTGTTGGTCCCAAATGTTCGTCAAAGAATCTCTACAAACCCTCCTGCAAGCAAATCTTCAACTGCTTGTTCTTGTTACAATCAACTATAAATGGCGGCAAAGAGGCAACAAAACTTTAAGCTTGATTTTGCCTTGTCAATCAATTTCTCATTTCGACCAATTGGAACGCACGGCCTCTGGAGGCCGCACTGACACGAAAACCTGGGGGTTGAGTGCAGGCTCTCCCTTTCTCCTCTTCCTCCTCCCCTCCCCCTCCCCCCTCCCCTTCCCTTTTCCCTCCTCCCCAATCCCTTCTCCTCCTCCCAAATCCCCTAGAGCCGCCACGCAGGCTAGGTGATATGTCGCCTTGAGGGCTGTTTGACCTTGTTCTTACGCGAAAAAACGAAAGCAAAAATGAAAGTAAAAACAAGAGGGGGAAAAAACAAACAAACAAACAAACAAAAAACAACAACAAGCAGAGACCCAATTTTTGCAATTTTTGCAAGAATTTTTAAATGTCAGTTCTATAGACTATATCATTATTCTGCTGCAGCAATATATATGTATTCTGGGACTGTGATCTCAGTTAAGGTAATTCCGTAGAAATAGAACTAGAAATGGAATTATCATAAAACTTCACACATGACGTCGTAAACAGCCTGTGACCGAAGAGGACTGAGGCGAGTAACCACTGAAGCGCCTCTTAGAGCGTGTCTACTGTTCAAAACTTAGACTAAAGTTTGCATCATTTTAAGTCAAATATATATCTTTTACGATCAAACAAATCAAAATAAGCTGAACTATGCTATGCAGTAGAGATGCGCACTGCAAAACTACGGAATTACCTTAAGTAACACCAAACAAAAGATGTCATTGCACGTAAATCTTTTGTTCAGTATTATTTTACTGAATTAACAGTCCCACAATGCATTGCTGTGGCAGACTATCATGTTTTTTAGACCTTTTTTATATATTTTAGCAGAGTTAATAAAGTTCCCTCTTAACTCTGAAACTCAGATTTTAGATAGTACACTGTATTAGTATGCTGTGATTCTCTCATATTACGACACAGGAAGCCCAAGGAATGGAAAATGACAAAGCCCAAAACAATGGAAAAAAATTAATGAGCGAGACTTGGAGCAAGTCTATGATTGGTCAAAAGCTGTGCTTTATTGCTTTCATTCTCCTGTCACTTCCTGTGTGCTGTATTACTGAACAGAGCATGGCAAAAGCTGTTTTATTTGTTATAAATAGAAAATGATAAATACACATCAATTTTTATCACTGCAAAAAATAAATATGTGGGCAAACATAAATAAATAAATAAATATGTGGGCAAAAACATTGGAATTCTTTCACAAAAGACTATATTTACCTTTAGGAAAAAACTGTTCGGACCATAAAGATCCCTAAATATGCAGGTTGACTGATATTAATGCCAGAACTTGAACCCCATGCAACGGTCGCACTCAAAAGGCAACTCCCAAGCTTGAAACCAAGCTGACAGTTGGTTGTCAGCCACGTAATGGGGGTTTCAGCAGGTGGTCTTTGGCTCTTTTTATGGTTCAGCAGAAAGCTTAATCATTAATTTTCATTTAGGCTAAAAACTAATTTTCATCTCATCCATCTGAGCCTGCATCTTGCAAGCTGACAGTTGGTTAAGCCATATAATGGCTACATTAACTGAAAACCAGAGTGTGAAATAATAGTCTAATATTTTCCAAGTTACTATTGATATTTCTTGAGTTGCTAATACTTGCTCTTTTTCCCATGCATTTCAAGGCAATGTTTTCTGCTGGGTCTAAGTTATGCTGCATTATAACTGGTGCTAGCAGAGGTTATGGTGCTACAGTAGCTATCAACATTGCAAAACAGTCATCAGAATCACAGAATTCTCTTGAGCTGGTTCTCATTGCACGGTCAATGACAGGATTAGAAAAGACAAAATCTGCTATTAGTCAACTAAATGCATCTACTAAAGGTTTGACTATTTCTTGGTTTTTGATAAACGGAATTTAATTCAATAATTATGTACATCTCTTGGAAGCAAGGGTGGCCAAGCAGTGAGAGTGCTTGTCTGTCACCGCTGTGGCCCCAAATTCAATTCCTGGACAGGGCATAAGTACTGTACATGTACCTTCATATATTGTTCTCTCCCTTGCTTCAAGGGTTTTTCTCTGCATCCTCCAGTTTTCCTCCCTCAAGTAAAAACGAATTAACTTAGTAGTGAGCTGAGAGTTTTACATGTATAGAATATTAGAATTATGCACTAGTTGTACATGTACTTTGTGGGAGAGTGCACTTGACCCCCAATTAATGTGTGAGTGCTAAGACATTGGACACTTAGGGCATTTTCCATTTAGTGGAACCTGCAACCGTCCAGAACAACAAGTTCTCAAACGGTATATGTCAATTCCTATAGCTCTCGCCAGAATCAGTCCTAAGAAATCAGGCTGTTCTGGCCGATTGGTTCCATTAAATAGAAAGCATGCACCCTTTATTAAACTGATATGATTATAAAGTAGTTATACTGATACTAATTTTTTTTCTTTTGCTGATCAACTTTAGTTCACTGTGTGTCTGCTGATCTTGGTGACATGAAATCACTTTCCTCTTCAGTGAAAGGCATTTTTGAAAAGGTTATCCCATTTATTATCCTTGTTTTTCCCTACCTATTATCCTATCATCTATCTCTCCTTTCATCCCCACTGTCTGACTTTCCATTCTCCCTCTTATTTTCCCATTCTCTCTTATTTTCCTTCACCTACCTCCATTGTATAGGGAGAGATACTTGTATCCAGTGGAACTGCTTGTTGTCAGTGCTTTTGGACAGTGGGATAATTTAGCATCAACAAAGGCAGATAGTGGAGCATTTTTGAAAGTGCAAGGGCTAAGTCATTGATAACATAAAGTTTGGTTGTGATGAAGCTTTTTAACTGTATTCTTAAAGGTACGGTAATACGAGCAGCAAAATCGTGCAACTTGTCGGGCAACATTGCTGCATTGCAAGTTGTAGAGCGATGTTGCTGGTATTACCACCCCACGCGCAACTTGTCATGCAACAAAAATGGATGTTGCAGGTTGTGAAAATTTGTTGCACAAAGTAGAACCACCTACAACTTGCAACGCAACAATGTTGCCCGACAAGTTGCACGATTTTGCTGCTCGTATTACCGTATCTTAATACCTGAAATATCATTTCTCATGAAAAGTTGGGGGGCCTCTTCAGCCCTCCAATCAGTGATCTGGAACCTTTTAGGGTGTCTCAGACTTTAGTAGACTACCAGAGACCTAGCTGGTCCCTTTAAGGGTGTTTTTTGGTAAATAAAACACCTGAAATAAGCATTACTGGGACAATTTTAAAGGTCTGACTTGTGTCTTTTGAGCACATCGATAAAGGAGTATTTTTTGATTCTTCAATTTTTGTTTTGAATTGGTACCTTTTAGGGGTAGAAATCAAATGTTGCCACACCCCCCAGGTACCTTATAGGTGTCATTTTCGAAATTCCAACGAGCATCCAGCACTCTTATAAGAGTTCTCCCCCTCGCGCCCCCCCTCCCCAGGGCTGTTTTACAACTGTATGACCTCCTCACCAGGAGCCCCAGGGGCCCCGGTAGTGCATGGAGCATCTGAAAGGTACTAATTACTCAGAAGGTTCCAAGCTATAATTACACACTCAATGAAACATACATTTATTTTTATCTTTTTAACTGTTATTAGGTTGAACCTAAGGAATTCACACATGTTTTATTGATAAATAATGCTGCTACGCTGGGTGATGTGTCCAAGAAAGTCAAAGACTTCAATGACCTTCAGACTTTGCAGGACCACTTCAGTATGAATATAACCTTTCCAATGTTTTTTGTGTGAGTACATTGTTGTCCTTCAAATAAGTAGCCATGCAAGCTTGCAGGTATTTTAAAAGTAATTCCAGTCATTGTAATAACAATAGCACTTTCAGTCGGTTTCACTTTGGGTCTGTCAGTCGGTTGGTCAGTCGGTCAGTCAGTCAGTCGGTCATTACAGGTAATTATTTACATGTACAAGTCAATTTGTTAAAATATTTCTGTAAACTTTTTATAATAGTCACTTCAACTATGTGTTTCAAATTAATTCTGTATGCCTTCATTTTGCAGGTCAAAGTTTATAAATAGTTTTGAATGTGTTCCCAAGAAATATATAGTGAATATCTCCACTATTTGTGCACTGGAAGAGGGTATAAACCCAGGATTTTCACTCTACTGTATTGCAAAAGCTGCAGATGACATGTTATTTAAAGTAGTAGCAAAGGAAGAGGTAATTGACAAAAATTACATTGTAATAAAATTTAATTGATGACATAATAATAAATTGATAAAATCTACATAGTAATAACATTATTAGCTCCCTCTACAGGCAACTTCTTGGGCTTCCTTTGTACATTAATTGTGAGGGACTGGGAAAAAGAAAAATACTGCCTCTTGTCTAACACAGGAAACCCAAACCCAAGAGATTTAAGAAAGATGTCTGCACAGGAAGCTATATTAACTTTTTTTCCATAGCCTGGCATACGTGTTCTCAACTATGCCCCAGGACCACTGGAAACTGATATGGCTCAACAAGTGAAAGAAAATACTATTTGTCCTGATGTAAAGAATATAATGGTAAGTAAAGTGTAAGCCAAGGGTATGTCTGTTTTGAAAATTTTTCAAACAAACATTTTTTTTAGTTTCCATATGCATTGTTAAAATCAAATTTTCCAACCAAAATTAATTACAGAGCAAAGCAGATAAATACATTGATCGGAACCTGCCTGCCTTTGTACACTATCCTCTTGCATACCTATGTGTACCTATTTTATCCCACACCATAGAAAATACAGCCAATTACCACAATGTCTCATGGGAACTAGTTGAATACCGCCAAATTTTCAACGGCTTTCCTGCTTTCTGATTGGCTTTATTTTTTATGGCGTGGGATATTAACCTCCGAATATTGTTTCTCTTAAAAATTATTTGATTTTTTGTAGCCGTTGAAAACTGAAGTGTCTTCAGCCAAGTTAATAAATCTTTTACTGAAAGATGAGTTCTCTTCAGGGCAGCATATTGATTTCTTTGACTGCTAAAAATTCTGCATTAGCGAGACTATAGATAAAGGCTGGATGACGATTGAAGACAATTGATCCTGGGTGCCAGAGGTTTGAGAAGTTAGAGCAATTTCGTAGGACTTTTTTGTGTATTTTAGTTTATTTGGTAGAATTAGCTCCACAAACCTCTGGCCACTCGAGACATCTCATCCATCTCCAACGGAAAGGCTCGCGAGAAAACGGAAAAATTGACTCGAGTGGCCAGAGGGGCCCCGGGGGGGACCCCATTGTAAAAGGATCGGGTATGCTTGTCGTATCTCTTAGGGTAAAAATCAGCGATTTGGTATCTTTTAGTATCTCAGTTTTAGGATATCAATACAGCCTATTGCTTATTATCTTGTTCTCAAATGGAAGAAATTTGCCCAACAAAAGTGTGTCGACCGTTCATTTTTATGTTCATAATAACAATGTTCATTAGTTTGTTATCGCTAGTATCTCTTAGGGGTTAAAAATCGTCCAGCCACGCCCTTCTTCAAAGACTTCCGGTATTTTTAGGGTATTTTTTAAAATTTTCGACGAGCATACCCGATCCTTTTACAATGGAGTCCCTCCCGAGAGAGGGGATCGTCGCTTCGTGACTGCTGATTTGCAATGTTTATGACATTATTTAATGATTAATAATATTTAAGTCACAGTACAATTCGATGAATCTCAAAACTGTGACCACTGTTAATGTGTTTGTATACTCTTTCTCGCAAATATAGTAATGATAATAACAATATAAACAATAATGGTTTATTTCCAGGTTACCTACAGAGTAGCTATACATCTGAAACCTAAAATCCTAGGTGCAAATTAAGAAATGATAACAATCCTTCTAATAATTTAAATTAACGATTATCTGAAGCGAAAAATTAAATTGAGATAAAAGAATATTACATTATTTACAGAACTTTGCCAATATACTTGAATTCGCACCTAGCTAAATCGTGTTGTTTTGACAACCTTTTTGCAAATAGTTGTATATGGGATAACTGACTTGACATTGATTTGTCATATACAGGTTATTGAATAATCTTCGGTTGCGACCAAGGGAATTCTTCTGGGAATTTGCATGTATGAAAACTATTGCTTTTTAATTCATTCAGAAATGAAGCCACAATGGCAACTGGAAAATTTTGTTTAAGTCCAAATACCCACCTTACTGAATCTTACTGAATAGATACATGTACTCGTACCCGCGTATGGTCGGCGGCATTGCCCTCGGTAATTGTCGGGATACCTATGTCAAAACCATTGTCTCTAATCTTAAGAGATATCATTTCATTTGTCATATATACATTATAAAACGATTACAGATCTAGATTCCTCTAGAGTTTTTCTTGGGCACATAAAATTTGGTGGCGGGGTATGGGTATCCTAGGATCGTACTATGAGGCTTGAGTGAATTCCGTCGTGATGACTTTCTCTGTGCATGACTATCAGCACGATTTGATTTGATCTTTATCGTCGGAAAGTACGGGATTGTAATTGCGCATGTTTAGTGATAATTTCTGCAAGTTTTTCGGCGACATTTTTTGCTCCTTGACTTCTTAGAGCGTCAAATACACTTGCAAGAGTCATGCTTGGGCAGCTTTCATCCAAGAATGTAAAAATGTCCTGGGCGGTGTGCGTGTTTACGAGTTCTTCCACACCAAGACCCAAAGTTTGTGCCAAAAAATTCAAATCAATCTTGCTACAGCTTTCATTCAAAACGGATATGATTTCATTTTTTAGTTCACTATCAACTTTGCCAACATCGCCAAGTTTGGTCTCAACCACAATTCTGTGACCTGCAACAAAATGATTTTACGTTGAAACAGATTTGCCTTGGTGTGGCGCCTTTCTTTCATTGCTAGTTAAACGGTCATAACTGACCTTACGCTGGAGATACATGAAACTCAAGCTCATGTTAGGTATCACTAAAAATTACGTCTATTTTTATTATTGCTGGATTTCTTTGCTATGGTATTCATATTTAGGCAAAAGTTGATATTGAAAATTGAGGAGACGTGTTCTGACGAATGGTCACGTGACCTGTTTTCGTAACCACGTGATCATTTTCTTTTTTGTGTGTGTTTTGTTCACTCAAATCAATTAAGGAAATGAAACTATTGCTGTCAGTTCAAAGATTCATGGTGTTTTGTTAAAAGGGGTAGGGATACTATGGCTTTTTTCCGTTTTTCTTTTTTTTGTCGTATTTGGGCTTGAACCAGGCCTTTACAAACTGAATTTGAAAAGAGGTTCCTTTTTCACGCGTTAGGTATATGAAAGGGGTACCTTATTCGTGCTTTAGGTATATGAAAGGGGTTCCTTTTTCATGCTGGAGGTATATGAAAGGGGTACCTTATTCGTGCTTTAGGTATATGAAAGGGGTTCCTTTTTCATGCTGGAGGTATATGAAAGGGGTACCTATTTCATGCTGGGAGGCGTATGAAAGGGGTACCTTGTTTAGTCATGCTGTAGGTATATATGACAGGGACATATTTTTACTCTGGAGCTAAAAGAGTTTACATTTCAAGAAATGTAGCAAATACTGAGAGTAGAAATTTCAGCATGAGTTGAGTATCAGACTGAGCGTATAAAAAGGACACTGCCCATTCATATGCGCGTAGGGTATATGTTCCAAAGTGTTTGTTTGCAGCAAGTTGCACGTGTATAATAAAGTTCTTACCGTTTTGAAGAGGCGTTAAAATGTGTCCAGTGTTCTCAAATTTGTTCTCGAGGTCCTGCAGGACTTCGACAAGTTTCTGATAGCCCTCTCTAGGAAACTGAGAAAAGAACTTCTCTGCTCCATAATTTTCATACCAATTCTTCATATACCCCAAAATAATATCTTTGTTTTCTATGCAGAAATCAGTTAAGGGCGGGACAATGTCTTCTGGTAAATCTCGTAATAGTTTGAAATCAATTCCGCAGTACTCGACCCACATCTCCTATCAGGAAAGAACACAAACGTTAAGCAATATATTGTTGACAAACAATTGTCGAAAGTTGTAGGACGAAATTTAATGTTTTTTGTCTACTTACCGATGACATATATTTTTGTAAACATTTCCATAAAAATTCGAAAACGGCAATATTTACACAAATCTGAATTGCCGGCATCAAATAAAACCAATTGAGATTGGCGTCCTTTCTATTGATGGTTGAGAGACAAGTTGGACACTTCGTCCCTTCTTTATTTTTATCTTGGAGGCTGCATAAAAAAACAAAACAAAAAAACCCTGAATTAGAGTGAATGCCAAAAATTGTCACTATTTTCCAGTGACAACGACTAGGGCTGTTTCTTGAAAAATACAGCTTAATATGTTATCCTGGTTACCCTCCTCCGCAAATAGAACATCAACGGAAATCTTTATGTACTTGTCCACGCCCTTTTCTAATAATTTCATCAAAGGCTGATAGTATAAGCCTTAATAAAAACGACACTACAAAATACTAGAGGGGCAGCCGGCAATCGAAACAAATTCATTTGTTTCTGCGAGAGCACACTAATGAGTTATGTTGATCAATGTCAGCCTCGATTTCCCATAAGATATTCAAATAAATTTTGAGCAAAACCCTGAGGAAATGTAAAGCGAATATATTTCGAGCAGTCGACGCTGACTTGAGAAACATCTATGTCCAAACAGGTTATCTATTGGAATATAATACATACATTATTGCAAGTTGAGTTGCACATAAAGCTCTCTCCTCCACCACTGTCATTGCAACTTCCTCCACCATTGTCATTGCAACTTCAGATGCAAACAAAGTATTCTCTTCCACTACTGTCATTGCAGCTTGAGGTAGTGTACACAAAGCTCTCTCCTCCACCACTGTCATTGCAACTTCCTCTACCATTGTCATTGCAACTTCAGATGCAAACAAAGTTTTCTCTTCTACTACTGTCATTGCAGCTTGAGGTAGTGTACACAAAGCTCTCTCCTCCACCACTGTCATTGCAACTTCCTCCACCATTGTCATTGCAACTTCAAATGCAAACAAAGTTTTCTCTTCTACTACTGTCATTGCAGCTTGAGGTAGTGTACACAAAGCTCTCTCCTCCACCACTGTCATTGCAACTTCCTCTACCATTGTCATTGCAACTTCAGATGCAAACAAAGTTTTCTCTTCTACTACTGTCATTGCAGCTTGAGGTAGTGTACACAAAGCTCTCTCCTCCACCACTGTCATTGCAACTTCCTCCACCACTGTCATTGCAACTTCTAATGCAAACAAAGTATTCTCTTCCACTACTGTCATTGCAGCTTGAGGTGGTGTACACAAAGCTCTCTCCACCACCACTGTCTCTGCAACTTCCTCCACCACTTTCACTGCAACTTTCTCCACCACTGTCACTGCAACTTGAGATGCACACAGAGAAATCCCTCTTTTCAATTCTTTTTCCTTGTCCTTATGTTTCAATCTAGAGTACATCATCTGTAGTCTATTCCGGATCTTTTCTCGTACAATACTGTGGTTATGTTCTGGTAACTCTTCTTCCATTTCAAATGCTTTCTCGTAGCTTTCACAGGCTGCCTTGAGGTCCTTTCTCAATTGATGAATCACCCCAGTCAAGTACAGAATCCTCACAGTCTCTGGATGCTGTCCTAAGCGTTTTAGTCTGTCCTCATAGCATGTAGTAGCATACTTCAAGGCTTTCTCATACTCTTTAAGACCAATCAATGCATTTGCAAGGTTTCTCTGGAAGGTAGCTGTATGCTCTGTATCAGCAACATCAAGCTCTTCCTGAAGTTTTAGAGCCTTTTCCATCCATTGCACTGCTTTTCTATATTCCTTTTTGGCTTTGCTTTTATATAAAAAACTAAAAAAGCCTTTTTCAAGCTTCATCCCACGCCTGTCATGGACTTGAGACATTTGGTTGTAGTAAGTAGGAATTTCCCAGTGTTCCTCACTTCCTACAAGCTCCTTTTTCATGTTAAGAGCTCTTTTGTAAAATTCTTCAGCTTTAATAAGATCATCCAGTTCCATGTAGCAGTTGCCAATCAACTTCAGTGTTCTTGCATTTAAAGTGTGCTTGGCCATGAACTTTTCTCTCATCTTCAGAGCCTCAGTCAAATCATCAATGCCTTCTTTAAGAACACTACAGCGTTCTTTGTCTTCCTTTTCCTTTTTGGCAATTTTCATCTGTGATGCTTGCAACCACCTGATTCTACCTCTGCAATGAAGAAACAGACTTCTTCCTGCACTGAGCTGCTCTGGAGTTGCTGTCTGTTCAGCCTTTTTCAAGGATTCCTCAGCAATTTGCAGTACTTCCCATGCATCCCGGGTTCCCTCCATATCGGGACCTTGCAATGCTTGCCAGCATCTCAAGTGTGCACTAGCCAACCATTTCCCTTTAAAGCAGCAAACAAATATGAGTATGATTTATTTGTGTAAATGAAATAATGGCTTTATTTAGACCAATCAGAATACAGAGATTTTCTGGTTGGTGATCATGGTCTTCAGGGTGTATAATTGTGGACCTGAAACAATACTTTGCATCATGCAGAATATGACTATGAAATACATACCAGCTCGTTCAGCAAGACCAGCCCATTCGTCATAGAGCTTTTTCCTTTCCTGCCAATCTTTCAGAACTTCAAACAAAATACCAATCAAGGCTACCTCATTGTGTTCATCAGAATGAAGAAGAATTTCAAAAGCTTCACTGCGGCTTTTTGAGATATCAATTGTGAGCTCAAAGTTAGCTCTGTCTTTTTCTATTTTGGAAAATGTTTTAGCAAAATCTGTTTCCAAAAGCTCAGCAAGTTTGGTGAGCTTCCATGAAAAGTGCGCAAAAAACTGCGTTTCTCCTTGGAGATAAGCTTCTTTGTAAACAGGGTGTGTTTTGTATAGATGATCCATGACAAAGCCTTGAAACAAAGCATGGGTGTCATATTTCATATGTCCCTTTTCATCCTTCTCCTTTTCCAGTATTTTATGAGAGGCCAGTACTTCAAGATCAATTAAAGCATCATACTCTGATGAAAGCCCTGCAATTTTCATTGCTGTAGCTGCTGAAAATGGCCGCTGAAGTAATGAAATCTTCACTGCAAGCTGTTTGAGGTG
This sequence comes from Telmatactis stephensoni, assembly GCA_029948255.1. NCBI lineage: Eukaryota > Metazoa > Cnidaria > Anthozoa > Actiniaria > Isophelliidae > Telmatactis > Telmatactis stephensoni. The sequence goes on from JALIZF010001806.1 coordinate 305,186, forward strand.
ATCACTGGAAATTGATTCAAACAACGCCCCAATACAGGCATACTCTTCAGGAATTCCCTTCTCAATCTGGGACTCAATCTTTTCCAACACTTCAACTGGGGTGCAAAACCCTTCTCTTATCATTTGTTCTGCACTTTGCAACAAATAAGGGATGTCTCGACACAATTCTGAGATCTTTGAGAGGGCTTCAACTTGACTTTTGTCAGAAACATCAACATTTTGTTTTCCTCTCCTACTAATAAAGCCCTTAGAGACTTCTTCAGTGAATGGTTTTACTTGATATTCTGAGAAGAATTGCCTTTTTAGTGACGGCTCTCCAATTTCTTCTCTTGAAGTCAGCAGCAACTTAAGATTTCCATTGTTGCATGCCTTAGAATGAAATACATTATGCAGAAGTGCTAAAAATTCTTGTCTTGGACTATCATCGCCTTCTGAGAGAAGCTGCTCGACATTGTCAACAGTTACAAACGTTTTCTCGTGAAGACTTTCAAGATGGGTGTAAAGCCTTTCTATATCATAATCCCAAGCTGGCAGTTTAAATTCTTCGAGAATAAGAAAGTAAACAGTTTTCATTTCTACGATGCCTCTTAAGTCAAGGGTGATCTTTTGAAACCCATTGAAAGTCTTGGCAACTTCTTGGGCTAATGTTGTTTTGCCCACGCCAGACTCTCCAAACAAGTTCATTCCAGGTACTACAATGTGGCGATTTTCAAATGTACGGCTAACATTCTCTACATCTTGCTCTCTCCCTATAATTTGTCTTTCTTCTGCTGGTTTGCATTTATCGATAATATTCATAATTTGCTCTTTTTTGGACGATTTCTCGGTAATGCAAGAAAGGAGCGACGAGTCCTCATCAATGGCGCCAAATTTGTAGAGTGCTTTGACAGTGCCGGGAAAACTTGCATCTTTGAGGAACTCCAATTTATCGGGAAATCTCTCTTTTATGTCTTGATTAATAGACTCCTTTTCTTCTTTGGTCAAAAGTTTATCGATATCTTTGGAAAGTATTTCGAAGTTTGTAGGAAGAATCACATCCATCTGTGCCATTTTCCCGCCGTTCTCTAGCTTGTATGAATTTCAAAGCTATAAGGAAGAATACAGAAATTACGTTTTGTGGTTGATTGTTTTCAGCTGGTTCAGTGTTGAATAGGTGACGTCGTTCACGTCATGTAAACGTACGTAATTAGATCACGTGAAAACATTTTTTTTGATCGGGGGAATGATAATGTGAATCCCTTGTTTCTACCTCCTTTTTGTTGTAAATATATTCATTCATTTATCGATTAATGAACCCCCCTGATTTCCGTTACCGTTAGTTTGGCGGGCTTTCACAATTATAAATGACATAACTAAATTAAATGTATTAAATTCATCTAACTAATCAACGGTGAAACTACACGACCTCTAATGTCACATGACTAAACTATGACTTACAATTGCTCCTCCCTCCTCGTCCCTCTCCTCTCCCCTTTCCCTCTCCCCAGTCTCCCTTGCCAATCCCTTAAACTGCCAGCGCAGGCTCATTCACTAGAAGAAAGGTTTAAAAATAGAACGCCAGTGGAACGCCATGGGAAGATTGCCGTTACTTTTGAAATATCCTGCCGTAAAAACGAATCAAATTCGTTTCACCACATTAGTCATGTATTCTGGAGGAGTCCTTGGATGAAGTTTACTTTGCTTTACTAGATTTCAAGATATTTTGGTGAGAATCTAGCGTGTTGTTGTGATGTCATACACATATTGCGTTACCGTATTGAATTTAAAACTGCCAAAGTGTGCCATTCAATGTCTCACGCTATAATATTCATATCAAACATTTCTTGATAATGATTGATAATAACCTGGTGCAACTATAACGTCCATATAAATTAATTTTCCATTCTCGAAATCTTTTTAGTGGTTTTAGAGCCATTTCTGATGTTCTTATCGAAACTTCCGGTTTCTAGCTTTGTTAAGCCTAAGGACCAATGAAATTGCGGGAATTTGTAGTGTTTCCCAGAGCCTCTGACGGGGAGGAACGACAACCGAAGAAGGTCTGGGAACGAGAATGACGCAGTGAAAATGAAAGTGAAAGTTTCTCGAAAACTGAAGGAAGATGAGTTAAGACCCAAAGAACGCTGTGTAGAAGACCTTTTTCCAGAAGACAGTCGATCGGAGAATGAGTAATAAGAGTCCGATGAGTAATAAGGATCCGATTAGATCGAGGACTTAATCAGATTCGAGTTTATGCCTATTCAGATCTTTGTGGCTTAAAACGATCTTTGCTTACGCGTCCTTTCGAATATCATCATTGAATGTTCCCTGTTCCTTTATCAAACCTTTTAACTAAAGCTATAATAGCAAACAACTAGTTCTCCAAATTGTAGAAATATTGTACTGACAAATTATAATCCATCTGCGTGTTTCTCTTGGTCTTAACTTTTTACTCAGTAATGAAGCTATTTGGAATTCTTTCATTTTGTAACTATAGAAGACTTCCAAACTCTAGTGCTGGTGAACCCTGGTGAGCCCATTCTCATTATAAGTTCTTATTGTTGAAGTTCGAAGTCGTTCGTTTCGGTCAATAAAGGAAGGGTCGACTTTTGAAAATTCAATAAACAATTCTTACAAACTTACCACCGCTTAGTTAGGAGTTATTTCCGCGATGCAAACACTGCTTTCAATGTAAACGTTCCGTAGTCTGGGATCCTATTCAGAAGTTGTCAGACTCGTCGTGAAGAGATCCATGAAAAGATTTCGAGATGAGACTGAACACAACAGCGCTCCGGCGCTAGATGTGTTTCGAAACTATGACAACAGCTTTGTAGGACAGTTTTAATTCTGACGGGTCACATGATCATTTTCATTGTCTATTCAAGACTGTCAGCATGACGTTATTTACTCTTGGCTCTATGAATAACCATGATCGACGGAACTCTAGAAAGAACTATAAACCTAGCGTTTAATAAGTGCTGTTTAGTCGAATTACCGTAGGTAAATACTCAAGGGTCATGTTAAGCCGTAATCAACAATTTTTCAAACATATTTGGTTCACTATTCAAAGTCCATTTGAATTGGTAATATGGTCCCTGGGGATTGCATATAAATGAGAACAATTCTTGTAATTAATGCAGTTCATTCGAGTTGCGACGAAGAACGGTTGGCGACCCACCCACCCACCCACTTTAGCGAGTAAGTCGGGTTCAAAGTTGCCAAATAATCTTTGTTGGCACTTCGCCTGGCTTTGGTTAGTCCCAGGCCAGAGCGATTCCCCATACCTCATTATCATACTCATGAATAACAATACACAGGGAAGAATATTACACAATTTGTTATCGATATCTTCTCGGGATGTTCATAATTTTGCGATTCAACCAAAGCCCAAGCTACCGTTGAAAGTTTTCAAAGGAATTTGGTTTGCAAACAACCTTAAAGAAATCGTAGTAATAAGCTGATCAGTAGCCCGAAAACACACGATAGACCATAATATATGTTCAGTAATGCTAAACAAGTTAAAATCGAACAAGAAAATGTACATTATAAATTTACCCGGTAAATTCGAAGTAAGATTTTTTAATGTTTCTTTTAATGTTGTAGTTAAGATCACGGCGTCCTTAGACCGCGCGCGCTGCCATTAAAACTAGCCTCTGTTACAAGACCTTACAAGGGGGTTTGTCCGGCTGAAAGCTGAAAGCCAATTAAAACCAAAAATGTTCTGAAGCTGAGCTTTATGGCCTTGACTGTATATACTTTATATATCCGTAATAAAAGGATATAACATCACGCTTTCTTCCGCCATCTTGAATTGGGGCAAACGCGCCAAAATACACCTATTTCAATAAATGTTTTGTCGGTAAAAGTCGTAAAAGCCTACGCGACTCACCCGAAAGGAAGCATGGGTAAAAATTACTAAAGCTATAAAACCACGCAAATGTCCACACCATAATTCAACTTTAGCTTGCAGTGACCTAATACATCAGAGAGCTTCATTTGCTGATGCTAAGATCACGAGTTAGATTTTGCAACTACCCATTCTCCTTTTCGGTCTAGTCACGTAGGCTTGAGACCTCTCGTACGACAACCTTTTTTGAAATAGGTATATATAGAAATCTGGATCACTCTGGCTTACCATAACTCGGCTCAATTTTATAGTATTTTCAAAAAAATCAGTGTAATGTTTTTTAAACAGTATATTTTGTCTTTGTTTATTATGCCTATTTACATGATAAATATTGGACTGACTACAAGATGAGAAAAAGAGGATTATTGTTTTCAAAATAAAAAAAGATAACTTGACTTGAAAAACGTAGTTAAAATACTTAGTCTTATTATCAGTCTGACATATGGCATCTATGTCTGCAAATCATCGAAGTTTAAATCTTGAAAATCCAAAATCGAGCCGAGTTATTTGGTAAGTCAAACTTTGATCCAGATTTCTATAAATTTTGGCACGTTTGCCCCAATTCAAAATGGCGGACGAAAGCGTGGAGTGGCTTATTATAAGCGTGTTCAGTTCACGGATGTGCAGTTCAAGAAGTGTAGTCAAGGCTAAAGTAGTGTACTTCTTGAGAAACAAAGCTGAACCGTTCTACGTCAAAGACAGAATAAAGCATTCCTGATTAACCAAGCTGTAAAATTATACCACCCACGAAGAACGAAATATCTATTTAGCAAAATTCACTGACGCTTAGACTTACGTTTCTTCTCAGTTTTTAGTTTTTATTACAACAGAAGTCAGCGATTCAAACATGGGGAATACACTAGACTGTTGTTACAATACACGATGTTTCAACCAGTGTCTTTTCCCGTGCATTCGCTTTTGTAATTACACCAACCGTCGTGTTTTCTACAACTTTGATGGAATGGAGACCGTGCAACCAATTGTGCATTTCTACTTCCCCGAAAAGAGAAAAGTACGCCGTTTGCACAAGGAATTGGAGCCATGTGAAGAAGACGAAGTGTTAGGCGATATTATAAAACGAGGTAATTTCAACTTTTTTTACTCAGTTGTATTAATAGTACTAGATGAATGTTTTATCACAGCTTTTCCGAGTCAATTTTGTTTTAAATCCTACAACCTTTTGTTCTTGTCGCACGCAACATTTGTACTGAAGCAAGTTGTTGCATGCGACAAGTTGTAAGCAAAAATTGTATCGTGTAAATTGGCCTTAAAAGAGGCTACCCTTAACATAGCGACCAATTTTGAAAGTCCTAGATACATATGTAAGCTCTAAAAAGCGCCACTTTCCAGTGTCCCAAGTTCTATTGTGTTATGCATAGACGAAGTTAAGTTTACGTGTGAACTCAGCAGTTTCCACTGATGCATATAGCTCATGCTTAACCTATGAAACAAAACACAAAGTTCATGCGGTATTAGTCAAGATATACAAGCAAATAAACGAAATGGAAATAACAAGGCCGATAAGATTCTGTTAATCAACTATTCACGGATTAATTACACCTTGATGAGTGGGTTTTTAGAATTCAAAATTTAAATTTATTTGAATCTTATGAAATCTACCATGCGTACCGTGACGTCATTTTTGTCGTCCTCAAAGCACGACATGATATAAGGTTCATTTTGTGACGTTTACTTCTTTTGTGGTGTTTAATTCGTGTTTCCGACACCTGTAGTGTCGTTCATCAGTGTCTATAACTAATACATTTATATTATATGGACGGCAATTTCATTGACAACTTCGATTCGTGGGTATATCTTCTTGATGGAGTTAGTTATAATCTATAATAATTTATATTAACTTATATGACGCAAATTCTATATATCTCGATCTTACCCAAATAAATACTGACTCCACTGACTAGCTAGAAAAATGCTCTTTTAAAAAGGAAAGTTCAAACTTATAGCTTGGTTGATAACTTGAAATTGTCGACCGAAATAGATTATCTGATCTGCGATTATACTGACTTAAAGCTCAACGGTTTCAAGTTCTCTTTATTCACACTTCAACGTACAATATATTACGTACAACGTACAAAATAATTATTTAAAAAATGTAAATATCAATTTTAGAAGTGCGCGCTAGCCAGAGGAGCGAAGCTTTCTCGGACGAGCTGTCTACCGCCAGAAAGCTAAAGCTACAATTGTGCAAAGTTTTGTCATCAGAATTGCTAAACTTGACTTATGTTTTTAATCGCCAAAACAGTTCAAATTTGACAAAAGAAAAAAACTTAGTCTGACGTTTTTGAACGTCTGAACAACTTAATAACAACTTCAGTTAATCACGTGACAAGTGATCAGTTCACTGATGAACGTAATGTCGTGCGGTATTTGACCCCCCGTGTCTCTTTGCTAATGCAATGACGCAGTGCTTTGTATACAAGCTATGAGCTGAACCAGTCTTCCATTCTGTGACGAACCAAGCTGTCATCCAGTTTACACTCGTAAATGAAGTCAACGAAACAATGGGAAATACCATAGACTGTTGCTATACCATTCGAGGAGTTAACCAGTGTCTTTTCCCGTGTATTCGCTTTTGCAATTACACCAACCGTCGTGTTTTCTACAATTTTGATGGACTGGAGACCGTACAACCAATTGTGCATTTCTACTTCCCTGAAAAGAGAGAAGTACGCAGTTTGCACAAGGAACTGCAACCTTGTGAAGAAGATGAAGTGTTAGGCGATATTATAAAGCGAGGTAATTTCAGCTTAATGTTTATTTTTCCAAAACAAAACAAAAAACAAAACAGTGCGACGTTTACAAGAACAGTTAGAAAGTTTAGAACATGACATGCCTACGAGTTTGGCAAAATTTGCAAAAATGGTAGGTCAAAATAAATTGCTTTATAGTACATTAATGAGGCGAGAAGAGAAGAAGTAGAAACTTTTGCCGACTTGGTGTAATTCAAATATGTTTTTGTACCGTCTGTATTTATTTTTCTATATATATTTTTCACGCTTTAATGATCTTCAGATTCTATTAGAGATCTATTTGTATTTTTTAAATCTTTTGTATTTCATGTTCGCATTTGTGATGTGATAATCGTACAATTGCCGTCAGTCTATAATTTCACGACTTGAAGGACTTGTTCGTTTGTTGAGTTGTCAAAAAACTTTCAAAAGTTTGTTTGAACAATTGTTTCGCTTTACATGTAATGAATTTATAATTTATTGGATCATGAAAACTTTTGAAATTGAAAGATCACGAATCAAACACTTTTTGAGCAATTATTTCCATTATTCTGGGGGTTGGTTTGTTTTCAGTACTATCTTAATTTTTTTTCACTTTCCCAGCATGCTACGTCTTGATTTTGAAGGTTTTGTCTAGGAAATATAATATTAAAAGAAGTTCGATGAAGGACAGCTCAACTTAATATTTAAGTTAGAAGATGTAAAGATGGTGATGTTCTTCTAACTCAAATATTAAGCTGAGATGTCCTTCATTGGACAACTTTTCATATTATATTTCCTTAAACTGTCAGCTGGTTAAGGCACTGTTACACTGTGCAATTTTCCCCAGCAACTTGTCTCGCAACGGCGTTTCAAAACAAGTTGCAGAGAAAATTATGGCGCTGTTACACTGTGCAATTTTCCCTAGCAACTTGCAATATTTTTGGCCAGTTGCTGGGGAAAATTGCACAGTGTAACAGCGCCATAATTTTCTCTGCAACTTGTTTTGCAACGCCGTTGCGAGACAAGTTGCTGGGAAAATTGCACAGTGTAACAGCGCCTTTAGGCTTGGATGAATTCCGCTGTCGTCAGAATTTCGAGCAGAATTGACTATCTTCGACAAAGAGAACACGAGAGAATTCTGCTCAATAAAACTGCTGTCCTTGAGATCAGAGAATTAAGCTAGGTTTCAGCTGCCGTTGCTTTTAAAAGTTTTTGCTTGAATTGGTTAATTAATAACAGTTGATAAAATCGTCCTATTTTGAGCAGAAGAAATATTGAAGACAGAGAAACTTTATTCGCACCCTGATATTCAAAGTTACAATATTATTAAGTTAAAAAGTATTTGTTGATGAGTACAGCTACTTTAGATAGCTTTAAAAGTTAAATGGGGCCAAGGATAGATAAAGCTCGCCGGTTTCCATGTGTTTTATCGTTTTAATGCTGCTTAATAAATTTAGTTTTCTTTGTATTATAATTAATTCGCAATTTTTACAAAAAATTGTTATGCATGAATATTTCAGATATTTATATTTTATTTTGAGGGCCACTTGTATTTTTAGATCAATCAAGTGTAACCCTCTGTAAATAAAGCATTCCATTCCATTGTATTCTATTCTATTCTATCCCGTTCCCTTTCCTTCCCTTCCCTTCCCTTCCCTTCCCTTCCCTTCCCTTCCCTTCCCTTCCCTTCCCTTCCCTTCTCTTCCCTTCTCTTCCCTTTCCTTTTCTTCCCTTCCCTTCCATTTTACTCTATTCCATTCTATTCTGTTCTATTCTATTCCATTTCATTTTCCATTTTCCATTCCATTCCATTCTATTCTATTCTATTCTATTCTATTCTATTCTATTCTATTCTATTCTATTCTATTCTATTCTATTCTATTCTATTCTATTCTATTCTATTCTATTACTACAAGCACTCAAAAATGTGTTCAGTGCTTGTAGTGTAACTTTACCTTACGTGCCGTGACATCTGGAGCTAGTTGGTCACGCATTCCTGATATAGGCCCAGGGCTTATTTTTGGAATTCTATTGTATGCTAAGATATGCTTTGGTTTTTTAGGAGTGGATCCCGTAACTCAGCTTTGCATACTTTGCGCATACGCAAGCAAAAATCACTATACCGTACGTGCCGTGGGATCTGGAGCTAGCTGGTCACGCATTACCAGTACGCGTGACATCCTCGTAGACATGAGAAAACTCAACAGAATCCTTACCACTCCTCCGTCTAATCGTTCGGACAATTTCACCAAAGAGTTTGTGGATATTGAAGTAGAAGGAGGAATGATTGTGGCTGATTTCGTAGAGAAGTTAGACCAACGTTATGGCCTAGGATTACCAATGATTGGAAACTATGCGGGACAAACCGTAGCAGGTGTGGCTATGACCTCCACGCACGGGTCTGGGTATTTTGCAGGAACCTTGGTATGCATATTGACCTCGTATTTGACTTTATCCCAAACCATAGAAAATACAGCCAATCAGAAACTAGGAAAACCGTTGTATATTCGGCGGTATTCAACTGCCTCTTCCCATGAGGCATTATGGTATTTGGTTGCATTTTGCGCAAAAAACCGTAATCAAAAACCGTAATCAAAAACCGTAACCTTATACCGCAATCAAAACATACAATCAAAACCCGCAATCAAAAACCGTAATCAAAAACCGTAATCAAAATTAACCGCAACCAAAAAAACGCAATCAAAACCTGCAAACAAAAACCGTAACTTCATACCCTTTATACCGCAATCAAAAACTTCAATCAAAACCCGCAACAAAAAAACCGCAATCAAAACCCGCAAACAAAAACTGTAATCAAAAGCCGTAACCGAAAATCCCCTAATTAAAAACCGGGATCAAAATCCAAAACTTGCAATCGCGAAAAGAAGACCTTATCTGACATTCGTCCCGCAAATTCACAATCAAATTGACATCCTGTTGTGGTTCGTTACATCGGTTCTCACTGAATTACAATATCTTTTCGCAGTCCACCTCCGTTGTAGGTCTACACCTCATTACGTGTCGTGGAATTCAAGTGCGCATTGAACTCGGTGACGAGACGTTTGAGCAGTGTAAAAGTAAACTTGAAAACGCTGAGCCTTTTGGGGACCCTGTGGTAATGAGAAGCACGAGTATGTTATATGGAGCAGTAGTGAGCATTGGTTGTCTTGGTATAGTGTATTCCATCACATATCGATGCATTCCTGTCTATAATTTGGAGGAGACAAGAACCATTGCACGAATACCATGGAGCGGAAAAAAGGGTCAATTTAGAGTCAAAGAACGTTTCTTTGAGACTTTCTCAAATCTGGATGAAGGAGAATATTTTTCGTTCTTCGTAAATCCATATCCACAACCGCAAAAGTAAGGAAAAATTGGTGTGAGTGTTTGCTCACACCTTGCTTTGTCTGTCTGTCTTTCTGTCTGTCCGTCCGTCCGTCCGTCTGTCTGTCTGTCTGTCTGTCTGTCTGTCTGTCTGTCTGTCTGTCTGTCTGTCTGTCTGTCTGCCTGCCTGTCTGCCTGCCTGCCTGTCTGGTCTAGTCTGTCCTGGCTGGTGGTTGGGCTGTCTGTCTGTCTGTCTGTCTGTCTGTCTGTCTGTCGGTCAGTCTGCCTGTCTGTCTGTCTGGTCTAGTCTGTCTGTTCTGGCTGGTGGTTGGCTGGCTGGATACCTACCTGTTTGTCTGATATTGGTCTGATAGCTCGTTCGTCTGCCAGCCATTTGTGAAAGTTTTCTCACAGCTGATGCGTCTGCAGACTCTCCTATCTTCTCTGATCAACATTCATTAATAATATTTTGCGTCTTTGTCCCACTTAACTTTGAACATATGAAATTCTGCAGGATGGCGAATCATTACTTTTCTTACTCTTCTCCCCAGGTTCCTTTACGCTTCAGTTCTCAAGTCTAAGAGAACGAGCTCCCGATCACGTTGCTGCAAAGGCTGTTTTTGTTGTTGCTCTTGTTGTGGTGGTCGTGGTTGCAGTGACTGCGACGCAGTACAGAACGACTGTACGTCAAGCGTTCTACAGTCATGCGCGAACTGCTGTCCACAAAGAATCCCAGACATCACAAATTTTGGTCTTTCATTGTTCAACACAGAAGACCATCCATTCGTCCAAAAGTATTACAACGTATTGCAATTTACCAGTGGAAATATACAGTAAGTAGTTAGAGGCCTACAAAAGTGAGATTATGTGGTACAGTGTTAATCAATGTGAATACGTCCAGCAAAACTAACCATTATTTCCATGATTCAGGTTTCACAGAAAAAAAATGTAACAAATACGCGCGTATACGGTTGATTGTTTGAGTAGTGAGAACCAGACTTAAGTGACTGACCGACTGATTCAGATTAGTCAGTTGGTTAATTGCTTGATTGATTGGTTGGTTGGTGGTTGATTGATTGATTGATTAATTGAACTGATTGATTGATTGAATGAAAAAAAAAAAGATTGATTGATAAAAAATTAAAAATTTACTGGACCACGATTACAGTTAATCAGTACTACAAATGCAGATAGAGTTTATCAATTTTTTAGTGTGCGCACGGCCGAATGGTGTCTACCGCTGGACAGTTTAGACGCAGCCTTAGGTGACGTCATCCATACAGCAATCCAGTATGCTATACGTCATCACCAGTACTCGTTACTTCCAATCTACGTACGAATAGCCAAGACAGACCAGTTATTGCTAAGTCCTGCCAACAGGAAGTTTGCTTCAGGAGAAACTGACTACTGCTGCTATATCGAGGTAATGCTAATATAATTCTGATGATGGGGGAGGGGAGGGGTGGTAAGGACGATGATGATAATAATGCGGGTAGGGAGGGGTGGTCTAGTGATAATGATACTGTAGTGTATAAGGGTGGGGAGGGGTGGGCTGGTGATGATGATGATAATTAAGATACTGCAAGAGACCGTAATACTAAGAGAGCGAAACTCAGTATTGGTGTCTGAGCGATGTTCGTGGCGACTAAAGCTATTTTTAGTAACTCAGTTCGCCATCGCGGGCGCAATAGAATTCAAAAGCCGAAAGCAAACGGTCCTGTCCGCGCGCACGTCAAAAATCAAATTCTGTTGCTTGAGAGCCTTGCGCGCGCGATTGCAAAATTACTAAAAATACTGGCACATACTAATGCACCACGAAATCTAGGTCCCTTTCATGCCTGGTGCGTTTGGAATAGACGAATATCAAGCTACAATTGAGGAAATGCTCTTTGAAAAATACAAAGCAAGACCACACTGGGGTAAGAACAATCGTTTGACCGCCAAACGAGTTCGCGAGATTTATCCAGATTTACCAGAATGGAGAAAGATTTTCCAACTTTTCAATAAAGATGGAACCTTTTGCAATGAGTTCACCAGAAGAGTAGGATTCGACGAATGTCTTCCTTCGCGTACATATGACGAAGAAATATATGACGACGTCGTCGTCAGCGAACAGCCTCTTTGAAATGGACCCGTCAGTACCCTTGAAGGTACAAAATCCCTTGATTTTGAATTGATCCCTAAGGGATACAACGATCATGCCTGTTCAAAATATATGGAATTCTCCCCTGCCCTCCCCCACGGATCATGCACACACATGCAGTTATTCTAAAGATTTCCTAACAGAAATACACTTTAGAGATACAATAATACAATAATATAGACTTTACAAAAAGAGAAAATAAATTTCTAATTGTTGAGAATTCAGATACAGCATACATGACCATTATATAAATGGAACAGTATAACAATTTTTTAAATGATTTTAGTTAAAAGGAAATTGTACATGTAAAGTAAGCTAACAATCGTATTAAAGTGAATCATGTAAATAGCATGTAATCATTATTATTTTTGAACATAAAAAATGGAATAATTAGTTGAACTAGAATTTTAGGATTACACATTCAGTTTTTTTTTTCAGAGTAATCGTTTCCTCTTTCAACAAAAATTGAAACAGCAATTATATTAAGTTGTAAGTTGCCTAATAGAGGAATATTTACACACTATTTTTATAGCTTCCTTTTATTTGCTCATTGTTATCGCTTCCATGTCAATAAACACCGTACTTTATTATTTACCTCGTTAGTTTTTGTTTACATAGAATTAGTTGAATTTCCTGAATGCAGAAAAATAATTACTTTACAGCCACTATTTTCAGGGCACGTATTTGTCATGTATTGTTCATTTCACAGTTTTAGACATTATGCATGTAGATTTCAGTCTTTGGTGAAAGAACTTCTGTTAGTTCAGCTTCGCTAGTTTGCTGTGTATCGTGAGTGATCTTTGTGTCGTATGTGTTCATGAGATAGCATGCAATTTGAATAAGGCTTGTCATATCTTTGCCAAGTGGACGAGTGTTTGGACAAGATTTGAGGAAACTAGTGCATGAACGAAGAACAGCACATATAAATCAGAGGAGGTGCGTAAGAGTCAAAGAAATTCACTGGAAAAAAGAAAATATCAGATAAAACGAAAAGGAGGGATGGTCATATACTGAACGAGAAAGCAAATCATTGCAAGATTGAGAATTAATCAAGGTTTGATTTTTAGCGAATAGAAAATACATAAAAGAATTAGTAAAGAGAACTGAACAGATTCACTTGAAAAAGGGAAAACAGACAAAACTGAAGGAAAAGGAGGGAACCTGTAAAAGCTGAAAACGAGAGTTCATGCATGTTAAAACAAAACCAGCAAATTAAAGAACAAGTTTCAACAGCATGAAGCCAGCTTTTTTCAACATGGAAGGTTTCAAGATCCGTTATTCAACACGAATTTCAGCAGTTCATTGTCGAACAACGACACAAATCAATTATTCAGCAAGACCTCGCAAATGTTTTCTCTAGTATTATTATCATCTGGTATTATTGTTGGAATCCTTTCCCTCATCACCGTCTTTGGCAATGGTTTTCTTCTCTTAGCCATATGGAAGGATCCGTTCAAAACGTTTCGAATTCCACCGACAGTTTTCGTGATCGGCTTGGCTAGTGGCGGATCTCCTAACAGGCGCGATAGTAGCTCCAGTATTTGCACACAGTAGAATCTCGTCTTACCTGTACTGGGACGAAACCGAGTGCTGTGAGCTCGACCTCACCTTAATTGCGTCCAAAGCAACACGCACACTGTCATTTCTGACAATGAACGCATCTTATCTCGTTCTACTTTTTTTGACCTGGTCGCAGTTCTTCGCAATACGCTATCCACACAGACATAGAGTGTTTATCACAACGAGAAAGGTAACAATCTGCGTTGTCACAGTGTGGATTTACGCGCTGTTTTTCTCGCTGTTGTCATTCTTGGGCGTCAACTCCTCCACACTGTACAAAGTAGACTTCTATATGCATACCCTTGTGTTCATGGTTTTACTGACTGTAGCTTATTGGTGTCTTTATGCAGCTTACAAGACACATGCACAACGAATCAATGCTGCAACGACTAATCGCTCCAACGAGCGCCAACATACACAAAGTATCTCTAAAAGAACAAGACGACGCTCAGAAATACAATTCACCTTCGTTGCCTTAGTACTCGTAATGTTTATAGTTATCTGCACTCTTCCTTCGACGATTTTACAGTTTATTTCCATCTACTGGGAGGGTCGTACGTTTCCAAGAAGAAGTTAAAATACTGATAGCACGTGAAGTAAGCAGCAATATTTTGTTTCTTAAATTTGCTCTGGATGCGTTTGTCTACTGCTGGAGACTCATAGCATATAGAAAAGCACTGAAAAGCATATTTACATGCGTTCAAACTCCACCAGAGCAACGTACGTTTGCTATGAGCGTAAGGTAACGGAGGGAGTAGAAAGACATAAATATCTTGCAGCTTGGCGACGTAAGCAATTGCGTGAGCAATTTTTCGTATCCCTAACTGATCAGACACTGGTTACCTGTGGATGAATACAACACGTTCAAGATTATTCTTCTTACTTTTAAAGCCTTACATGATCATGCTCTTTTCTACATCTCTGATTTAATTACATGATATAATCCACCAGGACTCTTCGCTCTATAACTACTTCCAGTTGAACATCTTTCAAGTCAAAGTTTAAAACTTGTTCGTTCAAATCTACTTTTTCATGTAAATAGTGTTTATCCCGGCTTACTTATTTAATCCTAGTTTTATCATTGTCACTATACTCTTAATACTGTTACTGTTAATCTATTTGATTGAGAGGCGGTAAATCTATTTGATTGAAGGGTGATGCGGAGCACTTATACGAGTAGCCTGCGTAGCGGCCCTGGGAAGGGCAGGGGAAGGAGAGAAGGAGGGGGACTGGGGAGGAGGGGGAAGGAAAGGTAGTAGACGGCATGATTATTTGACGATATATGCATGCATGGTCTACTTGCCCCTCCCTCATTAATTTTTCTTCCCAACATTGTAAGCCTAGCTTACTTTTATAGTTTAATTTTCCACTGTAACAGATATCGATATCTACATTGCACATACATATCACAAGCTAGAAAGGATCCTAAAATCACGACCATTTTTGGGAACACCTTGAAACCTAATGACAAGTGTTTTCGGAATACTCGTAAGTATAAGTAGGGATCAATCAAGGTGAAAAATGCCTTTGCTTTAGCAGTCAATGATCTTGTTTTTCGGTTTTTCTAGAGCTGCTTTGTTGCAGTATTTCTTCAAAACCCACAAATATTCCATCTTGGGTTTGTCATCTTCAGGTCCTTTCACTAGGCCTGTCCATTTACATCTGGGTTCCAATATTTTTGAATTATCCACGCACTGAAATAGCAACCGTAGCAAAAATAAAATGTAGAAGCTTCACAACTGAATAAATGGAGGGAGGGAGGGAGGGAGGGAGGGAGGGAGGGAGGGAGGGAGGGAGGGAGGGAGGGAGGGAGGGAGGGAGGGAGGAATAAATGTAGCGCAAGACATAAAGCAAGTCTAGGGATGCTTACTATTTAACCAGGAAAACCAGAAATTCAATTCCGTGAAAAAAAAAACAAATGCAATGTGTCATTCCGATCGGAAAGCTCCGAAAAAGTCGTTGAGGTAATTCACTTTTCCCGCTCTTTTCGGTTCTTCCGGTAGACGCGTGTACCACTTGTCGGAAGTCAAGTTTCCCTCTCTTTTTTACCATGATTAGCAAACGAATTTCAATGGTAAGCACCCTATAGGTGTCCACGTACTGAAATCGATCATCTAAAGAATCTCTTTTTCTTTATGGGACAATACTCACCTCTACAGCTTTTCCTCTACCAAAAGCCCACTCCACTTTACCTCCTTTGACAATACCTGAAGGTGTTAATAATATTTCAAGTTTTATTTGAATTCTATGAGAATATAACAGCTACAACAAGAAGGTAAAAATGGGTTACACTAGAAAGGAACTTAAGTCTCAAAGATTTGGAAGAGAACTACAGTATATAGAAACTTTTTATTATATACATTTTTTTTCTTTTTAAATAGAAAATCACGTAAATAGAATTTAAATGTTGAAGGGGTCTTGAAGTAAACAGAAATATTCAAACAGATTATACAACAAAGGAAATGAATTCCCAAAACTCTGGAAGATCAGAGAGGTGACAGCTTCTTCCAAGGCTTTTTAAAAAGGATCTAAAACTAGCCTACCTAACAGTAGAAAATGCTGACTTTAATGCAGAGGTGTAAGAAGTAGAAGTACAAGAAGTACAAGTACAAGAAAATTAAATTATACAGCAAATAAATCATAAAAAAGAATTATTCACATATAAAGTAAAATAATAATCAAATTAAAATTTATGTGGCATCATTAGCAAATAAAATGACAAAAAGCCTAGCCTGCAAGGAACGCGTGCACGTAGGCTACAAAAAGCCTTGTGGCAAAGCATAAGTCACAAGGACTTATGGGATGCATTGAAGGTGTTGCCACGTGGAGAACTTGTAAAGTGGCATTTGAGCATAGTTTGATGATCATTACTTAAATTCATAAATATAATATAAAGTGAATTTGAACTTTAAGTCCTATTTCTATCTTAATCCATAAAATCGCGTTTCTACAGATGCGACTGTAAGAAGGAAACATCTTGGTTGAATTTGGCAACTGTTGAGCAACAATTCGCCGATCAGAAGTTTGGGCTCGTGACCTGCGTGATCTCATAAAAACAATACGATTTTATCTAAAAATGCTCACTAGATGTATAGACACAGTAACAAAAGGCCGGGAACAATCTGAACTTCCAAATAACAATTTAAAATGATACTCGAAATATAACCTCTGACAGGGGTTATAACTTCAGCCAAATTCTCGATGGCAGAAGCAAGAAATTCAGCTCATGTTCGCAGGATGAACATTTCAAGAAGAATTATAACCAACATCTTAAAAGTATTACGCTTTTACTTAGCAGTACGAAATAGAAATTACCATTAGAGGCAGTTTTGGGGCATAAAATACTGATACTCAACTTGCGAGTGGAGAGGACGAATGTCACATGGGCAACGGTTTTATACGCTAGGCTCGCAAGGCAGTGTGGTAAAAAAGGCTGACACCTGGTGTATGACCACATTTGAGGATACTCTGTGCTTTGTATTGCCAAAGTCTATCCAGAGGGTCAGACATGAAGTATAGGACTTTGGATTATTTTTAAAGCCCTGTACGTCATGTATGACTCAATATATTATTAATACGGTTATTGTTCTAGAGTGGTATAGTGTTCGGGTCTTATATGAAGTACTTCAACACGGAACAGAGAGCATTGTGGTTAAAATCGAGGTCGGTCAGAGACCTAGTTTGTAGATTAGATTTGCTTCCTTGCTCGCTCGCTTCAGGCTCGCTCGCTGCGTCAGCAACAAGTCTCTTATGCTACAGTTCTTAATGTCGGGATCCCTGTGGGAAGCACAGGAATCCCGACCGCTTGTAAATTAAGAGGAGCTGTGGAAAGTGAATCTCAAAACTGGTTTACTTTTTACTGTTATTACCTTCATCCGACATGATGGTATCGAGAAGATAAAAGGTGTTCTTAATCGCCTCTGGTTCATCGTCGTCTACAAAAGAACAAAATACATGATATTATGTACAATTTTATATAAAACAATGACGATATCATTCGTGTACCTGCGCCCGCGAGGATCGCGAGGGTTCACGATTAACAGTCTATATGAAAAAATCAACATGTGAGTTGAGTGTCGTGTGGTAGAATACTTGAATGTAGTGGTAGTGCGTGTGAGTGACAGCAGGCCCACTTCACCTGAATGGCTGTCGATTAGTCAAGCCCGCTTAAACAAAGCATATTATTTTTATTTTTTAACTGGTAAAGCCGCGGTACACGAACGATTATTTTGCTTGAAAAGGCGATGTGATTTTTTGAAATCACCAACGCTGATTGCAAAAGCTGCCGATAAAGGCGGCGTGATAAGAAGGACTGCTTTTCATAAACACGAAATTGTAACATTCGTGATGTCAAAAATCGTATCGCCCGTGTAGCTAATAACTAGCCACGGCTTGCATCCACTGCAGGGGCCCGTTTCTCAAAAGACCCAATACCTTTACGGACCCGTTAACTTATTCGGTTTATTTAGGTTAACGGGTTCGTAAAGTTATCGGGTCTTTTGAGAAACGGGCCCCTGGTTAGCGATTAACCGTATAAGAAGTAAAAGAAAAATGGGTTTCAGATCTGCTTAAGCTGTTCAGTCGAGACAAAAGGGCGGGAACTTTATTACAAGTGGATTTCTACTGAATACTAACCTTGTAGCAGCTCGCTTAAGAATCCTCTGTCATCTAAAATTTAAAAATATATATACAAAATTAACCGCCAAAACCTTTAGTATCTCAGTTATATCGGTCGTAACTGACTGTGAATTACATACTTGCTGTAAGATATATATTAAACTGAAATATAATTAACCGCCAAAAGTTTTAATAAATAGTTCACCGCGCCCCTAAACGTTCAGTATTTCAATATTATGAATATACTATGAACCCAACAAAATGGCTAAAATATTACTATACTATGAACCCAACAAAATGGCCTGCTCCCAACATATGTGGCTTCATAGCTCAGTTGGCAGAGCATTGCACCGGTATCGCAAAGGTCATGGGTTCGAATCCCGTTGAAGCCCCGAATTTTTTTTTTTTCGGGCTTTTCTAAAGCAATTGCCTAAATTGCTTACATATCCGTGATGATCTTTCAATATTTCTAGTTCCATTACCGCGGATCAATCCATATACATATACATTTCAATATTGTTCTTAACTGACCGACCGTAATCTACTGTCAGTATTGTACAATACATATATATTAGATCAAAATTATGAAACAGTTAATCGCCATAAGCTACAATCATTGCCAGTATTGTTGGCACGATATTGTCGTGATGCGCGCGAAAAGTAGATGGTCATGAGATTGGCTCCCCCCGTGCCCCCTTTACAATGTTGCTGTGAAAATCCCGACACCTACGACTCGGCAATCAGTTCGAAATACCTTTTATCTAGCAGCAAAAATTGCAGCAACATTGTACAGGGGGGAGGGGGGTCCAATGGCTCGGTAACAAAGTGTACAATTGTAGAAATATCCGTTGAATGCACATCGTGCCAACTAATTTTGGCAAGGATTGTAGCTTTAGTATCTTAATATCGGTCGTAACTGACCGTGAATTACTGGCTGCTTGGTACAATAGATTGAAATAATTAAATAGTTAACCGCCAAAAGCTTTTATAAATAGTTCACCGCGCGCCTAAACGTTCAGTATCACAATAATACTATTCTTAACTGACCGTAAATTGGCTGTGTGGCAGTGTAGTACAATAGATATATAGATTAACATAATTAAATAGTTAACCGCCAAAACCTTTATTATTTCAATATCACCTGTAACTGACCATAAATTACTGACAGTATGGATAATTTCATGCAATTCTCTATCACTCAAACTCCTGAAAATCTAATGATCTGATCCAAAGAAAATTGGCGAATTCTGGAAAAGAGCGCGCAGCTCAATTCATTCGACCGATGATGCGCGCGCAATGCTAATGTCTTTAAGTTGCTCTTTACACTAAAGAACGTCTGGTCCGATATAGACCAAACAAAATGACTTTATAGTGGTCAGTCGAATTAGAAAAAAAAATTCATAATTTAAAGCATTCTGGAAAGCATGGTACTAACTCAGTGACTAAGGCCTAGGGCAAACGTCGAATCTAAGTCGCGTCGAATATACACCTATTTCAATAAACGTTGTCGGCAAAAGCCTACGCGACTCACCCGAAAGGGAGTATGGGTAGAAATTACTAGAGCTATAAAACTACACAAATATCCACACCATAATTCAACTTCAGCTTGCCATGACCTAATACATCAAAGAGCTTCATTGCTGATGCTAAAATCAAGACCAATACGGAAAAAAGAGTGAAATTTTGCAACTACCCATACTCCTTTTCGGTCTAGTCGCGTAGGCTTGAGACCTCTCATACGACAACCTTTTTTGAAATAGGTATATACATTTAAAATAGGTGCGACAAAGAGTCGACTTCATTCCAGCGTGGTAGCAAACGTCGCACCTGTGCCGAACCGCTGTCGCATTATCCGACTTGTCAAGTCGAACCCATGTTAGAGTCGAATCAATTAATTTGAGTCGAATTTAATTGCAGCAAACGTCGCACCATTCATGCGCCTATTTAAAAATAAATAGGTTCGACGAATTAAATTCGACTAAGATTCGACGTTTGCCCTAGGCCTAAGATAAATGAGAAGGAATATTGAGTAAAAGTGTTTTTGAAAGACTAAAATCTTTGTTCTGTACAGAAAATTAAACGGAAAACTATGCTTTATTAACTTTCATTTCTAAAAGTTTGGATATTTCAGTCCCAGCAATTTTATATTAAAGACTGACTTTCACTCAGTTTGCATGGTGGACTTACCATCAAAAGCCATTCTTTGTTCATCATTTCTGATTCGAAAAGCTTCAGAATACCACCCAAGGCATAAAAATACAACAATAAACAAGCTTCTCATGATGGTTTTGCTTCGGCAGTCACGTCTTTGGAGGCCTTCCTCTGTACGTTGTTGTAAAGAATCTGGAAAAGTTTCTGTTGGTCATTTGAATATACCTCATTCTGAAGTTAATGCAACTAATGCATCAGCCAGTAAAATTGTAGCTTTTACAACGACTTCAGTGCCTTTCATTTATTCGTAAGCGTTCTGACAGTTTCTATTAGTATAGTGAATAATTTCACTAGAACTTAATCATGGATTAATGCCTCAACCAATAAAATTGTACTTTTTTGCAATGACTTCAAAAGCGATGGATTAGCCCACTATTCACTGCATAACTAATTAACTCAGAGCAGAAAGTTGCATAAATCCCTTATATTTCCAAATGAGTGTGAATCTAGCTGCGCAGACACTAGTGAAGAACGTTTGCTCATGCGTTTATATTACGATGTTTTCTTAAGAAATGTGTGAGTTTTAGCTTGAAATAAAATGCTCGTGTTCTCGGTGTATGCATAAAATTTCTCTTGTATACTTTTGTGAGACAAAGATATTGAATTAATGAAGATATGTGAATACTGGCCCTACGTTTCAAGAATAGAGGGGTTTCATGGCAGCCATGTTTGAGGTTAATGAGTATGCAGTGAGGATGTTACGACTCAGTTTCATCCTTTGTTCTATAAAATCGCGCTTGTGCACACTGCATATTAAGCTGCGTGTAATGTTGCATTTCACCGTGTATCCAGACCTTTTATATAGGCTTCTCTACATGCTGATCAATTTTTCTTTATGATAAACTTCTGCGATCTAGAGCATGCACAGAAACAGGATGGTAATAAACAAAAGCACTCATCGATGCTATTTTGAGAATCACGATGAGCTATTTCTAACTCGTTACCATGGCAACGGTACCATCAAGCATTGCGCCTTTTGTCAACTTACTAAGTGAGATTTAACTATTTCTTTCTTTATTAATTAATTAATTCATTCATTCATTACTTACTTATTATAGACTTAACTTTCTGGAAGGATGCGATAATTAAACTTAATCGATTTGACAGACATTAGTCATATAGAGAGTTTTCACTTCCAATCACGTGACGTGATTTTACGTGATTAAATTTTTTAGCCCTTTCTAGAGCTCTAAACGAAATCAAAGTAATTGTATCTGAAAGAACAACCAAAACTGTGCTTTTATGCGAATGTAAGAGTCAAAATGTTTTTTTCGTTACCAAATGAAGATATCAATATTTCACTTTGCTTCAATGTTTGGTAGGGATGTGTGGAGCCGCCTTGTATCGAAATGATATTATAACCAGGCGTATAATCTGTGTATTTTGCTGAAAATATTCATGAAACAATTAATATTATTCATTGACCAATCCATTGACGTCAAATTTGTGGCAAATTGTTATGTTTTTATGCAATTCGAAAATTAAACGCGTGACAGTATGGCGTGATGGACAAATTCGGTCACTGATTATTCAAAAGCCGAACTTCAGAAGATAATATCCTCGATGACATGTAAAAACTATCAGATAACCAGCTTTTCTCGATATATGATTTTGATTTTAGCTTGTTACTGACGTCACGTGAAAACGCTCTGTACAGCAAATGTTGGGATATAAATATGATTTGATACTTTCATAGCCTGCTTTCCCGACGCTGAGGGAGAGGACAGTGGAGGGGAAAGGGAAGGGCAAGGGAGAGCCTTTCCCTTCCTTCCTTTCCCTCCCCTCTCCCCCTCACCCTCCCCCCCCCCCCCCCCCCCGTCATGTACATATACTTCATTGATAGGGATCAGGAGGAATTAGTCCCAGTCCCTTCAGCTGCTTGCCTTCATGAATTTCTTGGAACTGACCGTATGATGGGTTAGTACTTCATTTATGATCATATGAATTGGCATATATTTATCATCAACTGAATAGTGCCATTGTAGGTTTACAGACAAACGACGTCAAGCTGAACTGAACTGAACTGTTTTATTGCTCAATTATTTGTTTACAGTAGAAATAATATGTCATATTATGTACAATAGGAAAGAAAATATATATACATACAAACATACAAAATACAAATATACATAAACAGGTATAATAATACTGAATTTAATTGGATGTGATATTGGAGTCTGGGGGCTAAATTAACTGGTAAGTTTTCTAGTTAGCCCCTTTCCTATTGCTGCAAAGAAGATTCATATCGTCAGCATACAACAATAGATGTATACTTTTAGTTATAAATTGAGCATCATTGACATAAATGAGAAACAAAATGGGCCCAAGGATCGAGCCTTGGGGTACGCCATAGGTTAAAGGTAGGCATTCAGATTGGGTTCCATCAATACAGACGTACTGTTTACGATTTTTTAAGTAGTTTTCAAACCATTTTAACATGATTGGTGAAAGACCGTATAGTAAGACAACTTATCTAAAAGAATATCGTGACTCACAGTGTCGAACGCCTTGGACAAATCAAGGAAGATGCCTAAGGAAATATTGCCATTATCAATCGAGTCAGTTATTCTGGTAACGAAATCAAGAATTGCCAAAGAGGTGTTCCTCCTCTTTCTAAATCCAAATCGATAATCATAAAATAAATGGTTTTGCTCTAAGTGATCTGTTAAAAGCTCACACACTATTTTTTCGAATACGTTTGAGAAGGTAGGAAGCAGTGATATAGGTCTATAGTTTGACACCACTTCTTTGTCACCACTTTTAAAGAGAGGTATCACTTTGGAAATTTTCATATCGTCCGGAACTACACCGGAAGAAATGGAAGAATTAAATATAGAAGAAAGAGGCTGGCAAATATATTCAGCTACCTTCTGAGTTAGCCCCCAGTCTTTTGTTGCTATGTAACTAACAGGTAAAACAGTTAATTATGCTAAGGAAAGTGAGAAATACTTGTGAATAAAGAAACATATACGCGTGATGAAGAACAAGCATGCCCCCAGACATCAAAGACGAAAACTTGACGTCATTGTTTAACTGATTGAAAAATCCAAATATTGATGCATATTTCTACTTCCCTGCATGGCTGGCTTCCAAGCTATCTAACATACTGTCACAGGTCATGTATGCTTGTACGGCAATGGTAGCTAAATAATCTTGGTATACCATTTGAATTTGGAGATAAAGTCGTGTTAGTTATTAATTCAACTGGTAACGATTGTATATGTTCAGTTCAATAATGCAACAAAAAATCAATCGAAAAATGGGCTTCAATAATGCAAAAATAAATTAAATCTTCGACGTTTGGGGGCACGCTTCACGTGATTTGACTGTAATATAAACCCTTTGTTGACACGAAAATATAGGTGTCTCAAGCAAGGAACCTAATTCAGTGAATTGTTTTGAAAATTACCTCCTGCCGCTTACCTTAGCCATGTCTTCGTGTGGAGAAGTTTGCCGTAAAGTGTCCCTAGCCCTATTGTGTTTGGTTGGCACTCTTGGAAGTATTGGCTACAGTTTCTATCTCATTGGGCTTCTTGCTCACTTGAAGGATAACAATTATTACTGGTTTTTCGCCTTCATTCCTGCTTTTTGTATTGTACTCGTCATCTTCGCAGTGGCTACTTCCGACCTTGATTTCGCTACATATAGTGGCACGATTTCTGTTCTCTTCACAGTTATATTCACATTTACGATGCTGACAAGGCAGGCTTACTATCACCTATCCCCAGACGACTCCATTGGTCCAAATGCTGTGATCAATTCTCTCAAGGCAAGCATCATTTCCTTCATCAGTACTCCGCTGGTTCAAAGACGATGTCAACTAAAAGAAATAAAGAGAGACAAGGACATCTTGAGTCGAGGCCTGCTGGACTTCGTTGATATATTCGAATTGTCAGAGCTTCTTTCGCTTAACAGCTGTGTTGGAGTTGGGTCTTCTGTGACAGAAGCGAGCCCTTTGGAAAAAGCAATCCAAGCATTCTGTGTGATGTCTTTTATAATCATCTCGATTGTGTCCATTCCGTCGATGCTTTATCGTTATTCTGTTGAAGAACCCGAGATCCCCGAGAGTATCCGGGGCTTGGTCGCAAGACAACATATGTCGCTCGTTGAGCGGACGGTGTATAGCTATTCTCTGTTACTCCAGAATTTGCCATTTTTGATTCTTCGCATCATATTGTGGGCAAAGTATGGTATCTTCAGCTTGGGTCTTATGGTAAAGAACGTGTTCGCAATAGTCATTTGTATTGCAGAAATCAAGGCTCCAGGGAGCGAGAAATCTGATGATCAATCCCTCGAATCAAGGCCGCCGATCCAACTGATCCAGACCTAGAAAAACAGCGTCCACTGTTCGTAGTCAGCTTAAAAGGCATCTGACGCGACAAATAAAGTGAAACGTTATTTCGTTGGCTCTATAAGCATGCATGTTCACTAACTGAACAAGTTTAAATCTAGTCTAACTCTTGGTATTTTAAAGCTGAGTGATTTTACCTTATTACATGTTATTAGTCTTTTTACTTTCACTTTCACTTTCATTTTCATTATCCAAAAGTATTATACTGAAAATCAAGTCAAGCATTTTTAATTGCAATGGGGAGTGATAAAACAAAAAGAGTCAGCGAAGCCTTTTGCTGCTTTATGATATTTGATAGAAAAATGATTTGTAATTATGAGCCAAGATGCATATCACCGTATTTTAAAGTTGTTTAAGTACACTGATGACTACCATAGACTAGGCGCAAAAGTTCCCAAACTTAAAAACAGCGACCATAGCTGGAAAGAGCACATCAAAATCAGTAAAACTGTGAAGTTTGAAGGATATGTTGAAGAATCAAGGAGATATACGAATTTTCAAAAATCGAAATTTGTTGGAATCCCTTGTATAACATCAACTGCTTTCATACAAAATTTAGTTTTACAGTTTTATTGATTTTGTGTGCGCGCTCTTTCCAGCTATGGTCACTGTTTTTAAGTTTGGGAACTTTTAGAATTACATGAAAAAGCCGTTAGTATAAATTGACTGTAGCAATTCACAAAATACGTCATTTCGTATAAGATTGCAGAATACATCTTGGTAACTGTCATATTCGGATCCCGCATGAAAAATCAGTTTAGAATAGTTATGTTACCAGCTTCTACCCCCAAATGTATGCCTCCAGGTGTCTGCCGGATTTTTCGAAAATGCGCCTAGTTTACCATATCCAGGTGAACGGTGAGCGCGGCGCGCAAAGCAGGATTGGACAAAATGACCGGCCCTGGTTCCCAGGTCCTTTTTTCCCTTGATGAACAAGCAAAATTTCAGAAAAATTATTTCTGAAAGCTTTTAATCACATAATTTAGCAAAAGAGTTTGAAAGAAGTCTCCCTTGAATTTTTGACTGCTCCTGTCCCTTTGCCATCGTTTTATCAGCGATCAAAACTGTGTTACGCAATACCGTCACGATATTTTGAAGGAGCTAAGAACTTATCATTCTGCGAAAATATTCCACTCCTAAAGCGAGTATGTAAGCACATTTCATCGCTATTATCTTTGTTACGAAACTTATTTTGACTCGAAATCTTGCCTTTTTTTTATTTGGTGACAATACTTGAATTCTATTTTAGGCTAAAATGCAATAAAAACATACGTGATTTTGAGAGTTGACCGAGGCGAGCGTGTTGATAGTGCGAGCCTCCCCCAAAAAATCAGTTTACAAACAGAATATCGTGCTTTACAGCAGTATAAATAAGGGCTATGATTTTAAAAATGTGTTTTTTTCAACATGGAAGTATACTTGAGGGTTTTGGCGAGTCTACACCTGCATGAATTCGCTAATAACTTTTAGATTTGTCAACTGAACGGAATACGAATTAAGTACAGTACACATTGCCAAATCAAAAGTTTATTATAAAAACTTACAAACATTTGTACAACAATTACTTACACGTTAGACGCAGGAAGAAGACTAAATTTACAGTTGTTTACCACATATCTTGATGAAAAACAATTTAACTATAAACTCCAGTTGCCAAATGGCGGATTCACATACTCGCCGACCGTGAAGTAAGTAGCCTGGGGATGAGGGCCGGTCGCAAAAATGCTGAACGCGCTCTGATTGGTTGAAATTAAAATCTCCGTTCACCTGGATAGTCTCATATAGAATTTGAGTTAATCTTTTAGTCGGAAAAATGATGAGGAATTGATCCTCCTCTAGGTGGAGGTGACAGTGAACCTTGAGTAAAAGCTCCAAATAAGAACTAGGCTCAGATTTCAGCCGTCAGGGATTCGTGCGCCCGCGATACTCATCCTCTGTAGTTCTGCGGCATTTCGCTTTCATGGTTTTCAGAATGGAGATATATCTGATCCTATAGATTGCGGTTTTTTAAATTAAATGTCGAAAACGCCGTTTTGACACAGTTTCTTTTGTGTGAAAAGATCTTATCCAATCATAGGCATTCAAAACAACAGCCAAAGTACGCTTCAACAGTTTGCCAACAGTTTTCCTCGTAGAACTTTTGGAATTTTAAAGCAGGCAAAAGTTTTCGTTAAAAAAGAACAGTTAATGAATAAGATAGAAATAAATGTACTAACTCGAGCTACTTTGTGGAAGATTTTCACGTTTTAACCAATAAGGTGGAGGGTTCAAACACCACCACCACTAGCATTTAAGGCTGGTTCACACTAGCGTCGGAATCGGAATCGGAAGCAGAAAACAAAGGAAAAGACAAAAGAGTTAAGCGTGTGACATAAGACATCGACATAAGCATCGCAAGAACCATAAGACCAAGCATAAGCATAATCAAAGACAAAGGAAAGAACAAAGAAAAACACCTTTCTTTTGTATCCTAATCCCTAAATTCTTTGTTGTTTTCTTACGATTCCGATTCCGACGCTAGTGTGAACCAGCCTTTAACGGTCTTTCTTGCGCTAGCTGCCCTAGTTCTTACTCGGAGCATGACTTTTAACATTAGTAAACTTGTGACTACTATATTCTCTAGGTTTCATTGTACTTAATCCGTTTTCAAAAGTATTAAATCTTCCTCTAGATGGTGCCAACGACGAGCTTTAGTCATTTGTAAAGTGAATGGCTAGCTAATGGCTCTGACAACGCCCTAGGTTGAGACTGTGAATGGGAAAAATGTTAAATTATGGCAAATGTAGTAAATCATTTCGTTTGAGCTTTTACTGCAATTTTCAAAATCATGCGAACTTTGACCTTCAAACAGTCCGTTGGAATTGGTTATTCGCTTCCGCCAACTTCAAACAAAACACTAGAAAACTACTCATAAATATCCCTAAAATCCTACCAAATGACTGAAAACGATCTTTAGACGATTTAGAACAGCTAAGTATGATTTTGATATTCGGTTAGCTTTCGTATTTTTGATTTTTAATTTTGATTGACGGAAGCTAAATCGGCAAAAAACAGTTGAGTGTTTGGATGTCTGAGTTCGCATGATTTCGCAAATTGCAGTAATCTCACTGGTTAAACTGACAGAGAAGCTAGTTCAAATTAAAGGAAAGGTGCGTGCATACTACGTGCTCACTAATCCTATATACAATTTGCACCTCCCCCCCCCCCCGAGGAGAGAAGAAGCTTTTCCCTAGGGGGGGTAAGAAGCGCCTTTTACATACTGGTTTTATGTTACATCTACTTAAAGCTTTCAATAATTCCAAACTGCTGTACAAACCGTGTTTCTCTTGTTTTACTTTAAATAAAATTAGAAATAAGAATTTCATTTCTCAAAATTAAATGCAAAAATCAAAGTTTGGACTTCTCGCGCGACGATATCTACTGAAAAATTGTTATAACGAAGAGATCTTTTCCCACGGAGACCTCTAGGACTCATAACACTATTTCAAAGTTTGAATATTACGATCGTTTTTTTGACCGATTCTTGCGGCCTGAAAAATCGGTGTAGTTTCTGTTAATAGATCAGTCTTCAGACCAAACTAAAATTAATGATAAAACTATTCACAAATCGGGTCTGTTGCGAGATGTTCAGCCCAAAGCGGGCGAGAGAGAAAGAAGCGAGGAAACTGAGAAGTCGGTCGAAATGCAGTCTCAGCCTTTAACTCCTTTTAGAAATATGTTCTGTCCACTTAAGTCATTTTTCACTTTCCCCCTTATTCAGCTTTTCCTCCAATTTTTCAAATTCTAACTGTGAAACTTTATCGGCTTCGTCTTCAACCTGAAAAATCGCAAAAAGCAGCGCGTTAATGAGAGGATTTAATCATAATGAATAATAATCACGATTGGCGATACAAATCATTTTTTTCTGTTCTAAGCAAAATGTATACCTGTTCAACAGACACCACTTCTGGGACGTAAAACTGAAGCATATTTTCAATACCATTTTTTAAAGTGATGACAGAGCTTGGACAAGATGAGCATGCGCCCTGAAGGATTAAAACAAAATATTTCTCTAATGAGGTAAGGAAAACACAACTGCAGATTTCACTGGTGCCAAGCCGAAGGCGTTTGGCTTGCAAACCTTGAAGAGGTGTCTTCTTACATACATGGAAGTTAAAACAATCAGGGAGTTCACTTTATTTGCAATACTAATGTAAGTTCTTTAGTTGTTTCATATGGCAAGCAGCTTCAAATATTGTCTATGAAACCCATTTTCCACTCTATAAAAGTTGAACCAACATGCATCAATACTTGTACCTGCATCTTTAGTTTGACAACACCATTATCAAAACCCTAGAAATTGATAGCAAAACAATTCTAAATTTTTGATGAGCATAAAATAATGTTGTGACACTTACAGTAATTTTAAAGTACAGTTACATGTACATCACAATAAAGGGACTTATAACTCCAGTTAAATGTGCATGTACTGTAGAAGAGTGGTCAAAAGATGGAGTAGTTATATTTATACACAGTCATAGGAGATTGTTTAAACCCCGTGCAGTACTCTCCAAACATCTGGGTGGGAATGCGCTAGCAGTATTCTTGACAAAATCATTACTGTATTTCAGTCCAGAAATAGTGATTGTTTTTTGTTTTGTTTTTTCCTAACCAATTTCAGTTGAAAAGGTGATTTTGGTTTGCCCAACAATGTAGTTTCCTCATAAAAGTATACCCCATTTTGAGAGTAAAATCCTAAAAACTATACAGTTATTTAAGTCTCTAGGTCTGATAAGCAAAATACATATATAGTTACGTGTCACATACCTATATAGCTTATCAGACCTAGAGACTAATACAATCATTTTCTCAACTTACAACAAATATTATATCCCCACCATCTTCCTGAACTGTCGGCCTAGCAAAAAGACAAAAGGTTCCTAAAATAACTGATCAATATAACATGCTATAATTGAATACCTCCCCCTCCCCCCAAGGGGAAGGAGTAGCAGCCTTGCTGTCTACTTAACTTTTGATTTGCAGTGGGGGAGGGGGTACTCAGATATGAAACGGATATTAAGCTAAGATGATCGACTCCCCAAAAAGCATACTTCGAGAAATTCACACCATCATATTTTGAACATTTCCAATCTAAAAAGAGCTTTGCACTTTCTATCAATCCCTGAATACCAGCCCCACTCCTTTGTGATTCCTACCTAATTCTAGTATCCAGTAGTTCTTTGATCATTGCCACTGTTTCATCATCATCTGCATCTACAACTTTTATTTCAATTAACAAATTAGAGAGTTTTCGCCAGAGATCACAGATACTGGCCATGATCTCATCAGAACATCAAACTTTAGTCAATTATCACCTTAACAATGATTTTTGACAATTAGCAATTTCTGATATTATGTGAACTCTGACCTTTGCTTCCATTAGTTGAAACCAAAAATCTAAAATAAATATTAAAAATTGCTAAAAACCTATCAAATCAACTAATAATCCTCTTTGGATGATTTATAGCTAAAGCTAGATCATTTTGGCATATTAGTAGTTATTCATATTTTTTATCTTTAACTTTGATTTGTAGAAGAGAGTAACCAAATTCCAATGGACTGTTTCAATGTCTGAGTTTGCATAATACAGAGCATTCATTATTTTAAACTGTGACACCACAGGCAAGACTACAGATATTTATTTTCAGAAGTTGGTTTGAATTTCTCAAGACAGACAGGAAAAACCCAACAAATTTCGTGTTCACAGCTGGTCAATTTGTCTGGTGTCTAGCCCTTAATGAACCTACTGATGATAATAAGAATCGCTGTAAAAGTGAGAGAACTAAAATGTTCTTATGTGGCCACAGCAATTTCCTGCACAAGTTGTACATCAATAATTATAATTTTAAATGATTGTACTTATTATCAGATATACTTTTTTGCTACAATGGTTAAATATCGAAATACCTGTATCACTAGGTGGTTTTTCATCAGTTAGAACTGGCAAATTACTAGCAAAGAAATCCATAATTGTGGCAAAGATGTCTGGCTTTAAGAGAGACCATTCAACATCATCATCCGTCTATAGTATAAGGAAAAATGTAATGAAAGACTGAGAGCACTGAGATAGAATTATGAAGTGGAAGTTTGAATGAAAGATGCAGTCCTAGCCCAAGGGGGGAGGACTCCATTGTAAAAGGATCGGGTATGCTTGTCAGAAATTTTCAAAAATACGCCTAAAAGATACCGGAAGTCTTTTAATAAGGGTGTGGCTGGATGATTTTTTACCCCTAAGAGATACCAGTACCCCTAAGAGATACCAGCAATAACAAACTAATGAACATTTATTATTATGAACACAAAACTGGACGGTTGACATGCTTTTGTTCGGCAAATTTCTTCCATTTGAGAACAAGATATTATAATTAAACGATGGGCTCTTTTGATACCCTAAAAGATATCAGGAAATGCTAAAACGGGAGTCCTAGACAATAGATAGTTTCCTACTGAGGAAACTATCCGAGCGGTGACCCAGCCCTACAGTCTATTGGCTTAACAAAGCAGAGAAAAAAATAACTGACAATGGTGGGAATTCTCTCCTAGCACTGCACCTTTCATTTAAACTTCTTCTTTGTATATTAAGGAAAAAAACTAGTTTCTCTTAGTTAGGATCATATTAATGATCATTGATCAGAATCATGAACAAGTAACCTTATATTTAATGAGGGAATTAAGCTCTTACAAATAAATAACAATGGTTTAATCATAGTGGCTCTCAAAGAAATGTCTTACACAGTAAATTACAGAAAGGGATCTTCTTCTTCTTCTGAATAGCAGAGTGAGTTTTTTACATCCCTCTACATGTAAGTCTAGGTTAGTGTAGCTTGGAGAGATTGGGCTTACAGTTTAAAGTCCTTATCTAAGAAGACATGAAAGTCTAACCATTTGCAGATATATACACCATTTGGCCTCTAGCCTTCACATGTTTGTGTTACAGTCACCAAAAAAGTTCAGACATTGTCAATGAATCTTGTACAAATGAAGAATCTATTCCATAGTTTATCAAGTTGATAAGTTAATTGTACACCTGTATGATAATTCACTGACAATGTCCAAATGTTTTGGTGACCATAACACAAAGCACATCACCTGACTGCTAGATGCTAACAGTAATAATAGTGACTTTTGGGTATACGTTACTGTTCCTATAGCAAGGCTATGTTCTAGCATTGCTTTGGTACATGTACCTGAGGTGACTAACATTTCGTCCTGGGTGACTGAAAACAAGGCATGGTATGGTAAGGCTGGAGTGGTGGGGAACCCAGAGGAGGAGCATATGGGAGCACAGCCTTGCTGATACATATACACCATGAATTTCCATACATCGGTTCAGTGGTCACACACAAAGTATCCAAGCCAGGCTTCAGGGTACTAATTGGAATAATCCTTTGTGTGTATCCTGGAGCCTTGTTTCAATGCTTTGTGTAACCACTGAACCGATTATGGAAAATAGGAATACATCCCTCATAATACTACTCTTCTCATACCTTAGTAATTGTAATAAAATCTGGACCAAACATTACTCCTTTTATGCCAGATATTTTAAATAAATTTCTGTAAAACATATGAATTTTAAAATTAAACCAAATTAATAAAACAACATTAATGGAATAGAAGATATTTTTAAGTAATGGCCAGATGGTTCATCAGTTGGCTGAACACCAGTCTTCCAAGTAGGATGTCTAGTTGAAATTGGGCCTATAATTTAAGCTTAATTTACATAAAATCTGGCACAGCACCCGCAGATGCACCATTTTTGGCATGGCACCTGTAATAATAATTATTATCATGTGAACTGAAAATTTGCTGCCCTTATAGGGGGTGCATGCCCAAAATAATTGGATTTGGAGGTTGTCAGGAAAATTGGACTTTAATGTCCCTATCGCTAAGATGTGTAGGTCTAACCATTTTTTTATGTACACATCACCTTTTCTGCAATAATTATTTGCAGGCCCTAAGTGTTGGTCTGGCCCATAATCAGACCCTGACCTCCCACACGATTACTGCAATTTTCAAAATCAAGTGAACTGAGACAGACAAACAGTCTGCTGTCAATGAATGAATAGAGTTGTCACTACCATGAAAATGCTTTAATTATAACGCTGAGCTTTCGGACAGAGTGTCCATCTTCATGGCTTCTCCCACATACAATGGCCTTTTAGATATGATAGTCTGCCGTCTTTTGTTGATTTCACTTCCGTCAATCAAAATTAAAAACCATTATTATACAAATGTGACGTAAATTTACCAAATAAGGTATCATTTGAGGGCCAATATGGGACGGTAATACCCTCTAGAAAACCAGTTTGCGTATTCGGCCCTGCATGACGTCAAGGCTTCAAACCGGTTTCTTTTTCCCGCGCGCGCGCTAGTTTGCAAAAAGGACTGTTTAGAAATCTGGTTTGTGTATTCGGTCATGTACTGACGTCAAGGCTTCAAACTGGTTTGAAGCGCGCCCGCTGGTTTTCAAAAAGGACTGTTTCGATGATAAAAATACTGTTAAAAACAAAGCGAAAAAGCAATTGTATAATAAATCCTTTATTAGATATTTTCTTGTGTATTACGGGCTGACATTTTACTCATCGCTCGCATTTTGCCTCGCCTAAAGGCTCGGCAAAATACATACGCGACTTGTAAAATATCAGCCCGTAATACACAAGAAAATATCTAATAAGTGGTATATATAATACAGAGGATAACAATTATTGTCTAATGTATGACATATTATCTAAAGATCATATTGGATCATTTGGTAGGTATAATAAAGCGCTTTGAGATCAATGTTTGTTAAGCCAAATCAAGGAAATCAAGCAGACTGTTCACATTTTGAAAATTGCAGTATAAGACTGACGACCATCCAAGTGACATTTACCTTGCAAGAGGTGAACCATGACCTGCACTTGAACTGTCAAAGTTTACTGTTCCTGACTCAAGAACTTCCACTCCAGGAATAAACTTCAAACTGTTTGGGTTTGGGGTCTCTTGTACTTGAACAAACATGCTGCGAACTGTGAGAATCGAATAATTAACTTTCGCTTTTCTTCGACGTTACACTTGATGCACATGTTTTTTTAATCTCCATTATTCCCAAGTAGTCAAAAAGTATAAGATGTTACATCATTTCACAACGCATTGTCGAAAAATTCTCTTTTTAGAGTTTAGTTGAATGTTTTTCGACAAATATACACTCTGAATCGCACTAAATATTTTGTTTATAATAATAAGCAATTATAAGCACTATTTAAGGCACATTTGACTACATGGCATAAATGTATAGCGTACTGCCATCTGCGTATACCTTGAATTCGATTGACATTCGTTGATGAAACACGACCAAATTTTCTCCATATCGAAGAACTTCTCTCTGTTCTGCTACAGTAATAAGACGATACAAGTCTTCTTAACAAATATGGGTTAGCTGTGGCATTCTTTGATGTTGCAGTTTGTCGAAAAATCCCACTGAAATGTCGAACAAGTTGTAGACTTCTTCCTTGTTGAGCAGCCATATTTGTTTTTATCCGAAATGCATTGCGCGCTGTGATATATAGCTCAAACTCAGATCCCTCTCCGTTGCATAATTCTCGATTGTGATTGGCTGAGAGCAATATTTTCTGACTCGCTGTCGCTGGTATTTTTGGCGGGATTTTGTACATTCAAACGGCGCGCGTTGCCAAATTTCCCGCCATTCAAACAAAAGCGATTGTTCAGCAAAGTGAAGTGAAGCTCTGACAAATTTAGTGCAGTAAATTGGAGTTATCTGTGTTTATTACCTCAATGGACTCAATGGATTATAAAGAAAGTCTTTTTTCCCATTTGGGAGCCTAACGTTGTCAAGTGAAGAAGTCTAGACTTTATCTTTACAAAGGAAAAGAGCCCAAAGCTGCTTTTTGGTACGAAGACAGATTCAGCAGCTATTTACTAAACTCATCAGCAAACTGTCAAGATTTGCCAAAAATTCACAATATAAAATTAACAGACTCAGTTTTTCTCTTGAAAAATCCAAGCTGGCATTTGAAAACCTGGAAATATATGCTTTATCCTCATTTGGACCGAAGAGAAAAGATAAATACAGATTTTGCAACTAAAAGATTTCACTTCAGAAATCGTACTACATCAGGAAGGCTGACTGGACTCGTCAAAATTGTAAGTTTTTAAAATTTTAAGCAATACATTTTTTATTTGATGAACATTCCTTGAGAAAAAACACTTTTGGTCCTTAGAAATACAGTACATGTACAGGAGCCATTAATGGGCTCCTGACATGTACATACACCTATTTCAAAAATGGTTGTCACCGCTAAGAGCGATAGGCGATAGGTAATAGGTCATTCCAAGACCGCAAAACACTATTGATTTCTAATTGATTTACATATGAATAGCTAAATATCTGATGGAAGAGTGTGTAAAGAAAGATTTAGGATGGCTTAAGTTATATCTAGGATGGCTTAATTAAGAAATCAATAGTGCTTTGCGGTCTTGGAATAACCTATTACCTATCGCCTATCGCTCTTAGCGGTGACAACCTTTTTTGAAATAGGTGTATATATTCGTCACTTGAAATGAGCGGGAAAATTGTTGTCCTTTGTGTTGTGGACGCGCGCGTTTGTCATCTTTTGGCGGGAAAAAATCAATGCACAAAATAAACAAACTACATTTGTATAAAATATAAAAAATTAGCGACAAGGAGATGAAAAAAACGTCGCTTGTGTTCACTGTCTAAGGAGCTGTTTATATGGAAGCCAGCCAGCCCGGTAAGCGGGCTGACTTCTTTTGTTTTCTTTTCCCTGGGGGCCACGGAACAAAAGAAGTCAGCCCGCTTACCGGGCTGGCTGGCTTCCATATAACCAGCCCCTAAGATTTGAGACTTTCTGTGCCAACAAGAATTCGAACTCACTTTGTTTGAAAAATCAGTCATCTGGTAAATTTTAGAGAACCGTTTTATTAGATATAATCAATTTTGCCAGTTGACTATGGATCGAAAATGCTGAATTTTCTGAGGAAGCGAAAGATTTTATGCGTTCCATTCCATGTTGATTGGAAGAAAAAGAGAAGTTTTATTTCAAACAAAAGAAGTTCACATTCCGCACATTCTACGGTGCAGTTCTTTGTTTCAACTGCATGAAGATGCACGAAGTCAGGAAAATAGTGTTACGCCAAAAAGGTCTACTTATAGAGCAAATCACGGCAAAGTTAAATGAGGCTAAAACAACTGACAACGTACAAAGAAGAAGTTTTTTCGTTATTTACGACTTAGATATTTCTAGTGGCTAATTTGCAAATAATTTGGTAGGGAAATCATTCATAACTCGACGTTTCTATTTTTCGTGTGTTGTTGATATATTCATTCGAAGCTGTCTACTGACATTAAAGCTGTACGTGGCCTATGTTGGACATAATATTGATGAATGGTAAGTGCAAATGTTGAAATTGTATATTGGGCTATAATATAAATGTTAACTTTTACACTTAAGAGAGACAAATGAAGATTTTGTCCGATGAAATTGGGTATCAACAGATTTTGGTCTCTGATTCGAAAACATATGATGTGTGTAGTTCAACGTTCTTATGTTTGCTCCAAAAATCCTTTTTCTTTTTCTTGTTATTTAGCTATTTTTCTACTTAGTTTAGACTGATTATGTTCCTTGAAAGTTGTCTATCTTACGAAAAATATCATTTTTGTATTTCGCACATGTGCGAAAAACTAAACTGTGTAATAATGTGGGCCAGGCTGACCAATGCAACCTGCCCAAGCGTCAATGGTTACTGTGTTGTGGTTATGTATGCGTGTTATAACGCGTAGTGGAGTCAAAATTATTCCTATATGTTTACCCCATCACTACTGAATAGAATCCTGTTTTCTCGAGTGACCCTCAAGTTCTCGAGCCACCCAATAACTCGAACCAATTGTTTTCGCCCCTTTTCTACTGGTTATAAAATCAGACAAGAAGGACTATGAACTCAGTTACTCGTTCCTCGAAGTACCTCGTGATTCGAGTCTGTCAGTTCATCATCAACGAACTAGTGAGCTGAGAGCTATATGTATATGAATACGTGAGCAGAATATCAAAATGTATGGTAGTGTGTGTATGGACAAGCATTACCCAGCACTCCCTGCGAGCAGAGATTTTTTCTGAAAAAGGAAGGAGAGGCAAGCAGTACACAATTATTTATTCACACTTTTACAGACATCTTGTCCCTTGTTTTAATCTACTTTACAGTGCTATATGTATATTTATACGTGAGCAGAATATCAGAATATTAGAATGCATGGTAGTGTGTGTATGGACAAGCATTACCCTGCACTCCCTGCGAGCAGAGATTTTTTTCTGAAAAAGGAAGGAGAGGCAAGCAGTACACAATTATTCATTCACATTTTTACAGACATCTTGTCCCTGGTTTTAATCTACTTTACAGTGTACATTCTTGTACCATCCATTGAAAGATGGAACTCGCGCCAAACAAAAATGTCCCAGTAACAAGTTGTACATGCAATGTTCTTTTAAATACTTTTCTACAAACAGACCTAATAAACCTGCAGCAAGGCGACCAGCAGAAAATGCAATTTCCATGTACCCCATAGCGGTACCTTTATCTCGCGGATTTGAGAAACGATCAGCTGCCTTACCCATAGCATTAACAACACTAGAGCCATAACATATTCCTTGTACGAAAACTATTGCTAACAATATGTACACATTTGGTACAAAACGATACCACGAAGCAAAAACAAAAAATATCAAACAGGTAGCATTGAAAACATTTAAGATCCAAACTCGTTGAATTTTGAACAATTTTAAGTAGTCCTTACTCACGCAGGAGGGTAGAACGAGTTCTATTCCTCCCAATTGAATCCCTGCATCACTTAATAATCGGTAGTACTGGAAGTGATCGCGAGGTTTGAATGGCGAGGTGGGAAATATAAGAGTTGAGAGGACGGCCGTTATTGATAGCTGTAAACAAAAGAAACTAAGGCAATAATATGCAACACATGGAAAAACTTTGTAAAGAACTAATGTGTCATGTATGATCTTGTTTGCTATTCTACTGCGCACTGAATTGGAGCCTTCTTGTAGAATTGTATATTCGACATTTTCATAATTAGAGGGTGTCTTGTCGTAATGATCTGCCAAGGGTTTTTTGTCCAATAGAGCGTAGAAGATAAGTGGCGTAAACGCTATTGGAATACCCTGGTAAGCTATGACGGTACGTGGTGCAACGCAGACCCAGGTAGTAAGCCCTGAAAGGAATAATTATCAAATCATGTGTCGATATTTTACTTTAAATATGAATTTCTTATCATGAATTACTTGTAAGTACTTTCTACGATTTAATTGACGATATTTGAGATATAATATTTCATCAGTTGAATGAGTCAGAAAAAACATTTTTTTGCGATTCTATATGACAACTTAGAGGTAAAGGTGAAACATTAATTTATCGTCAGTAGTTCCTCAGCTTGAAGCTGGTCTCCCTAGTTCAAAGGTCGCATCTCACTTGTGCTGCATTTAATGTAATTTCCTGTGAATTCATAGTGGCACATTAAACTATGCCTAAATGTACAAAGAAAAGTGCAAAAATAGGCAAAATGGCACAATATATTTGAACCTGTTAGCTGCAGAGGGGGCTTTGGTAGACAACATGTTCATCTACCTTCAAGGACCTACCTTTTTCTTGTGTGTGATTTGAATTCACGATGGGAATAAAGTTTAAATATGATCATCAAACTCATTAGAGCGATAACACTTACCACCGTGTGCATAATTACGCGTCCAGCCAGACTAAAGTCTCGATTGGGATTTGGTCAATAAGCTACCGGAAAGCCAGCAAAGTGTATAGACATTGTATAGAAAACTCCGCCTCTGTCTGGATTTTTGGTAGCCTATTGACCAAAATCCCAATCGAGACTTTAGTCTGGCTGGACGCGTAATTATGCACACGGTGGTAAACCGTGAAATAACTTAGTAACTAAATAGAGACAAATAGTAGCAAAACCCTTTGTTTTCTATTGTTTCATTGGTACTATTTGTACTTTTTAGTTAGTACTTGTTTCACGGTTTTAGTGCTATCGCTCTAGTATGAATTCATTAGAAAACACAATGGAAATCACTACCGTAACGGATTATATAGGATAAAGATTTTTGTTCACTTGCATAAACTTTCTCTTGGTTTTCTAAGCCAAAAACAGTCAAACTTGGAAAATTCTGTTATTATATGTTATTTGACAGCTAGACGTTTGATAAGTAATATAAAGAACTCGAGAGCATGTTATATCGCGGGTCTAAAAAAAAACGCCTTCGGCTCGGATCTTTATCCATCGATTTTACGCGCGCACTCGTTCTTTATATATTGCTAAGTCTTCTGATTTCACTGTTGTATGTGATCAGTCACCATGTCGTTTTAATAGCTATAAGATATATTTTTCGACAATCTACAGTAGCTCATATTGTACTTGCTTCTATAAATGCAAGTGCGAACACAAATGCCATAACTGTAAACTGCATTGAAATACAGTAAAGTTTTGCTTTCTTTAAATTTACCTGTATATACGATAGACGCCACGAAAGCAGACACGTTTGTGCCAAGAATAAAAGCACTGCCAAGGATGTCTGCACTTTCATAATAAGCAGCTATTCGCAAACACGTTATTATACCCAAACCGTAGGGCAATGCAAGCATAGCTACTCCAAGGATTCGAATATCGACGTTGTGGCCTAATACGATAATCAGCAGTGAAGCAGCAGTAAGAAAACTGTGAAGAACCATTGAACAAGTGAAAGGAATTCGGACAACCAATATTGGACTGAAGATCTTGATTAGTATATCAAGTACCGAAAAAACAAGCAAGATGACCGGCGTAGAGAGAATTGATCCTGACAAGATGTCTTCAGCCGCGACCCACACAACTTCAGCGGTAGGAAAGAACACTACTAAGCCCAACATAAAGAACCAGAGTGTCAGGAAACGATGACTGCAATTCAAATCCATGTTGACGGTGAACTGTTTTTGTGGGTCTCAAACTAGGTGAGTCACCGGCCGAAAGGCATCATGGATATGGGTTGGAGTCAAGATTTTCTTATTAATCCAAGGAGGATTTGTCCGTTTATTTGCTTTAAAGGTTGGAATACGCATATCTGCAGCATCAAGGAGTAAATCATTAACTCTATCAGCACAGATATCTACATTCTCTTCCAAGAAAGTACAATTCCAGGGTACAAGTGTTACGCTACAGATTTCCAGTAATTATGTATTTATTAACCTCAATGTATTTTTCAGTAATTAACTAGTTCTAATGAATGCAGACTTACTAGTAATAATTTTTACTAAGAAGACAAGGGTGATAAAACTAACGTTTCGATGCCTGACTAGCATCATTATCAAAGCAACTAGAGATTTCTCATAATAGCGAGATTTTTGACGCGTTTGACGCGGCTTTTACGCACCAAGTATTTACATTTGCATAACAACAATTTCATTGTATCAAGCAAACAATAATGCGTCTTTTATCTAAAGAAAATGTATTTTAACTGTTCATCCAATAAACCTGAACAGCATTTATATGCCTAAAGTGCAAACAATAGATGAATGAATTTGTAATTCTGAAAAGATTTAAATAGTACAAAAATACAAACACTTTTGCTTTCCATGATTTGAAATATTATACTGTTCGTACTGTATCTGATGCCCATTTCAAATGCCCATTACAAACTTGAAAACATCACATGAAAAACAAACTCACATATATGAAACTGTAGTTTCTTTTTCACTGACACGAAATTTCTGTTTAGAATTGGAATTTACAGGGCCTTGATCATCTTATGGTAACATCAAACATTTTTTCTTTTGAAACTAAAGATTCATAAAGTGCCGTATGTGCCTCTCAGCCAAAAACGTACACAGCTCAAATATCACAGGCTGGAACCAGCGAGGATGTCTCCAGATATTGCTAGATGCTTTATAGTCTTTAATGTGCTTGATGACGTGTTGTTTAAGTTAAGCTCAATTAAAAAATAGTAGAGATTAGGCAAACAATAACGCCTCTTTTATCTAAAGAAATATTATTTTAATTGCTCTTCCAATAAACCTGAAAAGGATTTATATGCCTATAAGGGCCTAGTTCAAACGTCGCATCTCACATGTATACCGAATTCAATGCAAATTAGTCAAATCTTAGCTCAAATATCACAGGCTGGAACCAGTGAGGATATCTCCACATATTGCTATAGATGCATTATAGTCTTTAATGTGCTTGATGACGTGCATGTACATTTT
This sequence comes from Telmatactis stephensoni, assembly GCA_029948255.1. Taxonomy (NCBI): domain Eukaryota; kingdom Metazoa; phylum Cnidaria; class Anthozoa; order Actiniaria; family Isophelliidae; genus Telmatactis; species Telmatactis stephensoni. Next base: position 346,315 of record JALIZF010001806.1, read on the forward strand.
TTTTTCTGTACCTTTTATGGTATCTGTTGTGCTCAAGTGCTACTTGTCGAAACCTTGCGGGCATACGCCTCAGTTGTACTGCTGTCCATCGCAATCGTAGAGGTGCACGAGCTGCGTAACCTTGATCGGCCAACAGCTCACAGCCAGGTGGCAGGTCAAGTGCAAGCCTTGGTCCTATCTGTAACATTCTTTGATATGTTCCTGCGTCATTTAAGTGACCAAGGAATCCAGATTGAATAAATCGTATGTGGTCTTGACAATCGCAAACTATTTGTGTGTTCATGACATGACGATGCCTATGCCCACTGTAATAACGTTCTTGAATATCTGGGCTGGGTCGATTGATGGGTGAGTACGTTCCATCAATTGCTCCAACGGCATCTGGAAAATACCTCCTTGTGTTGCAAAATCCTCTCCACTCTCTTCGAGTCGGCCAAGACACAAGGGAATGGAAGTGATGCCAAAGAACTGGAGGAGAGGTAAGGTTACATTATTGCTTTTGTTGCTTTTGGTCATCAAAATACAAATTTAATGGAATTATTGATTAGAAGGCAGTTTTTTTTTCAAAATTGCAATTCCTTGTTTCAACTTGTCTGCCGTAGGTGGAATAATTATGCAAAAGATTTGATACTCCTTATACACCTATTTCAAAAAAGGTTGTCACCGCTAAGAGCGATAGGCGATAGGTAATAGGTCATTCCAAGACCGCAAAGCACTATTGATTTCTTAATTAAGCCATCCTAAATCCTTCTTTTACACTCTTCCATCAAATATTTGGCTATTCATATGTAAATTAGAAATCAATAGTGCTTTGCGGTCTTGGAATGACCTATTACCTATCGCCTATCGCTCTTAGCGGTGACAACCTTTTTTGAAATAGGTGTATATTTCGCTAAGACAACGTGAAAACTGCACATCAATCCAGCGAATTCTTCACACTGGTATCTAGAGAAAATGTCAGAGATTTGGAGACCATATGAAGCCGACACTTTATCCAATAAGCCGTTGTTCACTCCCCAAAAGACTGGAAGACGTAAGTCGTCGTATTTTACTTGATTTGGAATAATTTGTCGTCGTTATTAATAAGCCAAGATAATTTCGTTCTTCCTTTCTTGCAGTAACGAAATTACCCGAGTCAATAGAAGCTTCGATGATAACTCAGGCATGGATAAAGAATGGCACAAAGAGGTGGCATGTAGTTGCAGAGGAGGTCAAAAAAGTGATTTTGTTTTCAGACAAAGTCTCATCTGCAGTAAAGCAGTATTACCAAAAAGCCAGTAGAACGACAATTATAAATCGGTGCCAAAAGCTCATACGTACTAAAGAAGAACATGGTAAGTCTGTAGCTAGAGACGGATATTCTAAAGGGAGATATAACACGACGTCAAAACTCGAACATAAGCGTAAAGAAACACCAGTTCTATCAGAAAAAGAAGAAAGTGATTCGGGCGATCCCGATATGAAGTATGCAGCGAAGAAATTGCCAAAAGAGAGGAGGGAGCAAGCGCTGGCAGAAAAAAGGAAGAGGAAAGAAAGAAAGAATAACGCAACGGACAGCGATGTGGACAGTGGCGATAACAGCGATGAGCCCCACAAAAAGATCTATGGCAAAAGCAGAAACTAAGAGTAAAGCAGAGCTGCAAAAGCAAACTCTTGAAAACCATAATTTAATGTGCAAAACCGCACTAACTACTATGCAAAGAACGCAAGGACTGTTGGATAGGATGGAAAAAAAATGTGATTTTGTCTTTCATAAAGTAGTATAATTGCAAAAACCTTTCAAGTTTATTTCCTTGTAATAATATATTGGTTTCACTTTGTGAATCTTTAGTTTCAAAAGAAAAAATGTTTGACGTTACCATAAGATGATCAAGGCCCTGTAAATTCCAATTCTAAACAGAAATTTCGTGTCAATGAAAAAGAAACTACAGTTTCATATATGTGAGTTTGTTTTTCATGTGATGTTTTCAAGTTTGTAATGGGCATTTGAAATGGGCATCAGATACAGTACGAACAGTATAATATTTCAAATCATGGAAAGCAAAAGTGTTTGTATTTTTGTACTTTTTAAATCTTTTCAGAATTACAAATTCATTCATCTATTGTTTGCACTTTAGGCATATAAATGCTGTTCAGGTTTATTGGATGAACAGTTAAAATAGACTTTCTTTAGATAAAAGACGCGTTATTGTTTGCTTGATACAATGAAATTGTTGTTATGCAAATGTAAATACTTGGCGCGTAAAAGCCGCGTCAAACGCGTCAAAAATCTCGCTATTATGAGAAATCTCTATTACAATAAGATATATAATATCAGAGTTCTTATAGTAACAAGTGTCCCAAGGGTGAACAGTTATGAAAACACTTTTGCTCTTACAGAATCTGATTGGATATTGAGTGTTGGTCTCAATTTACGAATGTACAACATTTCATGAATTAGACAGTCAATCTTTGATGTACATTTCTTAAGAATGGCGAAACGATTGGTGATGTCTGGAATATGCACGAGACCATGTGTATCCCTCAAATGTCGTCCAATTGTGACATTAGCGAGCTTGTGTTCCTCGATTCTTTGGTGGAGATGACGGCGTGTGTAGCCAACATAGTCAGCATCACACTGACCACATTTGAATAGAATACTACAGATTGTTGACTAATGAGGGGTGGTTTGGGCTCTTGTAATTTGGCCGTAAATTCAGATTGCTAAGGGAGTTGAGTTGTGTTCTCACGATGTTGGACGATGCTTGATTCTTGAATGGCAAAGAAAACCAGACAGTCTTAAATGCGTGGTCAAATGCTCTATTTATTCTGCCCCATTTTAAAATGCACCAACGAACTGTGCCCTGTCATTTACTCTTCACCGTAAAGGTACAATATTGTTTTTATTGCGTCGTCAATTCTTCTTCTTTCATTATCGTTGGCAATAATTTTTCTAATTATCTACCACCAATAACATACCAAAGAACTGTAGAATGCTACTATAGCGCCATACACTGAAGAAGAAAGTGGCCTAATGGAGTTCATCTATTTAAAAAAAGACAAATTACTTTCAGTTGTACAAAAGAAAAGAAAATGCCAATGCACTTGAATGAACAATATAATGAACATCCTAACATGTTATGGCTCTCCAAAAAATTTTCCCCATCAGGTTGACAGCCAGTGCTTTGTCGTAGCGATGGGGCTCGATTGTGTTAACTACATTCGCTAAATCTGTCGCCAAACTCAGACTAAAATACTGAGACGCCCCAGATATCTTGGCTTTATCATGGAGGAGAAGCGAATCACTCAAAGGCGAGACAATCGGTCGTAAGTGTTAGTTGCATGTGATAGCCGGGTAAGTGAATGGTAACACATCTTTAAAAATTGTATAAAACTATGATAAGTACGCGCACCTAGAGTGCCTTTAGTAGAGTCGTTACACTTAACCCGTGAAATAGTTAGTAGACTACTAGTTACCAGTAAACCTTATTTCCATTGTTCTCTTTTGTCTCTATTGAACTATTACACACTAAAATTCATTTAGTGTTTCACGGGTTAAGTGTAACGACTCTAAAAGCGTGAAATATTAGTAATACTATTTTGTACTATTTTATGCTAATTCTATTGTTTTCTATTCTTCAACTAGGACTATTTTGTACAATTTAGTAATTAGTGTTTCACGCATTTACTAAAAGCACTCTATCTGCAAGAACGTTGTCATATAAAAAGGCATTTTGTGATTTATTGAATCAAGGATTAGTTAGAAAAGACAAAAGAAGAGCCCTCAAGGGAGATCTTTTTTTTTTTTTTGTCTTCTACAATGACAACGTTCTTGCAATTAGGGGTATATATTTTTACTAGCTGGCAAAAACAAGACTACCATATTTGCTAGCTGGCAAAAAATCCATAGAGCGCTACCTGTCTGGGAAACCATTTCCAAATTTAGCTGTTGTTTAACGGCTAAAGTCAGTGGAAGCTACCTTAGAGCGATAACACTTAAACCGTGAAATAACTTAGTAACTAAATAGAGACAAATAGTAGCAAAACCCTTTGTTTCCTATTGTTTCATTAGAACTATTTGTACTTTTTAGTTAGTACTTGTTTCACGGTTTTAGTGTTATCGCTCTATTTAAGGGACCACAACGGCTAAATGGGAATCTACCTTATTTAGAGGGATCAAATTAAGCCGTTGTTTAACGGCTAATTATAAATGGGAATCTAGAGTGAGCGCACTTAGAGTCGTGAAATAAAAATTAAATGTTAGTGTGTAATAGTTCAATAGACACAAAAGAAAACAATGGAAATAGGATCTACTAGTAACTAGTAGTCTAGTAACTATTTCACGGGTTAGAGTCGTTACACTTAACCCGTGAAACACTAAATGAATTTTAGTGTGTAATAGTTCAATAGAGACAAAAGAGAACAATGGAAATAAGGTTTACTAGTAACTAGTAGTCTACTAACTATTTCACGGGTTAAGTGTAACGACTCTAAGTGCGCTTACTCTGCCTTATTGTGGGGACCAAATTTAGCCGTTGTTTATTGGCTAGATCGGAAGCTAACTTATTAGTGGGACCAAATTTAGCCATTGTTTAACGGCTTTATAATATAGAGGGCCAAATTACTCCATTCTGATTGGTCAATCAAGGAGGGCTTTTTTCCTTAATCAGGGGCCGTATTACTCGCACGCGATTGGTCGCTGGTCGCCTAGCAACATTCACACTATGAATGAAAAACGCTCACAACCACTGGAAGTTTACTTGAAACGGTGCTGGTTTTGGACTACAAAATTGCTTCTTGGAAGTAGTTTTTGAAAATTTCTAAAGCTTTTATGTTCATACAAGACTTCAAAACAATTCTTCTCTGTAAATGAGCTGACTTTCAAGGTATTTGAGATAGTTTTATGAGTGATTTTTTGAAGTTTTGTTGCATGTCGAAGACTGTCGCTCACTTGCAGCTTCACGTACAATGCTACCATTTTTGGACTACAAAAATTACTTTTTTGGAGTGTTTTAGTACGCTTCATAAGTTTTTATGTTCACATAAGATTTCGAAACAATTATTTATATGAAATGAGCCGATTTTCAAAGTTATGAAGCAAATGTTAGGCATAAAATTTTGATTTTTTGCTGTGCATTTTGACAGACTCGGTCGGTGGTTTATTCTGACTCATAGAGAATTAAAAGCTTATTCCAGCTGAGAATTTGCAAAACTATATACAAGATGATTGTAAGCAGTTCAGTAATAAACAGAAATAAAGTAAGTTTTGAAACCTGTTATGTCTTTTTTATTGTTTTCCGGCGGCTTGGGCTTGAATTTGTTGGGCTTTGTATGTTGTCGCTCTACCTTGATTCGTTTGTTTTCATGTGTCGCTACGCGTTCAACTGATTAGAAATCATAAAATGTCGCAAAGAAAAATTTGGCCCCTACATTATAAACAAGTAATCGAATGGTTCCTCGTAAAATTAAGGATTAATTCACTCGTGTTTTCGCGTTTTTCACGTTTTTGACCTCGTCGCTTCGCGATTCGAGCAATTTTGCCAAAACTTTGATAGAACTCGTTGAATTAATCCTTAATTTTACTCGGCCCCATTCGATTACCTATACAAATGGGAAGCTACCTTATTTAAGGGACCAAATTTAGCCGTTGTTTAACGGCTAATTAAATGGGAAGCTACCTTATTAGTGGGACCAAATTTAGCCATTGTTTAATGGCTAAATCCGGAACAGTATATATATTGTTATTTTCTTTTTGTATGATTTTAATATATAATTTTCTTTACTAATTTACATTTTGGCTAAATTTTGTATGTCTATATAGATATAAATAACAACGAATTTTTTTTTTATATCAACTCTCAGCCCTACATGTCTTGCTTCGGCACAAAGTAGAACGACCAGGATTGAATTTTTCGAAGTGTCTTCACAGGGAGCCCAAGCTCAATATTACATGATTGTTGCAAAATGTTGAAAAAAGGAGGATGATTTATCACCACATACATTTACTATAAATATGCAAATATTGAGCTTGGGCTCCCTGTGGCTCTACCACGAACACTGTGTCCATATTTTTTATGTGCTTCGAGCATATTATCTATAGTATTTGTTCTTGCTTTCAGTCGCTGAAGCTTCGCTTTCTCCGCCATTACCAGAATAACACACGCGAATGCCCGTGGATAAGTTCGCGCATGCGTGTTAAGGACATGACTGCGATTTTCGACTGAACGCAACAACAGCAACAAAAACTCTACAGAAAACGAAGCTGGATTTTCAACCCAGGCCCCCCTACGGGGAAAGCATGGGTAATTACATTTAGTTTAGTTGTTATTTAAGGACTGTCGATATTTGTTACACTCGCACACTCTTTAGTCTTTGTACAAACTAGCAAGGCAAGTTTACGACTCGGTGTTAATTGGAGAGTACAGCCCTAAGTAAGGAAAGTGGTCGAGTAAGGAACTCCTTCTAACAGCCATGAACTCAGTTCCCCGTTTCTCGAAGTACCTCGTGATTCGAGTCTGTCAGTTCATCATCAACGAACTGAGAACTATATGTGTATTTGATATAAGTGAGCAGAATGATTAGAATGCATGGTAGTGTGTGTATGGACAAGCATTACCCTGCACTCCCTGCGAGCAGAGATTTTTTTCTGAAAAAGGAATTAAGGAGAGGCAAGCAGTACACAATTATTTATTCATATTTTTACAGACATCTTGTCCCTGGTTTCAATCTACTTTACAGTGCTATATGTATATTTATACGCGAGCAGTATGGTAGTGTGTGTATGGACAAGCATTACTCTGCACTCCCTGAGAGCAGAGATTTTTTTCTGAAAAAGGAAGGAGAGGCAAGCAGTACACAATTATTTATTCATATTTTTACAGACATCTTGTCCCTGGTTTTAATCTACTTTACAGTGTACATTCTTGTACCATCCATTGAAAGATGGAACTCGCGCCAAACAAAAATGTCCCAGCAACAAGTTGTACATGCAATGTTCTTTTAAATACTTTTCTACAAACAGACCTAATAAACCTGCAGCAAGGCGACCAGCAGAAAATGCGATTTCCATGTACCCCATAGCGGTACCTTTATCTCGCGGATTTGAGAAACGATCAGCTGCCTTTCCTATAGCATTAACAATACTAGAGCCATAACATATTCCTTGTGCGAAAACTATCACTAACAATATGTACACATTTGGTACAAAACGATACCACGAAGCAAAAACAAAAAATATCAAACAGGTAGCAATGAGAACAACTAAGATCCAAACTCGTTGAATTTTGAACAGTTTTAAGTAGTCCTTACTCACGCAGGAGGCTAGAACGAGTTCTATTCCTCCCAATTGAATCCCTGCATCACTTAATAATCGGTAGTACTGGAAGTGATCGCGAGGTTTGAATGGCGACGTGGGAAATGTAAGAGTTGAGAGGACGGCCGTTATTGATAGCTGTAAACAAAACATACCAAGGAAACAATATGCAACACATGGAAAAACTTCATAAAGAACTAATGTGTCATGTATGATCTTGTTTGCTATTCCACTGCGCACTGAATTGGAGCCTTTCTGTAGAATTCTATATTTGGCATTTTCATAATTAGAGGGTGTCTTGTCGTAATGATCTGCCAAGGGTTTTTTGTCCAATAGAGCGTAGAAGATAAGTGGCATAAACGCCATTGGAATACACTGGTAAGCTATGACGGTACGTGGTGCAACGCAGACCCAGGTAGTAAGCCCTGAAAGGAATAATTATCAAATCATGTGTCGATATTTTACTTTAAATATGAATTTCTTATCATGAATTACTTGTAAGTACTTTCTACGATTTAATTGACGATATTTGAGATATAATATTTCACTGGGCAGTAATCATTGTTCTCTATATCAAAGTTTTATCAATGTATCATAATACAATTTATTATTATGTGATTAAATGCGGCTGTAGGTCACAGCCTACAGCCATTTTACTCCAATCTTTGGCTTGTTGTTTGTCTCCCTGCCCAGTAAACGTAGCTCGTAAAATGCAGCATTGTGGTTTTATGCTTGTATGATTAGTGGGAAAACATAAAAGATTTATGCAAATTTTCCGCTGAAACGACAATCTTTTGTTTTGGAGATTATTTGGGTCATCCACTGCTGTTAGAACGAAGCTCGCAATTTCTTAAAAGGACAAGAATATGTGGACAAATAATATGTGGATTACTCTACTTGTCGCCTGTGGTATTGTTTCCTTCCGACCGTAGTGTATTACTGGATTGTTTTGAATCTCCCGCAGTTCTGAGTACTCTTTTGTTATGACGCAATATATTTGAATGACACAATATATATATTTGAAACTGTGAACTGCAGGGGGCTTTGGTAGACGACATGTTCATATACCTTCAAGAAGATTTTTTTTGTATATGATTTGAATTCACGATGGGAATTAATTTGAATATTTGAATATGACCATAATCTTCTGATTTCACTGTTGTATGTGATCAGTCACCATGTCGTTTTAATAGCTATAAGATATATTTTTCGACAATCTACAGTAGCTCATTATATTGTACTTGCTTCTATAAATGCAAGTGCGAAGATAAATGCCCAACTGTAAATTGCATGGAAGTACAGGGAAAAGTTTTGCTTTCATTAAATTTACCTGTATATACGATAGACGCCAGGAAAGCAGACACGTTTGTGCCAAGAATAAAAGCACTGCCAAGGATGTCTGCGCTTTCATAATAAGCAGCTATTCGCAAACACGTTATTGCACCCAAACCGTAGGGCAATGCAAGCATAGCTACTCCAAGGATTCGAATATCGACGTTGTGGCCTAATACAATAATCAGCAGTGAAGCAGCAGTAAGAAAACTGTGAAGAACCATTGAACAAGTAAAAGGAATTCGGACAACCAATATTGGACTGAAGATCTTGCTTAGTATATCAAGTATAGAAAACACCAGCAAGATGACCGGCGTAGAGAGAATTGATCCTGACAAGATGTCTTCAGAGGCGACCCAAATAACTTCGGCGATAGGAAAGAACACCACCAGGCCCAACATAAAGAACCAGAGTGTCAGGAAACGATGACTGCATTTTAAATCCATATTGACGGTTAACTGTTTTCGCGGGTCTCAAACTAGGTGAGTCACCCGAAAGGCATCATGGATATCATGGTTAGAGTCAAGATTTTCTTATTAATCCAAGGAGGATGTCCGTTTATTACTTCAAATATCAACAGCATCAAGGAGTAAATCATTAACTCTATCAGCACAGATACCTACATCCTCTTCCAGGAAAGCACAATTCCAGGGTACATACCTAAGTAGCTCATTAAACTCATTAAAAATCTGCCTTCTTGGAATTATATACTTGACGTGGGACAGATTTATGAGCACCACCAAATACATTTGTGATATCAAAGGCAACAGGAATGTGATCAGAATGAAAATGATCATGCAGAACTTGGCGGTCGTCCAATTTTGTTTATCCCTCGATAATTACAGACCGAATTGAACTCCATTCAGTCCTATTACCATCATTAATCCATTCACTGGATAAATCGGATAAGGGTTTATCCAATGCAACCGGGATTTCGTGCAACCGCGACCACGTTGGGCTACTTAGGTTGATCACAATGCAATCACAGAAGAATCAGCTGATATATGATGTCATCGCTCAAGAAATTGGAAATAAAAGGATCAGGACTAACCGGAGCGGATCAATTTCATGGGATTAATCATCTTGGAGAACGAAGTTATTACGCGATTAGCCGAGCAAAGAAGATTTTGAATTGAACAAGAGAAAAGGAGTTCGTATGTTTACCCTATCACTATTGAGTAGAATCCTGATTTCTCGAATTATCCTCAAGTTCTCGAACCTCCCAATAGACAAGGCGCAAAATTGAAAAAGTCGATCGCAAAAAGTGCAGAAGGCATTTTGGGGTAGAGGCTGGTAACATAACTATTCAACACTAAATTTTCATGCTGAATCCGACGAATATGGCTGTTACCAAGACATATTCTGCAATCTTATACGTGTAAATGACGTATTTGTGTATTGCTACAGTCATTTTATACTAACGGCTTTTTCATGTAATTCCAAAAGTTTCCAAACTTAAAAACAATTACTATGGCTGGAAAGAGCATACCAAAATAAGTAAAACTGTGAAGTTTGAAGGATATCAGTTAAAAAATCAAGGAGATACGAATTTTCAAAAAAACGAAATTTTGTATGAAAACACTTACAGTTATGCAAGAGATACAAACAATTTCGATTTTTGAAAATTCGTATCTCCTTGATTTTTCAACTGATATCCTTCAAACTTCACAGTTTTACTGATTTTGATATGTTTTTCCAGCTACGGTAATTGTTTTTAAGTTTGGGAACTTTTGGAATTACATGAAAAAGCCGTGAGTATGAAATGACTGTAGCAATTCACAAAACACGTCTTACACGTATAAGATTGCAGAATACGTCTTTCAGACGTCTTGGTAACAGTCATATTGGCATTCAGCGTGAAAAATCGGTTTACAATAGTTATGTTACCCGCCTCTACCCCAAAATGCCTTCAGGTATCTGATTTCTCGAAAATGCGCCTTGTCTACAATAACTCGAACCAATTGTTTTCGCCCCTTTTCTACTGGTTATAAAATCAGACAAGAAGGTCCATGAACTCAGTTCCTCGTTCCTCGAAGTACCTCGTGATTCGAGTTTGTCAGTTCATCATCAACGAACTAGTGAGCTGAGAGCTATATGTATATGAATACGTGAGCAGAATATCAAAATGTATGGTAGTGTGTGTATGGACAAGCATTACCCAGCACTCCCTGCGAGCAGAGATTTTTTTCTGAAAGAGGAAGGAGAGGCAAGCAGTACACAATTATTTATTCACATTTTTACAGACATCTTGTCCCTGGTTTTAATCTACTTTACAGTGCTATATGTATATTTATACGTGAGCAGAATATCAGAATATCGAATGTATGGTAGTGTGTGTATGGACAAGCATTACCCAGCACTCCCTGCGAGCAGAGATTTTTTCTGAAAGAGGAAGGAGAGGCAAGCAGTACACAATTATTTATTCACATTTTTACAGACATCTTGTCCCTGGTTTTAATCTACTTTACAGTGCTATATGTATATTTATACGTGAGCAGAATATCAGAATATCGAATGTATGGTAGTGTGTGTATGGACAAGCATTACCCAGCACTCCCTGCGAGCAGAGATTTTTTCTGAAAGAGGAAGGAGAGGCAAGCAGTACACAATTATTTATTCACATTTTTACAAACATCTTGTCCCTGGTTTTAATCTACTTTACAATGTACATTCTTGTACCATCCACTGAAAGATGGAACTCGCGCCAAACAAAAATGTCCCAGCAACAAGTTGTACATGCAATGTTCTTTTAAATACTTTTCTACAAACAGACCTAATAAACCTGCAGCAAGGCGACCAGCAGAAAGTGCGATTTCCATGTACACCATAGCGGTAGCTTTATCTCGCGGATTTGGGAAACGATCAGCTGCCATGCCCATAGCATTAACAACACTAGAGCCATAACATATTCCTTGTACGAAAACTATCGCTAACAATATGTACACATTTGGTACAAAACGATACCACGAAGCAAAAACAAAAAATATAAAACAGGTAGCAATGAGAACAACTAAGATCCAAACTCGTTGAATTTTGAACAGTTTTAAGTAGTCCTTACTCACGCAGGAGGGTAGAACGAGTTCTATTCCTCCCAATTGAATCCCTGCATCACTTAATAATCGGTAGTACTGGAAGTGATCGCGAGGTTTGAATGGCGACGTGGAAAATGTAAGAGTTGAGAGAACGGCCGATGTTGATTCCTGCAAACAAAACATACCAAGGAAACAATATGCAACACATGGAAGAACTTTGTAAAGAACTAATGTGTCATGTATGATCTTGTTTGCTATTCCACTACGCACTGAATTGGAGCCTTCTTGTAGAATTGTATATTCGACATTCTTATAATTAGACGAAGTCTTGTCGTAATGATCTGCCAAGGGTTTTTTGTCCAATAGAGCGTAGAAGATAAGTGGCGTAAACGCTACTGGGATACACTGGTAAGCTATGACGGTACGTGGTGCAACGCAGACCCAGGTAGTAAGTCCTGAAAGGAATAATTATCAAATCATGTGTCGATATTTTACTTTAAATATGAATTTCTTATTATGAATTCTTTGTAAGCACTTTCTACGATTTAATTGGTGATATTTGAAAAATAGCACGTATGCATGTATATTTCGTTATTTGAATGAGTCAGTAAAAATATTTTTTGCGATTCTATTTGACAACATAGAGATAAAGGTGAAACATTAATTTATCGTCAGTAATTCCTCAGCTTGAAGCTGGTCTCCCAGGAAGCCGACGATGAGTTTCCATTAGACAATAGGTCTATACGGCCTGGGCACGAGTAATTACAAATGAAACGTGAAATGTTTCCATTTTCATGCACATATCTTATTTGCTATAATAAAGGAATATCGGGATCAGCTGGGATCAGGGATCAAAATAAGAGAACAGTTTGGATCAGGGATCAGAATTTTTGTATATAACGACGATAAAGTAGAGTTGAATAATTGGGTGACTGCTTCTGCCGCTATACTGTATATTTTTATGTTTGTTGAACTTACATTGAATAATCGGATGACTGGTTCTGTCGCTATACTATATATTTTTTCGTTAAACTTCACAATAGAGTATTTCCGTCTGGCTCCATAAACTTTTCTGATCTACTTTTAGTGGTGTTACAATCACTCGCGGAGATCACTTATTTATAATTAAAAAGTGGTGAAACTAGAGGCGGAATCACCAGACCGCGAAAAGGTAAATATATAATCCGTTCAGAAGAGCAAAACGTTGAGCAAAAAGTACAGCCAGACAAATAGAAAGGCTTCTTTTACGAAGTCAGAAAGGCAATCGGCGTCGCTCTTCAAAATCCCGTTCTCAAGCTAGATCTGGTCGTATGGGGGCCACGTCAAATCGATCTGCTCTGATTACACGGGGAGGTTACTAATTACTGATTACTAAGTTAGTTCACGACGTCGACTGATAGTCAAAGTAATCGTAAGTTTTTATCGACAAAATTAGGATAGTGCTTTTGAGAGACACAGAAGCAGAGTGCTAGTTGATGAAGAGTTAACACAGTTTGCTGAACTGAAGAAACATTTAAAATAATTTTTAGGCCTACGAGAACAAGTCGGTAACTACGGCTTTGGGAATATGCCATAAAGGTACGGTAATACGAGCAACAAAATCACTCGCAACATTGCTGCGAAGCGAGTTGAAGAGCGATGCTGCCCGTTTTACCACCCGAAAACAAACTTGTCTCGCAACAAAATAGTTTGTTGCAGGTTGAGAAATTTTGTTGCAGAAAGTAGAAGGTCGTTCTACTTCTTGCAACAAAATTTTAAAATGTTGCTCGTATTGCCACCTCGGCTCAACTTGTGTTGCACCAAATGATTTTAGGGGCCAATGAGAATACAGGATTCTCTCAACCTAGCTGCAACAATAATTTTGTTGCGAGACAAGTTTGTCCTCGGGTGGTAAAACGGGCAGCATCGCTCTTCAACTCGCTTCGCAGCAATGTTGCGAGACAAGTTGAGTGATTTTGTTGCTCGTATTACCGTACCTTAAAGTCCGTGACGGACTTTAAGCTGAAGTTATACCGCCTTATCGAATAATACTTCTCATGTGCTCAGCGTTGTTGTTGTTGTTGTTTGACTACCATTATACAAACAGCAGATCTCCGGAACCCTACACCATTCTATCAAAATTCATTACGAATGTCTTAGGTAACTCGTGGATTCACTGGTAGCCCAAGCTGTACATCTTGCTGGCTCAACACTGTAAATGTCTGAAAATTTCTGTTGACTACGAAATATTAACAATGACAAAACAAAGCTTACCAACCAACTTATTGAGTTTTCATTTGTAGTGATTTTGAGCAAAATCATGCGAATGCAATTACAGCGATTTGAAAATAAGCCCATGGCAAGTGTATGTGCAGTCATCTTGATTTAGGAGAGCGCTGGGTCTAGAATCTACTCAGTACTTGTCCAAAAACTCCTCCGCAGAAAAATACGCACCAAAATATCCCTTAGGGGCTTATTCATCCTAAATTATGCTAGCACTGTTCATTTGATGAAATCGGCAAAAATTATGCTCTTTTATCCAAGTTATGCCAAACATTATGCCAGCACAATCGCGAAGGTCAACATGTGATAATGAAAACTTGTAGCTCGGATACTAAATTAATTCTTAAATACTATGTCGAACCAAATCGAATTTCGACGCTGCCCTTGACGAAAATCGAACCTAAGCATTCTTGTCCGACTTGTACAAGAACACTGACCATGGCATGGTAGAAGTAAAGTTGTACAAAGTAGTAAGAGATGAATTATTACAGGCTATTTTCTCTCAAGGAAAAAAACACTGCACATACTCAAAGTTGGTATATGTGCCCTAATATCTATTTTATTTACATATAAAATCTTAATCAATTAGTGTATTTTAAGTATTAACAAGAGTTTAACTAACTGATAACTGTGAAAGGTCCAAATATTTAACTGATAACTGATAAACAATGGAAATTTAGCTCGGTTAACTGATATGGTGACCCCCCCATTCAGACCCTCTATGTTATACTGACGCAAGTGCAAACATAAATGCCTAACTGTAAATTGCATGGAAGTACAGGGAAAAGTTTTGCTTTCATTAAATTTACCTGTATATGCGATAGACGCCAGGAAAGTAGACACGTTTGTGCCAAGAACAAAAGCACTGCCAAGGATGTCTGCACTTTCATAATAAGCAGCTATTCGCAAACACGTTATTGTACCCAAACCGAAGGGCAATGCAAGCATAGCTACTCCAAGGATTCTCATATCGACGTTGTGGCCTAATACAATAATCAGCAGTGAAGCAGCGGTAAGAAAACTGTGAAGAACCATTGAACAAGTGAAAGGAATTCGGACAACCAATATTGGACTGAAGATCTTGCTTAGTATATCGAGTACAGAAAACACCAGCAAGATGACCGGCGTAGAGAGAATTGATCCTGACAAGATGTCTTCAGCCGCAACCCACATAACTTCAGCGGTAGGAAAGAACACTACTAAGCCCAACATAAAGAACCAGAGTGTCAGGAAACGATGACTGCAATTCAAATCCATGTTGACGGTGAACTGTTTGTGCGGGTCTCAAACTAGGTGAGTCACCGGCCGAAAGGCATTATGGATATGGGTTAGAGTCAAGATTTCCTTATTAATCCAAGGAGGATTTGTCCGTTTATTACTCGTGCCCAGGCCTTTAGGCCGGGAAGCCGGGAACGAGTTATAAACTGCAAATGTTTTTTTTTTTTTTTTTTTTTTTTTTTTTCCTCTATTCGTCCTGAGAGACTTCTGATTGGTTAAGAACGTAAAAACAATGCCCTTCATTCATCACCTTTGAGCGAACGCAAGCCAGGAAATTTAGGAATGCAAGATGGCCGACTACAAAGAAAATAGCTTTCAGAGATAGGCTTTTCCTGCAGGAGAACAATGTAATTTGGAGCTTTTAACTCGAGATATACCTATATACTTATAAGAGCTTCAGAATGGGCTGTTATTTTGAGCTTCATCTCCAATACTTTGACCAAATATCGAACTCTAAATGGAGTACTTGAAAGCCGAGGCCCTCGCGATAACGACTATTTCCTATGAGCTGGAAAACTACGAATTTCTCATCCTACATGTTGCTAAACGAACATACATAGAAGCAAGTCAATTATATTCCTCATTCAAGCATTCAAGAGATCTTGAGAGGTTTTTGTACTGAATTTTAATTTAATATCGGAATGGCATGAAACTAGATTCCGTTGACCTTGTATTTCGCGTTTGGTCACGTAACGTCTTTCAGTATTCATATATAAAACATCGTATGCCGTTGTAGAAGTCTTTACAGCAAACAATTGAGATATATAGTGAAATAAGAAGTTGAATAAACTGGTATATGTTTGCATGTTGAAAGGCAAACACTAATAGCTGTTGACAGACAAACTGACTAATCAATATATTTTTTAGTTTAAGTTAGCCGATTCAAAAAAGGTCATTATGTTACGGTTAGCTATTTCCCGGAATGGTGAAGAATGCGTGAAACGGCTCGGGGAAGAGTACGAACGGAGCCGGTCATTGGAACCTCTCTTAAAAAGGGCTCCAGGGGCACGAGTGAACGCACGTGTGCGTCTAGTTTACTTTAAAGGTTGGAATACACATATCAGCAGCATCAAGGAGTATATCATTAACTCTAGATCTATCAGCACAGATATCTACATCCTCTTCCAGGAAAGCACAATTCCAGGGTACATGTGTTACGCTACAGATTTCCAGTAACTAGACGCACACGTGCGTTCACTCGTGCCCCGGGAGCCCCTTTTAGGAGAAGCTCCAAAGACCGGCCCCGTTCGTACTCTTCCCCGAGTCGTGTCACGCATTCTTCACCATTCCAGGAAATAGTTAACTGTAACATAAAGACCTTTTTTGAATCGGCTAACTTCAACTAAAGAACATCTGATTAGTCAATTTAACTGTCAGCAGCTATTAGTGGTTGCCTTTGTCCTTCTATTATCATACATGAGTATTATATATCTCCGACATGCAAAAAATATTATCTACAAATATACCAGTTTATTCAACTTTTTATTTCACCCTGCATCTCAATTGTTTGCTGCAAAGACTTCTACAACGGCGTTTTTGACACAATAACAAATCGTGTATTTGTTCGTTCATGTTTCGGATGTTTTATATATGAATACAAGACGTTACGTGACCAACAAGGTCAAATGGAACCTACCGTTGCATGCAATGCCAAAACTCCGATATTAAAATTCAGTACAAAACTCAAGATCTCTTAAATGCTTGAATGAGGAATATAATTGACTTGCCTCTACGTACGTTTGTTTAGCAACATGATATGTAGGATGAGAAATTCGTAGATTCCCAGCTGATAGGAATTAGTCTTTATCGCGAGCCGCTTCCTTTCAAGTACTCCATTTAGAGTTGGATATTTGGTCAAAGTATTGGAGATGAAGCTCAAAGTAACAGCCCATTCTGAAGCTCTTATAAGTATATAGGTATCTCTCGAATTGAAAGCTCCAAATTACATTGTTTTAGTGCAGGAAAAGCCTGTCCCTGAAAGCTATTTTCTTGTAGTCGGCCATCTTGCATTCCTAAAGTTCCTGGCTTGTGTTCGCAGTCGCTCAAAGGTGATGAATGAAGGGCATTGTTTTTACGTTCTTAACCAATCAGAAGTTCCTCAGGACGAACAGAGA
Source organism: Telmatactis stephensoni (assembly GCA_029948255.1). Lineage (NCBI taxonomy): Eukaryota > Metazoa > Cnidaria > Anthozoa > Actiniaria > Isophelliidae > Telmatactis > Telmatactis stephensoni. Next base: position 363,624 of record JALIZF010001806.1, read on the forward strand.
AAAAAAAGAAGAAAAAAAAAAACATTTGCAGTTTATAACTCGTTCCCGGCCTAAAGGCCTGGACACGAGTAATTATGTATTTACTAACCTCAATGTATTTTTTAGTAATTAACTAGTTAAGCAAAGTGTTGTAACCTTGACCGTTTTGATTGTAGGATTTGTGTATTGTTTTGATCCTGTGTGACGGCACCCTCTCTCACTACTAACCCAAACAGACCAACGTGGTTTTTGTTTGACTCCAAGACGTAATGTAAGCAGGAAACTAGACGCATGATTGCGTGAACCCAGGCACTCTCAGGCAGAGATGCTAATGAATACCACTGTAAGTGTCGGAATCGCTGTATCGGGATCCCTGTGTACTTCAATGTTGATGAATGGCTTGTAATCACTAAAGAAATGCACAACCGTGTGTTCCTGAGCTTTCAGACAATTATATATCACATTTAGCGCAGAAACTTCAGTTATTGTGATTGATCGAAGCAAGGCGCGATAAGTTCATGTAAGTTGCATTCGAATGTTTTCCTCAGTCGTCACTGAAAGAGGTAAAATCTCTTTAGAACTGCCATATGATATCGCTAAACTTTCAGGTGAATGGCTCTGACATTAGTTCAGTTAAATCCATTTATACTTATGCACATGATGGTACAGACATTGTGTCAAATATTGATTTTTACCCGGACGTCTTTTAGCTGCTAGGGAGAGATTGTCGGAATTTCAGTACATCTTTTCCTACACAAATTGGACAAATTTTAATCAGTTTTATATGCGAATACTGAGCTGTTTGCGATTGTATCATTTGAAAAAGTAATGTACTTCTACATTTCTAAAAATTGTGTTGTGGCAAGAGACCATAATACTAAGAGAGCGAAGCTCAGTATTGATGTCTGTGCCATGTTCGTGGCGGCTAAGGCTATTTTTAGTAACTTCGCCATCGCGCGCGCAAGTCCCTCAACCAATAGAATTTGATTTTTGACGTGCGCGCGGACGGGACCGTTTGGATTCTATTGTTTAAGAGCCTTGCGCGCGCGATGGCGAAGTTACTAAAAATAGCCTTAGCCGCCACGAACATGGCACAGACATCAATACTGAGCTTCGCTCTCTTAGTATTATGGTCTCTTGGTTGTGGTCGCCCGTTTGTAAACCGCTGTGTCTTAGATGCCCGGAGGCCGGTCAAATCGTACCCTGCGAGCAGAGTCCCCCTTTACCTTCTAATCGAGCGAACGACTCTGCTCACAGGGTAGAGAATTATAAATTCTTTGACCAAATTTTGGAAGGTCAACTAGCAGTGTCACACAACGCAGTTCTTGTCGGTATTCTGCTTGGCTCACGATCATGTGTAAATGGACGACGATGCTTACATAGATGGTTATTTAGTTCAGTATTAGATAGCTTTGATATATTATCGGTAGGTTCACTCATAGATAGCTTTGATGTAGCATGATTCTCGATGAAATTGCTAAAACTTTTCATCAAACCATGCCGGCTGCTGAAGGATAATTTCCACAGATTAATCTCCATCTTTTAGTGTGGCCCTACCACGAACACTGTGTGCATATTTTGTATGTGCTTTGAGCGTATTATCGATAGTATTTGTCCTTGCTTTCAGTCGCTAAAGCTTCGCTTTCTCCGCCATTACCAGAATAACACACGCGAATGCCCGTAGATAAGTTCGCGCATGCGTGTTAAGGACATGACTGCGATTTTCGACTGCTATTTAAGGACTGTCGATATTTCATGTTACACTCGCACACTCTTTAGTCTTTGTACAAACTAGCGAGGCAAGTTTGGGGTACGACTCAGTGTTAATTGGAAAGTACAGCCCTAAGTAAGGAAAGTGGTCGAGTAAGGAACTCCGAAGAACTCCTTCTGACAGCCATGAACTCAGTTTCTCGTTTCTCGAAGTACCTCGTGATTCGAGTCTTTCAGTTCTTCATCAACGAACTAGTAGGCTGAGAGTTATATGTATATGAATACGTGAGCAGAATATCAGAATATCGAATGTATGGTAGTGTGTGTATGGACAAGCATTACCCTGCACTCCCTGCGAGCAGAGATTTTTTTTCTGAAAGAGGAAGGAGAGGCAAGCTGTACACAATTATTTATTCACATTTTTACAGACATCTTGTCCCTGGTTTTAATCTACTTTACAATGTACATTCTTGTACCATCCACTGAAAGATGGAACTCGCGCCAAACAAAAATGTCCCAGTAACAAGTTGTACATGCAATGTTCTTTTAAATACTTTTCTACAAACAGACCTAATAAACCTGCAGCAAGGCGACCAGCAGAAAATGCGATTTCCATGTACCCCATAGCGGTAGCTTTATCTCGCGGATTTGGGAAACGATCAGCTGCCATGCCTATAGCATTAACAACACTAGAGCCATAACATATTCCTTGTACGAAAACTATCGCTAACAATATGTACACATTTGGTACAAAACGATACCACGAAGCAAAAACAAAAAATATCAAACAGGTAGCAATGAGAACAACTAAGATCCAAACTCGTTGAATTTTGAACAGTTTTAAGTAGTCCTTACTCACGCAGGAGGCTAGAACGAGTTCTATTCCTCCCAATTGAATCCCTGCATCACTTAATAATCGGTAGTACTGGAAGTGATCGCGAGGTTTGAATGGCGACGTGGAAAATGTAAGAGTTGAGAGGACGGCCGATGTTGATTCCTGCAAACAAAACATACCAAGGAAACAGTATGCAACACATGGAAAAACTTTGTAAAGAACTAATGTGTCATGTATGATCTTGTTTGCTATTCTACTGCGCACTGAATTGGAGCCTTCCTGTAGAACTGTATATTCGACATTCTTATAATTAGATGAAGTCTTGTCGTAATGATCTGCCAAGGGTTTTTTGTCCAATAGAGCGTAGAAAATAAGTGGCGTAAACGCCATTGGAATACACTGGTAAGCTATGACGGTACGTGGTGCAACGCTGACCCAGGTAGTAAGCCCTGAAAGGAATAATTATCAAATCATGCGTCGATATTTTACTTTAAATATGAATTTCTTATCATGAATTCCTTGTAAGCACTTTCTACGATTTAATTGGCGATATTTGAAAAATAACACGTATGCATGTATATTTCGTTATTTGAATAAGTCAGTAAATTAAATATTGCTGTGATTCTATAGGACAACATAGAGATAAAGGTGAAACATTAATTTATCGGTCAGTAGTTCCTCAGCTTGAAGCTGGTCTCCCAGGAAGCCGACGGTGAGTATTAGACAATAGGTCCATACGGCCTGGGCACGAGTAATTGCTGCCGCAGCGGAGCGAGCCTGAGCGAGCGCAGCAAGGCAGCGATCCTATTTCAGTAGCTAGCTAAAATCGAGATTTGGATACGACCACAATGCTTAGCGAGTGTCGCAAAAAACAATAGATTTCTTTGTTCTTGCTATCCCACAATGCAAAATTACTTCTTACCACCATGCTTTGCGAGCCTACACTATAAAACCTTCTGCGTCTTCTCATCGTTGAGTGTCAACTGATTACTTCATGTAATGCTTTGAAAACACTGCCATTTGTTATTATATTCAATTCATTATATTACAATTTCTTATACTATCTTTCGAAGTAATAATTACGGTAAATAGTAGCTTAAATAGTTCATCTGGTGCCTTTAAATTGCCTTGCATCGCCTCGTGCTTTTCGCATCTTCACGACAGATCTAATGTTTATCAAGATTTAGTTTCAAATAGAGCGGGGCAAAGGGCATACAACGGCGTGAAAGACAAGATGACAGCAATCCGGCGTCATGTAATAGTTTGTAAAAGCTAATGGTAGTCGCATGTAAAATGAGGTATTTGAAAACAAAATACATTCCAGTTCTTTGGAAATATTTTTTGCATATTCTGTAGTAATCATGCATTTTATTTCGCGCTTCGATTTCTGAAGCGAACAACCTTGAGCAATCGGTTTATTGTATAAGGAAAAACAATATTAGGCAGCACTCACTAAATGTCAATTAGGCTAGTTACAAATTAAACATGTGAAATGTTTCCATTTTCATGCACATATCTTATTTGCTATAATAAAGGAATATCGGGATCAGCTGGGATCAGGGATCAAAATAAGAGATTCCAATTCCAATTGTAATCCTTTTTTAGCCTGATGAAGACTAGTATTGGCTAGTCGAAAATTCGCACATTAAAGAATTCCAGTTCTACGACGTATTGTTTCTTCAAGTTTCTCAAAATAAGAGAACATTTTGGATTAGGGATCAGAATTTTTGGGATCATGCACGTGTGAAAAAACGTACCATATCACGACCCTGTTATTCCACGTCCATTTCCTGGTCATTTACTGCATTGTGGCCCCGAGGGAGGGGATTAGTACCAGTCACCGAGAATCATAAATATTGATGTAAATGAAACCTGAGGTGCTCATTTGCCACTCTTGTAAAGCCAACGTGACTCGTCGAGGGCAGAAGTCAAGTAGTAGGAGAGTGCCGTTTCTGGAACACGGGCTACCCAGGCTACTCGGGCGAGTAGCCCCCGCCCCCCCCCCCCCCCCCCCCCCCCCACCCCCACCCAGTAGGCTAACCCCTACTGGGTGGTATGGTATGTGGTACGGTGGTTCGATGAGGTCATAACTATTTTTAACCATGGGGTACAATGTGGTACGGTGAGGTCATGTCTATTTTGGGAACATGGTTCTATTTTGAGAGGGAGCGATGACGTCATTGGTAGTGCAACAAGTGTAATAAAACAGGACGGGTGAAAACCAGAGATCGAATCCTTGTGAACTCCCACAAGAAAGAGACTTTACTCAAAAAGATGGATCCATTCAAGTTCATGAAAAAAACAGTTCATTTCCACCTATGCCGTGGAAGTGTGCAAACACCTGTATGAAATCGACATAAAAAACTGTTGTGGGTGCCGTCTTCCAAACAGTAACGTACAGTGCTTAATGTTAACTGAAGACGAAAAGATCGAACTGCACTTTGATCAGGCCCTCAGAAATGTGTATGTACTGAAAGTGATTGACAGAGTGATGGACAATATGCGACCTTTCCAACAAACCATTGAAGTAGAGGCTGCATGAACTGTACAGCCGGACAGAGTGAAATCCAGCATTGTTACCGAAAACGTATCAAATGATTAAAGACACTGTTAAAGTGATACGAATGTACTAAAAACATCTGAAGAAGTATAATCATAAAAACAACAAGACACCAGTAACCGTTGTAATTGGTTTTATTTTCTTTCTTTCTTTTCTTTTCATTTTTTTTTTTCAGTTAATTACATGAGTCAAAGGCTATTTAACCGGGTATGGACTTAATCATGGCTCTTATTCGTTCTGAGCGTCTCGGGGGTTAGAACAACCATCGGATGAGTGGTTCTGTCGCTAAACTGTTTTGAAAACTTCACTAATAAGTGAATTTTCGGTCTCATTCGATAAACTAACGGTGACTCAGTTGACAAGAAGATAAAACTTAATTCTGTCTGTAGAAACTCAACAGTGATTTCTTCGTATGACGACGATAAAGTAGAGTTGAATAATTGCCGGTGACTGCTTCTGCCGCTATATACTGTATATTTTTCTGTTTGTTGAACTTACATTGAATAATCGGATGACTGGTTCTGTCGCTATACTATATATTTTTCCGTTAAACTTCACAATAGAGTATTTCCGTCTGGTTCGATAAACTTTTCTGATCTACTTTTAGTGGTGTGACAATCACTCGCGGAGATCACTTAGTTATAATTAAAAAGTGGTAAAACTAGAGGCGGAATCACCAGACCGCGAAAAGGTAAATATATAATCCGTTCAGAAGAGCAAAACGTTGAGCAAAAAGTACAGCCAGACAAATAGAAAGGCTTCTTTTACGAAGTAAGAAAGGGAATCGGCGTCGCTCTTCAAAATCCCGTTCTCAAGCTAGATCTGGTCGTATGCATATATACGCATTTAGGTGCGATATCTGGAAAATATCGAATATCAGATATTACAAGATATTAGAATTGGGATCAGTATCTTATAAATATCGGATAATATTCTCCGATATTACTAACCTCTGGTAAGGGCTTGATAATTCGGTGACAATCTCTGATATTATACGCAATCATAACACACACACACACACACACAAAAAAATACTCTTTGTTTGTTTGTTTGTTTTGTTTGTTTGTTTTGTTTGTTTGTTTTAACGAGGATATAACAGGTAAAGCAAGGCTTTTTTCCAACCTGGTCCTCAAATCCTGAAATAAATACACACTGATAATCGGTAAACATAAAGTGTTTAAAAATCCCAACTGGCAAGGAGGCGAACCAGTTGGCTATATTACAAGCATGGCCGAGAAACTGAATTTGAACTAATCGAAATCGGAACAAATTCAGTCTCAGCTAGTGGCCAGAGCGGGTATCGAACCTGGGACCGCCAGATTGCGAGACCAACGCTCTGACCACTCGGCCATGCTGCCTCCATAAATGGCAATTACAAAAAAAACCCGAAATATTAACAAAATAGTCGAGTTTTTAAATGATCAAAACATGAATTTGAGTGATCGCACTTAATCCGTGAGATTGTACTAGCTAAATAATGCAAAATAGCACTAAGAAACAATGGAAAACAAAGGACTATATATTTGTTAGTATAAAGTAGATTTTGTACTTTTTCACGGGTTAAGTACTCTTTTAAGGGTGAAGTATACTATGTCGGGACCAGTAACGACAAAATGATCGATTAATTGTCCTCCTTTAATTTTTTATTAAATTACACCAACAGCATGATTAGAAATTTTCATGGTTAGTACACCAGTCCTTTTGTTACGTTTACAAATTATATAAATTATTATAAAGTGCAAACAATATATCCGTGAATACAAGTTGCAAATGTGTAAAATTTTGTACAACTTAAGCAGTAGAAAACAAAGGATTTAGTCCTAATAAGAACTATTTAGTAAAATTAATGCACGCCATATATCCGTGAAATAATTAAGAAATATGTATTGTCTTATTGCACTATTATGTACAAATGAAAGCTAGTTGATATCACTGCTGAAGCAGAACAATTCAAATAACAATATTTTTTCACGGATATATAGCGTGCACTCTACTGTTTGCACTCTAGGTAATAAGTTGAGATCTTATTACACTAGGATGACACCCCCTTAACATTGCAGGGGACAATTCAAACTGCATGGGTCACTTGAGTCTGTGAGAGAACTTAGCTTTGTATTGAATTTGCATGAATACGAGACAAAAGAGGACCTACAAATTATAATCAAAGCTCAATGCAGTTGGTTTGAAGGTTTTGCTTACCGATCAATTATTTCGACAACGAAAAATGCATTTACAACCGAAAACCGATCAGTTCAATTCCATGTATGATATTGTACGTGGGAAATGGAAAAGTAAGACTATATTCAAAGAAACTTTAATTTAAATAAAAAGTTTTCAAATATTAACGATTAGTATAAGAGGAGATCTTTTCACGTTCCGGCATTGGGTAACAAAAACTATATAGTTAAAGTGAAACGTTCTCTTGTTTTAAAGTTTTTTTTTACTGTGAGCTTTTGGTTGTCCTGCTGTTGTATCAGGTTGTAGCAGGACAACCGAAAGCTCAGAGTAAAAAAAAACTTTAAAACCAGAGAACGTTTCAACTTAATTATGTCATATCCTGGATGCGGGTCATTTGCAGTAAAAAACATATATACAGCTATAGAATAACTGTTGTACAAAGCTAAAGTTATTACTTTCAAAAAATTTAGGTTATTTGTAAGTGGTTTTGATGAATAAAAGTCAGCAAAAAATGTGAATCCAAAGTGAAAATGTGAATCGAAAATGAGTTTTAGGCCTTTTTTCGTTCAATTGCCGCGCCATTACATTTAGCTTGAAAGTTGCTAAATTTGAATAAAACTACAGGATAGCCACTTTGTACAACCCAAAAGATCGTTTTAAACATGTTAAACCGGGGATTACATCTAGCTTAGTAGATCAATTTATAGCTGATAAAAATGGAATTGAGTGTTAATCAAAAACGAAAATTTGAATTCAAACGTATACTAGGGGCTAGTTTTTGGCACGTTTAGCCATTATTACTCGATATTGAAAAAAGTTCCCTCATAAAATGAACATCAGTAGCGAGCAAATAGTGTACCTTGCTTTAAGGACTACTCCCAGTTCAGTCGTTGCTTTTCTTCCTCTGACTTCGCAACTTAATGATACGCGCGTGGACTTTGGCGAAGATACTTATATGTTGCTATGGTATGGCTATGGTATGAACCCCTGTGACTGGAATTCCCATGTCGACTCGAGTAAATTAAGACGTGCTTGAAACCACGCTTCCAAAACTGCTTGAGAGATTGTTGACAAAATCACCTTCCTTTTTCATTGTTTCATTGGTACTATTTTTAGAGTAAATCACTAAGGCTCCGTCCAGACGGAAACGATTTCATTTCACTGTTATAATCGACAAGCACAACAATGCTTTAGAGCAGAGAATGAGGGACAAAGGCATCATGGTGTAAAATGAATTAGTTATGAATAGACAAATATAGATATATTGATGAACACATTTTTGAAAACATTTCAGTGAAAAAGGTTGAATATAAATTTATATCGTAGGAATGTATAAAGAAGAGAAGGAATCAAAAGGAATATAAAGGACCATAAAGATGTATACTCTCTGACGGAATTGAATTCATAACAACAGCCAATATCCAATAAAGCTCAATATTTCCAAGCTTACAATTGTGCACATCATGGCCGATTGAGATTTCTTAAATGTCCCTAAGATATATACACTAGAAGGAGCTTCGTTCTAGAGTGGTTTTCATAAACCCGTGAAACAAAGTGTACTTATTAAAGTGTAATAAAGTGTAATAGTCAAGAAATATAATAGAAAACAAAAGAGCCAAAGTGTAATAAAGTGTAATAAGCTAAAGTGTATTTCACGGGTTTATGAAAACGACTCTATTGATGTCTTTCAAGACTATTAACTGAAATCGGATGACGTTGCCTGAGCAGGAGGGTTTCTAATACATGTGTAATTAGAATACTATCGGATAATAGAGTGCAAATACTAAAAGCATGAAACAACTGCTAACTAACTAATCAGACAAAATAACACTAATTAAACAGTGGAAAACAAAGGATTTTGCGACTATTTGCCACTATTTAGTCACTAAGTTGTTTCATGGTTTTAGTGTTTGCGCTCTATAAGAATATCGGAGATTATCGAATATCAAGCACTGACCTGAGGGAAGTAGGAGGGGTTTCTAATTTATTAAATATTGGATATTATCGGAGATATCAAGCCCAAATCACTAAAGGGGGAGCCATAATAGATAGATGAGTATCAGATATATTCGATATTCAGAAAGCAATATATCAGATAATATCAAGAACATAATATCGATAAAGTGATATATTCCATATATCGCGCCTGTAACTCGTCGTATGGGGGCCACGTCAAATCGATCTCCTCTGATTACACAGGGAGGTTACTAATTACTGATTACTAAGTTAGTTCACGACGTCGACTGATAGTCAAAGTAATCGTAAGTTTTTATCGACAAAATTAGGATAGTGCTTTTGAGAGAGACAGAAGCAGAGTGCTAGTTGATGAAGAGTTAACACAGTTTGCTGAACTGAAGAAACATTTAAAATAATTTTTAGGCCTACGAGAACAAGTCGGTAACTACGGCTTTGGGAATATGCCATAAAGTCCGTGACGGACTTTAAGCTGAGATTATACCGCCTTATCGAATAATGCTTCTCATGTGCTCAGCGTTGTTGTTGTTGTTGTTTGACTACCATTATACAAACAGCAGATCTCTGGAACCCTACACCATTCTATCAAAATTCATTAAGGCTGGTTCACACTAGCGTCGGAAGCAGAATCGGAATCGTAAGAAAACAACAAAGAATTTAGGGATTAGAATACAAAAGAAAGGTGTTTTTCTTTGTTCCTTCCTTTGTCTTTGATTATGCTTATGCTTGGTCTTATGCTTCTTGCGATGCTTATGTCGATGTCTTATGTCACACGCTTGACTTAACTCTTTTGTCTTTTCCTTTGTTTTCTGCTTCCGATTCCGAATCCGACGCTAGTGTGAACCAGCCTTTACGAATGTCTGACCAAAATATACCAATCAAACCGCCAATGGCTTAGGTAACTCGTGGATTCACTGGTAGCCCAAGCTGTACATCTTGCTGGCTCAACACTGTAAATGTCTGAAAATTTCTGTTGACTACGAAATATTAACAATGACAAAATAAAGCTTACCAACCAACTTATTGAGTTTTCATTTGTAGTGATCTTGAGCAAAATCATGCGAATGCAATTACAGCGATTTGAAAATAAGCCCAAGTGTATGTGCAGTCATCTTGATTTAGGAGAGCGCTGGGTCTAGAATCTACTCAGTACTTGTCCAAAAACTCCTCCGCAGAAAAATACGCACCAAAATATCCCTGAGGGGCTTATTCATCCTAAATTATGCTAGCACTGTTCATTTGATGAAATCGGCAAAAATTATGCTCTTTTATCCAAATTATGCCAAACATTATGCCAGCACAATCGCGAAGGTCAACATGTGATAATGAAAACTTGTAGCTCGGATACTAAATTAATTCTTAAATACTAGAACGATTTCACATAACGGTACAAAAAATGCAAATAGGTTTATCTTATGCAAATTGTAATGACAGTGAAATGAATTCGTGTAATCAGGTAATACAGAATTTATTTTTATTGATTTAATAAAGCTTTTTGTTATTTTATTCATAGTATTCATATATCACAACAAAACAAGAACTTAAAGTTCATAGTCTAAGCAGACTTAACACGCTTCAGTCTTCGTGTCAAGACTTGTTATATAATTTCATAGCACAGTTATGACTTATCACATACATTCAACTTCAGATATTTTTGAACAGTTTGACACGTCTTTCGGCCAAAAAAGCTACAAGTTCAACGGTAGGAGGGAGTAGCCACCTTGGGTGCCTCCATATGCTGCCAATGCACTTATAAGTTTTCATCTCTTTGAAAACATGCTCAACTTTAATCCGTCTACTGGATAGGCGTCTGTTGAACTTTTTAGCCCGGCGTCTGTCCCGACCATGAATAAGGCGCATTTGATTTGCCCGGACGGCTGTGATAAGTGGTCCACCATCAGGGTAGGCTTTGTCTGCCAAGAGCTTTAATCCATGCGGGAGAGCTAGAGGACGCCCAGGTCCAATGGGCGTCATAAGACGGTAAGATGTAGCGTCATGTGTGCTACCAAGAAAACCTGCCTGAACAAACCTCAAGTGACCTTGATTATCAATGACGAGCTGAGTGTGAATACAGTGATAGTGACGATGGCCACTATAGAACAACCTTTGAGGCTCTGTTATTGGGCGATATATCTCATGGGGAGTACTGTCTATTGCTCCAACAACACGAGGAAACTCAGGCCAGTTACCTGCAAGATTATTCCATTCTTGTAAGTTGGGCCAACTAATTTGATTTTGGAAATACTGCCAGAATTCCGGTACAACTTTGTATATAATGCGGACTACAGATCCTGGATCAATATTAAACCAAAGAGCCAAGTTATCGACATGGAGGTACTTTCTCAGCCACATGAGGACGAGTAGTATTTGGTTAGCAACGTTGATGATTTGACGGCGCTGCCGCATCCGTGGCTGTCCATGAACTGTTTGTCTAAGCAATATTGGCGACAAGTCGGTTACCAGCTGTTGGAATGAATTTAGTGTCTCTCCAGTGTTCCTCCAAAACAACCAGGGCTGGCTTGATATCATAGCATACACGTCTCTACCATTATACCCATGGCCATGGAAATTTGGCATTAGGCGTCGATTAAGAGGCAGACTGGTCTCTTCATAAATCGGAGGCTGTATAGCTGTAAACAGCAGCAAAATTGCAATAACGTTTAGAAGAAAAGCTTGTAATTCTTGATCATCCATATCGATACTCCTCGTGACTGAAGCTTCCTTTTTGCATATACAATCAGGTCAAACAATTGCACGTGCAACATTTTCCCGTGCAGTTAGATTTCTTGCACGTCAACAATGGGTTGCTGACACACGTGGCCGCGAAAGCATAGACTCGCATGTGAGCAATTACAAGAGTAACTGTGAAAATGTCGCAGGCAGAAAATGCGATTTTTGAACAAGAAAAGGTTGATACAGGTAAATTTTCGCAATTGCTATACTTAGGGTGTATAAAGCGAAGCTCAGTAGAGGGTCTTTCACTGTATACAGACTAGCTATAAATAGGGTTCAAAGCGATGCAGGAGGGTTTGCAATTTTTAGCTTGTTGGCGTTCAAATGCATACGTTTTTAATTCGTATCATATCAAGAGTGAACTGAAATAAGAGTTAGCAGTTTCATATATCACATGCAGCTTGATAAGAACATTAACTGTTAAGGGTATTTGATTAATGATAACTGATAAACCGCACTACTTGATTTTATAAATAAGAAAATAGTTTTACTGTTTTTAAAGGAACTACCAAGAGTAGGAAGAGGGTCAACGTCTGTGAAAGAGAACGACAATTCGTAGTTGACTGCTATAAAGAATGCAATGGCAAGAACTGGAAAGATGTAGTTGTGTACATCAAGTCACGAATAGTGGATACAGGACTAAATGAACGAGTCGTGCAGTTGTATATGGATGCCGAAGAAAATGATTTAATCACAAGAATGAAGAATATAGTAAAAGGAGCTTTCAAGGCCGAGCCCGACATAAAACCTAAGTCCAAACCTTTCCAAGTGGAAACGAATGATTCAATCAAGACACAGATGAAATATGCGCAGAAGAGGACAGTCACAGAAAGACGAAGAGATGCTATAAAGAGCAAAGTGGAGAACGAGTTTGTTGCATCATCCTCACAGTCTTCAACTGACTCTGACGACTCAGACCTAGAGCTATCGCTGCCATCCAAAAAAGTAAAGAAAAATAAAAAGAATGACGCTGGGAAAGCACATAAAGCACACAAAAAGATGTGCACAAAGGCGATAGAAACAATGGATAGGGTCAACTCCTTTCTTGAGAAAGCCGAACAAAGGCTGGCCAACAAAAAGCAGTCAAGTCCTTCTTCTATCAATTAGTTGGACTCAATAAAAACTGTTCCTGTTTTGTTGTGATGTATTAATACTATATATAAAATAAAAAGCTGTATTCAATGAAAATAAATTCTGTATTACCTGATTACACGAATTCATTTCACTGTCATTAAAATTTGCATAAGATAAACCTATTTGCATTTTTTGTACCGTTATGTGAAATCGTTCTACTATGTCGAACCAAATCGAATTTCGACGCTGCCCTTGACGAAAATCGAACCTAAGCATTCTTGTCCGACTTGTACAAGAACACTGACCATGGCATGGTAGAAGTAAAGTTGTACAAAGTAGTAAGAGATGAATTATTACAGGCTATTTTCTCTCAAGGAAAAAAACACTGCACATACTCAAAGTTGGTATATGTGCCCTAATATCTAATTATTTACATATAAAATCTTAATCAATTAGTGTATTTTAATTATTAACAAGAGTTTAACTGATAACTGTGAAAGGTCCAAATATTTAACTGATAACTGATAAACAATGGAAAATTTAGCTCGGTTAACTGATATGGTGACCCCCCCATTCAGACCCTCTATGTTATACTGACGCAAGTGCAAACATAAATGCCTAACTGTAAATTGCATGGAAGTACAGGGAAAAGTTTTGCTTTCATTAAATTTACCTGTATATACGATAGACGCCAGGAAAGTAGACACGTTTGTGCCAAGAATAAAAGCACTGCCAAGGATGTCTGCACTTTCATAATAAGCAGCTATTCGCAAACATGTTATTGTACCCAAACCGAAGGGCAATGCAAGCATAGCTACTCCAAGGATTCTCATATCGACGTTGTGGCCTAATACGATAATCAGCAGTGCAGCAGCGGTAAGAAAACTGTGAAGAACCATTGAACAAGTAAAAGGAATTCGGACAACCAATATTGGACTGAAGATCTTGCTTAGTATATCGAGTACAGAAAACACCAGCAAGATGACCGGCGTAGAGAGAATTGATCCTGACAAGATGTCTTCAGCCGCAACCCACATAACTTCAGCGGTAGGAAAGAACACTACTAAGCCCAACATAAAGAACCAGAGTGTCAGGAAACGATGACTGCAATTCAAATCCATGTTGACGGTGAACTGTTTGTGCGGGTCTCAAACTAGGCGAGTCACCGGCCGAAAGGCATTATGGATATGGGTTGGAGTCAAGATTTCCTTATTAATCCAAGGAGGATTTGTCCGTTTATTTACTTTAAAGGTTGGAATACACATATCAGCAGCATCAAGGAGTAAATCATTAACTCTATCAGCACAGATATCTACATCCTCTTCCAGGAAAGCACAATTCCAGGGTACATGTGTTACGCGCCTACAGATTTCCATTAATTATGTATTTATTAACCTCAATGTATTTTTCAGTAATTAACTAGTTAAGCATTTTAAGTGTTGTAACCTTGACCGTTTTGATTGTAGGATTTGTGTATTGTTTTGATCCTGTGTGACGGCACCCTCTCTCACTACTAACCCAAACAGACCAACGTGGTTTTTGTTTGACTCCACACGTAATGTAAACAGGAAACTAGACGCATGATTGCGTGAACCCAGGCACTCTCAGGCAGAGATGCTAATGAATACCGCTGTAAGTGTCGGAATCGCTGTAAGTATCGGGATCCCTGTGTACTTCAATGTTGATGAATGGCTTGTATTAAAATCACTAAAGAAATGCACAACTGTGTGTTCCTGAGCTTTCAGACAATTATATATCACATTTATCGCAGAAATTTCAGTTATTGTGATTGATCGAAGCAAGGCGCGATAAGTTCATGTAAGTTGCATTCGAATGTTTTCCTCAGTCTTCACTGAAAGAGGTAAAATCTCTTTAGAAGCCCATATGATATCGCTAAAATTTTAGGTGAATGGCTCTGACAATAGTTCGGTTAAATCCGTATATACTTACCTATGCACATGATGGTAAAGACATTGTGTCAAATATTGATTTTTACCCGGTCTTTTAGTTGCTAGGGAGAGATTGTCGAGATTTCAGTACATCTTTTCCTACACAAATTTGACAAATTTTAATCAGTTTTATATGCGAATACTGAGCTGTTTGCGATTGTATCAGTTGAAAAAGCAATAGATTTCAATAAAATGTACTTCTACATTTCTAAAACTTGTGTTGTGGTCAGCCCGTTTGTAAACCGCTGTGTCTTAGATGGTCTTAGATGTCTTAGATGCCCGGAGGCCGGTCAAATCGTTCGTTTACGTAGATAATCATTTGTTGTGAATTCAAAGATCGCCGTATACAAAAAGTTATTCTTTAACCAAGAACATGATAATAAAAGCAAAAATTTGCTTCACTCAAAGTACCAAATATTTTCAACTGTATGTGTCAACAACGCTGGAAAATTATAAATTCTTTGGCCAAATTTTGGAAGGTCAACTAGCAGTGTTCGTCACACAACGCAGTTCTTATCGGTATTCTGCTTGGCTCACGATCATGTGTAAATGGACGACGATGCTTACATAGATGGTTATTTAGTTCAGTATTAGATAGCTTTGATATATTATCGGTAGGTTCACTCATAGATAGCTTTGATGTAGCATGATTCTCGATGAAATGTTTACTCATAAACGTTCGCTCATAAATTGATAACTCGTACAGTTCGCGGACGTCCGACCAGTTCTGAAAAAACTCTCCATCTTTTAGTGTGGCCCTACCACGAACGCTGTGTGCATATTTTGTATGTGCTTTGAGCGTATTATCGATAGTATTTGTCCTTGCTTTCAGTCGCTGAAAGCTTCGCTTTCTCCGCCGTTACCAGAATAACACACGCGAATGCCCGTAGATAAGTTCGCGCATGCGTGTTAAGGACATGACTGCGATTTTCGACTGTTATTTAAGGACTGTCGATATTTGTTACACTCGCACACTCTTTAGGCTTTGTACAAACTAGCGAGGCAAGTTTGGGGTACGACTCAGTGTTAATTGGAAAGTACAGTCCTAAGTAAGGAAAGTGGTCGAGTAAGGAACTCCGAGGAACTCCTTCTGACAGCCATGAACTCAGTTCCTCGTTTCTCGAAGTACCTCGTGATTCGAGTCTTTCAGTTCTTCATCAACGAACTAGTAGGCTGAGAGTTATATGTATATGAATACGTGAGCAGAATATCAGAATATCGAATGTATGGTAGTGTGTGTATGGACAAGCATTACCCTGCACTCCCTGCGAGCAGAGATTTTTTTCTGAAAGAGGAAGGAGAGGCAAGCAGTACACAATTATTTATTCACATTTTTACAGACATCTTGTCCTTGGTTTTAATCTACTTTACAATGTACATTCTTGTACCATCCACTGAAAGATGGAACTCGCGCCAAACAAAAATGTCCCAGTAACAACTTGTATATGCAATGTTCTTTTAAATACTTTTCTACAAACAGACCTAATAAACCTGCAGCAAGGCGACCAGCAGAAAGTGCGATTTCCATGTACCCCATAGCGGTAGCTTTATCTCGCGGATTTGAGAAACGATCAGCTGCCATGCCCATAGCATTAACAACACTAGAGCCATAACATATTCCTTGTACGAAAACTATCGCTAACAATATGTACACATTTGGTGCAAAACGATACCACGAAGCAAAAACAAAAAATATCAAACAGGTAGCATTGAATACAACTAAGATCCAAACTCGTTGAATTTTGAACAGTTTCAAGTAGTCCTTACTCACGCAGGAGGGTAGAACGAGTTCTATTCCTCCCAATTGAATCCCTGCATCACTTAATAACCGGTAGTACTGGTAGTGGTCGCGAGGTTTGAATGGCGACGTGGAAAATGTAAGAGTTGAGAGGACGGCCGATGTTGATTCCTGCAAACAAAACATACCAAGGAAACAATATGCAACACATGGAAAAACTTTAAAAAGAACTAATGTGTCATGTATGATCTTGTTTGCTATTCTACTGCGCACTGAATTGGAGCCTTCCTGTAGAATTGTATATTCGACATTTTTATAATTAGACGAAGTCTTGTCGTAATGATCTGCCAAGGGTTTTTTGTCCAATAGAGCGTAGAAAATAAGTGGCATAAACGCTA
The DNA here is from genome assembly GCA_029948255.1 of Telmatactis stephensoni. Classification (NCBI taxonomy): domain Eukaryota; kingdom Metazoa; phylum Cnidaria; class Anthozoa; order Actiniaria; family Isophelliidae; genus Telmatactis; species Telmatactis stephensoni. The sequence continues at coordinate 380,752 of JALIZF010001806.1, forward strand.
CTGGAATACACTGGTAAGCTATGACGGTACGTGGTGCAACGCAGACCCAGGTAGTAAGCCCTGAAAGGAATAATTATCAAATCATGTGTCGATATTTTACTTTAAATATGAATTTCTTATCATAAATTCATTGTACGTACTTTCTACGATTTAATTGGCGATATTTGAGAAATAGCACGTATGCGAATATATTACGTTATTTGAATAAGTCAGTAAATTAAATATTTTTTTTGTGATTCTATAGGACAACTTAGAGGTAAAGGTGAAACATTAATTTATCGTCAGTAGTTAGTTTCTCAGCTTGAAGCTGGTCTCCAAGGAAGCCGACGGTACTACTACTATACGTGCAGGTTTACTGTCATTTTCCTGAGCCCGCGATCCAACCGGTCAGCGGCAGGGGTGGTGGGAAACGAGCCAAAACTGTATAAATTAATTTTGTGGCTCAGGAATTGAAAAGCGCGGGAAAACGAAAACCTAGTGGAGGGAGACCCGGGAAAAAACCCTAATTCCTAGTTTACCACAAGTAAGAGGGTAAAAGAAATCCTGAGTTGCCGTTTCAAAAACAAAACTTTAGGACTTAGGAGATTTAAAAAGCAAAACTTTAGGATTCAGTAGGAATCGAGGGCGAGGGAAAAACTAAACCCTGTGGGATTGACACCACAAAAACCTAATTCCTAGTTTACTGCAAGTTAGCTGGCAAAGATCCTGAGTTGGAAAACGTTTTGGACCCGAGAATCGAGGGCTCGGGAAAACGAAAACCTACTGAATTGAAACCTCGAAAAAATTCCCTAGTTTACTGCAAGTTATAGGCAACAAAAAGCTGCCTGGGATGTTCGCGAAAAAAGTTTTTTGGGACTCAAGGACTAAGCGATCTAACAATTTTAATAGAATAACTCAAAGACAAACTAGCATGAATTGTACAACTTTTGATTTTGACTAAATAAACATTTTACAGTTGGCTGGACACACAGAACAAAAAGTTTGGACATGAACACAAAAGATGTAGATTTACAAAAATATTTTATTGTACAAAATGAATTTTAATGTGACCACAGTTTCGATTTGGTTTCTACAACTCGTTGGTGCAAGAGCATTGCCTTACTAGCAGGACTAAGTAAAACAATTCTCCTGTTTCCCCCGACTAAATATGAAAAAACAGAAATACTTTAGTAGAAAAAAATCCTAGTTTACTGCAAGCAAAGTTTATTTTCGCGAGGCACTTTCGACTTAGCAATCTAAGACTTTCAAACGGAGTAACTTAGAAGAATCGAACTACATTGCATGTAGAGAGCGCGCGGGAAAAGGCAAAACCTCTCAGGTTAGAACTCAGCCAAAAAAACCCGAATTCCTAGATTTACGACAAGTACGGTTATGATTTTAATAGAATAACTCGAACACAAATTGGCATGAAGTGAACGCGTAGTTTACTTTGGCTTGACAGGCAGTACAAAAAACCATGTGTAGAACACACAAGATGTTGATTTATAAAACTTTTGTATTGCACAAATGCATGTTCCTAGACTGACAAAGAACACAAAGAATACGGTTTTGGTTTAGTTTTTACAACTCGTTGGTGCCAGAGAATTGACTTACGAGCATTATCTACAGGACTAGTAAACACTGAATTCTCCTACTTCCTCGACCAAACGTAAAAACGGTTCCTAGATCACTGCCAAGTTTGTCAGGGAAACAAAAAGATTTTGAGCTGGGTTTCAAAAAACGTTTGGACCTGGAAATCGAGGGCGCGTGAAAAAAAATCTATCGGGTGAAGACCCAGTAAAAAATTACTACTTTAACAAAACTATTCTGTAAGCTGAGTGCGATTTTAATTAAGTACGGAACGCAGTGTATAGTTAACATGGAACGCAAACGTTTGCGCAAGAACACAAAAGACGTACACAACCTTTCTAACAATTCAAAGACAAATTAGCATGAGTTGTACAACTGTTATGTTTTGAATAAGTGAGTACATAGTTTACAGTTGGTTGAACAGACAGAATAAATGGTTTGCACATGAATACAAAATACGTAGATTTACAAAACTTTAGCATTGCACAAATAAATGTTCTTTTTCAGCCAAAGAATACGGTTTCGGTGTGTTTCTGCCACTAGTCGTTTGTGCAAGAGCATTGCCTTACGAGCATCATCTACAGCACTAGTAAACAATTCGTCTGTTTCCTCGACCAAATATGTAAAAACAGTGCGTGGGCAGATATCAGTGTAACGAACTGTTATTCCATTATCAATGTCTGGAATAAAACAACACTTCTTCTTGGCCTTTTCTAGCCCTTGGCTCCAGTCATTTATTGCAGAAAGAGGCCAACGTTCGTGTTCGTGTGCATAAAACTGAGATTGGCATAAATACCGAGCTATGTTTTTCAAATAAAGTCTGTTATCATGGGCTAAGAATGGTTGTGGTTGCTTTACTTCTGTCATCAGTTCATTCATGAGCACGCTAACCGGTTGAGTACTATACAGTTGGGTTATGTACTCTTCCATGATGACTTGGATGTCTTGGAAGGCAGGATCAATAGGCTTCAGATTAAATTCGTCGATAAGTACATGTGGTATAAGAGTGAACAGATTATAAGCGGGAAACTCAACTTTAAGGGTTTCGCTTGCGACATCTCCCCATTCTTCCCAAAACGATTTGTTGACTTCAATTGTTGCAAAGATGAAATTTTTAGGTCCGTATCCTTTTTTGACCATTTCGTTGGCTTTGAATTCTTTTGCTTGGTACAAGTGAATGTAATAAAAGAGTAGACGAAACAGTGTTTTCAAATCCTGTACTTGTCTTTCACGGAGGATTTTGTCTTCCTGTTCCTCAACAGCAATAAGGGTGGTTTTTGACTCGGCCATATCAATGCAGGTATTAAGTTGGTTGAGATCAAATGTGAAAGAAGTGAAGCCCTTTCAATGTTTATAATGGGAGCTACGCCCCCTATAGCCCATCCCACGCATTATTATGACATCACTTGGTACCATTGCTTTTGATCGAGTGATTGTATAAAAAACGTGAAATATTGTTCAATTGACTCACAGTGCCTCTAGATTTGAACAATTCAGGACTACCGTAAGGATAAAAAAGGAACATGGATCGCCTAACCATTATACGAAAGCCAGCTACTGAAGCTACACCTTTATGGTTATTTGAAGTTCTCGAAACTGGTGAAACATTTACTGATCTAACAGAGGACATTGCTTCAGCTTATGCCTCTTACGTTCAGCAACAAAAATTGGATAAATGGTTGTGTGAATACGAATATCCACCATCTCTACCTACATTTGATGAACGTATTCCTCAAATCCAGCCTGGAATTTCGGCGAGACAAGACGAAATTGAGAACTTACTGATCCAAGCCTATGCCCACGTCGTCATCAATATTATCATGGATTTGGTAGACGAAAACTGCGAGGGATGTCAGAATGATCGCCCATCTCAAAGAGAGCATGACTGCTTCATGTTGGACAACAACATAAGAGTGTATCGCTACCTGACACTAGCGTTGGAAAAGACCAACGAGGACACTGTTATGAGTGTATTTTCAAAGCTGACAGAAACTCTAGAACCATGTTTGAATGGTCTTGAACTTTTGAGATACGACTGCAAAGACAGTAGACAAGAAATAGTTTCGAGAAAAAGAGAAAATCTGGAAGCTCTCTTGATCAACAAACTGAACCTGCTTCACGACATGTAATCATACTTTTTACCGCAATAAACATGTTTTAATCGGTATTTGTATTTTTAAAGCTCACAGAAACTCTTAAAGTATGATTGAATGCATAGTCTTGAACCTTTAAGATACCAGCAATTGTAAGGACGCTAGACAGGATACTTTTAAGAGTTTAGAAGCTCTCTTAATCAGCAAACTAAATTAGCTTTTTATCATGTAATCATATAATAGTCAGGTGTATGTATTTTTCGCAGTAAATGAAGTCATTTTTGTATGTGTTGTATCATCGCTTGGTTTTTATATCCTGTTCAAAAATACACATGAACTCGCGAGAAAAAAAAATTGATCTATGAAAAACGAATAGTCTGCATGCAGTTCAGAAAAAAAAAATCTTACCGTTTTTGTCAAAGAGACCTTTTACGCATGATTGGGTACGTGAAGACAGCAAGCACGCGACATGGGTACGACAGAAATTGCCATTAGTTTTGAGGGTTGTCCAATACAGTCGCATAGATTCCGATGGAAAATACATATTTCCATTGGAGTCTAGTCGTAAGAAATATAGAGTTTGGGTTTCCTGATGTTAATTTACTGATTATTGTTGTCACCTAAGTTTTGGGTTCCCTGTGCATGTGGGCATTGAAGGACTTAGTGTCTTTATTGAAAAAAATTTTTTTTTCTGTGTTGTTGACGGATTTGTCCATTGGAACCATTGGAACAGATGGAGTTGCTTGAAGGGTCTCATAAATGTTGCCATTTAAAAGTATGGGTTTCCTGTGTTTATTATTTACAGGGCGACAGGGTAACCATAGATAAGAATTGGAAAAGTCTGAGGGGTGGGTTTCCTGTGTAAATCGACTTCAGGATAAACAGTTTGTCCTTTATACTAGATTATGAAGAGCTACCGATATTTAGTCGATTGGAGTCCAATGGAACCATTGGAGTCAACTAGATTCCATTGGAATTCTCAACATTCTAGTCGTGAAAACTCGAGATGTGGGTTTCCTGTGTAAATTGACCACAGGGTAACCATAGCTTATCTTTTCACTAGATGGTGAAGGCCTCTGATATTTAGTCGATTGGAGTCCAATGGAACCATTGGAGTCAACTAGATTCCATTGGAATTCTCAACATTCTAGTCGTGAAAACTCGAGATGTGGGTTTCCTGTGTAAATTGACCAAAGGGTAACCATAGCTTGTCTTTTACATTAGATGGTGAAGGCCTCTGATATTTAGTCCATTGGAGTCCAATGGAACCATTGGAGTCGACTAGATTCCATTGGAATTCTCAAAATTCTAGTTGGTTTCGTGTTTTACAGCCAACAAAACTGGGCGCGATACTGGTATCGTAATTCTTTGCCGAAACGGCGTATAACACATTAGGAGTTTTGAAGGACAATTAAGTGATTTGGTTTCGTGTTTTACAGCCAATAAAAGGCGATACTTGTATCGTAGTTCTTTGGAAACGGCGTATAACATATTAGAACTATTTTGGTTCCATTGTTTGACGACTAGAATTTTGCGATTCCGATGGCGATAAGTTTTGATTTCGCAAGGAGTTTTGAGGGACAATTAAGCGAATTGATTTCGTATTTTACAGCCAACAAAAGGCAATACTTGTATCGTAGTTCTTTGGAAACGGCGTATAACATATTAGAGTTATTTTGGTTCCATTGTTTGACGACTAGAATTTTGCGATTCCGATCGATGGCGAGTTTTGATTTCGCAAGGAGTTTTGACGGACAATTAAGCGAATTGATTTCGTATTTTACAGCCAACAAAAGGCGATACTTGTATCGTAGTTCTTTGGAAACGGCGTATAACATATTAGAGCTATTTTGGTTCCATTGTTTGACGACTAGAATTTTGCGATTCCGATGGAATCTACTTGTCTCCAATGGAATCGATTGGACTCCATTCGTCAATGCCTCATGCTTGGTTGAGAAATATGAATTGGGTTTCCTGTGGACAGTAGCACAGGACACCCACATTAATCTGTGTTGTATTATGTGGGTTTCCTGTGTAGATAGTCACGACTGGACTCCAATGGAAAAATCATTTTTCCATTGGAATCTATGCGACTGTATTGGACATGTGTGTTAGTTTTACACACATCTCGATACTGACAGTTATAGGACAGTGCGCTAAGTTTCACACTTACATAGAAACTGCTCTTATATGTACTAGGATGTACACATTTTTTATACAAGCGACGGATACTACAAATCATACGTTTATACAACTTTATAAGCAAAACTTTACAAGAAAAATGTTCCGAATCTGACATATGCATTACTTAGAATTTTTCGTTCTTCATTAACTAAACAGACAAACAAAAAAGCACCATTCCTACTCAAAGCCGTTCATCCCTGTAATTCCAATCTAGCAAAACGTCAACGCTTAACTTTGTGTTGTAGCTTTGAAGCTAAGCATGGTTTTAAAAAAACCGTTTTGCTCGCGTAACTTGAGCGAATAGTGCAAGCTGTATCTATAGGAGAGACCAAGTTCAGATCCTGCTAGCTATCAGAGTAGAGAGTGCCTAAGATCATTCTAACCACTGCACTGCGAATGTTAACAAAACAGAATTCCAAAAGTGGATCACTGGAATGGATAGACGATTTTTTAAAACGGAACTCGTCAGTGACATTGAAACACAACAGCTGTGTGCAAGAGAAATTATTGGAAACGTATGTGTATCGTTCTTTGAAGCAAGAAAATTTAGGGGTGACAGATAAGTACATGGTTGGAAAAATAATCCAGAACAAGGCTGTAGATGATGGAAGCTCGGAGTTCAGAAACACTCGGGGTTTTATTGAAGCCTATCACCACTTACACAAACTAAGCGGTGATCTCGATGGTGGATTATTAGAAAACAATCTCATATGTGAGGTTCATAAGATATTGATGAAATATCACAAAGATATCCACACAGCAGGAAAGTATAGCGTTCAAGACAGAATTGTGGAATTTGAAGGAAGTATTCACTATTATTCCAGTCACTACCACATAGAACGTGAAATGCAAGCACTGATTGACGAATACAATTCAAAATGGTCTACCATAAACCAACACAGAGTGAAAGATGATGTAAAATCCTTGGAAGAATTGATAAGATTATTGGCCTGGTTGGTGTACACATTTTTGAACGTACATCCCTTTTTTGATGCAAACGGAAGAACAATTCGTTTACTTTATACTTACATCATGGAAGCTTATGGTTTTCCTTTTCAAGTTCCTTTACTTTGGTTCAACGAAAACGAACCATTTTCAAACTACCGCGAAGGGGAAGATTATCATAAATGGTGTAAGCTTCTGTGGAACGCAAGAGTTACAAAAGACTTGACTGTTTTGGAAATCTGATTCGTAGCTTAAAATTGTATTGCCAAGATTATGAACGTTTTATAAAAGAGTATGCGGGCGACCAACCATTGATAAACTGACTATTACAAACGAGCAGCACATGTATAGCTAACGGGGATGTCTTTCACCCGAAAATCATACTTAATGAAAACAATGTTCGTCGATTGTTGTTTCTTTGTAACTTATAGAATGCAGTCACTTTTGCTTATTTGTCATTTTTTATGTTTTCTTAGTAAAAAGAAGAAGAAAGAAACAAAGGCACGCGATGCCTATTCCTGACAATTATTTTTATTTCTGATAAAAATCTATGCAGTTTGACGGAGTAAAAAACAATTTTGCAATGACTTCTAATTGGACTGCGCCATCTACTTTCAACATATATACGATATGCAATTGGAGGATCAGACAGAAAAATGATAAATTTACTCAAAATCGAAACGATAGAAGTATTCTTTTTTTTTCTTTATACGAAAGGTTTATAAAATTGTGAGCATAAATCATTCATAAAATCAGGGGGTCACCGAATTGTTTAAGGTGGCTGGACCCTATTTCGCCAGTGCGCGGGTAGTCGAATTGAAGCGGCTATTAATCGCGTTACAGAATTAAGTTGACCAAACTTTTTACGCACACCTACTACAAATGGACCAAATTTTATAATGATACTAGTTTGGTTGAAATCGGAGCTTTTTTAGCATCGAAATTGTTATACACTAGATTTGAAATTTTGCCAATTTTCTCAAAATCCAGACCTCGACGAGCAAAACGATTTACAAGACTTTGTAAATCAAATGTTTGTCTATAATGTGAGAGCGTTTCAAGAAATTCTATTAAGCCGATTTTGAGTAAAAACGGAGCAATTATTTTACTTTGAAGAAATTTAAAACCGCGGGTACTTAACTAAATTATTTTTGTAACAATAATTTTCCAAAGAAAAGTTGCAATATTTTTGGTTCTAAATAATACCAATGCATGGTTCTTTATTTTGTGAATATGTCATCGTATTTGCTGTTTTTGATCGCCGTTGAGACGACTTTACGTAAAGCACTAAATTGCTGCGTTTATCTCGGAATTTCGACATCCACGTTAATAATACTGTTTCTAGAAAACTAGCAGATCAAATTTTTTTTATTTCTCGAAATTGAATATTCAATCCTTTACCAGTAAGGTGTGTAAATTACAAAGGCATTGAAGTTTTTTGAGACCGTTAAATAATTTTTTAAACATTGCCATATGTGCATCTCTATTCTCCGAGTTGTTGCCGGTGTTTGATTCAGGCTTTATGATATGCATACCTGCATGCGTGTCACTTTGGCGCCTCGTGCAAAAAATGCAAATACATGGAACTATTAAGTCTTCCAAGTTACCTGGACTGGTGAACTACTTTCCTTCGTCTTTTTAGCCTTTAATGTGTTTTCCAGCAATATTTCACTTCTCCGTTTTCTTTTTGCACAAGGAAATATCATAGTTCTAGAAACTTTAGTAAGGAACTGCTACGCCTACAGCGTTACTCTGGATATCACTGGCGTGACTTTCCATGTATATTTGCATTTTTTGCACGAGGCGCCAAAGCGACACACATGCAGGCATGCATAATCAAACACCGGCAACAACTCGGAGAATAGAGATGCACATATGGCAATATTTAAAAAATTATTTAATGGTCTTAAAAAACTTCAATGCCTTTGTAATTTCACAACCTTACTAGCAAGGGATTGAATATTCAATATCAAGAAATAAAAAAAAATTCATCTACTAGTTTTCAAGAACCAGTATTATTAACGTGGATGTCGAAATTCCGAGTTAAACGCGGCAATTTAGTGCTTTACGTACGGTCGTCTCAACGGCGATCAAAAACTGCAAATACGATGACATATTCACAAAATAAAGAACCATGCCTTGGTATTATTTGGAACCAAAAATATTGCTAGTTTTCTTTGGGAAATTATGGTTCTAAAATTACTTTAGTAAAGCACCCACGGATTTAAATTTCTTCAAAGTAAAATAATTGCTCCGTTTTTACTCAAAATCGGCTTAATAGAATTTCTTGAAACGCTCTCACATTATAGACAAACATTTGATTTACAAAGTCTCATAAATCGTTTTGCTCGTCGAGGTCAGGATTTTGAGAAAATTGGCAAAATTTCAAATCCAGTGTATAACAACTTCGATGTTAAAAAAGCTCCGATTTCAACCAAACTATCATCATTATAAAATTTGGTCCATTTGTAGTAGGTGTGCGTAAAAAGTTTGGTCAACTTAATTCTGTAACGCGATTAATAGCCGCTTCAATTCGACTACCCGCGCACTGGCGAAATAGGGTCCAGCCACCTTAAAGAGTTAGAGAAGAACAAAGGGTAAAAATCTTCGAAAACGAATTAAAAATCAGCCATTTTAGCGTTGTTCTCTGCTCCTTTTCGACTCATAATATTGGCTAAATTTTATAGTTCGAGCTTTTTCTCCTACTTTACACGGTGCACAACATATTTTGATAATTTTTTTTGCAGAATCCGGTCGATAAAATACTATTTTTCTTTACCAAAAAAACGAATGTCTTCGGTTTTCAATCGCTGACTCGCTAGTGCCCAGACTTCCCACGGACAAGGATCAGGACTAACCGGATCGGATCAATTTCATGGAATTAATCATCTAGGAGAACGAAGTTATTAGGCGATTTGCCGAGCAAAGAAGGTTTACAAATTGAACAAGAGAAAAGGAGTTCGTATGTTTTCCCTATCACTACTGAGTAGAATCTGATTTCTCGAATGACCCTCAAGTTCTCCAGCCTCCCAATAACTCGAACCAATTGTTCTCGCCCCTTTTCTACTGGTTATAAAATCAGACAAGAAGGACCATGAACTCAGTTCCTCGTTCCTCGAAGTACCTCGTGATTCGAGTCTGTCAGTTCATCATCAACGAACTAGTGAACTGAGAGCTATACACCCTTCTAATAAATGCCACAACGTATTGTTTTCCGCGATTGACGTCAAATTTATTCTTTTGAAACTTGTACAATGTGAATGCAATTGAAAAGAATAAATTTGACGTCAAGTGCGGAAAACAAGCATTGTGGGATTGATTAGAAGGGTGTGTGTATTTATATGTATACGTGAGCAGAATATCAAAATGTATGGTAGTGTGTGTATATGGACAAGCATTACCCTACATTCCCTGCGAGCAGAGGTTCTTTTCTGAAAAAGGAAGGAGAGGCAAGCAGTACACAATTATTCATTCACATTTTTACAGACATCTTACAGACATCAAATTTCAGGTGAATGGCTCTGACAATAGTTCAGTTAAATCAATATATACTTATGCACATGATGGTACAGACATTGTGTCAAATATTGATTTTTACCCGGTCTTTTAACTCATGTTTAGCTGCTAGGGAGAGATTGTCGATCGAGATTTCAGTACAGCAGAGGTTTTTTTCTGAAAAAGGAAGGAGAGGCAAGCAGTACACAATTATTTATTCACATTTTACAGACATCTTGTCCCTGGTTTTAATCTACTTTACAATGTACATTCTTGTACCATCCACTGAAAGATGGAACTCGCGCCAAACAAAAATGTCCCAGTAACAAGTTGTACATGCAATGTTCTTTTAAATACTTTTCTACAAACAGACCTAATAAACCTGCAGCAAGGCGACCAGCAGAAAGTGCGATTTCCATGTACCCCATAGCGGTAGCTTTATCTCGCGGATTTGGGAAACGATCAGCTGCCATGCCCATAGCATTAACAACACTAGAGCCATAACATATTCCTTGTACGAAAACTATTGCTAACAATATGTACACATTTGGTACAAAACGATACCACGAAGCAAAAACAAAAAATATCAAACAGGTAGCAATGAGAACAACTAAGATCCAAACTCGTTGAATTTTGAACAGTTTTAAGTAGTCCTTACTCACGCAGGAGGGTAGAACGAGTTCTATTCCTCCCAATTGAATCCCTGCATCACTTAATAACCGGTAGTACTGGAAGTGATCGCGAGGTTTGAATGGCGACGTGGAAAATGTAAGAGTTGAGAGGACGGCCGATGTTGATTCCTGCAAACAAAACATACCAAGGAAACAGTATGCAACACATGGAAAAACTTTGTAAAGAACTAATGTGTCATGTATGATCTTGTTTGCTATTCTACTGCGCACTGAATTGGAGCCTTCCTGTAGAACTGTATATTCGACATTTTTATAATTAGATGAAGTCTTGTCGTAATGATCTGCCAAGGGTTTTTTGTCCAATAGAGCGTAGAAAATAAGTGGCGTAAACGCCATTGGAATACACTGGTAAGCTATGACGGTACGTGGCGCAACGCTGACCCAGGTAGTAAGCCCTGAAAGGAATAATTATCAAATCATGCGTCGATATTTTACTTTAAATATGAATTTCTTATCATGAATTCCTTGTAAGCACTTTCTACGATTTAATTGGCGATATTTGAAAAATAACACGTATGCATGTATATTTCGTTATTTGAATAAGTCTGCAGTAAAATAAATATTGCTGTGATTCTATAGGAAAACATAGAGATAAAGGTGAAACATTAATTTATCGGTCAGTAGTTCCTCAGCTTGAAGCTGGTCTCCCAGGAAGCCGACGGTGAGTATTAGACAATAGGTCCATACGGCCTAGGCACGAGTAATTACAAATTAAACATGTGAAATGTTTCCATTTTCATGCACATATCTTATTTGCTATAATAAAGGAATATCGGGATCAGCTGGGATCAGGGATCAAAATAAGAGAACATTTTGGATTAGGGATCAGAATTTTTGGGATCATGCACGTGTGAAAAAACGTACCATATCACGACCCTGTTATTCCACGTCCATTTCCTGGTCATTTACTGCATTGTGGCCCCGAGGGAGGGGATTAGTACCAGTCACCGAGAATCATATATATTGATGTAAATGAAACCTGAGGTGCTCATTTGCCACTCTTGTAAAGCCAACGTGACTCGTCGAGGGCAGAAGTTAAGTAGTAGGAGAGTGCCGTTTCTGGAACACGGGCTACCCAGGCTACTCGGGCGAGTAGCCCCCCCCCCCCCCCCCCCCCCACAATTGCCCAGGCGGAGCCTGGCTAACCCCTACTGGGTGGTATGGTATGTGGTACGGTGGTTCGATGAGGTCATAACTATTTTTAACCATGGGGTACAATGTGGTACGGTGAGGTCATGTCTATTTTGGGAACATGGTTCTATTTTGAGAGGGAGCGATGACGTCATTGGTAGTGCAACAAGTGTAATAAAACAGGACGGGTGAAAACCAGAGATCGAATCCTTGTGAACTCCCACAAGAAAGAGACTTTACTCAAAAAGATGGATCCATTCAAGTTCATGAAAAAAACAGTTCATTTCCACCTATGCCGTGGAAGTGTGCAAACACCTGTATGAAATCGACATAAAAAACTGTTGTGGGTGCCGTCTTCCAAACAGTAACGTACAGTGCTTAATGTTAACTGAAGACGAAAAGATCGAACTGCACTTTGATCAGGCCCTCAGAAATGTGAATGTACTGAAAGTGATTGACAGAGTGATGGACAATATGCGACCTTTCCAACAAACCATTGAAGTAGAGGCTGCATGAACTGTACAGCCGGACAGAGAGAAATCCAGCATTGTTACCGAAAACGTATCAAATGATTAAAGACACTGTTAAAGTGATACGAATGTACTAAAAACATCTGAAGAAGTATAATCATAAAAACAACAAGACACCAGTAACCGTTGTAATTGGTTTTATTTTCTTTCTTTCTTTTCTTTTCATTTTTTTTTTTTTTTTTTTCAGTTAATTACATGAGTCAAAGGCTATTTAACCGGGTATGGACTTAATCATGGCTCTTATTCGTTCTGAGCGTCTCGGGGGTTGGAACAACCATCGGATGAGTGGTTCTGTCGCTAAACTGTTTTGAAAACTTCACTAATAAGTGAATTTTCGGTCTCATTCGATAAACTAACGGTGACTCAGTTGACAAGAAGATAAAACTTAATTCTGTCTGTAGAAACTCAACAGTGATTTCTTCGTATGACGACGATAAAGTAGAGTTGAATAATTGGGTGACTGCTTCTGCCGCTATATACTGTATATTTTTCTGTTTGTTGAACTTACATTGAATAATCGGATGACTGGTTCTGTCGCTATACTATATATTTTTCCGTTAAACTTCACAATAGAGTATTTCCGTCTGGTTCGATAAACTTTTCTGATCTACTTTTAGTGGTGTGACAATCACTCGCGGAGATCACTTAGTTATAATTAAAAAGTGGTAAAACTAGAGGCGGAATCACCAGACCGCGAAAAGGTAAATATATAATCCGTTCAGAAGAGCAAAACGTTGAGCAAAAAGTACAGCCAGACAAATAGAAAGGCTTCTTTTACGAAGTAAGAAAGGGAATCGGCGTCGCTCTTCAAAATCCCGTTCTCAAGCTAGATCTGGTCGTATGCATATATACGCATTTAGGTGCGATATCTGGAAAATATCGAATATCAGATATTACAAGATATTAGAATTGGGATCAGTATCTTATAAATATCGGATAATATTCTCCGATATTACTAACCTCTGGTAAGGGCTTGATAATTCGGTGATAATCTCTGATATTATACGCAATCATAACACAATGGCAATTACAAAAAAACCCCGAAATATTAACAAAATAGTCGAGTTTTTAAATGATCAAAACATGAATTTGAGTGATCGCACTTAATCTGTGAGATTGTACTAGCTAAATAATGCAAAATAGCACTAATAGACAATGGAAAACAAAGGATTATATATTTGTTAGTATAAAGTAGATTTTGTACTTTTTCACGGGTTAAGTGCGACCACTCTTTTAAGGGTGAAGTATACTATGTCGGGACCAGTAAAGACAAAATGATCGATTAATTGTCCTCCTTTAATTTTTTATTAAATTACACCAACAGCATGATTAGAAATTTTCATGGTTAGTACACCAGTCCTTTTGTTACGTTTACAAATTATATAAATTATTATAAAGTGCAAACAATATATCCGTGAATACAAGTTGCAAATGTGTAAAATTTTGTACAACTTAAGCAGTAGAAAACAAAGGATTTAGTCCTAATAAGAACTATTTAGTAAAATTAATGCACGCCATATATCCGTGAAATAATTAAGAAATATGTATTGTCTTATTGCACTATTATGTACAAATGAAAGCTAGTTGATATCACTGCTGAAGCAGAACAATTCAAATAACAATATTTTTTCACGGATATATAGCGTGCACTCTACTGTTTGCACTCTAGGTAATAAGTTGAGATCTTATTACACTAGGATGACACCCCCTTAACATTGCAGGGGACAATTCAAACTGCATGGGTCACTTGAGTCTGTGAGAGAACTTAGCTTTGTATTGAATTTGCATGAATACGAGACAAAAGAGGACCTACAAATTATAATCAAAGCTCAATGCAGTTGGTTTGAAGGTTTTGCTTACCGATCAATTATTTCGACAACGAAAAATGCATTTACAACCGAAAACCGATCAGTTCAATTCCATGTATGATATTGTACGTGGGAAATGGAAAAGTAAGACTATATTCAAAGAAACTTTAATTTAAATAAAAAGTTTTCAAATATTAACGATTAGTATAAGAGGAGATCTTTTCACGTTCCGGCATTGGGTAACAAAAACTATATAGTTAAAGTGAAACGTTCTCTTGTTTTAAAGTTTTTTTTTACTGTGAGCTTTTGGTTGTCCTGCTGTTGTATCAGGTTGTAGCAGGACAACCGAAAGCTCAGAGTAAAAAAAAAACTTTAAAACCAGAGAACGTTTCAACTTAATTATGTCATATCCTGGATGCGGGTCATTTGCAGTAAAAAACATATATACAGCTATAGAATAACTGTTGTACAAAGCTAAAGTTATTACTTTCAAAAAATTTAGGTTATTTGTAAGTGGTTTTGATGAATAAAAGTCAGCAAAAAATGTGAATCCAAAGTGAAAATGTGAATCGAAAATGAGTTTTAGGCCTTTTTTCGTTCAATTGCCGCGCCATTACATTTAGCTTGAAAGTTGCTAAATTTGAATAAAACTACAGGATAGCCACTTTGTACAACCCAAAAGATCGTTTTAAACATGTTAAACCGGGGATTACATCTAGCTTAGTAGATCAATTTATAGCTGATAAAAATGGAATTGAGTGTTAATCAAAAACGAAAATTTGAATTCAAACGTATACTAGGGGCTAGTTTTTGGCACGTTTAGCCATTATTACTCGATATTGAAAAAAGTTCCCTCATAAAATGAACATCAGTAGCGAGCAAATAGTGTACCTTGCTTTAAGGACTACTCCCAGTTCAGTCGTTGCTTTTCTTCCTCTGACTTCGCAACTTAATGATACGCGCGTGGACTTTGGCGAAGATACTTATATGTTGCTATGGTATGGCTATGGTATGAACCCCTGTGACTGGAATTCCCATGTCGACTCGAGTAAATTAAGACGTGCTTGAAACCACGCTTCCAAAACTGCTTGAGAGATTGTTGACAAAATCACCTTCCTTTTTCATTGTTTCATTGGTACTATTTTTAGAGTAAATCACTAAGGCTCCGTCCAGACGGAAACGATTTCATTTCACTGTTATAATCGACAAGCACAACAATGCTTTAGAGCAGAGAATGAGGGACAAAGGCATCATGGTGTAAAATGAATTAGTTATGAATAGACAAATATAGATATATTGATGAACACATTTTTGAAAACATTTCAGTGAAAAAGGTTGAATATAAATTTATATCGTAGGAATGTATAAAGAAGAGAAGGAATCAAAAGGAATATAAAGGACCATAAAGATGTATACTCTCTGACGGAATTGAATTCATAACAACAGCCAATATCCAATAAAGCTCAATATTTCCAAGCTTACAATTGTGCACATCATGGCCGATTGAGATTTCTTAAATGTCCCTAAGATATATACACTAGAAGGAGCTTCGTTCTAGAGTGGTTTTCATAAACCCGTGAAACAAAGTGTACTTATTAAAGTGTAATAAAGTGTAATAATCAAGAAATATAATAGAAAACAAAAGAGCCAAAGTGTAATAAAGTGTAATAAGCTAAAGTGTATTTCACGGGTTTATGAAAACGACTCTATTGATGTCTTTCAAGACTATTAACTGAAATCGGATGACGTTGCCTGAGCAGGAGGGTTTCTAATACATGTGTAATTAGAATACTATCGGATAATAGAGTGCAAATACTAAAAGCATGAAACAACTGCTAACTAACTAATCAGACAAAATAACACTAATTAAACAGTGGAAAACAAAGGATTTTGCGACTATTTGCCACTATTTAGTCACTAAGTTGTTTCATGGTTTTAGTGTTTGCGCTCTATAAGAATATCGGAGATTATCGAATATCAAGCACTGACCTGAGGGAAGTAGGAGGGGTTTCTAATAGATGTCTAGTTAGATAAATATCGGATAATATCGGAGATTATCGAATATCAAGCACTGACCTGAGGGAAGTAGGAGGGGTTTCTAATTTATTAAATATTGGATATTATCGGAGATATCAAGCCCAAATCACTAAAGGGGGAGCCATAATAGATAGATGAGTATCAGATATATTCGATATTCAGAAAGCAATATATCAGATAATATCAAGAACATAATATCGATAAAGTGATATATTCCATATATCGCGCCTGTAACTCGTCGTATGGGGGCCACGTCAAATCGATCTCCTCTGATTACACAGGGAGGTTACTAATTACTGATTACTAAGTTAGTTCACGACGTCGACTGATAGTCAAAGTAATCGTAAGTTTTTATCGACAAAATTAGGATAGTGCTTTTGAGAGAGACAGAAGCAGAGTGCTAGTTGATGAAGAGTTAACACAGTTTGCTGAACTGAAGAAACATTTAAAATAATTTTTAGGCCTACGAGAACAAGTCGGTAACTACGGCTTTGGGAATATGCCATAAAGTCCGCGACGGACTTTAAGCTGAAGTTATACCGCCTTATCGAATAATGCTTCTCATGTGCTCAGCGTTGTTGTTGTTGTTGTTTGACTACCATTATACAAACAGCAGATCTCTGGAACCCTACACCATTCTATCAAAATTCATTAAGGCTGGTTCACACTAGCGTCGGAAGCAGAATCGGAATCGTAAGAAAACAACAAAGAATTTAGGGATTAGAATACAAAAGAAAGGTGTTTTTCTTTGTTCCTTCCTTTGTTTTTGATTATGCTTATGCTTGGTCTTATGCTTCTTGCGATGCTTATGTCGATGTCTTATGTCACACGCTTGACTTAACTCTTTTGTCTTTTCCTTTGTTTTCTGCTTCCGATTCCGAATCCGACGCTAGTGTGAACCAGCCTTTACGAATGTCTGACCAAAATATACCAATCAAACCGCCAATGGCTTAGGTAACTCGTGGATTCACTGGTAGCCCAAGCTGTACATCTTGCTGGCTCAACACTGTAAATGTCTGAAAATTTCTGTTGACTACGAAATATTAACAATGACAAAACAAAGCTTACCAACCAACTTATTGAGTTTTCATTTGTAGTGATTTTGAGCAAAATCATGCGAATGCAATTACAGCGATTTGAAAATAAGCCCAAGTGTATGTGCAGTCATCTTGATTTAGGAGAGCGCTGGGTCTAGAATCTACTCAGTACTTGTCCAAAAACTCCTCCGCAGAAAAATACGCACCAAAATATCCCTTAGGGGCTTATTCATCCTAAATTATGCTAGCACTGTTCATTTGATGAAATCGGCAAAAATTATGCTCTTTTATCCAAATTATGCCAAACATTATGCCAGCACAATCGCGAAGGTCAACATGTGATAATGAAAACTTGTAGCTCGGATACTAAATTAATTCTTAAATACTATGTCGAACCAAATCGAATTTCGACGCTGCCCTTGACGAAAATCGAACCTAAGCATTCTTGTCCGACTTGTACAAGAACACTGACCATGCCATGGTAGAAGTAAAGTTGTACAAAGTAGTAAGAGATGAATTATTACAGGCTATTTTCTCTCAAGGAAAAAAAACACTGCACATACTCAAAGTTGGTATATGTGCCCTAATATCTAATTATTTACATATAAAATCTTAATCAATTAGTGTATTTTAATTATTAACAAGAATTTAACTGATAACTGTGAAAGGTCCAAATATTTAACTGATAACTGATAAACAATGGAAAATTTAGCTCGGTTAACTGATATGGTGACCCCCCCATTCAGACCCTCTATGTTATACTGACGCAAGTGCAAACATAAATGCCTAACTGTAAATTGCATGGAAGTACAGGGAAAAGTTTTGCTTTCATTAAATTTACCTGTATATACGATAGACGCCAGGAAAGTAGACACGTTTGTGCCAAGAATAAAAGCACTGCCAAGGATGTCTGCACTTTCATAATAAGCAGCTATTCGCAAACATGTTATTGTACCCAAACCGAAGGGCAATGCAAGCATAGCTACTCCAAGGATTCTCATATCGACGTTGTGGCCTAATACGATAATCAGCAGTGCAGCAGCGGTAAGAAAACTGTGAAGAACCATTGAACAAGTAAAAGGAATTCGGACAACCAATATTGGACTGAAGATCTTGCTTAGTATATCGAGTACAGAAAACACCAGCAAGATGACCGGCGTAGAGAGAATTGATCCCGACAAGATGTCTTCAGCCGCGACCCACATAACTTCAGCGGTAGGAAAGAACACTACTAGGCCCAACATAAAGAACCAGAGTGTCAGGAAACGATGACTGCAATTCAAATCCATGTTGACGGTGAACTGTTTGTGCGGGTCTCAAACTAGGCGAGTCACCGGCCGAAAGGCATTATGGATATGGGTTGGAGTCAAGATTTCCTTATTAATCCAAGGAGGATTTGTCCGTTTATTTACTTTAAAGGTTGGAATACACATATCAGCAGCATCAAGGAGTAAATCATTAACTCTATCAGCACAGATATCTACATCCTCTTCCAGGAAAGCACAATTCCAGGGTACATGTGTTACGCGCCTACAGATTTCCATTAATTATGTATTTATTAACCTCAATGTATTTTTCAGTAATTAACTAGTTAAGCATTTTAAGTGTTGTAACCTTGACCGTTTTGATTGTAGGATTTGTGTATTGTTTTGATCCTGTGTGACGGCACCCTCTCTCACTACTAACCCAAACAGACCAACGTGGTTTTTGTTTGACTCCACACGTAATGTAAACAGGAAACTAGACGCGTGATTGCGTGAACCCAGGCACTCTCAGGCAGAGATGCTAATGAATACCGCTGTAAGTGTCGGAATCGCTGTAAGTATCGGGATCCCTGTGTACTTCAATGTTGATGAATGGCTTGTATTAAAATCACTAAAGAAATGCACAACTGTGTGTTCCTGAGCTTTCAGACAGTTATATATCACATTTATCGCAGAAATTTCAGTTATTGTGATTGATCGAAGCAAGGCGCGATAAGTTCAGGTAAGTTGCATTCGAATGTTTTCCTCAGTCTTCACTGAAAGAGGTAAAATCTCTTTAGAAGCCCATATGATATCGCTAAAATTTTAGGTGAATGGCTCTGACAATAGTTCGGTTAAATCCGTATATACTTACCTATGCACATGATGGTAAAGACATTGTGTCAAATATTGATTTTTACCCGGTCTTTTAGTTGCTAGGGAGAGATTGTCGAGATTTCAGTACATCTTTTCCTACACAAATTTGACAAATTTTAATCAGTTTTATATGCGAATACTGAGCTGTTTGCGATTGTATCAGCAATAGATTTCAATAAAATGTACTTCTACATTTCTAAAACTTGTGTTGTGGTCAGCCCGTTTGTAAACCGCTGTGTCTTAGATGGTCTTAGATGTCTTAGATGCCCGGAGGCCGGTCAAATCGTTCGTTTACGTAGATAATCATTTGTTCTGAATTCAAAGATCGCCGTATACAAAAAGTTATTCTTTAACCAAGAACATGATAATAAAAGCAAAAATTTGCTTCACTCAAAGTACCAAATATTTTCAACTGTATGTGTCAACAACGCTGGAAAATTATAAATTCTTTGGCCAAATTTTGGAAGGTCAACTAGCAGTGTTCGTCACACAACGCAGTTCTTATCGGTATTCTGCTTGGCTCACGATCATGTGTAAATGGACGACGATGCTTACATAGATGGTTATTTAGTTCAGTATTAGATAGCTTTGATATATTATCGGTAGGTTCACTCATAGATAGCTTTGATGTAGCATGATTCTCGATGAAATGTTTACTCATAAACGTTCGCTCATAAATTGATAACTCGTACAGTTCGCGGACGTCCGACCAGTTCTGAAAAAACTCTCCATCTTTTAGTGTGGCCCTACCACGAACGCTGTGTGCATATTTTGTATGTGCTTTGAGCGCGGTATTAACGATAGTATTTGTCCTTGCTTTCAGTCGCTGAAGCTTCGCTTTCTCCGCCGTTACCAGAATAACACACGCGAATGCCCGTAGATAAGTTCGCGCATGCGTGTTAAGGACATGACTGCGATTTTCGACTGTTATTTAAGGACTGTCGATATTTGTTACACTCGCACACTCTTTAGTCTTTGTACAAACTAGCGAGGCAAGTTTGGGGTACGACTCAGTGTTAATTGGAAAGTACAGTCCTAAGTAAGGAAAGTGGTCGAGTAAGGAACTCCGAGGAACTCCTTCTGACAGCAATGAACTCAGTTCCTCGTTTCTCGAAGTACCTCGTCACGATTCGAGTCTTTCAGTTCTTCATCAACGAACTAGTAGGCTGAGAGTTATATGTATATGAATACGTGAGCAGAATATCAGAATATCGAATGTATGGTAGTGTGTGTATGGACAAGCATTACCCTGCACTCCCTGCGAGCAGAGATTTTTTTCTGAAAAAGGAAGGAGAGGCAAGCAGTACACAATTATTTATTCACATTTTTACAGACATCTTGTCCCTGGTTTCAATCTACTTTACACTGTACATTCTTGTACCATCCACTGAAAGATGGAACTCGCGCCAAACAAAAATGTCCCAGTAACAAGTTGTACATGCAATGTTCTTTTAAATACTTTTCTACAAACAGACCTAATAAACCTGCAGCAAGGCGACCAGCAGAAAATGCGATTTCCATGTACCCCATAGCGGTAGCTTTATCTCGCGGATTTGGGAAACGATCAGCTGCCATGCCCATAGCATTAACAACACTAGAGCCATAACATATTCCTTGTGCGAAAACTATCGCTAACAATATGTACACATTTGGTACAAAACGATACCACGAAGCAAAAACAAAA
Source organism: Telmatactis stephensoni (assembly GCA_029948255.1). Classification (NCBI taxonomy): domain Eukaryota; kingdom Metazoa; phylum Cnidaria; class Anthozoa; order Actiniaria; family Isophelliidae; genus Telmatactis; species Telmatactis stephensoni. Next base: position 402,077 of record JALIZF010001806.1, read on the forward strand.
AATATCAAACAGGTAGCAATGAGAACAACTAAGATCCAAACTCGTTGAATTTTGAACAATTTTAAGTAGTCCTTACTCACGCAGGAGGCTAGAACGAGTTCTATTCCTCCCAATTGAATCCCTGCATCACTTAATAATCGGTAGTACTGGAAGTGATCGCGAGGTTTGAATGGCGACGTGGAAAATGTAAGAGTTGAGAGGACGGCCGATGTTGATTCCTGCAAACAAAACATACTAAGGAAACAGTATGCAGCAGATGGAAAAACTTTAAAAAGAACTAATGTGTCATGTATGATCTTGTTTACTATTCCACTGCGCACTGAATTGGAGGCTTTCCGTAGAATTGTATATTTTTCATAATTAGAGGGTGTCTTGTCGTAATGATCTGCCAAGGGTTTTTTGTCCAATAGAGCGTAGAAGATAAGTGGCATAAACGCCATTGGAATACACTGGTAAGCTATGACGGTACGTGGTGCAACGCAGACCCAGGTAGTAAGCCCTGAAAGGGATAATTATCAAATCATGCGTCGATATTTTACTTTAAATATGAATTTCTTATCATGAATCTCACTTGTGACATTTGTGCTGCATTCAGTGCAATTGCCAATGAATTCATAGTGAAACATGTGAGATGCGATTGTCTCTGTGTTATAACAACCAATAAGCAGTAATGAAGCGGCCTTTTACGGTCAGAAATGAGTAATGAGTTGCGATTCGAGATTTAAAACTATAACTAAAGGCAAATAATTGTTTTTGTTGTCTCTGTGTCCTTGACAACCAGTTTGGCCCGTAAATTACGTCACAATGTGCCTTAAATTACGTCAAAATGCCAAAGTTTATCATTAACCAAATGAGTTTATTATTAACCAAATTCGCCCCAGCCTTCCAAAGAACGCGGATTTTAGTCTGGAGTGACAGCTTTGAATGCGCGGATACACTGGAAAAAGATTCACATCTTTGATTTCGCTTTATTTATATTTTCCCAAGATACTCAACTTTTAAAAAATGTACATTTTCGCTAAGGTTTATTGAGACTTTAAACAGTAGTGAAGTGGCCTTTTGCGCCCGCGGGGGGTACTCAACCCCGTTTTGGATAGGGGTGTGCCGCCGGAGTTCTAGAAACCTGACCCTGTTTAAGACACTTGAAAGTGAAAAAATCATACCCTCTTCAAGACAAATGAGAAAAAAATCGACCCTATTTAAGATACGTAACAGGGTCTCCTTTTAATGAGACGAAAAACGGCTGCGGAAAGAGATAACAGAGCAGTCCGGTTACGATATCTCGCACGGTGAGGCGCTTTTTGGAGTATTTTACTAAAAACATGATATGGCTTGCGATCTCTTTTCAAAATTATAGATCCTGTTTAAGACAATTTTGGGTAAAATGTATACCCTGTTTAAGACAGCAGGGCCAAAAACCATACCCTATCCAGCGGCACATAGCCGTAGAGCAAATATATTGGAGTACCCCCCCCCCCCCCCTCGGGTTTTACGGGGTCAGAAATGAGTTCTGATTCCAGTTTTAAAACTATAACTGAAATGCAAATCATTGTTTTTTATTGTCTCTGTGTTCTCGACAACCCTGAGTAAACAGTAGTTCCACAGGTTGTACTGAAGCGGACTTTTACGGTCATAAAGGGGCACTTGAGTGATTTAAGTTTTTGAAAACTAAAACAGGAGGGAATTTTGTATTGCGCATGCACGCAGCAGCTGATGCGATCGCAGGCGACAGAGATTATTTAAAATTTTTACCCCCAAAAAGTGCTCATTTCGCAACAAAATTAGACAAAGCGAAGTCAGGCTCAAGTTATAAAAGGGATTTCGAGCAGGCGGGTTTTGGAATTGAAACAACAAGCGAGGAAATTTCAATATGTTCTATGTGTAAGAAGGGCAGTTGCCGAATTTCGACGGAAAAGCGGAAAAACTTTCTGCTACGTAAGTATTTTGTTTTTTTATTTTATTCATTTCTTAAATTAACCAAAAGTAGAATCTGCATACATCTTATACAAAGTATGATCTGTATGCACTTCTTTGCAGTTCAGATATTCAAATGAAGTTCTTGTGTTGTAATCCTAAATATTTTTTGGGTTATTTATGCATATATTAGTTACAAAAACATTCTTTGCTATCTTTGCTTCAAGCAAAAAAAAAATTAAAATCACATGAAAACTTAAAATCACATGAAAACACTGTTATTGCTCATTATAATTATTGCAAGCTTAGGGTGGAGATCCTATTTCAATTGTGAGTAAGAGGGAATAAAAAACATTTCGCTGTAAAGTAATTTCTACAAGCCGGAACACAACATTGATCTAAAACTTTTTAACACATGCCCAATTTCTTAAATGTCTATCTTCCTTTGAGATGAACAGCAATACTGTCAAAACCAAATGAAAAAGGGCAAACGAATTTTGATTAGCATGTTGCTTCTCGTAAAACAGATGTAATTTCTATATACGCTTTAAAACCCTCCCAGAAACAGTGAAAATACACCTTGAAGCCAATTTTTCATTCTGAAATAAGCAGTATTTCTCGATTGAAGAAGGATTCCTGGTCGTATAACCCAATACAGGAGGTGGAGATAGTTGTAGCTTTAGAGTGATCGATACTTGATCATTTACTAAAAATTTGAACATGCAATCGAGTTGTATATAAAACAAGGAGAGTTTTTGTATATAAAAAAAGTTGATTATAGATAGAAGTTGCCAAGGTATTCTAATATCGACGAACTCTTACCATGTGTATCGATATCTCTACGACGTTCCTCAGGAACTGAATATTTGAGAGTGTTTTAGTTGTGCCGTATGGACATCGAAGGCAGCCATGTCACTCCGTACTGTGTTTTCTTCGGCACATCGCGTAGAATCAAGCGACATTGGACACGGTTCGCTGAATTCGTAAACCCTCGTAAAACCTCATTTGCATCTCATTAATCGGTCAAAATACAAAGAAAGTGACTAAAAGGCGATTTATAAAGTATTTTTATTGCTACTTCCTTTCATAAATTTCCTTTGTTAGCATTTGGGCATTGAAATGCACATATTAGAGATTGATTTTCTGTGATTTAAAAAAATATTAGACAAACATTTTTGCTAGAAAAATTGAGCTGAATATTGGACATTTTGAGACAAAAATGTATGGATGAACACATCAATCAAGAATCAGCTTCATTTTCTCGGCGACGTTTTAATCAATTGGTCCTGTTAGCATAAGAACATGAAACTTCAAACTTTAAACTTTTCACTGTGTGAATATCAACGAATTCGGATAAATATTTTTGATAGAAAAATTAGTTTTTTTAGAATCTATGTTCGTACGCATACTAATGAGTATTCGAACTTCCCGCGCGGCTTGATCACTAAGATTAGCTCCTCCCTCTCAAACAATGCCCTTTTGCTTATAATTACTCAAGTAGGTAAGGACAAGATAAATATAATTATGGGTGTTTTAAAGTCAGCAAAGTTATTTCGAGCTAGGATGAAATTAAAAGAAACAATACTGAAGTTCAAATGAGTGTTTCAATGAAAACAAAAGTACAATGGCGTGAACTCCAACAGCACTCTTTGACCTGAGTTGAGGAAGATATTGAGTTCCTGTACCTTTTCAATAAAACTATTCAACTTGTTTTGTTATTATTTTTCAAACTGAAGCACTGTGAGTTGTCATGACACGATAAGTTTATAGTAACTCTAAAACATAAGCCAATATATAATTTTTGCTTGTCTATGAACGCCAAAGAAGATGATTATTATGACAGAAGATGATATCAGTAATCTGTCAAGTGTGCTTCGTCAAAACCGGCAACTTGCCTACCAATTAATAAAAACAGAGACAAATGGGACAAGTTCAATACTTTCAATAGTTTTGACTTCTTTGATTTTCTTGTGTTAGACCACTGTTGCTTAATAAACTGTTTACATTAGTGTTCAAAAGTGCAGGGATCATAAAATTCTTGTAGCTTTACATTATCAAAAGAAACGGGTGATTCGCTTTTGCGACTAATGAATGGCAAGTTTTTGGTGATAATTTTCATTTACAAGACAAATAGCAACAAATCCTTAACAGATATTTCGAGTGTAATTAGAGTCATTAGAAGCAAAAAACGGCTTCCGGGTGGAACGACTTGACAACTCCAACAAGTTGACTGTAAACAAACTTAAGTTGTAATTTAACCACTTGTTTTGGTGATGATTTTTATTCAAAAGACAAATATCATCATTTTAAAGTATCTTTCAAATACAAACATTGATCCAAATCCTTAACAGATATTTCGAGTGTAATTAGAGTCATTAGAAGCAAAAAACTTTCGCCGGGTGGAACGACTTGACAACGCCAACAAGTTGACTGTAAACAAACCTAAGTTGTAATTTAACCACTTAGTTTGGTGATGATTTTGATTAGCTAGTCAAATATAAAAAGTATTTCCAAATGTCCTACAGATGGAAACATTGACCCTTATCCTTAACAGATATAAATATTGACCGTTATCCTAAACATATATCTCGCATGTGATTAGAAGCAAAGACATTTGACACAGGTACTGATGATTGCCAACTCACATGAACTCAATAAGACTCGATCATTTCTGGTCATTTCTTTTAATTTGAATTATATAAAGAAACTCAATAATGTCACTTTTAACTGCTCCATATAACACAGTGACACAGTATTTACAAATAAACTTTCATCGGGCGTATCGACTTAGATATCGGGCGGAACGACCTCAATTTCGGGCGGAGTGACTTCGAGGGTAACGACTCTCAGACTGATAATTCTGTATTTTACAACTACAGAAAACGCAAGAACTGTTTTAATAAATAACTTGAAAATTGACAAGATTCGAAAGTTTTGTCAGCTAAATTCATTCAAGTTCATTCACGCTTTCTACAACATTGTTTAGCGTGTGATATTTAGATCGAAGTTCATGTTAACAATCAGTGAAACAGAAATACATTTATTTATAGATACGTCGCATGATCAATTTTTTTCAAAAGATCGACGGCTCTGAAAGATTACGAACTATGATTTTTCAAACTGATTTTGTTTATCAAAGAAAACAGTTTTTATAAACGAGAATTAACGCTGTAGAAACCGTAGCTTGATACTCGCTCTCAGTGTTTGTCTGCTTTACAGCTGATAAACTCTGATGGGAATAAGAGACCTCATGTCACTTTGACTGACAACTTGATTGACACATGTCAAGTTTTGCGAGCAAAGTCATCAGAACCCATGGGAATAAATCTGGCCAATGAAATCAAGATCCATATATTAGACCTAATTTGGTATGCTGGGTAGTCATCCGTAGCAAATGTCGCTGAGGACAATAGGATTCTAAGCGATGATGAAAAATTCCATTTTGTTAAGAAAACTCATCTCTTATCTCATATTAAATGGCCAGCAGATACCGACATTAATCGTATCTTCTTTCAAGATGTTGAAAATACCAGTAAATTAGGCAGAAAACATGAAATAAAAATGGTAAACATTGACGTATTCTTGCTGCTCTGGCTGTGTACTCGTGTTCCGCGAAGCATGTCCGCACATGCGCATGCAAAATTCCCTCCTGTTGAAAACTAACTAAAAAGTCGAAGATTTGCAGGGGGCTTTGGTAGACGACATGTTCATATACCTTCAAGAAGGTTTTTTTTGTATGTGATTTGTATTCACGATGGGAATAAAGTTTGAATATGACCATAGTCATCTGATTTCCGCACTGTTGCAAGCTGTTGTATGTGATCAGTCACCATGTCGTATTAGAGCGATAACACTAAAACCGTGAAACAAGTACTAACTAAAAAGTACAAATAGTACTAATGAAACAATAGAAAACAAAGGGTTTTGCTACTATTTGTCTCTATTTAGTTGCTAAGTTATTTCACGGTTTTAGTGTTATCGCTCTAATAGCTAAAAGATCTATTTTTCGACAATCTACAGTAGCTCATTATATTGTACTTTCTCCTATAAATGCAAGTGCAAACATAAATGCCTAACTGTAAATTGCATGGAAGTACAGGGAAAAGTTTTGCTTTCATTAAATTTACCTGTATATACAATAGACGCCAGGAAAGTAGACACGTTTGTGCCAAGAATAAAAGCACTGCCAAGGATGTCTGCGCTTTCATAATAAGCAGCTATTCGCAAACACGTTATTGCACCCAAACCGTAGGGCAATGCAAGCAGAGCTACTCCAAGGATTCTCATATCGACGTTGTGGCCTAATACGATAATCAGCAGTGAAGCAGCGGTAAGAAAACTGTGAAGAACCATGGAACAAGTGAAAGGAATTCGGACAACCAATATTGGACTGAAGATCTTGCTTAGTATATCGAGTACAGAAAACACCAGCAAGATGACCGGCGTAGAGAGAATTGATCCCGACAAGATGTCTTCAGAGGCGACCCAAATAACTTCGGCGATAGGAAAGAACACTACTAGACCCAACATAAAGAACCAGAGTGTCAGGAAACGATGACTGCATTTCAAATCCATGTTGACGGTGAACTGTTTTTGCAGGTCTCAAACTAGGTGAGTCACCCGAAAGGCACCATGGATATGGTTAGAGTCAAGATTTCCTTATTAATCCAAGGAGGATTTGTCCGTTTATTTACTTTAAAGGATGGAATACACCGAGTCAGCAGCATCAAAGAGTAAATCATTAACTCTATCAGCACAGATATCTACATCTTCTTCCAGGAAAGCACAATTCCAGGGTACATGCATTAGTAGCTCATTAAGGACGGTGGTCACAAATTGCAGCGCGGCACATGTTGTAAGATGCGGCATGTTACTCAACGAGCGCGCGCGAGACGTCACACAAATTTGAATAATAAACGTTTTTTTGAAGATCGTGTTTCTCACAAAAACCATCGTGAAAACAAAATAGTTTTACGAATTTTGGAGAAGAAAATTCTGATTTTGAGAAGAAAAACCACATGGCTTTACTATATTTAAATTAAATTGATTGTGGATAATCAAAAGCGCATAAAAAAACGGATCTTTTGACCACCAGGAATAACGAATGGCCGTTGGCTGCCATCTTGAAAATGTCCCATAAAGTCCCATAATACAATGTATTTCTTGCCACCTCTCTAGGGAGGCTGGGGATTTTGTGGTTATCTGGGCAAATCCTAATAAGTCTTTGTGCGTTCATTAGCAAAAAACTTTTTAAATCGCATGGATACACCATAAATTTTATTTTCTCATTTGCTCCTAGATTAACTAAGCTATATGTATACAAAAAATTACGCCAAAAAAAATATTTCGCCGTATAATTTTCTCCGAAATAGCGTTTGACATCCGGTTTCCTGAGAATTAAAAACAGGCCAAAAAATCTAAAAAAATGCGTACTAGTAATTACAGTAATAACGTTTTTTGCTTTCATTTTGAAGGATTCAATCTTTAGATGCTTTTATCACTTTCGCTGTACTTCTTTATGAAATAACATTGGAGAAAATGAAATTATATTAAAGATTTAAAAAATCGCTGGTCAGCGGTTATTGGCCATGTTTACCATTAATTATCTCCGTAAAATGCATGGATACCCCCAAAGTTTTTTTCGTTAATTAAAAGACCTTTACCCATTCTACAAAGTAAATATAAAATAACTGAAAAAAAAATGGTTCGCCATTATGGGCCACCGTCCTTAAACGCATTAAAAATCTGCTTTCTTGAAATTATATACTTGACGTTGGACAGATTTATGAGCGCGACCAAATACAGTTGTGATATCAAAGGCAATAGGAATGTGATCAGAATCAAAATGATCATGCAGAACTTGGCGGTCGTCCAATTTTGTTTATCCCTAGTATAATTACAGACCGAATTGAACTCCATTCAGTCCTATTACCATCATTAATCCATTCACTGGATAAGTCGGATAAGGGTTTATCCAATGCAACCGGGATTTCGTGCAACCGCGACCACGTTGGGCTACTGAGGTTGATCAGAATGCAATCACAGAAGTATCAGCTGATTTGATGTCATCGCGGCAATCAAGAAATTGAAAATAAAAGGATCAGGACTAATCGGATCAATTTCATGGGATTAATCATCTAGGAGAACGAAGTTATTACGCGATTTGCCGAGCAAAGAAGGTTTACAAATTGAACAAGAGAAAAGGAGTTCGTATGTTTTCCCTATCACTACTGAGTAGAATCTGATTTCTCGAATGACCCTCAAGTTCTCCAGCCTCCCAATAACTCGAACCAATTGTTCTCGCCCCTTTTCTACTGGTTATAAAATCAGACAAGGACCATGAACTCAGTTCCTCGTTCCTCGAAGTACCTCGTGATTCGAGTCTGTCAGTTCATCATCAACGAACTAGTGAACTGAGAGCTATACACCCTTCTAATAAATGCCACAACGTATTGTTTTCCGCGATTGACGTCAAATTTATTCTTTTGAAACTTGTACAATGTGAATGCAATTGAAAAGAATAAATTTGACGTCAAGTGCGGAAAACAAGCATTGTGGGATTGATTAGAAGGGTGTGTATATATATGTATACGTGAGCAGAATATCAAAATGTATGGTAGTGCGTGTATGGACAAGCATTACCCTACATTCCCTGCGAGCAGAGGTTCTTTTCTGAAAAAGGAAGGACAGGCAAGCTGTACACAATTATTTATTCACATTTTTACAGACATCTTGTCCCTGGTTTTAATCTACTTTACAATGTACATTCTTGTACCATCCACTGAAAGATGGAACTCGCGCCAAACAAAAATGTCCCAGTAACAAGTTGTACATGCAATGTTCTTTTAAATACTTTTCTACAAACAGACCTAATAAACCTGCAGCAAGGCGACCAGCAGAAAATGCGATTTCCATGTACCCCATAGCGGTAGCTTTATCTCGCGGATTTGGGAAACGATCAGCTGCCATGCCTATAGCATTAACAACACTAGAGCCACAACATATTCCTTGTACGAAAACTATCGCTAACAATATGTACACATTTGGTACAAAACGATACCACGAAGCAAAAACAAAAAATATCAAACAGGTAGCATTGAAAACAACCAAGATCCAAACTCGTTGAATTTTGAACAGTTTCAAGTAGTCCTTACTCCCGCAGGAGGCTAGAACGAGTTCTATTCCTCCCAATTGAATCCCTGCATCACTTAATAATCGGTAGTACTGGAAGTGATCGCGAGGTTTAAATGGCGACGTGGGAAATGTAAGAGTTGAGAGGACGCCCGATGTTGATAGCTGTAAACAAAAAACACTAAGGCTATAATATGCAACACATGGAAAAACTTTATAAAAAACTAATGTGTCATGTATGATTTTGTTTGCTATTCTACTGCGCACTGAATTGGAGCCTTCTTGTAGAATTGTATATTCGACATTTTTATAATTAGACGAATTCTTGTCGTAATGATCTGCCAAGGGTTTTTTGTCCAATAGAGCGAAGAAAATAAGTGGCATAAACGCTACTGGGATACACTGGTAAGCTATGACGGTACGTGGTGCAACGCAGACCCAGGTAGTAAGCCCTGAAAGGAATAATTAAAATCACGTGTCGACGGTTTACTATAAATATGAATTTCTTATCATGAATTACTTGTAAGCACTTTCTACGACACAATTGGCGATATTTGAGAAATAATACGTACATGGTATGTAATTCGTTATTTGAATAAATCAGTGCAAATATTTTTTGGTGATTTTATTTTAGACTTTGAGGTAAAGGTAAAGCACAAATTAAGCGTCAGTGGCCCTCAGCTAGAAAGTTGTCTCCCAGGAAACCGACGGTGAGCTCTGTACCCCCTCTTAGTGCTTCGTTTTAAGGGTATTCAAAGCTACTTAAAAGCTACAAAGAATGGAAAGAAGTCGAAACAAGTGTGAGGTGACGGAGAATAGGACATTTGCGTGATCGCATCATACACCAGAACACTTTCTTTTGTAAAGTAACCAATGCTAATTGTTCGAATATTATCAAGAGGGAACAAAAATTTGAATAAGAAAGAGAATTCGAAAAAAATTCTTGTGGACATAATTCTAATGGACATAATAAAATGACGCCATCGTGCAAATGAGCAATTTAACTTACACCTCTCGTATCAGAAAGCCGTACGCTAACCAACTGAGCTATACACTTGCTACTATAGAATAAATTGAAGAAAATTTTAAATCAACCAGTTTGTCTACTTTTAAGGTTAATCTTAAGAATGAATACATTAAAAATTATCAGAAATTAATATTGATGAATGTATTTTCCTTTTTCTTCATCTTAATATTTATACTAAAATTATATCATTATATTAATTTTTTGCTATCATCATTACCGTAGTTGAACATTCAGTTAGTTATCTTTGTATACCTTTTATACCGGCTAATTTTGATTCAGACTGTTGTCAGTATTTGTTTGTTTTCTTGTTTTTCTGTTTTTGTGTGTAAATATGTTTCCTATTGATTATTCACTCAGTACCGCCACTGACCTTTTTAATCGGAAAAATTATTACCAGTTACTTGGCTCTATAACACAATTTTAGCTTTTTAGTTATTTGTTAGAGCCAGTACCTTAAAAAATATTATCTATTTTATTCTATTTTTTGTTAAAATATAACACTGTATTCATAGATAGGTACAAATAAAAAGTTGTTGTTGTTGTTGTTGTTATTGCTATAAAAGCGAGTGCGAACAAAAATGCCATAACAGTAAACTGCATTGAAGTACAGGAAAGTTTTGCTTTCTTTAAATTTACCTGTATATACGATAGACGCCACGAAAGCAGACACGTTTGTGCCAAGAACAAAAGCACTGCCAAGGATGTCTGCGTTTTCATAATAAGCAGCTATTCGCAAACACGTTATTACAGCCAAACCGTAGGGCAATGCAAGCAGAGCTACTCCAAGGATTCTCATACCGACGTTGTGGCCTAATACAATAATCAGCAGTGAAGCAGCAGTAAGGAAACTGTGAAGAACCATTGAACAAGTAAAAGGAATTCGGACAACCAAAATTGGACTGAAGATCTTGCTTAGCATATCAAGTACAGAAAAAACAAGGAAGATGACCGGCGTAGACAGAATTGATCCCGACAAGATGTCTTCAGAGGCGACCCACATAACTTCAGCGACAGGAAAGAACACTGCTAGGCCCAACATAAAGAACCAGAGTGTCAGGAAACGATGACTGCAATTAGAATCCATGTTGACAATTAACTGTTTATACATATAAAGCCACATTACATAATACGTCTATCTTATACGACACCGCGGCAAAACAACTGCGCATGCGCGAGTTTTTTTAGGCTATTGTCTGCGTAGATAAGACTGACTACGTTAGCAAAAAGTAATTAAAAACCCTCTATTTGAAAGTTTTTCTATTCAAAATTTAATGCTGATTCCAAAAAGAATCTTGAGATAATTTTGAGATAATCAGCTTTGAATGGATGTCTATTTACGAGCTGTTTTTAGGGCAAAAATAGCGCTATCGGAAGTCTTAAGAAAAAAATTACAAATCGCTAGATACTGAATAGTTCTAAGACGACCCCAATCCTCGGTTCCGGAAAAGATGGCGTCTCGCGTTGCAAATTTAGTTGAAGACCAAATATATATATGCATGTCAAAACTTCGATATCTTTAGTAAGTTTTGCGCCAAAAATCTCAGCTTCTTTCAGCGAAATGTCGCTCGCCGCCATGTTTGGTTACATTTGGTTTTCAACTAAATTTGGTACATTTTCCCAAAATGTAACGCGAGACGCCATCTTTTCCGGAATCGAGGATTGCACAAATATTAGCCAAAGGTGTATCTACATAGTGGCATAAACATTTTAATTTGATGTAATGACTATAATATACCGCCTTCATTTCTAGTTGACATTTTTTACCGTTACTCCTATCAAAACGTCTCCTGAAGTCGAACAAAATCTGCTACAAGAATCCTACAAAAATCTTTTTTTTGATAGGTTAGAGTAATTAACTATGGTTGAGATATCAAGTTACCTTTTCAAATACGTACAAAAAAGGTATATGTACCATGCAAAAATGAAAGGTTTTTAGCCGTCAAAGGTGTCAAAACATCAAAAATAGTATCAACAACAGCAACAAGCCGCCATCTTGGAAAATGAAGACCGCGTGACTTTATGGTGCAGACCAGGACCCGTTTCTTCAAAAGCAGGCCATTAGCAATATAATACAATACAATGATTTTATTTGTACCCATATTATATTATTTACACACAATATAAATTGACTGCTGAAATTTAGGCTAAATTTTGGTTTTGTGAATGAGCTTTTATCAGGTATTTTTAAATTCGTAAAACAGAAAAAGAATTACCATAGCTGGAAAGACCATGTTAAAGTTAGCAAGACAGTGAAGTTTGAAGGAATTAAATCCAAAACTCGCGAGAATATGAATTTTTGAAAAGTGTGAATTTGTAAGAAAACCTTTGCTGGTAGGCATCTCTTGCCTACCAGCGAATGTTTTCATACAAAATTTCAATTTTTGAAAATTCATATCTTCGTGAGTTTGAAAGTTACTTCATTCAAACTTCACAGTTTTACTAATTTTGACGTGCTCTTTCCAGCTATGGTAATTATATTTCTGTACTGTGACTTTTGGAATTACATGATAAAAGCTCATTGCAACTGGAAAGAGCATGCGCAATCCCCCCTTTTCTGTTGTTCAAACTATTCAATCATTCCCTTACTCAATTTTCAATATATGGTTCTTTTGTTTTGGTTTTAGGTGCCCGCAAGTAAGTGCCGTTTTCAGCTCGTACTAGCTAGAAGTGAGTGAGCGTGCTGTCAAATAAGCATTCATATTTGTAAACATTTTCTGAGCGCGCGCTTTCAAAGGCGGACGATCGAGCAGCGAACAGGGAGCCGGCACGCAGTGTGACAAGCCTATGGTTCGCGTGGGTCCCCCCTTGTTTTTACCTTTAATTTGTTACTTTCCGAATTCTATGTGTATTGAGCTTCGCTTTGTTGCTAGTAATTTCCTTGGTAATTTCTGTCTACAGGAATTAATAACGTGCCATTCAAACCTCGTGGCCACTTCCCAAAGTGCTACAGATTATCGAGTGATGCAGCTATTTAATTGGGAGGAATAGAAATCGTTCAGTTATAGCCTCTTGTGTGAGCAAGGAGTACTTGAAATTGTTGAAAATCAAAAGAGTTTGGATTTTGGTTGTTCTACATGTCACAGCTGTTTAATATTTTTTTCTTTTTGGTGCTTTGCGTTATTGTTTTCTAACATATGTTTAAATATTATTAGTAATAGTTTTCATTATAAATGGATGTCAGTGTTTTATCGGAAACTTAAACACTCATATTTTTAAAATATTTTCACTGAGTAAAATATGAAAATATTGTGTGCCGCAGGTCCCGGATGTGTGCTCGCGCTCGCTTTTTCGCGCCTTTTGGTTTCTGCTTCTTGTCGTTTGTTCTTTAGACAATTACGGCTTCTCGTCTTTTCATCGAGGTTTCGGACGTCGATTTAGTTAGGTTTTCAGGTGAAAATGATAACAAAAAATAGCAAAGAAAAGCGAATGTGATATGGAATCTTCAGGGGATACCTGGCAGCGATTACCGAGCAACGAGACATCGATCAGTCGAAACATTACCGTTTGAGTTTCAAAATATCCTGCTAATGAAATTCATCTCGGTGGTAAGTTATGTTTTATTTTAGTTTACTCTTAAGTTCATCCATATAATAAAAAGGACATTAAGGCGCGGTGGCTTGAAGACATGAATTTGATATTTTCTCTTGTTAAAAACAACAAGACGCATAGCTGCGTGAACTCGGGCTTTCTATGTAGTAAATCATGAGTTCTCTTTGTTAACATTGTTCCTTTAAATTCTCCTTTCGTTTATTCTGCTGTGCTCTTTGACCTAAAAGCGCACTTATACAGGGTCATACAGGCTTAGCCTTCTTTTCTAGAAAGACCCATCGGATTAAAAATTGATTTTTGTTTACCCGTGAAACAGTTTTTTCAAACTAACTTACTTGACTTCTGCAGTGTACTGCAGAATTGTACTATGATATTTTGATTCATTTGCTTTATTTATAACAACAACTTTTACAATTATTTGAAAAGACAAATAAATGTATTTTTAAAGTTTCTCTGTTTATCAGTTTATCTGAAGGCTCAGTAGTCTCAGTGCTTGAGCGTCGGACCGGAAATCCGAATGTCGTAGGCTCAAATCACGCTGAGGGCACGGGATTTAAGAGCTGAAATTTTTACACTCGTAGAAGCGTTCACATCCAACTAGCACATTTCCGAGTGACAATCCAATCATTTATTTACATATCAGAATTGTTGGTAATTGTGCCTGCCTTGAAACAAACTAACTTTAATATAACTGATTTGCAATACTCACAACTTCAACACACTATTATTAGCAGAATTGATTCCCAGTTGGTGATCATTACAGATGAAAACAGTGTCAAACATTGACTACTGCTCTATGTTTTAACTTTATTCAGACTACGTTGAATTCTGCTACTGAATTTAAGCACAAACCTTCTTTTATTTTCTTGGTTTTTAGCTTTCAAATAGCAATACAATTTAGATGACTTGGGTATAGTTCGTATATTAACAGATTAAACAAACTCAAAAATGTTTGCTCGTAAATTGATCTATCGTAAAGTTCGCGGACCGACTCGTTTCGAAAACGCTCGACATCTTTTAGTGTGGGTCTACCGCGAACAAGGTGTGCATTTGTATGTAGTTTGAGGGTATTAGACAGCATATTTACCCTTAAATTTGACAGCGACATCTTCGATAATCCAGCCGCCATAATGTCCAACCATGTGCTCTGCTTAAGCCCGAGCAATTAATTCCACGCATGCGCTCTACTATCTGTACGCATGCGCTTTACCTACTAGACTGCGTTTTGCGTCTGAACGAGGAAAATAATAATAACGAAGCTCAATTTATAACTCGGGCATTCCTACGGAAGCCCGAGTAATAATTTACTCACACGCGTCGCTATACGCTCCTTCGTAAAATATTGTTTTTACCACTCGAAAATAAAATTCATATATTTTCGAAAATATTTCATCCAAGATTCTGTGACATATCATCTGTGCCGATGTAGTGTAGTTATATCCGTCGGATTCTCAACTAATCAGGGCGCCCATAATATACTATGTAATATATGACGTAAATATAATATTGCTTTTATAAAATATTTTCAGTTTCAGAAGTTTTTGTGCGAGCCATGTCTCTGTCCCCTATTATAAACATGGTAGCCAGCCAATCAGCGCGCGCGTTATATCAAATATTTTAAATAACGTATAATAGTCAATTAAACAGACACTAAAGAATTCTTAATTGTCTAATACAAAAAACAAAACAAAAAAATAAGAGTGAAATTTCCGTTCCCCGGCATGTTCATGAGTTTTGACTGAGCTATGTTTTACTCGTTACCATACCAACGTATGTGACAGACTCAGTAGGCGCTTCTCCTAAAACAATCCAATTAAAAAACATGAAACGGTTGTTACGCAACACTTTTCTGTGCATTTTATATTTTAGATAATATTTTTAGCGGTTGTTATGGATTTTTGAGACAGTTTTGGGTGGCTTTGTCATGGCTAGCTGTTGGGCCTCACAGGGACAGGACCACTGAACCACCTATAGATTGTGCTTGCCTAATCAAGGTTAACCAAGGTTGTTTTGCTTTGCGTGTTTCGCTTTTAGTTTTCGATTTGTAGCTTCACAAAAAGTTATCGGTTTTACAGAATTGCTTTAGTCCATAGACAAATTTCAATACACTTATTTCAAAAAACGTTGTCGCAGTTCAAAGCAACGAGCGTCAAGCCAAGACCGAAATGAATGCTGGTTCAGTTAGTGCTGGTAATATATTCAAATCAGACTCGTTATCAAGAGAATTGAGTGCACTATACTAACAAGCACGTGAAAATGTTTACAGTTTTGTAATTAATTAAAAACACTGAGTCTGATTTGAAACATCATATTACCGACATAAAACCAGCATTCACTTCGGTCTTGGCTTGACGCTTGTTGCTCTGAGCCACGACAACGTTTTTTGAAATAAGTGTATTATTCAGTTTTTACGCTATGATGCAGTTACTTTATGTGATTGAAATTTAAGCAAGATTCACATTTAGCCATTAGAGTCCATATATCAAATAAGACTCAAGGTTGTCCAGAGAAGTTTTACCCGGGAGTTCTACTCATGGTCAGCCCGAGAGCTTGGCTCAGATTTTCCGATTTGCCTTGATCGGCAATGATTGAAACATGAGTCTTGTTTGGGCTGTGATTCATCAACCGTTTGCAAGAAATGCTCTTGTATAGTAAGCTTGTTGTTTGGTTGCTGTATGTATAGCATGGTCCTAGCTGTGTCCAGCTGTTAAAAAGGTTACTGTTTTTGAAATTAAAGGACGTTTAATAGAAGGGCCAAAAGCATGGCCCACGGAACAATTACGTAAGTGTGAGACGCGCTATTTTTGGCCCAAATCACACGTCACGCGAAATCCCACTGTCACCCTTTGCAATGCATTTCAGCGACTTTCTAACCGGGTCATAAAGTTTGTTGTTCGTATCAGGTAAAGACTATTCTGGTCCTCACGGCTTGCGACGCAAGCATAAGCGCAAGCTGAACATACGTAAAGACTCGATAGTACCTGTGTGATAAATATAAATACGATATTGAGTCTGCGTATGTTGCGATATTAGCTTGCGTTAATTACTCGGGCTTCCTGTGGAATGCCCGAGTTTAAAATTGGGCTTTATTGTCGTTCAGTCACAAATCGCAGTCTAGTAGGTGAAGCGCATGCGTGCAGATAGTAAAGCGCATGCGTGGAAGAAAGCAAAGCACATGTTTGGAAATCATGGCGGATGAACTGTTGAAGATGTCGCTATCAAATTTACGGGTAAATATGTTTTCTAATATGCTCAAACTACATAGAAATACGCACACTGTTCGCGGTAGGCCCACACTAAAAGTTGTCGAGCGTTTTCGGAGCGGGTCGGTCCGCGGACTTTACGAGAGATCAATTTACGACCGAACATTTCTGAGTGAACCTAACCATGCTATATCAAATGAGTTATCTAATGTAAAGCGTATTCATAAGCATCGTCGAGTATTTAGACGTGATCGTGAGCCAAGTAGACTACCAATACGAACTATGGAACGTCTGAAGAACAAGAGCAGAGAGGTTCGAGAGTTTGTTTACGAACGTATTCGTTCAACTATACCTACAGTAAGTCATCCAAATTGTATTGTCTTTGAAAGCTAAAAAAAACAAGAAAATAAAGGAAAGTTTGTGCTTAAATTCAGTAGGAGAATTCATCATCGTATGATGAAGTTAAAACATAAAGCTAGTCAGTATTTGTCATTGCTTTCATGTAATAAACCTATGGGTCTTTACAAGAGTCAGAGCCACGTAGCGAATCATTTTGAATTTGAATCTGAATTACCAAAAACTGTTGATGTTTGTGGAACTGAACTAAGTTTAGAAGTTTTTACTGAGAGCTAAAATGCTAAAAAATAAAAAAGGGAACGAATATTAAAGTCAAACATAACCTGTTAGGGAGCTTTCTGTGTAGGGGAGGAAAGATAACACAAAACAAAGATTTTTAGCGCTAAGAAAAAAAATTGGGTTTATACTTCATGGCTTAATGTCAACATTGTCACTCCTAGGGTTGATTTAGGGCAAATATAAGGAAGACGACTATGGCATACAGCCATGAGTAGTTACCGAAATTTGTGCGAAGAAAACTCAGAGGGTACGGTACAGGAAGTCCGAGTTCACGCAGAATGTTTGTGTCCAGGACTACTGGTATAAATCAATCAGTTGGTCGGCTACAGACTTTCTTTCCATGCATGCAACCAGGCTCTATTACTTATTGGCGGCGGTTAGTGTGTGTGTGTTTTCTCCCTTCTGAAATGTCCCAGTCACGAGATAAAAGGGAGATACTGAAGGTTGATGAGAAAGAAGCAGATGTATTTCAAAGTCCAACAACCATGTTGTCGCACTTCAAGCGAACTGATGGACCATGGTCGTGGATAATGTGTTCGCTTCTCACGATGAGTGTCCTTCTTCAATATGGCTGTATCTTTACGTACGGCATATTCTTTCCTGACAGTTTTAAAAGAATTTCGCTCTGGTAGGGCCATTACCGGTGAGTGCAAGCACATTTTTCGTCCTGAAATGTTTGTGCTTTTTAGTAAAGTAGCCGTTTCTAACAGAAAGTGAAGTGCTGCGAGCTGATTAGTACTGTATATTGTACGAGGCTTTAAAAAATTTATTAATTCAGCGAAAAGTTTGACCCAAAAAACTCGTCTATATACATCGAACAGTGTCTTCCCTTGGAAAACGTCACAAAAGCGTTCGTGAGCTTGATGAATGTTAGTGCGGTACAAAGATATGACGTGGGGTCAAAAGTGCAAATTTCGTCCTCAATTTACTGATCACAAACAACTAATGTTAGCAATTATATTAAAAAATAACTCATTGATGTCATTAGATATAGATATAGATATAGATATAGATATAGATATAGATATAGATATAGATATAGATATAGATATAGATATAGATATAGATATAGATATGTGTTTATTCAATTGCTTTTGCAGTATGAACTGGATTACAGCAAAGGGGTCAATACATTAATACCATACAATAATCACGAATGACAATACTTCTCATACAACTAATATACATATTGGTCCTACATAATAAATAATATAATGATATTTTATTAATTAAATTACTGATATTTAATAGTGACAAACTCACTCACTGTCATTGATAACTGGCCCTAGCAGCAAAAAAAGTACTTGATAAATATCTTGTGCTACAGAGAATCTAACAAAGAATTGTTGTTTTAGTCCATGCGGTATAAATATATGTGGATTTAATTACTCGTGCCCAGGCCTTTAGGCCGGCACGAGTCTAGGTTTAGGTTTTCTATCAGTCTATCAGTCTATAAGTCTATCAGTCTATCGTCGTAGTCGAGAATGTGCCATGAAAACGAGGCAGCGCACATTCCAGCAAGTTTATAGCGAATTCACGAGTCACAGGCATTTAATAACCTAAACTCCCGGGGGGGGGGGACTCCTATATATAAGAGGACGGCGATGCTCGTCGGAAATTTTGAAAATGACCCCTAAAAGGTACCTGAGTGGGAGTGGCAACAATTAATTTCTACCCCTAAAAGGTACCAATTCAAAAACAATAATAAAGAATCAAAGTAATGAAACACTTTGTTATCGATGTGCTTTGAAGATTCAATTCAGATCATCGAAATCGTCCCTTTCATGCTTATTTTAGGTAGTTTATTTAACCCAAAACAGTCCCTAAAAGGTACCAGATATGTCTCTGGTAGTCCAATTAAGTCTGAGACACCCTAAAAGGTACCAAATTGCAGATTTTGACCCCTAAAAGGTACGACGAGCATCCCCGTCCATTTACGATCGGAGTCCCCCCCCCCCCCCGGGCCTAAACTCCACTATAAATACATTGATTGCGTCGTAGCAGCTTCACGTGAGTCTCAATCAAGGTAAAATTTAAGCCGCTTCATTTGAAATTTAGGAATCGAGGCCGATACTTCTGAGTTCAAATGTTAGCTTGCCGGTGAAGCAGCCAAGCTATTTTCGCTTCAATACCGAACTCAAAACGTGACTAAGCTGTTTATCTTCTCTATCATAGGGGATAGGGATGACCTTTGAAATTTAAGACTGTCATTTTCATAATGTTGATGAAACCTTTTAACTGGCAGCTGACATTTTATTATCACGTTCGATTTTACTCTTTGAAACGAATGAGGTCAAGATATTTGTATTTGGTACTTCAAAGAAAAAATAATAAGGATTTAAAACCTTATCTGTTCTGGAATTAAGCTCACAGGAAGCCCACGTCAAGTGTTTAGTTGTACTTTAGTACTCTGCAGAATTCTGCAGAACATAATATTTATGTCTTTTATTTCATTTTGATATTCTAAGCTATAGCCACATGTGCTATTATAAGTGCCTTTTTTGATCAATGTTTGTTGTGCTCATCAAATCCCAACTGTATTACAGCTATACAAATTATTTACACATGATCGACAACCACACAATCATCCAGTATTCAGCAAGGGGCATCTCATGTATTAGCCAGGTCATGATATCATGTCTTAACAAGAGACCATAATACTAAGAGAGCGAAGCTCAGTATTGATGTCTGTGCCATGTTCGTGGCGGCTAAGGTTATTTTTAGTAACTTCGCCATCGCGCGCGCAAATCCCTCAACCAATAGAATTTAATTTTTGACGTGCGCGCGGACGGGACCGTTTGAATTCTATTGTTTAAGAGCCTTGCGCGCGCGATTGCGAAGTTACTAAAAATAGCCTAAGCCGCCACGAACATGGCACAGACATCAATACTGAGCTTCGCTCTCTTAGTATTATGGTCTCTTGGTCTTAAATGAAGAAGATGTATAAAATGAAGTTTGGTGCAATAAATCACTTAATGAGAAACCTTAAATGGTGGTTGGTTTGTTTTCTGCTTTGCTTTGAGCGCTTTTCTCTGCATCATGCAGTTTTCCCACCTCAGAAAAAATACAAACTAGTGAGCTGAGATTTATATGCATAGAATAGTAGAATATTGTTCCCCAATTAGTGCTTAGGCAATACAGTGGTTTTCCTTCACTGTGAAAGAATAGGCTAACTAATAATTAGTAGTAAACTCTCTGACTCTTTTGTTCTTTACACCATTATTACGTTTCGCAAGTGCTTCGGAAGTCTATTATACCAAAAAACCACAGGATTGAGACAACTTGGATCACCTTTTCATTTTCTAATTAAGTGTGGAAACAAATCCACTGATTGACGGGGAATAGGACAACAAAATCACGAATCTCGAAAAATTACTTCGGCATTTCCCACGTCACGTTAAGACAGTTTTCAGTTGCACGAATCAGGAGACATTTTTTCCATTCCCGAATTACGGGAAATCAAAATGCTTGATCACGCGTGACGAAAAAAACCTGTGCGCTATTGTCTTAACTTATGTGTACCTTTTAAGCCTGGTTTTCACTTTGACGGAAGCAGAAGCGGATGCAACATACGCAGACTCAGTTTCGCGTTTATCACCTAGGTGTGAGAAAAGACAAGCGCTGCTAATGAGCAGAACACTACTGAGTCTGCGTATGTTGCTTCCGCTTCTGCTTCCGTCGAAGTGAAAACCAGGCTTTAGGGATCGTTTTCAAAACCGACTGCCGATCATCCCTACCATAACTTTACAGGCTAGATAGATAAGGCCATACTATACTGCGTGGTGTAAGAAGAAGAGGGAGAAGAAGAAGCCACGGTGGCTGATACTATTATCTTTCTAAAATGTTTTTTCTCTATTCTCAGCTATTCCTGGGTCTCTTGCTATTGCAAGTAATGGTGTACTTGGTGCAATAGTTGGAAGATTGTGCGACTATTTTGGAAATCACAGAATGATGCTAGCTGGCGGTTTGATTAGCGCTATTGGAATGATAGCATCTTTCTTTGCACCCAATGTTAGTGTGCTAATAGTAACATTTGGACTTCTCTTGGGCTTTGGTAACACTGCTGTATTCTTTTGTGGAGTACTTGGTGTTCAAGTGTATTTTCAAAAATATACGTTTGAAGCCATATCATTAGTGCATACGGGACCTGCATTGTCGTTGTTAGTCATGAGTCCTATTGCTCAGCAGTTGAACAAAGCACTAGGTTGGAGAAAATCAATGCTTTGCATGGCAAGTCTCTCGATTGTACCTTGTCTCGTGGGATTACTGATGCGACGTGGCAAATCAATAGAGGATGAGAATGCTGTTTCTATAGCAGGCTCTGATGAAAACAATGACCCTCCCAGACGTTCTTGCAATTTTAGTAATGTGATATACTGTTCTGCATTCAAAATCAAAATGTTTGCACTTACCACTACAGCAATATCAGTGGCGTTTTTGGGTCATACCATGCCCTTCGTCCATTTGGTAAGGCCTCGTTTTCACGAGCTACGGAAGCAGAAGCGGAGGCAACATACGTAGCCAAAAGAGAGTCAGTGTTCATTTTCGTAAAAAAAAGACAACGAACAGTGCATTACTGAATCTGTGTATGCTGCTTCCACTTGTTTTTCTGTGGCTCGTAAAAACCAGTCATGAGTCCTCGTATCGCCAGTGCATTTTTTTGCAGGATCTGCATGTTTCTCCAAATTTTAAGCATTAAGTAATTAATTTTAAACATTAATTTTAATTTTAAGTACTGTGAGTACTTAACGAAGGAAAAATTCGTATATTGGAAGTATATACGTGTAGTATGTAGGTAGTATGCCGCAAGGCATGATGGGAGGGTCGTCCATCTTGAGCGGATTGCACAATAGCACATTGGCGACGAGGTTGTGTCATTATTTGTGGAAATTTTGTAGGAGACAGGGATTTATTTGTGGAAAATGAGCGAAGACGAAGATGTTACGCCATTGCCTTCGACAGGAGGAGTTCGAAGTATTCCTTTCTTCAACCCTCGAGAGGATCCAAACACACTAGGAATTCGGTGGAGACGCTGGAAACGATCTTTTACTATTTATCTCACCGCAAAAGGAATCAAAAACGACAAACAGAAGGTAGCTTTGTTATTACATACAGCAGGAGCAGAATTACAAGAGCTCTACTTTACCTTAGTACCAGAAGACGAGGAAAAGTCTTACAGCGAAGTTGTAAAAGTTTTAGATGACCAGTTCATTCCTAAAACTAATGTGCCATTCGAGCGACACCAGTTCCGTCAACTCACACCACAACCTGGCGAAAAGATTGACCAATTTGTTTGTCGATTGAGACAAAAAGCTCTTACGTGTGAATTTGCTGATGTCGACGAGTCGATCCGTGATCAGCTAATCGAGAAATGTGGAAATCCTAAGCTTCGAAGGAAATTTCTAGAGAAAGAAAATGCGACTTTAAAAGATTTACAGGACATGGCTCGTGCTCATGAAGCAGTTGACGAACAAATGAAGTCTATGGATGAGGAATCACATCATGTCGATGTACAAGCTGTGAATTTTCGGAAAACTGGAACTGGAAGAGGAGAGTATGGAAACAAAGACGGGGGTGTCAGTAACAGAGGACAAAAAAGAGGAGAAGAGAGGAAGAAAGAAGATACAGAACAGAATAAGAAATGTTTTAATTGCAACCGACTTGGTCATTTTGCTCGAGACAGTGACTGTCCAGCAAGGGGAAAAACCTGTAATGAGTGTGGTGCCCGTGGCCATTTTGCAGTCTGTTGCAGGAAAAAAGGAGAAAGAAACGAAACAAACCAAGTTGAAGGAGCAGACGGAAATAGTGGTGATGGTTATGCATTTGCAGTGGGCCCTCAGGGTAATTCTGGTAAAGTTAACCTCACAGTTGGTGGTGTATTGCTGAGGAACGTTCTTATTGACTCTGGAGCATCTTGTAATTTGATAGATTATAGTACGTGGAGTGATATGAAACAGAAACATGTGGAGTGTGATTCAAGGCTGTCCAACAAGAAAGTATTTGCTTATGGTCAAGATAAACCCATTGAGATCGCAGGGACATTTGTGTCTGAAATCATCTGCCAATCAAATGGAGAGAAATGTGTGGATGAGTTTACCGTTATTCAGGGTACTGGAAGATCCTTAATAGGGAAGAACACTGCAGAAAGGCTCAAGGTGTTACGAGTTGGGCCTGAGCCAGAGTCCCATGTTTATTCAGTGGCCCAGGAGGGGACTGATGTTGATATACGTACTGTGTATTCAGATATTTTTACTGGTATTGGAAAGTTGAAAGATTTTCAACTTAAGTTGCACATAAACAGAGACATAAAGCCAGTTGCACAGCCTGTACGGAGGTTGCCATTTGGACTCAGAGATAAGGTTGACAAGAAACTGGATGAGTTGCTAGAACAAGATATTATTGAAGAAGTACCAAATGGTCCTACGGGATGGGTATCCCCACTTGTTGTCGTTCCTAAGTCAGATGGTGATGTTCGAGTTTGTATTGACATGAGAAAAGCAAACGAAGCAATTGAACGAGAGAGACACCCGATTCCAACTATTGAAGAAATAATGTACGATCTTAACGGTGCCACTGTATTTAGTAAGTTGGATCTTAAATGGGGATTCCACCAGATTGAACTTGAAGAACAGTCACGAGATATAACCACCTTTGTAACTCATCGCGGAATGTATCGCTATAAAAGACTGATGTTCGGAATTACCTCAGCACCAGAGAAATATCAGAAGATTGTAACAGATGTTATCCAGGGTCTCGATGGAGTGTCACACATTGCAGATGATCTTGTTGTTTATGGGACAAATCTGAAAGAGCATGACAAGAATCTACATGCGGTTTTACAGCGCCTCAGAGAGAAAGGCCTTACTTTGAATAGCGAGAAGTGTCAATTCAGAATGGCAAGGCTTACCTTTTTTGGACATGTATTAAGTAGTCAGGGAGTTTCACCAAGTGAGGAGAAAGTAGCAGCTGTTCTCAATGCTAGAGTACCACAGAACATCTCAGAGGTCCGTTCCTTCGTTCAGCTTGTACAGTACTCATCAAAGTTTATTCCAGATTTTGCACAAGTTGCTGAACCTCTGAGGAAACTATTGCGGAAAGAACAGGACTTTATGTGGGGACCAGAACAGCAGCGTTCATTTGATAAGCTAAAGGAGCTTATGACTTCAGCAGGAGTTCTGGCTTACTTCCAGGCAGATGCAAAGACTCGAATAGTAGCAGATGCAGGGCCAGACGGCCTTGGAGCAGTCCTGGTACAACTTCAAAATGGTGAGTGGAGACCTGTATCTTATGCATCTAGGAACTTGTCTGAGTGTGAGCGGCGGTATGCCCAGACAGAAAAAGAGGCCCTAGCCCTGGTATGGGCGTGTGAGCGATTCAAGATTTATGTGTATGGGAGGGAGTTTGAGTTAGAGACAGATCATAAACCTCTCGAATGCATTTTTAACAAATCGTCAAAGCCGTCAGCGAGAATTGAACGCTGGGTACTTCGCTTGCAGTGTTATAACTACCAAGTTGTATACCGTCCGGGAAAGGCAAATATTGCTGATGCTTTGTCCAGACTGAATCAGAACAACCCAAAGGACCCTAGTGGTGAGTTAGAAGATGTAGTAAGACAGATTGTGTGTGAGAGTACACCAGTTGCTTTGACTCCAAGGGAGATTGAAGAAGTGTCGGACAGAGATCCTGAGTTAGCAAGTGTGCGTTTTTATATTCAAACCGGTGACTGGTCACAATGTAAGCTACCTGGCTATTTGTGTGTTAAGAACGAACTGTGTACGATTGGAAAGCTAGTGTTGCGTGGAAATCGCATTGTCATTCCGCAGAGTTTAAGGAAAACAGTTCTAGAGGCAGCCCATGAGGGACATCAGGGTATTGTCAAAACAAAGAGTCGGCTAAGAACAAAGGTGTGGTGGCCCAAAATGGACTCAGATGCAGAGAAATTGTGTAAAGCTTGCTATGGATGTCAGGTGGTGGGACAGTTTACCCCTCCAGAACCGATGTTACGAACTGAGCCACCCACAGGTCCATGGCAGGACCTTGCAGCTGATCTAATGGGGCCAATGCCCACTGGGGAGAGTTTACTTGTCGTTGTTGACTATTACAGTAGGTATTATGAAGTTGTAGTTATGCACTCTACCACATCTCAGAAGATAATTAAAGCATTAACTGAAGTATTTGCACGTTTTGGATACCCACATTCTTTGAAAACAGACAACGGGCCGCAATTTGTATCAACACAATTCAAGGAATATCTAAATGAGAATGGGGTAGAGCACAGATTGTCACCACCATTGTGGCCCCAGGCCAATGGTGAAGTAGAGAGACAGAACAGGACACTGTTAAAAGCTTTGAAGATTGCAGAGGTGGAAGGAAAGAAGTGGCAGGATGAATTACTGAAATTTCTTCTTGCATATCGGTCTACACCGCAAGTTTGTACTGGAGCAACACCATCAATGCTAATGTTCGGAAGAGAGATTAGAACAAAGCTACCGGAGTTACGACGTGAACAATCTTTACTAGATGAGAGCACAAGGGATCGAGACTGGAGCCAGAAACTAGTTCAGAAAGCGTATGCAGATGAAAAGCGGGGAGCTACACTGAAGTCAGTTCATCCAGGTGACCAAGTTCTCCTGAAGAACACCAAGACAGTAGGAAAGCTCGCTCCAAACTTTGAAACAACACCTTACACAGTAGTAACAAGGGAAGGGAAAGAACTGACCTTAGAGTCAAATGAAGGAGTGTTTTATAAAAGAGACAGTGCTTTTGTAAAGCCATTAGTATCTTTAGAAACCGAAGCACCACCAAGGATCAACGAGGAAGTCAATGTTGAACCACCTGAAATAGCGCAAGAATATTCAAGGCCAAGAAGAGCTACCAGGATGCCTGAAAGGTTCAAGGACTATGTTATGGACAAACCCAAATAGACTTCAGGACTGTTTTGAGATAAAACATTTAGTTACAAGTTGTTAAGTACAAGGGGAGGGATGTAGTATGTAGGTAGTATGCCGCAAGGCATGATGGGAGGGTCGTCCATCTTGAGCGGATTGCACAATAGCACAATACGGGAATTGAAATATTGTTTTTTGGCAGATAAAGAAAGGCCTACATTGCCTACGTTTTGATGCAATGTGATAGATTTTCAGGAAAATCAGTTGAAAACTTCTTTCACCAACCTGAGTACTCACTCGGCTAGAATTCGGAAAATGTTCTATAATATATAGTAAATAATTTTCTAAGCATAAAACGTTTGTGTCCCAGTAATAGAGCATACGTAGTACTTTTCCATATACATTTAAAAGAAAAAATATCATTTTAGGCCAAATTCTGCGATGACATTGGTATATCAAGTTATCTATCTTCATGGCTATACTTAACCATTGGACTGAGCTCAACAATCTCAAGGGTTCTTACCGCGAAATTTGGCAAATCAGTGCCACTGTCCCTACATCACATCTTTCAGGTTGGGTGTTTCATGGTAGCGGTAGGAAACTTGTACTTGCCTTCAGTGTCCAAGTACTATGGCCTTGTGTTGTACTGCATTGGATATGGTTTTGGAGATGGTTTATTGCTTACTCCATGCGTCAATATTATAATGGAATGCCTGCCTCAAAACAGAAGGGGAAGTGGCCTTGGAATATATCAGCTTTGTCTTTGTTCATCTTATATAGTTGGACCGGTTTTCTCAGGTATCTATATAATAAAGGCTCGTATATATACTAGAAAATAAGGCTCGTGGGTTTATTCCACGGTATTCCACTCGAAACCACTGTATAACTATAGAAAATACAGCCAATTACCGCAATGTCTCATGGACATTCATAAAACCAAACGCCCAGAGCGTCCCTTCTTCCCTTTTCCCTCTCCCTCCCCTCCCCTCCTGATCTCCCTCTCCCTCCCCCTGACGCCCTGGGTCCCCTAGGATGGCCCTGGTACGGTTAAAAAGATCTTCATGATCCTCGTTCCCAGGCCCTTCTCAGCTTTCTTCGATTTTTTTTAGAAGGGCCTGGGAACGAGGATGAAAAGACTCATGTGAACGTAAATGAATTCTTTCCCTGCTCACCAACAGGTTTAATAGCAGATGTAACTGGATCTTATAAATATGCATTCTACATTGCTGCATCATTGGAAATAGTTGGTGGATGCCTTGGTTTTTTAGCTCGTTTTATCCCGTCATTAGACGACAATCACACAGCATTGAAAACACAACTAGTTGTTGTAGAGAAAGAAACAGTATTGTGAATAAACTGTGGTGAATTGGACATATAAATTAAATACTACAAGTGTCTACTTACAAGTAGACATGCAAGCATTCCCATAGTCCAGATTCAGTCAAAACGAGTTTTTCAGAATATGGTCACGCGGAAGAAAGGCAAGTTGAGGAGGGGAGAAGTGAGAGGAAAAGTAGGGATCCTAATCAGTTATTTCTACTACACAAAACGACATCTACGGATATGTTCAACTGCTATTTTTCGGGCTTTGCACTAGTCATCAACCGCGGAGTCCACACCCCGGTCAAACAACACTCGCAAAAGCGCAGGCTCTATAATAATGTTCTTGTAATTTTTTCATTATTGTACTAGTAAATCAGGACTGAAAACCCTGTATTGTATTGTATGCTAGGGGTTCCTCAATAACCTAGCAATCCTTTTGGAAATTCTACACGACAATTTTCCGTCACCCGAAGCAACCCGAAGCAGAGTTCAAAGAAATGACTGTCACCCGAACTACCACAGGGACCCCAACATTAACGTGTCCTAATCCTAGTTGGCGATAGCCTCCTCCGCAGGCAACCTTTTGGGCTTCCTGTGCGAAATTTTGAGAAGAAAAAAGACTGGGGACGAAAAGGGGAAGGGAAAAAAGAAGAAGGGGTTGGCAACTGTCGCCTTTTCTCGCCTGGTGTCCAGGCCACTACGTGTCTTTAACACAGGAGGCCCAGCGAAAAAGCGAACAGTTGCCTGCGGAGGAGGCTAAGTTGGCGAAGTATCTCTACTTTTTCCGTTTACATGACCGAAACATACTCCTAGTGTTAAGATACTCCTACTGGAGAGACAGGATGATCCTAGTAGTTAATTTAATTTAACTGTAATTTTATTGTAATTTATTGTATAGATGGCCCAATGGAAGATTAGCCAGGCTAAATTGGCCCCATCTTTAAATAAAGTTTATTATTATTATTAGTAGTAGTAGTAGTAGTAGTAGTAGTAGTAGTAGTATGATCCTAGTACCCGAAGTGAAGACACAATTTTAATGTAAACAGAATGCAGTCAATGTATAGCAGGTAGGATAGGCCTACTCCAGGCCCTAAAATCGCCGTTATTTTGGGCGATCTTGGGCGATATTAGGCGATCTTAGGCGATATTGGGAATTTTAGGCATTTCGAGTTGGCGCTCTTAGGCGCTCTTGGGCGATATTGAGCGATCTTGGGCGATCTTAGGCGATCTTAGGCGATTTTAGGGCCCGGAGTAGGCCTTAGGATGATTCGCCTACTAGGATGATCCTAGTGCCATAAGAGCTTATGGCTGGATTGGATGAACTAGTAACAAAAGATTTCTCATTAGCGTCTCTAGTCCATTCATCCAACATGGCTACCGCTGCTTTTTTAATTCTCACCGGAATGGTTGAAAAACGAATAGATTGTAATTATCAAACATACAAAAGAAAATATTGGGAGTGGAGCGTCTTAATGGGTTAACTCAGCCCAGCTTCTCCGTAGTGGCTACTCAGTGTTCTTGCTCCCTTTGGGATTCCTTTGTTGGTCGTCCGAGGAGAACTGAACCCCAAAATAGAAAAGGGAACAGTAGTGAGAATGATTCCAGAGTTTTAAGTATGCAGACTTATAGGTAATAACAAGAGCGTGTCAACTATAATTAACCAGATTAAGTCTTCTACTGCGCTACTGACCGGTACGATCACTGACAGCTGAGGGTCAAAGTCAACAGCTGTGGTTTAAAGTTCAATCTTCTTGGTCAAGGTAATTAATCGATGGTAAGATATGTGGGTTCTGACCTTATTAAAGCTTACCGATAGGTTATTATTGATGTGTTGACTTTGACCTCATTCAAACCTTACGGATGAGCTATCATTAAAAGAGTCAACAGCTGTGTACAAGCAGCTGCACGTAATTTACTATCCTTAGGGTGTTTTCCATTTAGTGGAACCAACTGGCCAGAACAGCCTGATTTCTTAGGACTGATTCCAGCCAGAGCTAGCTAGGAATTGACATGTACCATTTAAGAACTGGCCGTTCTGGCCGGATATCCACTAAATGGAAAACACAGTTAATATTATGAAATACTAGACATATTTTAAAATTCCCAGTATGATCAAAATTACGTTTCGTAACACAACAGAACGATTTCACATAACAAGATGCAAATGAGTAAAATAATCAGTACAAGCGACAACAAAGCATGTTAATGATGTAAACGCACGAAACCATGCATGGCCATGCATGGCCAGCAACAAGTTGACAAGGTGGCTCTGAAATTTATAGTTATTAAGTTTACATTTATGACGCTTTTCAAATGAGTTTGAGTTTATGTTGTTCGTTTTATATGATTCATCATGCTTATCTAAATGATCGAAGCATGCGGTTTCGTGCGTTTCCATCATTAACATTCTATTTTGCATTAGCATATTATTTTACTCATTTGCGACTAAAAGTGAGTTATGTGAAATCGTTCTACTGATGCAGGATTTATCATGCAATTCTATGTCAAAAGTCACAGAACAAGGCTCGCTTGTTCGAAGAGCAGTTAGCGCTAATCCTGGGTTTAAATAAATGGTTTTCTTTAGATTTAGTCGTTAACGCTAATCGTCTTTCGAACAACTGGATCCAGAATAAAATTACCATATCTGGAAAGAACACGTCAAAACTTAGTAAAACTGTACATGTGAAGTTTGAATAAAGTAAGTTCAAAACTCACGAAGATGTGAATTTTCAAACATCGAATTTTTGTATGAAAACATTCGTGAGTATTGGCACGAAATACAGCAGGCAGCAAAAGCCGTTTTCTTACAAAATTTACACTTTTTAAAAATTCATGTATATTCTCGCGAGTTTTGATTTTTTTCCCCCTTCAAACTTCACTGTTTTGTTAATTTTAACGTGCTCTAGATCTTTCCAACTATGGTAATTATCTTTCTATTTTACTAATGTAAAAATACCTGATAAAAACTCATCACATTTAAACGGTTACTTTTTCAAGCCGTGAGTCTTGTGGTTGCAGTGTGTCTTGTGGTTGCCACAGTAGCCAAAGTCGACGCTATAAACGTTATATTTATAGTGCTGAACGTACCCCAAACTATTAGCATTTCTATAAATGTCTAAAGCTTACTTAACATATTTATAAGTGCCAGAACGAAACACAACAATCCCTTAGCAATGGCGGATTAAAAACAGTCTTAATTCATCATGATACCTCGCTACTCGCATACGAAAATCAGGATTTCAGGCATTTTACATGCCATTCTTGGGGTATTTATCATCTCAGTTGGAATTGCTGACCGAATTTATATAACCGAACATTTGAGCAGTTTCCCAGCGAAGTATGTTCTTGCATTATGGATGGGAGGTTGGGTAAGTTGACTTACTCAGTGATCATTATAAGACAGCCTGGTTTTCTGATTGACAAATTTTTGATAGCAGTTCTTTTAGAATATCTAATCTTTTAGGTGTATGTTTTCAACGTCATTTTCTTGAAAAAGTTCGAATCAAACTCACATTTGACTATTTACCCCTTATATTAATATCCGATTTTAACCAAATTATAATTGTAAAACAGTTTTCAAGATGTTCGTTTCTTGTATTTTGTTAAAACGCATTCACTTTCTTCTGTTTTAATATCAATATTACAAGACAGTTCGTTGTCAAAGAGTCAAATCAATTGAAACTATCGAAATTTCTCATTGGCTTACTAAACGAATCTAACGATGATTCAGCACGTCGATCTGTTCAAAATTCAAGATTCAAGTTTATTCAAAAGTAATAGACTATATAGAGGGTATGACATTGATCTTTGTGCTCACGCTCTTTCATCAGTATTTTAAATTTCAGTATTAGTTGTCAAATAAATGCAGGGCCGTAGCCACTATTTAAACTTTGGTACGGTTTTTAAAAGTTGGTCCGGTTTTTTCGTTTTCCTACACGAATTCATGCTTCACAACTGCAATGACAATGGTACTAACGGTAAAAGTTGGTCCGGTTGAAACCTGACAAACCTTACCGGTGGCTACGGCCCTGAAATGAGCTTCTGAGAGACCAACAGTGATCTGTTTTCCTTCGTACATGTGATTCATGAAAAAAATTAATAAAATAAAAATTGTAGCTTAAGCCCTGTAGAAACACTCACAACACTAAAATCCAACGTTGTTGGCAGTTCTTGGTTGGATGTTCGAACGGGATCTCAGGGGCAGATTTAGGGGTGGTGACGGGGGTGACTAGTCACCCCCCTTTTTGGCCAGTAAAATCTACCTTTTTACTTCAGAATCCTAGAGCACGTGTGTGCTACAATCCCATTGGTCCAAGATCATGTGACACTCAACGTTTTAAGATTTCAGTCACCCCCATTCAAAAATCCTGGATCCGCCCCTGAATCTCACAATGTTATGTAATACTTTGTTGAAAACAGAACAAGAATATTGTTGGACGTTGTTGACTAAAAGCAGTGTTCATATCCATCCACCAAGTTGACGACAATAATATTAAGAGAGGATTTTTTTCAAGTTCAAGCAGTAAACGACAAAAACTCCTGATTTGAAGACTAGCTGTTCGGTACAAAACTAAAATCATTTCTGTCAGAAAGTTTAAGTTGTTTGTAAGTAGTTTGGCCGATGAAAATTGAATCAAAGTGTTAATCCAAAGTGAAAATGAGGTTTAAGTCTTCATTTGCTCATTTGCTATATGTTTTCTTTATATTCATCCTGAAAAAATTAAACTTAATCCCAACACAACTTCAAGAAAAACTCTTTGTACAATTCAAATTCCGTTTTAAACAGGTATTTTATTTTGGTACATCAGTTTTTAACCGGTAGAAAAAGGATTTGAGTGTTTATCCAGAACGAAAATTTGGATTAAAACTCGCAGGAAGGTCTAGTTTTTGGTGTAAGGGTTTTGACAGACATTTGTTGAGAGCATTTCCAAAAAAACGACTGCATGGCTGGAGAAACATGATCTGAAACATCTCAACTGTTCACTATTCTAATACCAGCGACAACTCGCCTTATAATATATCATATATTACTGTTTAGTAAACAGTGTCCCCAAGGAAAAGAAAACAATACACTTATCTCGGCTCTTTAACTCTAGACTCACAGACTCCAGCTAGGCAAATACGTGATTTCTCTATCTAGGACCAACACTAGTTGATTTCAATATAGCTGATGCGCCAATTTCGCGATGATTAATGTAAAGCCACATTGTCTGTTCATTTATTGTAGATATTAATCACTGGTATGGTGGGCATCTTCGTTAGCTTTCGTCGGGACGATTCAAATTCACTCAGAAAAACAGAGGTAAGGATAATATTCTGGGGCGTAAGGGAGTTCCAGGCACTTTGCATACAGCTACTTGAATAATCATTCTCATGTTTAGCTGAGTGTTATTGGTTTTAACTGGTACAATTATATATGGACCCTCTATGCCGGGAAAACCCTCGGTTTAAGAAGAAAGAAAGAAGTGTGTGCTCAGAAATTTCGTGACACAGGAATCCCAATAAGACAATCCTAATAAGACACTCAAATTGAAGGTTATCCTGATTAGCACTATTATTTAGGTACAATTGGACCTATCTACGTAAGCGGACACCTTAGGACGAGGATTGGAAAATAATGTAGTCTAGGGCCGAAAATTGCATGCTTTCAAGGCTTGAACACACGATGCAAGTTTTTCTGCAATGTTGCGCCGCGCAGTTACACCGTGTGTCCACCCCTGCAATGTTGCACGCAACACAGTTGCACCGTGTGTCTACCCCTGTAATGTTGCGCGCAACACAGTTACACCGTGTGTCCACCCCTGCAATGTTACGCGTAACGTTACAGAAAACGTTGCAGAGGTAGAACTCGATCCTGAACCTGCCACTGTTGCGCGCAACTGTTGTACTTGTAGGATTGCATTCAAGGTGCAACTCTGTGGTGCGCACAATGCTTGAGAAAACGTTTTAGGAACGTACGGTTACGTACATACGTAATGGTTACGTACGTACGTATGGTTTCGAGGGAGTCTGGTAGAGGTTCGACTGTTTATAATTTAACCTAATCGTTTTGTTTTGATTCAGGTGATTATTTACTTAGTACGGTTACGTACATACGTAAGGGTTACGTACGCACGGTTATAAGAGTTTTTAGTAGAGGTTCGACTGTGATAATTTAATCTATCGTTTTGTTTGGATTCAGGTGAATCTTTACTTAGTACTCATCATCATTGCCAATGGCTTTGCTGTGGCCCTCGTCACGTGCTACAGCATCAGCCTCGCTTTTATCACATGTAATGAAGGAAGTTGTTCAAAATGTCCTACCGCCAGTTCCGCTAAGAACCCACGTGAGAAACCCTGCAGTATCCGTGTAACTCTTGCTGTCATTTTGTTGTTCGTAAGTGGTCTTGAGGTCTTGGCGTCTCTTTGGACGCTCTTTGGTTGCAGGCTTCCAGCTCCAAGTACAAGCGAGGTAATTTTGTTTTGAACTACTCCAGTTACAATAGACAGCTATATACTTACCAAGGCTGAAAGTATATAAAAGAGTAGTCCGATTTCGCCACTTCACTAGCAAACACCATCTTACTCGCAGCGAGATCTGCATGACGTGTACTTCCAAAACGAGTTGCGAGTTTTCAGCTTTTTTTAGCGAGAACCTGCTCGTATGATCAATCAGAATTTCTACTGTTACGTGTAAATTTTTTCCAAAAATGTACTTCTAGAGTTAAGCTAGTGAATGGTTGAACTATGTTGAGAGTTTTCAGCTTCTTTTATTTCATTTAATTGTAGCGAGCGTTAGGTAGAGTCTTGAAAAAAATCATTGAATGTGGAAATGTAATTGAGTAAATGATCAATTGTTGATCACAGCGAATAAAATGAATACTCACTAACTCGTAGCAAGTGCGCATGTCTTCTATGAGACGTGAATAGCAGTCTTGACAACCAAATCCGATGGTTGGAAGCCACGTGCACTAACGAAAGACAAACTCCGTCAAACGTTTGATCACTGAAACCCACGCCAATTAATACAACCAGCCTTTTAGTCCCTGATCCCGTAAAGTCAATCAATCCCTCCTTATATAACCCCATGTACCTTCTTACTAGCCTGTTTAGTATGGTTATTTCCCAGGAAAAAGACTCCAATTCGAATGGCAAAGAAACCAACGATTCAGAGCCGAAAGAGAAAGAAGCTAAACAACGTAAGAGACAGCTCCCCAATCGTATCAGGTTTGGACAACCACAAACTTCGTCAAAACGCTCCAAACAGCCTAAAGCGGTGACACTGCTTGAGCTATCCCGTCAATCAACTTCCGGTGCTGATCAGAAAACGTAATATAAATCAGCCGTTTTTCGCAGAGGACTGGTGACCAAAAAGATCCCAGTTAATTTTATTATTTAGGGTTATAAATTGAAATGCTTAAAGTCTCTATAAGCCCAAGCTGGAAATGATTTCAGTCTCAATTCAAAGTAATTAAGCCCTTCAATCTTTTAGCCCGAAAAGAAGCTGCAAAATTAGAGAAAAAAACACATTTTGGGCTTCCTCTGGAAAAAATACAGAGAATCCTCGGAGAACTGAGACCTAGTCTAAGGCAACAAGTGAAAATTTATCTCTGCAATCTCTTGTAACAGTGGTACTGACTATCGAACTTCTTTTACAAAATCCGTACTTCTTTGATACAGGTAATTTTTTTCTTCTTCTGCATTTCTCCAAAAAAAGTTAACATAAAAAAAATATACAGTAGGGACGTCAAAATGCATCATAAATTAAACGAAAACTGATAAACTGACATTTACAACTGATTGAATTTCGACGGCGGAGAAACTCTCAAAACAGTCATTTTTACATATCAATATTATTCAACATCGGCTTTTCCTGGCTTGTGTCACTGCAGAAACACGATGGGAAGTTGTAGTGCTCTCGAAAAGAGGGAATTTACACTTGGGTGGATCTCGCTGTATTTCTAATTAGCTTGCTATTTCTCGTGCTCTACAGCTTCAAACGCCTTCACATCAAAGTACAAAGAAATACCCTTGAAATTGCTCAGCAATCGGGCAGGGATTGAAAGGAAGTTCGATATTAAGCCCGATATAGCTAGTAATCATGATCACATCATTCAGAATGATTAAAATCAATCTAAAATGTCAAATTGAGTGTACTGGCCTCAGCCTCTTTTCACCGAGATATCAGTTCACACCAAGAGACCATAATACTAACAGAGTGAAACTCAATACTGAATTTTGTTTGAGAACCTTGCGCGCGCGATGGCGAAATTACAAAAATAGCCTTAGTCGCCACAAACATCGCCATACATCAATACTGAGTTTCGCTCTCTTAGTATTATGGTCTCTTGTTCACACCAGTTTATTTCTGTTTACACTCACTCACTAATACTCCATGTATTTTCTTACATAGAAGGCTTATCTCACACGTAATTTTTGGCCGAGGGAGAAAAACCAGAGAATCCTTGCGATATGGTACAGCAACAATATAGAAATTCACCTCATCCCACTAAGCCAGGGCCCATAAGCCGGGGAGCTTTCACTGTGTGCGCAAAAACTATGGCATCCAAATTATAAGTCCGCGACTCAGACAAATAAAATTCTTTACCAAATAAAGAACCCAAAATAATCTTTATCTTACGTTCTGTAATGTACTTTTTATTTAACTTCTACTATTTTGCAAGTATATTTTCAATGCTATAGCTAACAAAACTCCTTGGCAAGAGTACAAAATTTATTATTGTAAGTATGATTTATTGAATCACTCCAATTACACTAGTAAACATAAAGAAAAAAAAGAAAAACATGTATGTACGTGTAAGCCCGTACGTGCACGTAAGTTCATGTAAGTACGATTTATTTAGTCACTCCAACTATGAAAAAGTATGCAAGTTCCAGTGGACACACATCCATTAGGCCTGTTTGAGAACTGTGTCTTGCATGGCTGGAATAAGACCTTTACGGAAGGCAGTAGAGAGGAGTTCTTCGGCATCTCTGATGTCTGGATACTGACGAATAGCCCACTTGAGGTACACTGCAAACTCATTCCAATCCACTTTTCCGTCTGAATCCATGTCGAGTGCTTTTAAGGCCAATTTTGTCTCATCGCAGCGGTAACACCCAAAGTATGGAGCAAGGAATCCGTTGTAGAATGCGTCGAATTCAAGTTCATCGTCTTTAACTCCGTCTCTGAGATCCCATTCATCCCACATGGCACGTACTTTTGCGATCAGCTCTTGCGCATGGATTTGCTTAGGTTTATCATTTGCAATCACTTCACTCATCTTTGCCGTCAGTTTACCACCGGAACGATCAAACAGGATAGCTAGACCCACCGCACTCATGTACTCTTCCTTTCTGTTGTGATGCAGATCTTCCAACATCACTTCCAACATTCTCTGGCCTCTTTCTTCAGTGAATTGTGGGTCTTCACCAAACAGGTTCTTCAGTCTCGTAGCAACCATAGTTTTCGAAGCAAGGGTAGTCATCCTCATGAGTGGCTTCTCACCAAAGAACTCGGCCATGTTGAACTCTTTCTTGTCTGGAGCGAAATTCGGCATCCCAAAGACCATGTCAAGTGCGCGTTCTCCGTAGACGGGTTGCTTCGGGTGTGGTGGGAGGCCTGTGGTTATCTTTTGGACGCTGATTGCAGCCTGACGGAGCGCCGTGCAGTTGTACTGCTTGAGAACACGCTTGTTGCCCAGACGAATCATGTTCATCAATGTCATGGTTGAACTACAGTGGCCCATGGAAGCCCCCTCCTCACAAAGACTAGCCCACACGCCATTGGCACCGCTTGCAATACACTCCAGCTGTGTAGACACACACTGGCCCCACTGTTCATGCACGTGGACCAACAAGTGCCCTTCAGTAAAACCACACTCGTCCATCTGTGCACGGACAGCAGCCGTCCACGCTCCAAGCTCTTCCGGGAGATATTTCCCTGATTCTTCATAAATCAAGCCAAAGGGTCGTTCATCTGGTGGCAAGGACGACAGATAATTCACCATCTTGAAAACGCGAACTGGCTTTTTCTTCATGCCGTCTGAAAAGTCACGGAAATTGAAGAAGATTCGAGCATCCGGAGAGAGATTTTCGCGGACCCATTTCATCCTATCTGAAGCAAGCTTGCAGTTGTCTTCGATGGTGAACTTAGTGTAGTCGATTCCTTGGTAAACCAGGTCGAACTCGATGATGACGTTATACAAGCCAAGCTCTTTACATTTCCTGAGGCCAACAGGAATAGTTTTGGTATCGGGCACGAGGTTCTTGTCGATGGACTCAACGAACTCGCTGAAGGCATAGAATTTACTGAAGTCTTCACCTTTCTCTGCCAGTTGGCGGCAAAATGTATCGCCCAGACGAGTCATGTGGGAAAACGATGCCACGATGATGTGTTGGAAGCCAACCTTTTTTATCTTAACATAGAGAGAAAAAATCGTGAGCAAGTGAGGAGGTGATCAAGGAAATTAAAAACTGATCTGCCTTACTAGAGTTACCTATCGTTTAAAATTCCGCAACCGTTTCGGGTTTTTTTCCCACAGTCATGCAAAAACTGCTCCATTATTGAAGAAAACGCGCGCGCGTTTTTGGCGGGAATCATTTGACTTCCGGTAGAGCGACGCACACCTGAAAAAAAGGACTTTGTGTTATTGCGTATGTGCGGAGCGGACATGTTACTGCAGGTTTCTTTAATCTTTGGCGGATTTCATCAAAACAAAGTGTTTCTTCGATATTTATATCATTTACAGCCTTTCCTTCGATTTCAAGCGTGGGATTGGCAAAAAATTAGTAAATATAAGGACTAGCATAAGCTTATTTTTAAAAAGGAGGCTCTCTGCTTTTGATAAGCCTAATGGCTTCAAGAGACTTCCTTGCCATTTTTGTTATATAATTATTGTAAAAAAAATTCTTTTGTTCTATAGATATTGTAAAAAAATCTTTTGTAAATATATATGAATGGCGAATAAATATTATTAATAATAATAATAATAAATACGGAAGTAATTTGCACTATTCGTTCATTTGCGACATTCAAAAAATCATAACAAGTATATTTGGAGACGCATGCTTGGTTTTATGCATCTTGATCTCAAGATTTATTCAATCTATTTCAAACCCTCCCATATGCATTGCTAAAGAAAGTTATAGCTTTTTTCTGTAGATATGACGTCATGTGATGACGTCACGCAATGACGTCATAAAATGTGAAAGTTCTCTCAAGGAAGACAAACTATAAAATACTGAATAATGATTGCTTCTTCAACCTAAAATGTTTAATAATTTGTCGAGCTTTCGGACTAATCTTCCGTCTTCAGGACAATGAAATGTGTACAAACTGTGCTCAAACAAGAAAAATTAACAAAGCGCAAGCTAACCAGAAAACACGGTCAACTATGTAGTAGAGTACAATAATTGTCTGGCAAAATTCTGCCTTTGTCTCTGTTAAAAATAATAGTGTTCTTGTGTATTATTTATGTATTATTAAATGGATGACTACTTATTGAACATGATCGGCTGTCTAGTCGTTGATTTACATTTTTTGGTCTGCTAGCTGTTCTATGGACACGCACTGCAAAAGACAGCAGACCTTTGCCAATTTTGCAGAGCACGAGTAACCATCAGCTTCTTGACTTAAAAAACTATATTTCATTTTTACAAGGATAAGTTCCAATGATTTTTGCTAGTTTCCTACGAATTCATTATCTGATATTATTTTGAGCCTTCACTAGTAGAGCATAACCAAGCATTACTATGAATTGACATAGCTGCATTTGTGGAGCTTTCATCTAATCACTGGCTTCGATTCATCAAAAGATGTAATGAGCAAGGATAATCCTTTGACTTATAAAAAAACTTTTTACTTCGAGTGTTTACTTCATGGCCCAGCTGAGTTGTTTGAAAATGGTTTAGTGCCAACCCAGGGTTAAATCTAAAGAACACCATTGATATTAACCCTGGGTTTTTCGCTTTCAAACAAGTGGGTCCAGGCCAAATTGTGCTGAATGGCATTCAAAGGGTTCAAAGGTTAGAGTACAAACACTAAAAGTGTGCAACTAGTACTAAATAGAGCTAAATTATGCGAAATTCTATTGTTTTCTATTGTTTAATTAGTGCTATTTAGTACTAAATAGTGCAAAGTATTGCACACTTTTAGTGTTTGTACTCTATTTATTTTCACACTGGTCTACATTTATATACAATAATATTATATTTTTACAATAAATTTGTGGAGGTTGCAAGAGAACGTTTTACGAGCTTGCATTGTAAACAAAGCTAGCTTTTGAGCTTATAAGATTTATAAGCAAATTGATTAGCAAATAAATACGCCCCTGCATGTGTCGAGTTTGTTTAACCTTTTTCATGCAAAGCTGATGTGTATCCTAAGTTATCCTTAAGAGCGAGTGATAATTCGAAGCGCCGAAAATCGCTCAAAAACTCAAATGTTTGACTACTATATTTCTACACCAAAATGTTCTTTAACTATCAGACTACTGACCGTTATAAAGATATCTTAGGCTAACTGGTCAAACGTTGTACTTCAAATTGTGCCGTACTTAATGTGGAATTCAGGTCGACCCAAACAATTTAGTTCAAAAGGCCAGGTCAAATGTCGTACTAATGATTCGACCCTAAAGACAGTCTTGACGAATGTAAGGGGGGTGTTCGCCCCTGCTTAATTCGCCTGCGACGTCTGAATTTAGTTCAACTCAAGTGAAGTTCGACGTTTGACCAGAAGTCGAACTCAATTTATTAAGTTCAAGTGTAGCACACCTGAGTCAGTCGTATAAAACGACTTACTTTCGTACCCAATTCAGTCAGTCGAACCTAATTAGGTCGGCAAACGTCGAACTTAGTGAATTGAATACGGCTCATGTGAAGTATTGCGTTTGACCCTAGCCTTAGAAGATGTTATATATACTTAAAAAACTCATTAATAATTCATAAGGCAAACACAATGAAAATCGCCACCGTGACGAGTGTCTTTAAATCTGATAAAGATTCGGCCTAATTTACATAAACTTTAACCTCGATTTTCTCCAAGATAAATGAAGATATTTTTGAATTTCTTTTAGAGAACCACTCTAATATGTGTTGGAGTTTTTTAAGCCGTATAAAGAATTCGAGATCGTGTTTTATCGGTATAAAGATCCTCGCCTACGGCTCGGATCTTTATATCCGATAAAACACTCTCTCTCGTTCTTTATACTATACTTTATAGTGTTTCTAGAATCACATGCATTCTTTAATTGATATGAAAATTCAAAAATTAAGCCCCACCAAAAAAAACATGACATGATTTTGCTTGCATCACAAGCAAGATCCAAGCCTTGGAATAAACTGTGTACCTCATCGTAGATCTTCCATTTGTTCTCAATGGTATGACCTCGAAGCTGACCAACTGTGCTTTCACGCAGGGAGTTATCGAGTACAAACAGTGGCATCGTTTCCAAACAGTCCCTCTTTTCTAAAACATCATCCAGCTCTCTGTTCATTTTCCTTATTTTCCTCTTAAAAGATGGCATTTTGAATGAAAATTTCAAGCAAAGTAGAGTAAGCTTCGGTAGACGTTTCACTCCCTGGGCGTCGTGACCTGTTTGAAAGTCTGCATCAAACTCAGTTGAAGCTATCAGATATATTCAAAAATTTCCTGGTCAAGCGTGCAAAGCCTCAATCCCACTTTCAAACAACTAAGGGCCTAATTATAAGAACCGGGCTGATTTCTTTTGTGTGGTCGTTGATTTACATATATCATGTCTGCTAACTGTTCTATGGACACGCACTGCAAAAGACAGCATACCTTTGCCAATTTTGCAGAGCACGTGTATAGCTATCAGCTTCTTGACTAAAAAGACTATATTTCAGTTTACAAGAATAAATTCCAATGATTAAATCGTTCATTGGCACGTTTGTTAGTTTCCTAAGAAATTCATATCTGATATTATCAGTCTTCACTAGTAGAGCATAACCAAGTATTACTATGAATTGACATAGCTGCATTTGTGGAGCTTTCATCTAATCACTGGCTTTGATTCATCAAGAGATTGTAATGAGCAGTGATAATCCTTTGACTTATAAAAAATTGTTGAAATTAGAGCCCAGTTGTTTAATTGAAATTGAGTTAGTGCTAACCCAAGATAAACCAGTTTGACTTGTTTGCAAGATTCTGTTCCAAATTAAATCAAGTGTGCAAAGCCTCTTATGCTGCAAAAAAAAAAGAAAAAACAGCCAAAAAATCAAACCTTTTGTATATTGTGGCAGTTGAAGCATATCTTGAAAGACACTAGGATCATCCATTGTAGCACCAGGATCATCCTAGCAGGCAAATCATCCTACCTGCTATACATTTACTGCATTCTGTTTAGTAGGATGATCCTAGTACAGAAGTGAAGACACAAATTTCCATGTAAGCAGAATGCAGAACAATGCAGTAAATTCACCTGCTAGGATGATCCTAGTGCCATGTAAACACCCCCATAGACAGTTTTTCTCGTACATGTTTCACAGCAAAAATAATTCAGTAGTTCATTATATATGTAGAATAAGTGAAGAATAGAAGAGTTGTTGCTCGACGATTTATTCCCACTACAAGAATCCGACTTCGGAATTCATAGTTTGTACTTCGTAGCAATGTCTTGAATGAAGTGGGAGAGAAAGCAGACGGCAACTTGTCCATAGATACAAGTTAAACTGAAATACTTAGGTTAGAGTGGTTTAATTTTCATTAACAAGTGAAACACTTTAGTGTACTATATAATAAACTCTATTATAATCTAATCCCTGTCTTTTATTGAGATCTCAAGGCCATAATCTGGGGTGACTTAATTCAATAAGGCTTTTACACATGTAATTGACAAGTGTAGCTATTGTTTTTGGCAGCTAAAACAATAGCTATATCTGTAAATTACATTTGTACAAGTTTTTATGAAGTTACGCCTGGTAAGAGATAGTCTCCTTCGCAGCCGTTTTCTGTTTCGGGATCCCTGTGCTCCCTCCCGTTTGATGGGAGGGAACACAGGGATCCCGAAACAGAAAACGGCTGCGAAGGAGACTAGGTAAGAGACGGACCATTAGATTGGTTTTTTTTTTGGGGGGGGGGGGGGCAATACTTTTGTGCAGGATTTTTTTTTGTGTGTGTCCTTCGTGACGGTGCAGGATTTTTTTGTTTTTGTTTTCAACATGAATTTTTCTGGCACTTTTATTGTGCACGATTTTTTATTTTTTGGTTATTGCCCAAACCGCCCTCCCCCTAAATCTAATGATCCGTCCCTAAGAAGCTTTCTGTCAATAAATAATAATATCACTGTGGGAGAAGCAGCACACATGGTCGAGTGGTCAGGGCGTTGGTCTCGCAGTTTTTATAAAAGTTTTCGACCTGGTGGTCATCATCAGAATGAGTTGTTGCACAACTAGCACTATGTTATTAACTATATATTATTTTATTTTATTTGTAGACATCAGTTTTAGCCTATTATGTCACAAATACCGAATTATCATTATCATCATACTTTTATTGAAATTTACAAAGTTGATATATATATTCAACTTGACCTGGTTTAAACCGTAAACCTAATGTTTTTGAAAAAAGTTAATAAATAAATATAATCAAAATGTTTGCCTCATGGACGAGATTCGGTATGGTTTTAACAAGTCATGGCATCACTACGACTACTATCATCATTATTATTAACAATAATAATAAAAATATATAAATTGAAAATAATCTAATCTTTGGGCAAACGGGTTTCTCTTGGCAACTAAAACTTGGGACTTATTTATATATGCAATGCATTACACAATCACTAATGTCTGTCTGCAGAAAATGAATATTCAAACAGTCACATACCAACTTATGCGGTGGGTTCTTCTGCTTGCATTGCGATCCCTTGACGATCACTGACAGAACGACAAAATGTCAGTCCTTTATTCCTATGAGCGAATAAGAATTTCAGGAGTACTGCATATTCTTCTTGGGCTTATGACTATGTCAGTAGGAATCGTGGATCGACTGGAGATGACGGAATATTTTAGCAGTTTTCCAGCGAAGTATGTTCTTGCAATATGGATGGGAGGATGGGTAAGTTTCTTCAGTTAACTTCACATACAATAGAGAATTCTTTCAGCAAGTTCAACAATAAAGGGCTATAGAATTGTTACGAGAATTTCTTTAGAAATTTATAATGAATTGTAAGCTCGCTCACAGCGAAGTCCTTTCATCGATTGATTTCCGATTAATCAATCAAAAATGTATGATAAGAAAGACCAGGTTTCATATTATAAGTATGAGACGGACCGGGCCGTGCTTTGGACCCACAATTTAGCTAATATTCTTCTATTTAATTCCTTCACATTTACGTTTCATTCTACGTTATCGCCGGGCTACGACGCGATTCTCTTTTCTCAAAACTAACGCAACTCAGTAGCTTTTTATTTATCAA
Organism: Telmatactis stephensoni; assembly: GCA_029948255.1. NCBI lineage: Eukaryota > Metazoa > Cnidaria > Anthozoa > Actiniaria > Isophelliidae > Telmatactis > Telmatactis stephensoni. Next base: position 446,166 of record JALIZF010001806.1, read on the forward strand.
ATGGAAATACCAGAACTGCTTGAAGTGTTCATATAATTTGACTGAGTCGGTGTTCAAACACGCGCCCAAATTAAGGGAGCCTTTTATTATTGACCCACCAAAACTGGTCATTTTTAGTCTTTTCTCAGTTTTGGTGAATCAATAATAGAAGGTTCCTTTTTAAATTTGATAAAGAACGAGTTCAGATGGATAGTACAACAGACAGTAAAAAAAATAGCAGATTTTATTTAACACGCCCGTGAAATTTTGTAACAATAGTTTTAGAGTCTACTATTCACTATTACTGATCATATATGAACTTTTTTTTCACGGGTTTAATAAAATCACTCTACGGTTGCAAAATAGTGCTAATCAGCATGACTTAAAATAGGTTGCTAGGCTTCTTGAATCAATGCCTAATTCATATTGATACACATACGGTATGCAAATATTAGTCGTTTTGTAATTTTTCATATATCAAACATATTGTGTCGTTCGCGCGGGCTTCCTGTGTTTCTACTATTGGGTTTCCTGTTTACCGAAAAGCTAGGTTTCTAAGCTAATTTCAAGATGGTGGACGATGTGATGTGTTGCATCGCTACGATATCCGCAAGTTTTGATGGACAAATGGCACAACAGGAAGCCCTATCTCTGTGGTATTGTGTCCGTTACAAAGAAATATGTGTAAAAATATTTCTCATCTTCAAACGAAATCAGTTTTGAATTGAAAATTTCAAGGCCTTCATAGTTACTGAAATGTTGTTCGGTGTCATTTTCTTCCCCCACCAGCAATGTCAGTCAATTTACCTGACTTTTAGCTCCTTTTTGCTGGTGAACGGTCGTAAAGAGAATGTGTAATTGTGTTGAGAAAACAGGGCTGTCAACCCCAAGGCTTTCGTATCTGGAGACGATAATTCGGTTAAAATTGCCTTGATTTCAAGCGAATTATCTGGGAGATTTGAGGCTCTAATCTTGAGGCCGGGAGATATGACCCAAAATCTGGAGACTCCCGGATTATCCGGGAGAGTTGGCAGCGACTTTCGACGTAGTGTAACGGTGTAAACATAGATTTGAATCTTGATTTAGTGTCTTTCGTTCCGTAACCGTAGCGGCGTAACGTATAAACGTTAATCCGTACCATAGTTTTTCCAAGTATCTATACGGAATTCACGTACTGACTGCTTTGTACATAGCCTTATATTGCATGCTTTTATTTATAGATTGTAATCAATGGGGTACTTGCTTTGCTGATCAGTCTTCGTGAGAACAACTTGAGGAAATTAGAGGTAAACAGTACGAAGAAATGTCCAATGTAGTCTCCACTTTTGATTCTTTTGTGTAAACTTGTGCCGCAAAACCAAACTTTGGTAAAATCTCGCGGAAGCTTTAATACATTCTCAAATTCTCAAAACCTTTGAGAAGTGGTAGATTAAATGTAGCGTTTATACATGTACATATCTTGATTAATTTCACACCATAGAAAATACAGCCAATCAGAAAGCAGGAAAGCCGTTGTATATTCGGCGGTATTCAACTGTCTCTTCCCATGAGGCATTGCAGTAATTGGCTGTATTTTCTATGGTGTGGCATAAAATAGTTATACAGTGGTTTCGAGAGGCATACTGTGGAAATCCCACTCATCACTTGTATTTTCTTTGTATACACACTCGCCTACAGGCTCGCGTGTATACTAAATGTGTATTACAGCAATATTATGCTCTATAAAAAGCTGTGAAGTAGTTCTCCAGTGGACACTAGTGAAAAACGTCTGCGCATGCGTGCATATTACGATGTTTTCTTAAGAAATGTGTGAGTTTTAGCTTGAAATGAAATGTTCGTGTATACATAAAATTTCTCTTGTATACTTTTGTAAGACAAAGATGTTGCATTAATGAAGACATTATATGAATACTGGCCCTAAGTTTCAAGAAATAACCTTAAGTTTTGACATTTTGTGAAAACCATTGTTGAAGGCAAGCGTAAAAGCGAAATTTGCATAAGTTTACAAAAGCACGAAGACTTGACTACGAGCATGCGCAGACGTTTTTCACTAGTGTCTCTCCAGTGTAGTTGTGTGGTTCACATAAATTATATTTCTCTTGTATACTTTTGTGAGACAAAGATATTGTATTAAATGAAGACATTTTCCAGAATTGACCTTGAGTTTTGACATTTTGTGAAATCCATTGTTGAAAGCAAGTAAAAAAGTGAAATTTGCATAAGTTTACAAAAGCACGAAGACGTGACTACGAGCATGCGCAGACGTTTTTCACTAGTGTCCAGTGCAATAACATTAACTCGAGCCCTCAGTGACACATAGTTTCCACTAAATCAAACCACATCTGATTCGATCAAACCGTTTTTGTTCTCCCTTGAAGTTTAAAGTTATATGTCGGGAGAAAACTTAATAATGTTATGATTGCTGCTGATTTCCAGGTGACCGTATCCCTCATATTTAGCATCTTTGCCATCATTCTCGCCGTGGCTCTCCTCGCCTGCTATAGCGTAAGCATTGCTTTGATCACTCATAACGAAGGGAACTGCAAAGGACTGCCACCTGCAGAATGTCCCAAGGAAAGTCCTTATGGAAAGCTTGTGGAGAAGAAATGCGACCTCCGAGTTAAGCTTGCTATTGCTGCAATACTTCTGAGTTTTCTTGAAATATTGGTTGTCTGTTGGAGTGTGCTTTGCTTTGGGTCTGTATTTAGGAAGGTATGGTAATCGTTAAGTAGTAAGAACATGCTCCTAGAAATGTTTGAGCGTGTGAGAAGATGCGAATTGTTAGTAAGTTTCCAACCAAACAACCATCTGTTTTATGTAAATCAGTACTTGTCCTCTGGTCCTAACTGATTTTTAGCTTTTTAGTTATTTGTTAGGGCCAGTGCCTTTAACTATTCATTATATTTTGTCTTTTTTGTTATAATCTTATTTTAAACTTTATGGGCACAAATAAAGATGTTGTTGTTGTTGTTGTTGTTCTTGTTATAGCAAACCAACCAAATGCAGCTATAGACAACCGACCGACCATCAGACCAACCAACCGACCGACCAATGAATTAACTAATCAACCAGTTCAACTATAACTAACCAACCAACTAACCAACCAATCGACCGACCGACGGACCGACCAATCAACCAACTAACAAACTAACCAAAAGACCGACCAATCACACCTATTTTCAAAATTACGCAACCTTTGCAGACGACACTTGAATGGCTTTTTCAGTGTTTTGACTACCGTCAATCAAATCTCCGACTATTCGTTCTCCCTGAAGCAAGCTTCAATTTACATCAAAAATACTAAATGTTCTGTCAACAAATTCAAGTTTGTTTTGTTTCTGAGTTTAGAAAGCTAAAATCTTACAAATTCTAGTCGTTACAATTTGATTGACAGAAGCTTAAAATCCAGACAAGCCATCGCCACTAGGTCGCGTAATTTTGAAATTGGATGTAACCCATCAACCAAACAACCAATCAATCCACCCGACCGACCGACAGACAAGCTAATCAGCCAATGAAGCAGCCAATAAGGTGTTTTTCTACGCCCGGAGCTTTATTTTATCTGTGGTTTATGCAGCGTTTAATGTCACTGTCGTATATATTTTAGGAACTGCATAGCGCCAAGACCACCGGCGAAGAAGAGCATTCCCAAAAAAGGCTCACATCGACCGTCCTCATCGACGTGCAGCCAGCTTCGGGAAATCGCCCCGTATCGTACATTGTCGTACCAAATGAAGAACAAGCAAAAGCGACCGAGCAGCAAGAGAAGGAGCAGTCGGAAGTGTAGTTAAACATTTAAAGAAAGGCCCAGGCCTCTTTCCCGTCCCGCAACCAAACGAAGGGAAAGAGCCCTGGGAACGAGGAATCAATGTATACCTATTTCAAAAAAGGTTGTCCTTTGTTTTGGTGGAATACTGCATACCAAGACTGAAATGTATTATGGACAGATGGACAATTTGTAATTTGTAAGAGGCTTTACTTATGTTGATTCTCTGTTTCCTCTCAGGTTGAATCTAAGTAAACTTTTTCCACAACTTTAATTGTGAAAAATACCCGAAATTTGATATCCATAATGCATTTCGTTCTTGGTAATCGGTATTCACTATGCAGTATGCATTAAAACTGAGGACAGCCCTTTTTGAAATAGGTATTTATTTGTAATTAGGCAATACAGTGAATTTACCGTTTAAGTGGTAAGGCTCGGCTCACCTTACAAGTGAACACTTATACCACCTCCCCACGGGGAGACGATAATTTGCCCCGAGGATGGTCAACGTGACTCTGACAAAGGGAGCCCGTATTCAATGCTAAAACCCACTAAATAATTAATGATGATTTTGAAAACTAGCAATTTTGTAATTTCTATTAGGCTTAATTCTTTAGATTTAACATTCTATTTCGAAATCCGGGAAGTTATTTATTAAAACATTGGGAGCAATATTTATGAATTATCAAGAGACCATAATACTAAGAGAGCGAAATTCAGTATTGATGTCAGTGCGATGTTCGTGGCGCCTAAGACTATTTTTAGTAACTTCGCCATAGCGCGCGCAAGGCCCTCAACCAATAGAATTTGATTTTTGACGTGCGCGCGGACGGGACCGTTTGAATTCTATTGTTTAAGTGCCTTGCGCGCGCGATGACGAAATTACTAAAAATAGCCTTAGGCGCCACGAACATCGCACAGACATCAATACTGAGTTTCGCTCTCTTAGTATTATGGTCTCTTGGAATTATTCAATTCATTTCTGAAGAGAAAAAGGGATTGATAGATGAAATAAACTTCTTTAAGAACTGGATCTCTTCTGACTGGATGTTGCTTTTCTATGACCGAACCTTAATGGACCTTAAATAACCAAGTAACAGATTCAAAGCGAGCTAGGCTAGATTAGACAAATACAGTAAATGTATGGATTTAAAATCCCCGGCCTCGACTTGAGTATTATTACGTGTTCATTCATGCAATTTCAGGAAAGGTCTATAAAAGAAAAAAGACTCTTTGTTTGTTTGTTTTAACGAGGATATAACAGGTAAAGCAAGGCTTTTTTCCAACCTGGTCCTCAAATCCTGAAATAAATACACACTGATAATCGGTAAACATAAAGTGTTTTTTAAAAATCCCAACTGGCAAGGAGGCGAATCAGTTGGCTATACTACAAGCATGGCCGAGAAACTGAATTTGAACTAATCGAAATCGGAACAAATTCAGTCTCAGCTAGTGGCCAGAGCGGGTATCGAACCTGGGACCGCCAGATTGCGAGACCAACGCTCTGACCACTCGGCCATGCTGCCTCCTTAAATAATGGAAAGATGAAGTTTTTTCTTGAAAGTGCATTGAAAAATCACAGTATCTGAGCATTTGAATGGCTTCTGCGGGGACAATTAAGGCTTAGAGCGTCAGTTTGGGATTTTTCTAACAAAAAGCTTTAGCTCTCAATAAGAACCCAAAATGGGTTCAAAATCGAAAACAAAAAGCTATCACATTATTATAGCTTCAATCATTGACAGACAACTATGGACAAATATGTCAGTACTCTCTAATCATCATTTTGCTCCCATTTTATTGTAGGTCCCTCCCTCTTCCGCCCCCCCCCCCCCCCCCTCCTTCAATTTAATGTTGACATTCCCATTCGTAGGAGTGGTGGAGGGAAGGGGAGGAAGCTAACTGAACCGAAATACACCTATTTCAAAAAAGGTTGTCGTATGAATGCTCTCAAACCCACGCGACTAGACCGAAAAGGAGTATGGGTAGTAGCAAAACTTTACTTTCTTTTCCGCTTTAGTATTGACTTAAGCATCAGTAAGTGAAGTTCTTTAGTGTATAAGGTCAGAGCAAGCTGAGTGGGATTCTTGTGATTTTATAACTTTAGTGATGTCTTCCCATAGTCCCTTTCGGGTGTAGTCGCGTAGGCTTGATACTCACAACGTTTATTGAAATAGCTGTATGTAACTCTTCGCGTTAACATTGTCTTAAAGTAACTAATCACTGATTGTTACTTATATGAATTTCAAATAATCGAATTTTACCCTTGACTGCATCACGCTCGAAACTGTCAACATCGAAAAAATGCAACATGAATAATCATAAATCGTGACAGTGTTTAATCATACATATCATTGTCAATAGTTAATCAAGTCGCATCAAAATGAAGATGCAGCAATCGAATGGACTTACGAACTTGAGAGTGTCAGCAATTTTACAGTTAATATTTGGGTTCGTACTTGGCGGCGTGTTTGGCGTAGCTGACCGAGTTGAAATGTTGGATTACGACAGTGAATTCCCAGCGAAGTCTGCAGTAGCGATATGGATGGGATGCCTGGTGAGTTGAGAGATGCAGCTGTCAACGCTCTTTTTCGAGTCAAAAAAGACATTTTCCGATTTATCTTAGCAGTTAAATCATTTCTACGATTGGCAGTGGTATGAATAAATGAATGAAAGACTTTATTTAACGAGGGTAGCACTTAATAACTAAAGTTAATGAACTTCGGCTCGGATCTTTAATATCCACTGATCGATGAAACGTGTCCTTTCGTTCTCTTTACATAATATTAGGGACCTTAAGCACAAAAGATGAGTACGAATACAAATATGAAATTAATAAGCATATTACAGTAGGTATTCTGCATTCGTTGAGTGGAAGCTTCGGCTTAAAGCTCAAATTTGAGCCTGTAGAATCACGTCCTTTTCTGACACGTTAGTCAAGTCTATAATATAAGCACAAATAATATTGGCTACGCTTATCACTTCAGTGATTTGGCGTTAAAACGACAATGTTGTTAGAAGCAATGGCATTTGTTTAAGACGTCACTGAACTCATAAAACTCGAACTCACTGAACTCGTACATTAACTTTGAAAACTTTTGTAACATCACACTGATGATGGCGGAAGTACACGCCGAAACATGACTGAAAATAAATGTAAACGATTCTACCATGTCGTTCTCTTACTAAAACTTTGTAACTACTTTATTCAAATGAAGATTGCTTTATGAAAGCTGAAACATGCCTTCGGGAAAATCAAAAATGTTGTGATTTGTCTTGAATTTAAACCGTTAACCGTTAGCTTAAAAACAAATAACGCCATAAAGAAATGCCGTTGCCCCTAACAACATTGTCGTTTTAACGCCAAAACATAGGTCTCAAAACTGTCTCGTTTCTCACTCAAGTGATAAGCGTAGTAACATTTAAGGTGGCTCGACTGGGTTTTGTTTGAGCTGCACCTCCGCTGTTTGATCGCAAAATGCGTCGCGGCCAAAAAACCTTATTTCAAAAAACATTCATAGCAAGTCTAGGGATAGTTTCAAGTTTCTTTTGACGCTTAACTCATTATGATCGGAGCTACCAATAACTTATAGTAGCTTATCGGAATTCACAAGCTTAGAAAAAACTGGACAATGGAGGTGCTTATCAGATAAATCTAGTTTAGATTGAAGAATGTTTCTCAATATCAATTTTATTAGGGATATTTTAAAATATGTGTAACATCATTATGACGTTTACGGTTTTTACGATAATCATTTTTAACTATTTATTCTAAAAACCTTTTTTGCTTATCTTAAGATTTTTATAACCGGCATTGACGGGTTTGTTGCGAGTTTACCAAGATACAAGACTAGAAAATTCCTGGTAAGTACACAATTTTACTTATGCTGCCACTAATAAAACAGAGAGTGAAATTCTTTCTGAATTTACAAGCAACTTGAAGTTCGTCACAAAATGCAGGCAGGTCTCTAGCTATTGCGCATGCTCAGCTCGCCAAGTGAGCGCTTCAACGAGCAAATATGGCGTATTCAAACTGATTTTTTTTTTCCACTTTTTTCAGGTCAAAGCATACTTGGTGATGTCAGTCATATCCACAATTCTCGCTTTAGTTATACTTGACTGCTACATTATTAGTCTGGTATTGCTAGTAATAAAAGAGGACAACTGTGAGTTACACGGGAGACCCGTCACCATGTACTACGGCACAATTACTCGGGATGCGCAGTGCGGAATTCGAAGACGTATGGCTGTTATCTTGATTGTTATGAGTCTTTGTGAAATCTTTGCTGGTCTTTTAGCAATTTTCTTCTGCCTATCTATATACAAAAGCACGCAGTCGACTTACAACGAGGAAGATCATGAAACCAATCGACTGGTAATGCTTAAATTTGTGTCTCGTATTTACCATTTATCTGTCCCTTTTTGTAGTGGAGCCTCTTTAAAACGGACACCAAAGTGCCTAAGATAAGTGGTCGTAATATAGGAGTTCGTTTTATAGAGGTTTAAGTTTTTAAACAAAATCTATAGAGATTCCAGCTGTTGGAATAACGTGTTCGTATTATGAAGGTGTCAGTAAGAAGAGGGTCTACTGAATATCAACTTGCAACGTCCATATCTCCTTCATTCCAAACCTTCCGTTTTTCCTTTCCTCTTTTCATTCATCATCCATCCATTCCACTTTTCCACCTTCCTTTCATCCATTTCTTACTTTCGTTTTAGGAAACACTCGACGATACAGCAGAAGCCAACTCGACTGATGTCTAATTTCTATCCCTATCTTGAGCTGGCTTTCTTAGAAAACTGGAAAGTTAGAGTTACAAGATCCTTCAGAAGTGCTGAATAATTATATCAGGCAAACTGTCTTTGTAAGTCAAAGTTGTTTGCGGGTCATAGGTGACGTATAGATCTTTTAATGAGTAGTAGTTCTAATTGCGACCGGAATTGCGACTCTTACAGGAAACAACTCAGCTTGACTTTCGTAACCCTACATGATCAAATCAAGGTTATATAGAATTATTACAGAGATACTTCACGTTGTTAAACACATTGTAATGCTAATTGCCAGCCATTTTGACAATAAGTTCCATAAGTTGCTTTGATTAATCAACCAATCGATGTCTGGTTGATATGCGGAATTCGAATAAAATTTACATCACACGATCTACAACGTATCGCTCTGCTTTATTTCCGTGTTGTTATAACTGCGTAGAAAAGTGTTAAATTCTCTCTGTTATTATACCATCAAAGTTGTCTTTGAATTTCGCCATGTGTATGGTCTGTATGTACGGGTCTCCAAAACATATCCTCTTGTCGGGAGTAGCACAAGTCTTTTTAGGAAGCATGTGTTGTTTGATGGGAGCAATCGATGCGTCCGTTTGCAGCGGAGAGTTCTATATTAAAGCGTGTATACCCATTGGAATTTTTACTGGCGTGCTGGTAAGTTTTACTGATTCGGTAATGTCGATACTTTCAGTCAAAATACCAAAATCACATGTATACTGAAATATATATAGTTTAATATTTTAAGTCTGTTATTAATATATTTCAACTTATCAGTACTATATACATATTATATATTATTATTAATATTATTATCATTATTATATTATTATATTATTATTATATATACAATTGTTTTTCACTTGACATCAGTTTCAAATTTCGCGATCAATCATTTTTTTTAGTTTCGAATTCAATCTATTGCACTGATTGTTTATCATTTGTTATATTTATATGTTTATATCTATATTCATTCCTTATCATATATTTTTGTCTTTTTGTTCATTCTGTTAGGACCTCCCTGAAAACAAGAGACCATATCGCGCGCAAGGCTCTAAAACAATAGAATTTGATTTTTGACGTGTGCGTGGACGGGACCGTTTGCGCGCGCGATGGCGAAGTTACTAAAAATAGCTATAGCGCCGCGAACATCGCACTGACATCAATACTGAGTTTCGCTCTCTTAGTATTATGGTCTCTTGATGAAAGACTATCGGAACGTTGTCTGGGGGTACGGAAGACGACACGGATCGTCCCGTCGAAAGGCCGATAAGATTCCAATAGACTGACTAGCGATCGACCAAGCACCTTTTCCGTTCGTTTGGACGCCAAGGAAATTAGATAAATTTGAGAAGGGAAACTCGTCCTTCATCAGATTCATAATATTAACATTTATATATAACCTCGAGTGTTATAAACCCCTGTATCCGCGACACAGGAAGCCCAAATAAAAAAGAGGAGCGGCGAAGGAAGGCCCAGCGTCTGGACTATTCGTGAACTCACATCAAATAATAGGGAGTTTAAGATTGTACGACGGCAACGTCGACGACGAAGTAGCTGAAAAAGTGTCATATTCTGTTTTCGCTAAATCTATGCTTCCTTGTATTCTTGTATTCGGAGCGTCAAATGAACGGAAAATGTGAGTTTTTGGAGGAGAGTCCTAATGGAATTATTGCAGTGTCACCCAAAAAGTGTTTAATTATGTCTGCGGTTATTAGTTTGTGATTGCAGGTATACTTGGAATCTGTGCCTCGAGACATAGACTGGTAAGATCTATAGTGATCAAGACGTCGGACCCGTGCGATGTTCGCTGCGACTAAGGCTATTTTTAGTAATTTTGCCATCGCGCGCGCAAGGCGCTCAAACAATAGAATTTGATTTTTGACGTGCACGCGAGACCGTTTGCTTTTAGTATTTCAATTCTGTTGCGCTACCCTGGGTTCCAGGGGTTTATCGTTTCCTTCCGACGTTTATTTATTTGATAGGACAGTCAGAAGAGAAGAACTCTCTAAAGAAAGCGAATAATAAACCCCGGCCCTGGAGCCAAGGGTAGCCTTAATTGCGCGCGCGATGGCTAAATTACTAGAAATAGCCTTAGTCGCCGCGAACATCGCACAGACATCAATACTGAATCTCGCTCTCTTAGTATTATGGTCTCTTGTCCATATTCACTTTAGTATTTTGTCTTTAGATGGTCTGTTACGTGGTGTTTGGCATACTGTCAATAATCTCTGCTATTATCCACATAGTTCACTATGCAAGTGTACTCATGGTATTCCCGAGTGGAGAGGCCAACCAAGCTCTTTCGATTACCCTTCTGTTGCTTGGAATTGCAGAGCTTGGTGTAAGTATGTCCGTTTTGTGCTGCATGCGTGGTCAGCAGGAAGAAGAGGTAAGAAAACAAATCCAAGAGAGCATAAATACGAGAGGAAAACTTCCTAATAATACGAGCAATAAAATCATGCAACTTGTCACGCAACATTCTCTGCCAAATGTCTTGAGTGAACATTTTTGAATAAAACCTGAGTACGCGCTCGATGACGTGTAATGCGTCAGTAACACGCGCATTTCCGCTAAAATTCCATTCAAAAACACAACAAAAACCCTCGACTTTTTGGCCGTTTTTCAATAAAAATTGTTCCTTTGTCATCAGAATATACATAGTTTAATACTAGGTAATGTGAACAACAGCAGAACTAAGAAAAATGTGATTTTATGAAAACTCAAATTTGAAAATGTTGCCTACTGTTAATCATTTTAAGAGAGCAATTATCAACAGATTTAAATGTTTGTAATTTTATCGATCTTAATTTTTTATAATTTTTAGCAAGTTTTTATACATTTTATACGTTATATATTTTTAGTCCTTTTTATTAATTTATTTTGACAATTTTTTCTTTTATACAGAGCCCTGCTGAAAAGCACTTATTGTGATGTACGTAGGCCGTCTGTTTAAAGATTGTTATTATTATCGGCAGTAAATACGTATGAATGCTCTAATAAGCGGTCTTGGCACTATAGGGCGCATAAGCGTAGCCTATAGGCCGCAAATCCTTACAAACTAACGACTTAATTATCTGCTTATAAACCATACTTATATATATAGAAATGAATAAATAACTTCTAATAAATGCTGAATAAACCTTATGACTTATGCCCAGTCTGAGGACATGGTCTCAATCTTAATCCTATCGTCGAATTTGGTAATATCCTAATTAAATTTATTTCCCTTAAAAAGTATACGAAAAAAATTAAATTAAGTTAAATTAAAAAACACTTAAGCCAATCACTTATTACTTATCTTCGGAGATGTTCTCGCGATAACGGATCTAAAACGCTAAAATTAAAATTCCTTATATTAATATTTCTGCTTTCTTACTGATCCATATTCCTCCTTATGATTTTGATTCGGTTGGTTTTTTTTTTTTGCATTACCTAAATTATAATGCATATTAAGTAATACAATCAACCTAAGCCCTAAAAACTATATATGTTATTAAAATATGTTAAAAGCTAAAAAACATTCTTAAAATATATACTTAAACATTAATCTAATGTCTCAATATCATTGGCAGACTAGGGTGTGCTTTCATACTTGCACTTTAAATGTTCGTGCAATGTTCAAAGTACTTGAAATGACTACTTTCTGCATCTTTTCCAATACCACTGGTCCTTTCTTCCCAATCAGCTTCCTCATTACTTGATCCAACTCCTTAGACCAACCTCCCAGAACGTCTATTATTATGTTGTATTGATCTACAGCATATCCTGGGTACTGTTGTTTAAGTTCCCATCGCAGGGGTGCGTACTTGGTGTTTTTTTCCTGATCTTTTCGTTCACGGTTCTCTATCCAGGGGCAACTCATTTCTAGCATTATAACCTTCTTCTCTTCATGGTTAATAATGCGGGCATCTACACGGTTTGCTTTCAGTTCTGTATTCTCTCCAAACACTGGAACGTCCCAAAAGGCCTCCGCCTTTTCATTTTCATACTTGGGTTTCGGTTGAACAGGAGAGTACCATGGTGGGGTTTTATCTACTAGCTCCAAGTCTTTGAGCATTTCAAAGAACACAATCTTCAAGGCTGCGTTGTGTCTCCACAAATACTTACTCTGGGCCAGGGCGGGGCATCCAGAGAGCAGATGTGGAACTGTTTCGAGGCTGTTGCCACAAAGTCTACATGGCATTTCATCAGTCGGGCCTGTTCGAGTTTTCTTACCATGATATACCCGCGTAGGTAGCAGTTGTTCATATAGTTCGACCATCCCGGCAATAGTATGTGAAGGACAAGAAGACCAATGTCTCAACCACGCAAAACAATCCTTTACTCTGATGCTATTATCGTCCCAGCGTTGTGCAGTGAACTTCCCTTGCCACTTCTCTTCCCTTATTGTATCCTTTAACTGTTCTATTATTATTATTATTATTATTATTATTATTATTATTATTATTATTATTATTATTATTATTATTGTTATTATTACTAAATTTAGGCTCTCTTCATAGCATAGAATGCTTAGTTTGTTAGAAGTGTATGCATAATTTACTAGATAGCCATTGTTGATCCATTTTTCTGAGTTATATTAAAAAATAAGACAGAGAAAAGTTGTTTACTAACGCAACTCCGTCGGTTAAAATAGGCTCCAAAAGTTTTCAATGCCTCTAACTCTAAATAGTGTCAACCTTATGATATTTTTGCAGGCAATTCCACAAACTTGTGGTAAGATCGCTCCCTATGAGGTCTCATAGACTGGTGGTCCTATGATAGATCCTTGAGGCACACCGACGCATTCACTTGAAACACCTGCAACGTCTTCATCACTAAAATTAGTCCAGTTTCGCTTCGCGGAGCAAAGCAGAGTCCACTGAGAGGAACTTACATGCGCATGCGTTACATATACCAACCAGAAATGATTAATTAAAGAATGGTGATCCCTTGACAGAACCTCGCAGCATAACTTTATAATTATAGTATTAACCTGAATGTAACAATACTGGCCACTACGTTAACGCTGGAGCATTTGCTAATCTTTGTAAAATAAGGACCTCGATATATTCATAGTGATTCTTCTTTGATCAAGATTATAGAAGAACTAAAATGAATTTCAGTGCTGAATCAGGGCCTGGTTGTTCGAAGGGCGATTAACGCTAATCCTGGGATAAAATAAATGGTTTTCTTTAGAGTTAATTCTAGGTTAACGCTAATCGTCTTTCGAACAACTTGGCCTAGATCTAGAACGGCTAGCACATTTATAATGATACTACTGATTTAATTTTGATATATGAAATTCCTGAAAAATGTAGATCATAAAGTCAATACAATAAGTTTCACTTAATTCTGTTTCATAATGTTAATACGATTTGATTGTTCCATTATTGTCGAAGAGTCATGTCCGATAGGGAATTTCCATGCATCTACTTGGTCAATATCGTCAATACCATTGTGTTTGGCATTCTTGAAATTTATTGTCTGTTTAATTTGAGGTTTGTTCGCGGGTGAGACTTCAGGTTAAAGGCGTACTACCGCGTTCCAGACGTTCGAGACCTACATGTCGGAGATCAATCATCTTGGATTACAGCTGAGACTCACGGGCTTCCTGTGGTCTTGTTCTTCCCTCTTGCTTGAACTGAGGTGACAAAGGGTCGACTATAGTCGATTTTCTGAAGATACCCCAGAATGCCTTTCGATAGTTATCACATTGAAAAGTGCAAATTATTGGATTCACACACGAGTTGCAAACGACAAGAAAGAAAGACAGTTTCCTGAACCAAGATAAATTCACCTTTTTGCTCATTAATGGCGAGAAGAAAAGATAGATCATTCTTGGAACAAAGAATACTACAAACGCTAAAGTTAAACTCAGTAGAAGTTTGGTTACTTTTTTCTTGTTTTTTGCAGTCTCTTCGTTAAGCCACTGAGAGGAATTATTCCTAGTGTCAAGCAACCGTTTGCGGTATATCTCTCCCAGTATTTTAATGTAACAGTAACATATGATAACGAAGACAAAGAACGTTGCAGTGCCAACAGCAATCCAATACATTTGAGTTTTGAAGGTAAACTGACAGAAGAGGAGCTCTTTATTGAAGTCAGTAAAAATCAAAAGCGGTAGTGCTGCTAATACTGCCAAAAACCATGTCACGAACATAGCATATATGGCCGTCTTTTTTGTCATTCTCAATTGATGCTGTAGAGGATTCAATAGTGCATTGTATCTTTCCACAGCTAGAATACAAAGTGTTAGGGTCGACACTGAAAGAGTTATGCTCGATACGTTGTTTTTGGTGATAAATATGCATAAGAATCTCCCAAACTTTCCTCTTGGATGTGTGAAAAATTTCATGGTGATAAAAGGAAGACATGTTGCCATTGTGATCAAGTCTGCTCCTGCGATGTTTGCTATCAGGTAGTTCGTTGTTGTGTGCATAGAACGGTTCTTTCTAACAGCATGAATAACCAGTGAGTTCCCCGCTAAACCAAGGAATATGACCACAAAATATGCTCCTATCAAAATGATATTCTCGATATTCAATTCTCTTGGGTCCCAGTCATCTTGCTCGCTTTTTAGTTGATGCAACTTTGAAAAATTGAAAGTTGAATTTGAATTTTTTTCAAGTTGCAGCATTTTTGAAATGAGTTTCTGCGTCTAGTTCAGTGCCAGAAAATTCGTTCTTGGTTTTTAGACTGAGTTCTTGTTTTTGAACGATATGTTCAGACTTGAAATCCAAAACAAAATCAATTCCGCGATGTATCTTGATTGACTATTATTTCTTTAGATGTTATTAACACCACTAGTCCAGAAAATTAGTTCTCGGTTTTGGGGCTTGGCTCTTGTTTTTGAACGATATTTCAGACTCAGTTGGATTTCAAAACGACATCAGTCCAGCAACTTATCCTCACTGACCATTATTTCTCTAGATGTGATTAACATCACTGCCAGATCAAAATTTGTCTTTGCTTTTTGGCGGGACTGGACTCTTATGAACAATATTTAATTCAGACTTGAAATACGAAACCGACGCGACATCAGTCAGTTAAGCCAATATATCTTGATTGACCATTATTTCTTTAGAAGTGATTGAAACACAAAACCAGCCAACGAATTTGCCGAGTCAGTCCAAAAAATGTCTCTCGAATTTTTACTCTATCAAATCAAGACTTTTGTATTCATTTTTCTCACTTAAATAATGAAACAGGCGTACGTACAACAAAATAAACGATACAACTTTCCAACATAATCGCTTCACCTGCTGTTGATTTTGACTGTGAAATAATGCTTTATATTTAATGTACAACACCTCCGGTTTAATGAAAACTATACCAACTGCCAAATGGCTGTCATTTTTGTCCAATAAAAACACACTTTCTGCAAACCCAGATAGACTTCTTGTTGGCTCAAAATGACGATTTACTTGCTTGCTGTTTGCACTGCATTTGGCCAACGTCCGGCACTGTCGCGAGTGTTGTTTCCACCGTGATAAAAAAGTCAATACCACATGTTTTGAAACTAATTGGTTCTTCAGTTAAACTGGCCATATATGAATATAGCTTTTTACATCTTTTTGATTCTATTTAATAAAGCTTTATACTTTCTTGTATTAAGACTTCTTTATTTGCTAATGTCAAGATCTATGTGTCAAAGTCAGCTAAAAGATGGCGAATCGTTAATAGATGGCAAACAAAATGCTAAACAAATAAAGTTAGATTTAAAGCCAAAAATCATTAAAACTGTCCGTATATTTCGATTCTATTGGTTTTATTGATTAGCTTTGATCAGAAATGTGTGCTTTATTTATGATTTAGATTAAAGTATGATAATAAGATACTTGAATGGAGTTTGCATCGACCATTTGTTACTGGATTTACTTGCCAAAAGAAAATTGGACATATATAAGTTGTGAATGAATTATATTTTTTCATTGTTTTAAATTTTACTGGGTGTTGTTTTGCTTTCTTATCCACTTCCTTATACTCGAAACCTCTAAAACTAAACTAAATGCATAACTTACCCACCACAAAACCTTAAACCTAACCCACTTAAAACTACCCTCAGAAAAACTATAAGCCAGTCGAAAGATTGGAGTATATTATACCATAGGAAAAAATATCAATATACCTTTCCCCAAAATGTCGGCCGAATTTTTTTTTCAACTGTGCAAAATTTTAGAACGTTCCAATGAAAATCTGCAGAGATAAGAATTTTTTAAATTTGCTAATATTACAGACAAATGTATCAGTCTGGGGGTATAGCACAATTTCACAATTTGAAAAATTCATATCTCTGCGGATTTTCATTGGAACTTTCTAAATTTTTTCACTAAGTGGAACATGCTTTTTAGTATTTTGGGGATCATTACGTATACGTCTTAGGTTGAAGAAAATTATCAGCTAATGAACGGCCAGCAGCCATTTTGGAAGAAGGTCAATTCTCAGCTTGGGTCAAACAAGGGGCTTCCCTTGGTCTAACCAGAGAATCCCTGGGAATCTGTTCTATTTTTACAAGTTTGAGCATTACAGATTTTCCAAGTAAAATAGAACAGATTCCCAGTTTAGACCCAGGGAAATCCAAAATTGGAAATTGACATTTTTAATGTTTAAATCTGTTTCAAAAGAACGTTGACGTTGGTCAATCTGAATATGACTTTTTGCTGTTGTATTTTGTGATTAAAGTACGAAAAAGTGCAATTCTATCTCAAAACTCATAATATTCCAGTATTACAACAAAGCACCTAATTCAGCTTTGCATAGATCAAAATTCGCAGCTGTTCGACTCGGTATCAGATTCAGATCTCCGACCGTCAACGTTTTTTGAAACAAGTACTGAAACATTGAATGTATATATATGTCATCTGACTTGGACAACTGTTATCCGTAAATTGTCATATACATGCATGCGCAGTCGAATCTCCACGTGCGGCCACCGCCCATAATCCTGGCTCTGATTTTTGAATGCTTAGGCCATTCCAAATCAAAAGAGCAGTTCAAAATATATTTACCAGGGACGGATCTCAGGGGGATGTCCATAGGTGCATCGGACACCCCCCTAGCGCCGTATGAGATGACGTCATCAGATTCCATTGTTAGAAGGCCGCCATCTTGGATGTGACGTCATCTCTCAAGAGGCCTATTTGGGGGCGTGGGGGAGCCAGTCTCGTTACTATCCACTGCGCACGCATCCCCACAAAATCGTGCCAACCGATTCTGGCAATGATTGTATATAGCTATTTTTTTATAAATAATGCACGCATGTTTCTTATGTGAATTTAATTATTTATTATTTCAGCCAATACGACAAGTACATTTTCCACGTTTTCCGGGAGCACCTCTTTCTCCTTTCGTTCCGGATAACCCCCTCATACCCGGTAGACCGGGCATTCCGGCATACCCCTTCGACCCCATTCGTCCTGGAGGACCTCGTCTTCCTGCATCACCTTTGTCACCCGGTGGACCTGATTTACCTCTACGACCTCTGTCACCTTTCCTCCCTTGCCTCCCTGGAGCACCGGGTAAACCGGGTATCCCATTTATCCCGGATGCACCAATTTTTCCGGGTCTTCCTGGACGGCCAGTTCTTCCCGCGGGTCCAGGATCTCCTATAGGACCCGATGGGCCCTGCCGACCGGTGAGTCCATCCTGCCCGATGTCACCTTTTAGACCTTGTTTACCCTTGGGTCCCCGTGATCCTGGTGGTCCCATAAATCCTGGTTCACCTTTTGGCCCTGTGAATAAAGCGATACATTGGTCATCATATCATAATTAAGAGCATAACCAGGAGAGCGACACATGCGCGTCACGTTACGTCACGTGATACATGCGCGTCACGTCACGTGACGGGTTGCCCGGCGTTTTGGGGCTATATTAAGAAATGCTTTGCAACCACTAGCCACTAGCGCCCGTTTTTAGAAGAGTTCGCGCGAAGTCTAACTCTCTCCTGGTTTGGGGGAGCGGAGGAGGGGGTTAAGAACACCTAATCCACCACTATTCTTACCTGGAATGCAGACTGTATCGGTCGGTTTACAGATATCCCTTGCTGTAATTTTCTTAACGTAAAGTTGAATGGCCAGATGGACGTCGTCTATTGTCACAGCTTGATTCGTGCTTGTGACGTCACGTCGTGCACGTGATAGACTATCTACACAGGGAACCCAAGATAATAGGTAGTAGAGTAGTGTTAATGGTAAAGTTAGCTATATCTTTACCATCAACTAATTTAGTTACTCAAAACATCTTATCCCACACCTAGCCACCTCCGCAGGCATCACTGTGCGTTTTCTCTGTTCTTGGGAACCCTGATTGAGAGAAGTGAGAGGAGGAGAATGGGGACAGGAGGGGCAGTTTTCCCTCTTTCGCTCTCAGTCCCCTCAAGGTCAAAATAATAGTTACAAAGGAGGCCCAATAACCGTTGGTGAAGGAAACCCAAGGAGTTGCCAGCGGAGGAGGCTACCCACTTGACTAGTTGCCAGAGATGTGTCTCGCGTTACGTTTCGTTAATAATAGCGATTCTTTCCAGATAAACGTAACGTATTAACGTAACGTCCCGATTCCGATACCGATTCTTTCCAGATAAACGTAACGTATTAACGTAACGTACCGCCAGGCAAATCCCTGGCACCTAGGGTAGACACTGAAATGACTAGAGTAGATTTCATATGACTGTGAAAACGGCAACGCACAGTCACGGCACGGTTACGGCAGGAATTTCGAATGTTTTTATAGACATCACGGCACTGGCACGGCCACGGCACAGCGCGGTCCGTTTCACACTCGTACGAAATCTGCTTTATGCCGGTCACAGCACGCGGCGCGGTTCGTTTCACACTAGTGCGCAAACTACTTTATGAAAAGTGCGTGATGTGCCGTGCTGTGTCGTGACGTGTCTCATGTAGCGTTGACTAGAATATTTTTCGTATGACTGGGAAAACAGCATGGTCGCCGCACTGTACGACTACGGTAGGAATTTCGAATGTTTCTATAGACGTTACGACACTGACACGATCACGATACGGTGCGGTACGTTTCGCGTTCATACGAAAACCGCTCTAGAGACGTTTCCGTATGACTGTGAAAACGGCACGGTCGCCTTACGGCACGGTTACAGTAGGAATTTCGGACATTTTTATAGACATCACGGCATTGACATGGTCACAGCATGGTACGTGCAGTCCGTGTCAGACTCATACGTAATCTGCTTTAGGTCACGTTGATTGCCAGCTAGTCTTATCCGATCAAAATGCTGAGGCACGGAGCGCAACTCAACACAGGCTTGGTCATTTTCTGCCTCACAGGGGAGAGGTGACAAATTGTTATACGCTGAACGTAATAAAGACTTTATAGAATATATTCGTTGAAAGATTATTAATTAACATACCTTCATTGCCTTGAGTGATTTGAACGTGTGAAGACTTTCTGACAATAAAGACTCCCGTGAATATTCCAAGAATAAATGCTGTGGAAACTGCTACAATTACGCCAAACGTGTTCCATCTCGACCGCGTCCTATCAAGGCATTTCTTGTTTGCAGGCTGCATTTTGTTAGAGCTTGGAAGTCTTGGAACTTTGTATTGTGTTTTGTTTTAGTTCCTCTTTCATTTATTAATCAGAAAATCACGTTATATCAGTATGTTATGGAACTGATGATAAGTTTGATCAATCGCTTGCATGTACTAGCTACTGAGTATGCATGTAGAGAGCAGAATTGTAAGATGACACTCGCTTATGCCTTTAGGCTGTCAACAGAATATCAAGCCAAGTTTTTACTGTGATCACCCATAGAGAATCGAAGAAGAAGAAGAAGAAGAAGAAGAAGAAGAAGAAGAAGAAGAAGAAGAAGAAGAAGAAGAAAAGAGGAAGAAGAAGAAGAAGAAAAGAGGAAGAAGAAGAAGAAGAAGAAGAAGAAGAAGAAGAAAAGAGGAAGAAGAAGAAGAAGAAGGAGAAGAAGAAGAAGCAGCAGCAGCAGCAGTCGTCGTCGTCGTCGTCGTTGTCGTAGTCGTACTGAATTGTTTTTGGGAAGGAGAAAAAGAAACAGCGAACAACAACAGCATTTACAAAAACAACATCAACCGAACAAAAAGGAGAAGGAGAAACAGGAGAAGGAAGAGGATTGTCGACAAGGGTGCGGCTCTTGCGGAAGAGGAAGACAATCACTAAATCAGTCTTCCTGTCCTGGCTAGTTTCACTGTTCTCCCTGTAACTCCCGCGCACACTTTAGTTTTTTTTTGTCGGTCATTAAATAAATAAATGAAAATTAAAAAATAGAATTAAAAATACTTGCACACTTAGCTAGGTTATCTTGATTATATTCAACTCAGTGAGAGGAAATTAAAAGAACTTGCCATATGACTGGCACTGATTAACAATTACTGACTATAGAAAAAACAGAAGTAAGAAAAGTGAATATTAGCACGTTCATTCGATCGTTCGTTCTTCGTGTGATTCTTATAAACTGAGTATTTCTTAACTTTCATTAGTATTAATGGAAAAAATGGGGGTGCAATTTAGTTACGTCAACATTGTGGACGTCAGCTTGAATCTTTGCTTGAGTTTTTTCATGCTTTTTTGTGAATCTGATATTCCACGTAAATGTTTCACTAATTCAAGCAAGATTCTAAAATTGTGGCAGTATGGGAAAAGCTCCTTATACTTTTATCATTTGAACTCCAGTTATTTTTAGTACTGAACCATTTCAATAAACTGCAACAGAAACATTAATCATAAGTCTTGCAGTCTTGCGGGTTTTTGGTACTATTTCATCAAAATGAACCTTTAGGCGATTGTCAATCTACGAAATAACTATTCTGTTATTATACTTTGTGCGAACAACGTCCCCTTTAAAAAGAGCCGCGGATCTGCTACTCAAGGTGATAAACTAATGGCATCTAATCCCAAAAAATTGATGAAGGCATCAAATAATCAAGTGCTACTCACTGTTCGAGCTGCATGTATGTAACATAACAATTACAAGAGAACTTTCATCTGGACACTTCCATATATACTATAACATAAAGATGTACTAAGGGAAGAATTGCAGCTTTACCACGCAAATGCAAAATGCTGGGAGCGCGTGGAGTTGCGCTGGAGTGAGCAACATTTCCGTTTTGCATGTAATTGATTTTTCTCGAGAACGCCATCTTGTCTGCTTTTGGATAGATTTTTTGTGGTAAGCAAACACATTTAACAGTGACTAGACAAACTCATTATGAAATCCAAGTTCTTTGGAAAAGGATCGACGACTTTTGTTCTGTCGCCGTTGTATCAAAGAAATTGAAGATTACCATAGTTGGAAATGTTTTTAAGTCCGGAAAAGAGACTATTTAAACAATAATAGGTTGAAATTTAATTGTGTACGAGATGTCGACTGCTCGTGGTTAATAATTTATCCATCCATCCATCCATCCATCCATCCATCCATCCATCCGTCCGTCCTTTCATTCATTCATTCATTCATTCATTCATTCATTCATTCATTCATTCATTCATTCATTCATTCATTCATTCCATCCACCCATCCATCCATCCATCCATGCATTCATTAATTCATTCGTTCGTTCGTTCATTCACCTATCCACCAATTCATTTGTTCGTTCTTTCGTTCACTCATTCATTCACTCATTCATTTATACATTCATTTATAAGCGGAGTTTACACATTTAAATATGTAAAAAAAATACGTAAATATGTATAGAAAATACACTATATAAATATTTATAATATATCATTATTATCATTACTAAATATTTATCATTTATTCATTCGACCGGCTAACGTTGACCAATTCTTTGGTCGAATGGCTTTTACTTTCAACTCTATTTTATAAATACGTCTTTCTAATATTTATTATTTCTAATAATTCATACAAGGAAAAATAGAATGAAATGTGAAAGAGAAATTTTCATATTATTTCGGGTACCTGTGTTTTCCTTATCAGGCAGTTGTCATGACTAAGCGCTATTTGCATATCTAAGCTCCCGGATGTTCTCACCGAATTTGCAAATGAATATGGCGGACGAGGCATGTGATGGGTTTGGACGATGTCCGTATTGAACAACCAAAGCGATCTAATTACCAACAAGCCATTGCAAAGTGATGAAGAGTAAATATCTTGTAGCAATATTCTTCAAGTCTGTCGCTCTAAACCCTTAATCAAGCGCTACCAGAAGCCGTGAAAATGGGCTCCAAAGTAAAAGTTGCCGTGAGAGTTACGGCCATTGAACCGGCGAGGTTTGTGCTCGTTCATGAATGAATTGTTCTCATTTTCACATTGTAAAAGGTTGTAAAATTTATTTTATTTATTTTGTGTGTCTTTGCAGAGCTGGACCTTGGGGATAAAGTAGTGGTTGATATGATGGATGGAAATTCAACTGTACTTTATTCGCCGAGAGATAGGTAAGTCAACGGCCTCTCTTGGCTGGCAAATCATGGTATAAAGTTATTTCTCTTCAAAAACTCAGTTCCTTATCACTAAGCCCGTCTAGACATCCAATTTCTGTACTTCATATTTATTTGAATTTGTCCCAAGACATACTTTACGAACTTACATGTAAATGTAAAAATTCGAAAAAGACTACCAGACGATTGTGTGGAAAGAGCATCACAAATTTTCTTTAATTTTGAATAAATAAATGATTGTACTACTTCGTGAATATATTTACTTGTTTGAACAGTAGGGTATTTTCCGTTTTGAGATTTCTTTTCATTGACTGTCCTACTCGTATTGCTTTATCTGTATAGGATAGTATTCCAGTTACGAACGAAACTGTGAAACGTATGTCAGAAATGTGTCGATCGCTGAAACCATACTATTTTTTAGGATCTCAAGCTCGTATTTACCACTTATGGGATCTTAACCTTTTATTCTCAGTGCTTTTAACTAGGAAAATCATCATTTTAACTCATAAGTGAAGGTTTTACGATCTGAAAAATCCTACAGAGGAAATCGACCGTAGAATGAATGATCAAAGTGTGTCGATGGGAAATCTAACATACTGATATTACACGTTGAACTCGTTAAAATTTCGCAACTTCGTTGGGTGTTTTTTAACCACATTGTTATTTTTTTTATCTAACGGAATCGGTCAAACCTCATCCAGTTCTTTTGCATTCAGGATGTACGAAAATCAAAACAGTTTTTCTTCAAATGAAACAAAACAATCTTTGCAAACGTACATTGTATTGTTAATAACAGTTTACTTTAAGTTTTCTAAAATGTGTGAAGTTTAAATCTGTTATCGTGAAAGTCTCTTTGTTTTTTGTTGTTTTTCGAATCCTGGTTAATTCGTAGCTGATCTTATTGATTGCTGTTTTAAATTGAGCACAATCTAAACAATATTTTCCCTTTGTTTTTCTTGCACAAGAGGCGCTATAGTGGTTACTCGCCTTAGTCCTCTTCGGTCACAAGCTGTTTACGACGTCTTGTTTCACACTTTAGCGCGTCGTAGCGCGGAAACGAGCACGGGCACCTATTCTTTTTATTTTTGCAAATCAACGGTAATCAGGTTCTCTATCATATATATAATTATAGTCAAGATTCCATTTCCAGTTTTTTAGATATTTTACAAAACGTGCGGTTGGAAGGTGCTTTCACGCTGCTTCAAGGGCACGTACTATCTACCAATTTTACCTTCTCTCTTGTAGCAAACGCATTTTTACAACAATTTATTGCATCATAATACTAGGCTATTGCCCAAAGAGAGAAAATGAGCTCATATTAGTCAGCTGGCACTGCTCAGATTTAAGAAATTAATTATTTTTGGCGCGATTTTGATCTTCGAATCTTGAGCCCTCAAGACACAAAAGATGGTGTACTTTAAAGCAATCTAGCGCAAAAACGACTACGGTGACCCCCATTTTTTTAAAGATATGACCGAGTTGAATTGTAAACAAAATATAACCATGTGTCTACTGACGCACACTTGATTTTATGAGGCTTTGTTGAGCTACTGAACGCTTTCTAACTCACTTCTTTTTCGTTTCATTTCCTTGTCATTCCTTCTGGCTGTGGAAAACAGGAAACAGTCCAAGGTAAGTTT
Organism: Telmatactis stephensoni; assembly: GCA_029948255.1. Classification (NCBI taxonomy): domain Eukaryota; kingdom Metazoa; phylum Cnidaria; class Anthozoa; order Actiniaria; family Isophelliidae; genus Telmatactis; species Telmatactis stephensoni. Next base: position 470,709 of record JALIZF010001806.1, read on the forward strand.
CTCTGGATTATATATTTTATTAGTTTAAATCGTGCTGACCTCTAAAAGAAAATTCTAGAATACGTAACCTTTTAATAGGAGTTGTCCTCTAGCCAACGTACATACAAGTTGTAATAGTCAATCGTATACATTAAAAAAGTTATTGCATATACAAACTTCTACTGGCTAGAACACCAACTCCTTGATGAATAAACAATGAATATAATCCTAAGGAATTAACTCTAAAGTTTGTTTACGTTTTATTGTCTAGAAGGGTGAAAAGTTGAATGGAGATTGGCTAGAATACTAATATATGAGCTTTCTCTTGAATTAGTGGTGAACAAGTAAAATTTACATTCCCAGCTTTGAATAACAGGATATGTCACGTAAAGAACAATTCCCTTTTAACACTATAGTTATGAGTGTTTACAAAATACCTTTGTGAGCTGATTAGATCTTTATATGAGTCTTTTTATAAATTAAAACGGCTTCCCAGTCTGGGCACTAATTAAACTAGTAATGTTCTATTTAGGAATAAAACATTATAAAGTTGTTTTGACTTCATGTGTAAAGATGATGTGAAAATATTGAAAAAGTAGAATTACTAATTAAAGATTGTTTTGACTGTGTTATCTCCCAGGAAAATTCTGCAGTGAGTTTCATATACATATATGTATTGTCAATCTTTAAAACATCTTTTATTTTGCATTTGAAAGAGTATTATTCACACCTCAGGTCTGTTCATTAGCTAATTTCTGCCTCCTGCCAAAAATTGGCTAGTTTATCTTGTTCTAAAATTCTGTCTGTTTGGGTGTTTCGTATGAAAGATTCGTACTATATTTCTTTTTATCCCTTAAAATGAAAAAATAACAAAGACTTGAATGCATTGAAATTGGATAGTGCTATGTATTAATTACATAAATCTTGGTGTGGATTTAATAAACTGTTGTACCCAAAATTATCCACCGAATAAGGATTTTCATGTAACTGAAGACATGAAGAGAATAATCATGTCTCGTGTAAACTATAGGTCATGAACGTTTAGACTAAAGGTTCTAATTTTAAATTACGAATCCAAATATAAAACAGGAAAACAACACATGGTCTGTAATGTACATGAAATACTATGCCCAAGTGTTGATAACACAGCTTCTTGTTGAGTGTTTCATTTCGTTGTTATTTTGTAACTCATAAATTAAGTGGTCAGAATATGTATGACCTGTCTGGCTTCAAAAACAATCGTTATATTGCCACAAACTGTAGTGAAATTGATTTGCTTTATTATTTTGCAGATATTTGTACTTCTTGTTGTTAATAACACAGCTTCTTGTTGAGGTTTCTGTGACATAAGCCATGAATTAAATGCATGGTCAGAAAATGACCTGTCTAGCTTCAAAAACAATCGTTATGTACTCCACAAACTTTAGTAAGATTGAATTCCTTAGTATTGTGCAGATATTTGTACTCGTTATTGTTCACTATGTTAACAGATTTTGATATTGCTTTTCAAAAATAACATTGATAAACATTTTTTTCAGTCTCAATATCAATATTTTCAACAGCAGGATATATAGGGTCACTCTGACTCCATATGTTTCTTAAGAACTATAGATCGTATTTGAACAAGTCACCAAAATCTAACATTGCATTTTCATTGTCAGCTCTACTGATGTATTTTGTTTATTGGGCAAGTATTTTTAAGTTCTATGAATTCTGGCAGATTTTTTTTTCTGAGCAAAAATCTACACTTGAAGAAGGATGTCCATCTAACTAATTTTAGCACACTTTGGAAATATGCCCTGAGGAAGTGGCTTACACCTTTATGTCTGCCATCTCTCAGTTTCAAGCAGGGGCATAAAGGGGGATCCACAGCACGGTTCACGGAAAATAGAATTTCAAATCATGAATCATGGACAACTCCGGCTGATATTTCCCCAAGAAATAAGAAAAGATTGTAAGAAAGCTGCTACGTTTAATTTATTGTTCATGCAGTTTGCATTATACAAAAGCTTTGAGGTTTTAAAAAATTTAAAAATTGCAGAACTTAGACAACTTGAATTACTTTCTATTTTCTTTTACTTCTGGAGAAAATTACAATGATCCATGTGCACTTTGCAGGAGATCACAAATTTTGAACAATAGTCCTTCCTGAATTTGCTTCAGCTGTGCAGACAAACAATGGTTTAAAGTTGAGGTTGGATTTGATAAATACAACAAATGTATGAAAGCTTCGAGTCCAACCCTATTTTGAAGCATATATTTCAAGAAAGAATGATTTTTTCCATTCCCAAATCACAAAAAGAACAAATAAAAAGCTTGATCAAAGTCATGGGAAACCACCTGAATGCCCCCAGTTAAAAGGGCAGGCAGAATTGGCAAAAAATCAACATGCAATTGAGCATTGATATTTTTAGCGCAATAACACTGATTTTTCTCATGCGTCTGTAATGATACTGCACCATTGATACCATGTGTCTGTAATGATACACTACCATTATTATTTTGAGTATTACCAACTCAACCCTAGTTTACATAACAATTTTTTGTAGCACAGCATGCCTAAATCTTGGCACATGGACTGATTAATTTGGGTAGGGCACCCATGTCAGATCAACAAAATAATAATGATGGGTCCATGTGCCAAGATTTTGGGATGCTGTGTCATAAAAAGAGTTGTCAAGACATGTAAATCAGGCTTCAGATGTCAGGGGTTTCAATAATAGGCGGCTACTGGCGGTATAGCCCGCCTATTTTACCTCTTACCACCGGTTATTTTGTGTCGTACTTAATAAATATGATTACGGCCCTGTTTGGGACACAGACGCCTACTTCAATCACTTAGACACTTATTCAAAAAGATAATGAAACCCCTGGGTGTAGTCAGAGCTTTATTTTAGGGGATTTAGTGATGAGACGTTCTGCTGCTAGTTTACTGTGGTGTCTTGTATCATACTATAGTTTATTCTTGAATTAAAAATATCAATTATTGTACATTACTATCAATTATTGTACATGATGCAAACTATAAAGCTGGCTGAGAACCAGGCATATTGACTATGATAACTTTGCCTGTCTGTTTTGAGTAACTCAATCCAACTTTGATGATAATATATATCCATAGTCTTATGCCGTAATGACAAATTCAAATTTCTTCTGTTAATAATCTTGTGAATCCCCAAGCATAAGGAGCTGCTATACTGCAAGTGCCAGCATGCAGTATACTATTGCTGAATGTGATATTACGCTAGAGGTGTCTCCAGTATTTTTGATAATTTTTTTTAATTTTTTTTTATTTTTTTTATTTTTCTAAAAATTGATTATACTCTTTTTGGTCTTTGTTTTAAAGTGCATGTACTATATCTGTGAAATCAAAAAAAGTACTAATAAATAAGCCAGTTTGGAGTTTAAGAATCGTTTCTTATGCGCATGCGATTTTATCCCGAATTTCTCACCTTCTTTTGTTTGATTAAAAACAAAAGAAGTTTTAAACAAAGAAGGTGAGAATTTCGGGATAAAATCGCATGTGCACTGAAAACGATTCTTAAACTCCGAACTGGCTTATTGTCAAACATTTGTATTAAACAATACAAAGTTATCAAAACCATTCAACCTTGACATCATTGGTTTTACTGCATGGACACGTGCTTCAGCTATTCTTTGACCTGCAATATGCTATTTTGCATAAAAAGTTAATAACTATTAGCTCATAACTAAATACTACTATGTATTAAATACATACATGTAGTAACTATTTCACGAATGTGATGTGTGCACTCTAATACAGAGAATCTGTAAATATTTATCAAATGAAAACATATTAGACCTGCACTGTATTATGTGAATAAACAAGGCAACCATTGAACTCTTAAACAATATCATTTGGCTGTTAATCATGATTATTAAGTGTTGATAAGCTGCCAAGTACTTGATAACTGATTGCAGGAGTTACATACATGTATAATCAATTTCATCTTGGGAGGCACATATATATTATTATAATGCACTACACAATCTCTTATTTTTTTAAAGAGCAGAGCCTAAATTTACAATATGTATAAAGTGTATTAATATTTCATCTGCTCTTAACTCAGTTATCACTCTGAAAGCATTTGAGAACAGCTTTCTCTCAATGCTAGACTAAAGTCTCGAGTACTTTTGTAATGACAGCTCCTTGATTGCCATATAACTTAATCTTTTGACATATCTTTGAAATTATTTCTTTTGTTAAACAATGATTTATAGCAACTTAACTTTTTCCTCTTAGTGTAAGAGAACTAAAACTAGAAAGCCATAATTAAGGAGGAAATCGTCTGACAGTTTAATGTAGGGTTTACTTAATGTGTTTTAAATTTACGTCAAACTAGAAGTGTATCTCAAGATTGTGGAAATGTGTTTTGAATATTGTTACAATTAAGGATACACAATATTCATTGTACTGTACATTCTTAGCAATTACAGTATAGAATAATATGTGTATTGGTCAGACATAGCATAATATCTGTTTCAATCCCACTTAAGATTTTACATTTTCAACCAGTTGTCACTCACTACAGTAGATAATTTGACACATGCTTTTAAGCTGCTCTTGGTTTTTAGGCTAACTTTGTTATTGGTCACTGCAAGGACTTAGTTGTAAATTATTTGTATAAGAAGCCTTTTTAGGGAGAGAGGTAGAGCATAATTGAGATTGGTAATAGAATGAAAACATTCCACTTGTGATGTCATCTCATTCTGACCATTTTAACCTTTGACCATGAATTATGTGTTGTTGTTCTATTTTATTCTTAGTTCAATTTTTATTTTCCATTGTTTTATACTTATTACCTTACATTACCATACTCAAAAACAAAGAAAAATAAAAATTGAACCATGGATAAAATTGAACTGCAACATATATGTCAGAAATAAAGGAAATGTACTCCAAATGTAATTAATTTATCTCCTAAGTGGAGGGAGTCAAGCAGATAACACCATTATTGTGGCATACAAATGTAGGTATCAAAGGAAATGAATAAATGTCTTGATTGACTATTGTCTTGATTGTTACTTGACAGAATTTTGCCTTTGATCACTGCTTCTGGTCCATTGACTCAGCAAAAAGTAAATATGCAGGTAACAGATAAACATGTGTACTTATCATCATCATCATCATCATCATCATGTATATATACAACCTGTACTGTAATCTTGTAGTATAATATACATGTAATGGTTTCAGTCATCAGTTTTATCATAATGATCTTGTGCATGCCCAGATTTGTGATGCAAATTTTTCTGCAACATCGCACACAACAGATTTGCAATCCAGCAGAGTTTCGCCCCTGCAATGTTGCAATTAACATTGTAGAAAAAGTTACAGAAGCAGAACTTGATCCTAAATGGACAATGTGGTGCTTAATGTTGCACATATTATATGAAACTGTTGCAGGGATGCCGACACAACATGCAACTATGTTGTGTGCATTATTGCAATAAAAATTACAGAATAAAGTTGCATTGTGTGTAGAGGCTAACAGTAGGCTATTGTCATCAGTATCATCATCATCATTGATCATCATCATCATCAGTACATAGTATAATATTTCATTCATCTATTCATTCATCATCATCATCATCACATTCAATACTGTGTTATATATGTAAAAAAAAAATTATTGTAAAAATCTATAGTGTTAAAATGTAAAAATTTATTTATGTGTGAAATAAACGTATTAAAAAAAAAAAGATTTATCAGAAAAAAAAAAAATCACATTCAATACTGTACATGTACAGTACATAGCTTTGTAGTATAATATTCATTGTCATCATCATCATCATCATCATGATTTGATATCAAACTAGACAAAGAGTTTCTGCTGTAATCCACAGACCAAGAAAAAGTATACGAGTGTTTGGGGAAAGATGTTCTGGAAAATGCATTTGAAGGGTACAATGCCTGCATATTTGCCTATGGTCAAACAGGTAGGTGTGGGTTACACAGATATAAAACTTGATGATAGCAATTAATTGGTTAGTCCTGAAATTGCTAAATGGTTGTGTAGTACACAAAAAAGCAAGGGCTCTAATAGTTGCAAAACAGCAAAAACAAAAACAAAACAAACAAACAATGCAATAAAATACATAAATTTCACACAAACACACAGATAGCAAGCTTGTCTAGGCAGGGTGTGTTTTATAGTTACAGTACAAAATATAATATGCCATTTACAAACAAAAAAACAAACCAGTGAAAACAACTTTGTGGCACAATGGAACAACAAGTATACATTGTATATATATTGTATCTAAAGGTAAAGGTTAATTTATTTTACTTCGAAGAGTGGGGAGTGGTTGCCCAATTCTCCCAAGCCAGGGGTTCATGTATAGAGCACTCACAGGTGCACCCTCTCTCCATTTGTGCTTCATTTTATGGGTTTTTAAAGCTAATTAAAGCTACACGAAAAGGAAAGAAGTTGAAACAAGGATGTGAAGCCACTGGGAATTGGATAGTAGTCTTCAAGGTACCATATGTGTGCATGGTAAAAGACATTCTTATCTTATCGTACACACACTTGATAATGACTGTTAATTTTGTTGTTGTAGGTTCTGGTAAGACATACACAATGATGGGAGGCCACGAAGATAAAGGTGTCATTCCAAGACTGTGTGACAATCTTTTTGCTGGGATATCTAAGGTATTATTAACAATTAATAATTATTAACTTATACTACTATACTACAGAACTAACTCTGTCAACATTTTTTGTACAGAACGACAACCAAGATGTCAATTATCGTGTTGAGGTGTCATACATTGAAATCTACAATGAAAAAGTGCGAGATCTCCTTTGTCCAAGAGGGTAAGAGTTGCCCCAATCCTGTTGCACACACCACCCAAGTGTATTTTGAAGATGACACTGAATATTTCTATTTATTCATTACAGAGGGAACACTGCCCTTCGTGTGAGAGAGCACAAAGTTCTTGGACCATATGTAGAGGGTTTGACCAAGCTTGTTGTTTCATCATATGAGGTACATGACTAGTGTATTGTGGGTATACTGGTAACTAGTAGAGCCAATTTCATATGACTGGGAAAATGGCACGGTCACTGCACAGTAGTTACAGCAAGAACTTAATTTTGAATGTTCTTATATAGATGTTAATAAGGCACTGGCACGGTCATGGTAACACTTAGTTGTTTACACCGTTTTATATTTCATATTTGACCTGGGCCCGCAGTAAGTGGCCATGCTGTTGCAGTTGCCCTGCCATTTATTTATTTATGTAACTGTACGCATATATTCACGGTGAAGCTAATAAAATAAAAATAAAGAATAAATAAAGTAAGATGCAGTAAGTTTCCCACTCATACGGAAACTTGTCTATGGGTTGTTTTACTGAGATACATTGTACATTGAATGGTCATTAGTGATATTCATGGAAAGAGAACTTACATTGCTGACACTTCCACCCATGGCCCCTCCTTAGAGTAAATTGGCATAAAAGATCATTTATAAAAATATGTACAATTACTACAACAGAATAGTTTTATATGGGTGTGAAATGGACCACGTTGTGCTATGACCATGGAAGTCCTGTGATGTCTATGAGAACCTTCAAAATTTCAGCCATAACAGTGCTGTGCCATGTTAGGCCTTTTTCACAGTCATACAAAAATTACACTATATTAGAGCAGTTTTCAAATGAGTGTGAAACGCACCGTGCCATGCTGTAGCCATTTCAGTGCATGATGTCTATAAAAACATTCGAAATTCCTGCCATAACCGTGCCATGACTATGCAGTGCCATTTTCACAGTCATACGAAATCTACCCTATTGCTTGTACTGTGCACATAGTTTATTACTGTACATGACTAATGTAGGAGTATGAATTGTTTTGTTTTTAGGATATTGAGACTATAATGATGGAGGGAAATAAATCACGAACAGTCGCAGCTACCCGTATGAACACAGAAAGCAGCCGATCACATGCTGTGTTTAATATTGTACTGGCTAGGACAGAGTATGACCCTCAAACAGAGGTATATTATTATACATGTATTTACAGGATGATCCAAGTGTTATACATGTATTTCAAGGGACACCCATGAAAAAGGCTGAAGTGACTTTTTTTGGTGTTTTGATGGGAGGGGCATTAGGAAACTCAAGACTCTTTGAGAAAACAAAAACATCCTCAGAAATAGTCACTTAAGCCATTTTTGTGAGAAACCCTTTAAATGTTTTCTTTTAGTGCATTGGTGAAAAAGTTAGTAAGATGAGCTTGGTTGACTTGGCTGGTAGTGAGAGAGCCAGTAAGACAGGAGCTGAAGGCGACAGACTGAAAGAAGGAAGCAATATCAACAGGTTTGTATAACTGTTCCTGCTCACCTCAATTGTCAAAGTATCTGTTATGCAGTCTAACCTATTTTTGGGTTCTTTCTCGATGTAAGAATCCTATTGTAATTCGGTTCAGAGGTCTTTGTTTTCCAGGCTATTGTATTGTTCCAGGGTCTTTGTTCCTGACTATTATTTCAATGTCTTCGGGATTCTTACATCGAGAAAGAACCTATTTTTGCAGTAGTCACTTTGGGACAGATTAAGAGACCATTGTGGTGAGGTGGCCATTGTACAGAGGTGTCAGTATAAAGTAGATTGGATGGATGATGGAATGGGAAATGGTGGTCATTTTGGAGAGATGGGTGTTGTACAGAGGTTTCAATATAAAGTAGATTGGATGGATGGCAGGATGGGAAATGGTGGTCATTTTGGAGAGGTGGTTGTTGTACAGAGGTTTCAATATAAAGTAGATTGGATGGATGGTGGGATGGGAAATGGTGGTCATTTTGGAGAGATGGGTGTTGTACAGAGGTTTCAATATAGAGTAAATGTATGGATCCAATGGATGGTGGGGAAGGTCAAAATGCTGGCCATTTTTGAGAGGTAGCTGTTACTGGAGGTTAATTTTATTTCGTTTAGAGATGTTTTGAGATATGCACCAATGAAAAAGTTGTCAGTAATCTTGAAATAAAAGGTGGAGCATTTGAGTTGAAAATGTACCTTGTTTTTGCTTTTAGGTCTTTAACCACTCTAGGACAAGTTATATCAAGTTTGGCAGATCAGGTGAGTGCATAATGCACAATTTATGAACAATACCTGTATTAACAGGCCTGCTTACAGTGATCACAGAGCTGTGCTCCGTGATCAGACATGAGTCGTATGGTGGCTGCTAAGTGTATGTGTATGTAAATTTGTATGTAAATGTGTGAATGTTCAATTTGTTGTTTTGTAATGAAAGCGCCCTTGTATACCATTTGACTCGATCACGTTGAGCTGTGCCCTTCGTAATTCAGCACTAGCTGCAAGATAGGGTGATGAGCTACCAAATTTATTTTTTTATTACTTTGCTTGTTGTTCAATTAACAGTCATCTGCAAAACATCACAAGAAAGGAACTCATTTTGTACCTTACCGAGATTCAGTATTGACTTGGTTGCTAAAGGTAATATTATCTTACACTTTTTTGTAGTTTTGCAGTGACAATGAAATTATGTTTATCAATATTACATTGTCCTACTCCAAAAACCCCTATGTACACCTAAAACCTACTCCTAAAAATCCTGCACCAAAAACCTTACTCCTAACACTCTACACCTTCTATTTGTTCTAGGATAATCTTGGTGGAAATAGCAAAACTGTGATGGTTGCCACAGTAAGTCCATCAGCTGATAATTACGAAGAGACACTATCGACCCTTAGATATGCTGACCGTGCCAAGAGGATTGTTAACCATGCTGTCGTCAATGAAGATCCTAATGCTAGAGTATGTAGATATACGAAGTATTGCACTTTATAACATAGCTACAATCTTACGCGCGCTCCGATTGGCCAGAAAGCTATGAACTATTTGCCCATGGGCTGCACTGCGCGCGCACTATCTTCGTCATCGTCTTTTTCAAATCGTTCGTTTTTAAGATGGCGACACATATAACGCGCGCTCTGATTGGCTGAAAAATCTATGAACTATTTCCCCATGGGCTGCACGGCTCCGTTTTTAACGTTCTAGGCTCTGTTATAAATCAATTAGACAACAGAAAGCCGCTTGCCCATTGCGTTATAGACGCACGCCTCGTGCCACTCTTACGTTTGTTAATCGTTCTTTATATTTTCTCTCGTGCGTCTATAACGCCATGGGCGCGCGGCTTTCTGTTGTCTAATTGATAATTATAACACAGCTACAATCTTACGCGCGCTCTGATTGGCCAGAAAGCTATGAACTATTTGCCCATGGGCTGCACTGCGCGCGCTCTGTCTTCGTCATCGTCTTTTTCAAATTTTTCGTTTTTAAGATGGCGACACATATAACGCGCGCTCTGATTGGCTGAAAAATCTATGAACTATTTCCCCATGGGCTGCACGGCTCCGTTTTTAACGTTCTAGGCTCTGTTATAAATCAATTAGACAACAGAAAGCCGCTTGCCCATTGCGTTATAGACGCACGCCTCGTGCCACTCTTACGTTTGTTAATCGTTCTTTATATTTTCTCTCGTGCGTCACGCCATGGGCAAGCGGCTTTCTGTTGTCTAATTGATAAGTATGCATTTTCTGTATATTGCATTATAGCTAGTTATATACCCTGCCAATATAACCAAGTCATCCCGAGCACTGCAAAATGAGGCACCTAAAGAAAGATTTTTTTGAGTTGGTTGGGGCAAAATGATATCTGACAGAAGAATACATGTAGAATTTATACAAGTAACTCATAGACATCTCTCTTGGACATCATACTTTACAGTGAAGCTCACATTTACAAAATCTGAGCACATGCAGTTCTGCACATGTCTGGGTTTTCTTCTCACTTGCAGTGAAGTACGCATAGTATATAACCACTTGTATATACCTACCACTTGTATATACCTATGCAAGTTATTCTAGAATGCCATTTCATCCTTTGCTGTTCTCTTTTTAGATCATCCGTGAACTCAGAGAAGAAGTTGAGCGCTTAAAACAACTTCTTCAGCTAAAAATAGCAGGAAAACTATCACCAGAGGAAGAAGGAGAATTTGCAATTCAAGAACAGCTGACTGAGAGTGAAAAACTTATAAAAGAATGTACAATGTCCTGGGAACAAAAGGAGAAGCAGACAGAACAGATCTTACAGGTACATCTCCCGATGTACATTGAGCAATAACTGTTTTTCTCATGACAGACCACTGATGGGTCATGTCAAAGTATTCTCCATTCTTTGAGTTTTACTGCGGTTTTCGGTATTCTGCGAACTCTGACTTTCAAATGCCAACCGCTAATTTGCGTTTTTGCTTCTGTCAATCAAAAGTAAAAATCACTAATACGAAGAACTTTTAATACCAAAATGATAATATAGCTAATATATACTCTCTAAAGATCATATTTGGTCATTTGGTAGGATTATAGCAACTTTTAGTATTGATTTTTCGATGTTTTGTTGAGGTGGGCGGAAGCGAATAACCAAATTCCAACGGACTGTTTGAAGGTTAGAGTTCGCAGAATACCGAAAACCGCAGTAATAGAAATTTGCTGTTTTCGTGGTAAAATATTGCTGTTGATTTGAATTTGTGGTCTGTCAAATTTTGATAGCTTTGCTTTTAAATGAGGCTAACATTGAAATTAGATACCTTACAGTAAGTAACCATGACGACGGCAGAAAAGACGGGTTTACTAGTAAGCACAATATTCAATGCTATTTTTTACCTCACCATTTTTAATTGCCATATCAGACTCATGGTTTTGAAATGAATGATAATGAAAGAGAGACCAGTCTGGCTGAATGGAAAATAAACTAGTTTACGTCCTCAAATTCTCGTTCTCCACAAAGCGTAAAACCTGGTCTTTTCACATTTTGGTTTTGCAGAATACGGTTGATTTCTTTTCAGCTTTGCACATCTACACATGCCGTTACTGTATTTTGTAATCAAGGCCATTTAGTATTATGCCATTGTCGTCATCGTTACCGTCTTGGATCAAAATCAATTAAAATTGAAAATGACACCAATAATCACAATGAAACAACATTTTCTTCACTGAACCAAAATGGAAAGAAACAGATAAATATTGTCAAGGTTTTTAGTATTTAAATTGTGAGTAAATGAGATTACTCAAGCCTATTGTTCTTTTAGGTTTTAAACCAAAATTTATCCGTGGTAATTAGCTTAAAATGTAGATTTTTGTCGGAGATCAGCTAGTTATTTAACTATATTGATATGCATAGAGAAATATTCAGTTTTCAATTTTCACCGATTTTCATCCAAGTGGGCCTTTAAGATCTCTAATCCAATGTGCACACAAACTTGAGAAAAAAGGGGCTATTGGACTTCCTTATAACCATGATTATAAAGGACCTTCCTTTGCATCCCTTGTCCTTCTCAATACACCTTTCTTTTGCTTTAGATCATTACACTTTTCGCTTTATTATTCAGGAACGACACAAAGCCCTGGAAGACATGGGGATTTCTGTGCAGTCATCTGGCATTGCAGTTGAGAAAAGCAAATTTTATTTGGTTAATTTGAATGCAGATCCATCTATGAATGAATTACTGGTTTACTACTTAAAGGTACAGAGTTTGAACTACTATGCAAAGTTTGGAGTGTTCAATGTATAATTACATTGCATGTATAATTGTTGTCAATTTGAAATAACAGATGTTGAGATAAAGGAATTTGAAATTTATAGTGCATTTTACAAAACTTTTGACAAAGGTTCTGAAATTCGCAATGACCTTCATTGGCAAATTTTGAACTTTTTTCCTGTGCAAATTTGGAAATTCATAAGAATCAAGGTTTCATTGAGTTGCATCACTAAAGCTACGGTAATATGAGCAACAAAATCACTCAACTTGTCTCACTACATTGCTGCGAGACAAGTTGAAAAGCAATGCTGTGCGTTTTTCCACTCCAATTCAAACTTGTCTCGCGACAAAATTATTTGTCGCAAGTTGAGAAATTTTGTTGCAGAAAGTAGAAGGTCGTTCTACTTCCTGCAACAAAATTTTAAAATGTTGCACGTATTACCACTTAGACTCGACTCGTTTGCAGCAAATGACGTCTGAACAAACTTTGGAATCCTCTTGTCAAGCATTTTGTGAAACGCACTGATTTATTGGCAGTCTCCATTCTTTCTTCTTTCCATTCTGTGTAGCTTTAACTAGCGTTAAATACCCTGGAGCACTGATGGATAGAGAGGAGTAAAGAACACACCGTTGGCTTCCTGGGAGAGTAGCTAGTGCTAAAGGAACTACCGACACTAAATATAGTGCTTTACCTTAACCTTTACTTTTGTAAACCTTTCTGTGTTCTGTTGTCTCTAGGATCACACCAAGGTTGGTCGCCTAAATCCAAACCTTCCTCCACCGGTAAGCATTTCGAAATTGTTAGTCATTTCAAGATAGCTATTTGAGGGTAATTTAGTACTTAGTTCACTACTTTTTGTGATGCTGATATTGCAATTTATGGAATGACAACAATATTGGTGTTGTGATGTTTGTAGGATATTCAACTTGGAGGTCTTGGTATTCTACCAGAACACAGTACTATGGAAATAGAAGGCAACGAAGTATACTTGACTCCCATGCCTAATGCCAGGTAATGAATGAATAAATGGATGGACGGATGGATGGACGGACGGACGGACGGACGGATGGATGGATGAATAAATGAATGAATGTATGAATGAATGAATAAATTAAAAAAAAAGAATGAATGAACGAATGAACAACGATTGTGAATGAATTAGTCAATAATTAATGGAATGAATAAACGGATGGATGGATGAGTGAATGTATGTATGAATGAATGAATGGGCAATTGAATGAATGAAGGAAGGAAGGAATGGAATGAATGTATAGATGAATAAATGAATGGATGAATGAGTGAATGGATGAATATATATACATACCAATTTATTATAGTACCTGAAATTGAATGAATAAATATAAGAGTAAGTGAATGAATGAATGATTGTAGAAATGAACTACCTGAAGCTGAATTAACGGATAAATATGATAAAAAATAAGTAAATGAAAACATGTTGAACATACAAAAGGAAAAAGAAATAAACTAACGAGCGAACAAGCAAATAAATGAAGTAAGAAAGATTTGATACTGGTTCAGTTCTGTTTATATAACTTCTTTTGAATATATTTTTCTTCAGAACATTTGTAAATGGCAAAGATGTCAAAGAAAGAACTTTAATCAAACACGGTGACAGAATTCTTTGGGGAAACAATCACTTCTTCCGTATCAATTGTCCTCGGTTGCCTGGCAGCGAGGTACAACCTGAACAGCCTGTTGACTTTTTATCAGCGCAGCAGGAGTTAATGATGAACCAAATTGCACATGGTAAGAGGGAATTACAATGTGGGAACCCCACTTTTCTGCTACTTTGTTAATAATGCCATCCCCCTTATACAGTCACACCCTAAATACGATCACCCTGTTGGTGGTCTGGTAAAAGATTACACAAAATTATGAACTTAGAATGGTACAGAAATAATTCTTGATCCTCTGAAATTGCTTTGTTGTAAAGTAAACATTGCAAGATGTTCCAATTTCTCGGGATTTTATTCGTAGTGAAGGTATATGCCCAATCCAATATTTTCAAAGTAAATGGTTCAACTAAAAGTGTTTTTGTGCTTTAGGTCCCCTTCATGAATCATTCAAGGCTTTGGAAGAACAGTACCAAGCTGACAAAGAAGGTAAGTTGATTTAATTTTTTAAACTACATTTACTTGATCCTTACTTCCAGAAGGACGATTTAAAAGGCGATTTTATTGTAACTAGAAATCGCGTGCCGGCAATTTTGTGTTGATTTAGCTTGATATGTGCAATCGTTGCAAATTCGAAAGGTGTCCATTTTAACGTGTTTTTCCCGTGTATCTGTATTCTCAAAGGTGCTCTAGAAAAACAACGACTTATGTACGAAGAGAAGATTGAAGAACTACGTAACCAAGTGCAAATTAATCGACCATCTGGTATGGACAGGACGTGGAGTATGGGTTCATTCAGTTCAGGTTATGGTTCACGTATGTCATGGTTCGATGACAGAGATACGTCTAATCAGTTTGACAAGCAGGAACATCGCCCACTTGTACTTAAAGAGGCCGTGTTACAAGCCAATACACTTGTCAGGTAAGGGACTAAGCAAGTTGAGCAACTTCAGCTCAATCTTGGACAATAGGGAGCTTAAGCACCAGGTGTTTTTGTCAACACGGACGTCACGTGTACGTTTTTGATCGTGTGCGCGCCGTCATAGACGAAGTTCCCGTTCTCGTTAGAATGTCAGTTGAGGCCTTTTCACGTTCTTGATTTCATCTATGACGGCGTGCTCACGAACAAAAACGTACGCGTGACGTCCGTGTTGACAAAAACGTCTCGTGCTTAAGCTCCCTAATACTTCAAAAGCCCGCCGCACACGTTGAGAAACTATGTGAGAAACGGCCACGCAAGGCACTTTTCTCACCGTGTGCTTTTTACCTGCTCTATTTTTGGCCTCGCGTAGTCAAAGATGCAACGTCTGCGGCGAGAAATTGTCTGAGCTAAGTACCTTACGTGGCAGTTTCCTCACACACTTTCCTCACGAGTGCGGCGGGCTTTAAGAACGTGGTGATTTTTGCACAGACAATGGTCCCCACCTCAATGCATTCACTGTAAACTTAATTTGTTAAACACCCTCCTCTCCCCCTTTCTTACCACACTTCCACTAACATATTGTCGTATGGGCAAGTAAAACCCAGTTTATTTTAAAACTGTAATGTGTTGATTTGTAGAGAGGCTAATCAACTTAGTGAAGAAATGGGAAAAGACACCGAATTCGCCGTCACCCTACAGATTCCGACCTCCAGTCTGAGCTTTGGTAGAAGTCGGTCAGGATTTAGCAGTGAAGTGGCAATTGTTGTTAAACATAAAACGAAAGGAACACAAAGTACGTGAATAAAGAGATGACTGGGAAGTGAATGGGAGAATTGGAATCTCATTTTATTTTTTATTTTTAGTTTGGTCACATGAGAAGCTCGAAAATAAGATATTTGATATGAGAGAGTTGTACAACCAATGTGTTGAGGAAGGGGTTTCTTTCAGTAGTAAGGTTGGTGAAGTGATATGAATTTATCATCATTCTAATCATAGCATCATTATCATCATCGTAATCTCACTGTCGTAATCATAATATTTGTTACCACCATAACTGAACTGAACTGAACTTTATTCACACACACGTTTACAATATATACAGAAAATATATTTACATTTGATAAATACATTTACATTTAAAATACATTGACAATATATACAGAAAATACATTTTTACAATTTTAAATATTTACATTTAAGATATACTTTATTGGATCAATATAGTGGTGTGTGTGGTTGCCAAAGTAGTTTCAACTTTCGTGTTGGCAACCACCCACGGAAAAAAATAAACAGCGATGGACAAGCTAAAGTGGACACTTTATAATAGATAAATAAATAATGTCGCCCCTAGCACTGTGTACCGTCTTAATGGCTCCCATACCATTGTGCACCGACATAATGACGCTCCCACCATTATGCACCGACATAATGACGCTCCTACCATTGTGCACCGACATAATGACGCTCCTACCATTGTGCACCGACATAATGACGCTCCCACCATTGTGCACCGACATAATGACGCCCTACAATTGTGCACTGACATAATTACGCTCCCACCGTTGTGCACCGACATAATGACACTCCTACCAATGTGGGAGAAGCTAGGGGCTGAATTCAACTGCTGCTGAAACTTTACTATCATCACTACCATCATTTTAAAATCGAGGTTATAGTCAATATTACCATTTTTGTCGTAATCGTGATCGGCCACAGCAAAGTGACTTTTTTAATGGAACGAAATTGGCAAAAACTGAGTAAAAAAGACTAAAGTGGATAACAAAATAAATTACCTTCAACAATGTTCTGTGATATAAACACGATGGAAGATGTAGAGCAAGAGAAAAGCAAGCTTTCTCTTGCTTTTCGAGTGCTCTACATCTTCCAGAGTGTTTATATCACAGTACAGAGACATAAGCGATCGTTTTATATTGCTTTTATAAAATATTTTCGACGTTTTTTGAGCGAGCCATGTCTCTGTCCTAGTCTGATATAAACATGGAAGCCAGCCAATCAGCGCGCGCGTTATATCTCAAATATTTTATAAATGGTAATATATGAAACACAGCTTGCCGCCAAAACCTGTTTATGTTTGACAAGTGCCCCGTATACTCTCCTACCTGAAAGAGTTCCCGTTTTGTGACTTCTGTCAATTTTACTACAGGACGAAGATTCCGATCTCTTCTTTGAGGTCGAGTGCCACACCCTTATCGGTGTCACCAACGTCTTCCTGGAATGTCTACTACACGATGTTAGTCATGAATATGCTGCACCAATTATAAGTCAGCAAGGAGAGGTAAGCCAAGACTTTCAATCTCAATTTACTTTACGTCACAACGATTTATTAAGTTTCATAAATCCATTATTTCAGAATCAGGTTCCTTGGTAGAATTCTGTGTCGTTGATCCCGTGTAGTGAGGGTATTATTGAGTGAAGTTCTCGATGAAGTTTGAATTTTTTGTGCTTTTGTTTAGGTTTGTGGTCGACTCAAAGTTGAAGTTTCTCGAATTACAGGTAGGCTATCACTAATAAGAACAACAACTAAACAACAATTAATATTCAGAACAAGTGATAGTAACAAATAAATAAAATAAACTAACATACAGTGACAACGGCAATATGAATATAGCAAAATCCAGTGAAGTGGCTACCTTGAAAAATGGGGAAAATACTAGCAAACCGTTGATTAACTGGGAAATCGGGATCATTTTCTCTTAATCGAAATGACTCTTCAGTGGTTGTGCGTACCTCCGAAAAAATCCTGGCTACGCCACTGAAGTGGTAAAGAATCTCAGAATCTGTGATATCATCGTCACCATCAACAAGCAGTCATAAATATCGTAATGAGGGGGGCCTAGGGGGGTTACGAATACCGCAATCCCGCACGAAAAATTCGAAAATACCGCAATCCCGCAAGAAAAAATGGTCAATCCCGCAATCCCGCATGAAAAATTCGAAAATACGGCTCACCACACGAAAAATTCGAAATACCACTCCCACGGGACCTCACTCGCAGAAACATGAATCACAGAAACATGAAATTTTCTATCGAGCGCCAGAAGCAAAATCCCGCATCTCGCAGGCCTCAAAAATACCGCATTACCGCAATTTCAAAACATTTTTCCCGTAATACCGCAGCTCATAAAAGAAAATACCGCATACCGCAGGGTTTGAGAATCCCGCAATCCCGCAATTTTTTTTGTAAAATACCGCAATACCGCACAAAGAAATGGTCAATCCCGCAAACCCCTAGGACCCCCTCCGTAATCAGTAACCACAAAAATAATTTTCAAAACAATGATCGATTGTTGTGACTTAAATTTATAAAATGAAGGCCAATAAAGTTGACCATTTGTGTTATCGTGTCTTTAGACAAAGATTCTGACAGCGAATCAGTGGAGTCAACCGAGTCGGACGGTCGAGTGAGTCCCGAAGATGAGGAGATAGAAGATGTCGACGACTTAGAGGAATTCAAGCTTGGTCATCGTATGGAAGTCTGCGTGAACGTGATTGAAGCATTTGACTTACCACCAGCTCTTTGTAACTACGTATTTTGTCAGTATCAGTTATGGAAGGATAAAGACACTGTTGTTGTTCCACCTATCAATGCAAGCTTATCTCATCCTGGACCGAAAACTAATACCATGATATTTGAAAACAAACAGGTTAGAGTTGTAGTACTTTTATTTCTTTCGTTTTCTCATTCTTCTTCTTCCCCTCCTCTTCCTTCTCCTCCTTCTCTTCCCTCTCCTCCTCCTGCTAGTCCTCCTCCTTCTCTTTGTCTTTTTCCTCCTTTCCCTTCTTCTCTTCTCTTCCCTTTTCTTTTTTCTTTTCCTGATCCGGTCCCTCCACCGCCTTATAATAATAATAATAATAATAATAAAGTCTTTAATTGAAATGATAAAATACATATCATAACTTACAAATAATGAAAAAACCTAACTAAACTAAAACTAAACTAATCTAAAAACTGACTATATATAAACTACACTGGTCCCAGGAGTAAAAAAAAGTTACTTATTGTTAAAAATTAATCTATTTATAAATGTACTTTTAAAACCTCTTATTCCTCCTCCCCTTTCTCTTTCTGTTCCTCCCCCCTTCCTTCTCATCCCTCACTTCCTCCTTCTCTATTCTTTCCATTTCCTCTTCCACCTCTTCCGTCCCATATTCATTATCGCCATGGATGTTGTTCCAGCCGGTAAACGTAAATCGAGTCTCGGTGGAACACCGCATTTCAGGTTATCCAATTTCAAATTGTGTAGAGGGACACAAGATAAATGTTCCACCACAGAGTTTGATCTCTTTGATTTGATGTCTGATCCCTTGTCTACTCGGACTTTCTCACAGTCTTCCTTTTTGATAATTAACCTAAAAAAACATGGGGCTAGCCTAGGGCCTGTTTATGTGAAGGCGAGCTGTCCCTGGTAGCTGGGATAACTCTTTTATTTTATGCCCCCAGGGAAAAGAAAACAAAAGAGTTACCCCGGCTAGCAGGGGCAACTCGCCTTTATATAAACAGCCCCCAGTCTCGTTCGCCAAAGGAATCCCAGAAGGAAAAGTTTGAATCTCCAGTAAAAGATTATTCATTATTTTTCAGTCATTTGACATCGAGATAACTGAGGAGTTTCTAGAGTACGCATCAGAGGGGTCGCTTGCAATTGAAGTGTGGGGAAACCGAAGTCAAGGGTTTGATTCAAACAGTAAACTAAACTGGAATTATAACGTAGAGACACCTCAGAAAGGACTCCATGATAGGTGAGTAAGATAATTATCGTGACTCATATTTGATCCTGCGTGCACTCTTAAGTAAAACCTTTTCAAACAGTCACGCTACGGGACACGTACGGATTTTCAAGGTGGTCCGGAAAATTCCGTAACTGGATCCGGACCGCGCGCGCGCGCGCGCGCTTTTCCAAAAATAGAAATAAAATAGTCAAAAAGAGTCACTATGATAAAATGCTTGTTACCTGAGTTAGGACGGGCCGGGCGGGAAAGTATTTGTCTCTCGTTAATTCTGTAGGGACCTCGCTGCGCGCGTTCCGTATTGTCATGACCTTGAGCCAAATATCTTCTCGTCCGGACCTCCCACTCAGTCAATCAGAAGTACATATTACGTTGTTATTATTGAGCAGGTTTCGCGATGATATAGTGATGATGCTGATGGTAATGGTGATGTTGGGGCATATGATGATGATGACAGTGATGCTTCTTGTATTTCTAAATTTTTCATTCCACTCTCACTTTCATTGTCACGAACGTATACAGTATTTTATCCCAATTCAATCTGACAAACCAATAGAGGAAATTTGAAATTTGCCCAAATTTGTTATTTTCTTTTAATACTCACTTTCATTGTCACGAACGTGTAGAGTCTTGTGTCCCAATTCATTCTGACAAACCTGTAAAGGAAATTTGAAATTTTCCCAAATTTGTTATTTTCTTGGAATACTCCCAATGCTTTCAAAAGCTAAATTAAAAAAAAAAAAAAGATTTGTATACCACAAATATCTATATGTATATAATCAAATGCGGTTGAAATGAAATGAAATGAAGTATAATCAAACATAAATGGATTAAGAATCCCAACTGGCAAGGAGGCAAACCAGTTGGCTATATTACAAGCATGGCCGAGAAACTGAATTTGAACTAATCGAAACCGGAACAAATTCAGTCTCAGCTAGTGGCCAGAGCGGGAATCGAACCTGGGACCGCCAGATTGCGAGACCAATGCTCTGACCACTCGGTCATGCTGCCTCCAGATGCCTCCCAATTCAATCCAAATTACCACCAAACTTATGGTTACAATTTCTTTAGGTGGCAAGAACTCGTTCGTAAACTCGATTTCTGGTTCGAAATACACGAGATCAACGACATGGGAGTCTACGGCCCCGTGGAACTGAACATCCGGGAAGGAAAAGAAACCGGTGGGATCTTCCAGCTTCGTCAAGGCCACTCCCGGCGTGTAGTAGTTAAAGTGAACCCCATCCCCAAGGCAGGGGCGTTGCCCGTTGTGTGTAACACAATTACTAGTGTGTCCATTGGAAGTATATGTGTGAGGAATAAGCACCAACAAGGATTGGATAGTTATCAGGAGAAAGATTTGTCATTGTAAGTAGTGCCATTTCTGTGTCGCTAGGGCTTGTTACGACCTACGTCATTGTCGCTGAATTACTTTGTAACAATGCACGATAATGACAATTGTGTATTTCTAGATTACGAGAAAAGTGGTCCAACTCCTTGATGAAAAGACGGGAATATCTGGACCAGCAAATCCATTCATCGATAGGAAATCCAGGTTGGTCAAGACATAATCTATTGGTTAAATTAACACTCTGCACTAATATCCAGGATTATATTCATTATAGCTGATGTTTTTACCGTGTTTAGATAAAAATTACGATACCATGCCATACTTTCACTCTCTGGTAGACGGGAAGGGAGGGGAAAGGGACAGTTTGATGAAAAATTTTTCAAAAATTTCTTTGGGGAGACTGATGTTTTAGTTTATGTCTGGCGCTCGGTTTGGGGCGGCGAGGGTGAGAATCGTAAACGTATAATAACACCCTTGGTGTCAACAATCGTACTCATTTTGGTTTCTTTCTGGATATTGAGATATAGAAAAGTCAGTCGTGGATAAAGAAAGAGAAAGCTGGTTAATCGACCAGTGGGTTTGTCTAACAGAAGAACGTAACGCTGTTCTGTGTCCATTACCGGGGAGTGGAATTCCTGGTGCACCACCACTTGAAGAGTGAGTATTGGACCCTTTATCTAGTGTCCCTACGACTGTCTGTTTGTCCGACTATCTGTGTGTCTGTCTGATTGACTGACTGTCTGTCCGTCCGTCCATCTGTCTGTCTGTCTGTCCGTCGGTCTGTCTGTTTGTCTGTGTCTGTCTGTCCGTCCGATCTTGGAATTGTCCTTCTATTATTCTGTATAATTTGTTTGTCTTATTTTCAGAAATCTCCAGCCAGGTCTGGAAGCGCACATTCCTGTCATATTCCTTGATCTCAATGGTAAGTCACTAAGGCCCGGACACATGATGCAACTCTTTCTGTAACATTGCATGTTCACCCCTGCAATGTTGCACGCAACCCAGTTACACCGTGTGTCCACCCCTGCAATGTTGCACGCAACCCAGTTACACCGTGTGTCCACCCCTGCAATGTTGCACGCAACCCAGTTACACCGTGTGTCCACCCCTGCAATGTTGCACGCAACCCAGTTGCACCGTGTGTCCACCCCTGTAATGTTGCGCGTAACACAGTTGCACCGTATGTCCACCCCTGCAATGTTGCACGCAACACAGTTACACCGTGTGTCCACCCTTGCAATGTTGCACGCAACCCAGTTACACCGTGTGTCCACCCCTGCAATGTTGCACGCAACCCAGTTACACCGTGTGTCCACCCCTGCAATGTTGCACGCAACCCAGTTACACCGTGTGTCCACCCCTGTAATGTTGCGCGCAACACAGTTACACCGTGTGTCCACCCTTGCAATGTTGCACGCAACCCAGTTACACCGTGTGTCCACCCCTGCAATGTTGCACGCAACACAGTTACACCGTGTGTCCACCCCTGCAATGTTGTACGCAACCCAGTTACACCGTGTGTCCACCCCTGCAATGTTGCACGCAACCCAGTTACACCGTGTGTCCACCCCTGCAATGTTGCACGCAACCCAGTTACACCGTGTGTCCACCCCTGCAATGTTGCACGCAACCCAGTTGCACCGTGTGTCCACCCCTGTAATGTTGCGCGTAACACAGTTGCACCGTATGTCCACCCCTGTAATGTTGCACGTAACACAGTTGCACCGTGTGTCCACCCCTGTAATGTTGCGCGCAACACAGATGCACCGTATGTCCACCCCTGCAATGTTGCACGCAACACAGTTACACCGTGTGTCCACCCCTGCAATGTTGTGCCCAACACAGTTACACCGCGTGTGCACCCCAGCAATGTTGCGCGCAACACAGTTGTACCGTGTGTCCACCCCTGCAATGTTGCGCGCAACACAGTTACACCGTGTGTCCACCCCTGCAATGTTGCGCGCAACACAGTTACACCGTGTGTCCACCCCTGCAATGTTACACACAACACAGTTACACTATGTGTCAAGGCATTTTTCATCCGTTCTTTTCAATTTATTTGAAATAAGATGACGGCCTTCCAACAGGTATCATGCGGGAAGAACACAAGTTTGCTTTGTATAAACAATAGAAACATGCGCACTCATAACAGCTTCTAGAAATAAGTTGAAAATTAAATAAAATACATATCTATGACTCATCAATTTCTTCTGTTTGTCTTGCAGACGATTTTCGAAACGCTGGAGCCGAAGATGTTGGTCCCGCGGGAATTGACTCGACATTATCGTTTGAAAATCCGGATAACATGATTAATCTACCAATTATAAAATACGACCAGAAACAGGTGTCAGCCACAGCGTCATGGGACTCGTCCAGCCACGATGCTATCGAACTGACTCGAGTTACAGGCTCAAATGAAAGGGTTTATCTTATTGTAAAGGTGGGTGACTTCGTACTTACACGTACAACGAGTTAAAAAAGGAAAACGTTAGTAGTATATCAAGTATTATAAAATATTTGAGATATAACGCGCGCGCTGATTGGCTGGCTACCATGTTTATATCAGAGGACAGAGGCATGGCTCACTCAAAAAACGTCGAAAATATTTTATAACAGCAATATAAAACGATCGCTTATGTCTCTGTACTGTGATATAAACACTCTGGAAGATGTAGAGCACTCGAAAAGCAAGAGAAACACTCGGCTACGCCTCGTGTTCCTAATCTTGCTTTTCTCTTGCTCTACATCTTCCATCGTGTTTATATCACAGTACAGAGACATGCGCGCGCGTTTTATATTGCTTAAATAGTGAACGGAGCACTGATGGAGAGAGGGGGTAAAACAGGGGAAAAAAAAGTCAATTCCCATCTTGGGTCAAACATGGGGCTTCCCTGGGAATCTAACCAGGGATTCCCTGGGAATGTGTTCTATTTTTACAAGTTTTGGTATTACAAATTTCCCAAGTAAAATAGAACAGATTCCCATGTTATACCTAGGGAAACCCCAAGTTGGGAATTGACATTCTTTTTCCCTGTGTAAAGGTATTTTGACGTCATCTGTGCATTTATTAGAATACAGGCGCACGAAAAAATGTCATCTATATTCACTAGCGTTGTTCTGTGACTTTGTTGTAGGTTGTAGTTGGACTAACCAGCCCTGTCACCATGCAGCTTGTTCTGCGAAAAAGAATTTGTGTTCGCATTTACAAAAAGCAAAGTTGGAAAGATAGCTTTTTAAGAAGACTAACAAAGGTAGACTAACGCATATCTTGAAATGGGACACAATTTGATGCACCTGTGGGCTTGCATCTCATTTGATCACTTACTAATAATTGCACGAGAAAATAGTGGAGGTACAGCAGAGAGTCGACCTCTCAATCTTTGTTACTTGAGTCCAATTCTATAAAAAAGAAGAGGAAAAAGATATAAGAAAAGAAAATGAACAAACATCAAAATGAACAATTGAGATCGCGTGAGACTGTTTTTCGTGCCGTGATACAGGGACGGACCCAGGATTACCTCTCGGGGTAGGGGGTGCGGCCTTACAGAAATCGAAAACCGCCCTAATGATCCAGTAAATGTGATGTTAAAACTCTTGGTACAGTCTACAAAGTATTTACTGTTCATTGTCTTTGTTTTCTTTAGGATATAAGATTTAGTTGTGGAGTAGTCTACGAACTTGTATCGCATATACCACGGGTACGTCCTAATGTCGCTCTCTATCCGTCCGTCTGTCTGTCTGTATGGTTATCGTGCTGTCTATCTGTCTCTACCTGTCTGTCTGTCCGCCCGTCCGTCGGTCTGTCTGTCTATCTCTCTGTCCGTCCTTCCGTCTATCTGTCTGTCTGCCTGTTTCTATCTCTCTATCTGTATGGTTATCGTGCTGTCTATCTGTCTCTGTACCTGTCTGTCTGTCTGCCCGTCCGTCCGTCAGTCTGTCTGTCTATCTCTCTGTCCGTCCGTCCGTCTATCTGTCTGTCTGTCTGTTCTTATCTCTCTATCTGTATGTTTATCGTGCTTTCTATCTGTCTCTGTACCTGTCTATCTGTCTGTCCGTCCGTCCGTCTGCCCATCTGTCTGCCTGTCTGTCTATAAGTTGATTGTGCTTTCTGTTGGGTTAAATTTGAAAACGTATCTGTTGCTATGGTTATGGTTTTGCTATGACGTCCTTCTTTCTTATGTCTAAGAAAACGCAGATCAATGTGGACATTGCCTTAGTTTCTTTATGTTTGTTGTTGATTCACTCTGATACTATCCAAAGCAATCAGACTCGCATAAACTTGACTTGAAATCCTGTCTGTATTTCTGTCTCTTACCTCTTCCTTGTAATTTCTTTATCTTCCATTCCTTTTACCTTTCGTTAACGTCCAAAATAAATAATTTTAATAGCAACCTGGAGAGGAGACGGAAGAACGTGCAAGCCTTGCTCAAATGGCTGCTCAAGCAGTAGGCGAAGAGGAGGAAGATGAAACAGTTTTAAGACGATATAGCAGGGGAATATCTAACGTTGAGAGTTTGTTAGCTCTAGACAAACTCAGACAGGTATGCCATTGGTGTAAGCTAAAGCCGTGCTTATGACCTGAATATTTGACTGAGGTTCAACTTAAGTTAGACACGTTGAAATGTTGCTGCATGATTAACGAACGTGGTAAATATTTTACCGATTCAACCTGCAATCATTGTTAAAACGGTTGGCACGATTTTGTTGTTGTTGTTGTTGTTGTTGTTGTTGTTGTTGACACATTGGATTTTAATGAGACTAGTTCCCCCACCCCTCCCTCCTTTACAATGTTGTTGTAAAAACCCTTATGGCTACCAGCAACATTGTTTAGGGGGACGGTGGACCCAATATTAAGGCACTATAGCCTTATACGTATCAAAACACCGTGATTGTCATATCGTGCCATAAGTAATGGAAAGGATTATAGAGCGGTTTTCGTATGAGTGGGAAACTGACCGTACCGTACCGTGACCGTGTCAGTACCGTAATGTCTATAAAAACATTCGCAATTCCGGCCGTAACCGTACCGTGCATTGACCATAACTGGTACGGTCAGTTTCCCACTCATACGAAAAGCACTCTATTTCAACACTCTAGTGTAAACACGGCCTTAGTGTAATAGGAGTTAAACAGCTAGTATTAATTCATTGAGAAACTGTTTTAATTTTTTTGAAAATTTTTGGTTTAGGAAGTCGTGGTGAAAGAAAAACTTGCTGCTATTGGTAAACCTTTAAGAAAGTTTGCAAGTACACCTAATCTTGCAGCTGCAACGGTAAGTGAACTTCGTCAAACCACCATCAACCACCACCCACTGTCACCACCACCTCCACCATGGCCACCACTACCACCACACCCATCACCAGCACTATCCCACTACCAACACCAACACCTACCACCATTGCCACCACCACCACCACCCACCACCACCACCACCACCACCACCACCACCACCACCACCACCACACCTGACCACACCCCACCACTACCTTACCACCACTCACCACTATCAACCTACCACCACCCACCACCACCACTCAGCATCACCTCCACTGCCACACCATCACCAGCACTATCCCACTACCAACACCAACACCTACCACCATTGCCACCACCACCACCCACCACCATCACTACCGACTTCACCACCAAAACCACCACCCACCAAAACCACCATCACTACCACAACCACCAACCACCACCACTACTACCACCACTACCACAACCACAACCCACATCACCACCACCCACCACTACCACAACAACCACCCACCACACCACAACCACAACAACAGTCACAAGCGACAACAACACCACAATTAGACCAAGAACACCATTTCCTCACTAACTAAACTGAAAATATTATTTAAACCCTAACTTATCGAGCGTAGTAGAAGTAGTAGTATTACCCCTGACATCTCGCATTCATTTTCAGTCTGACTTATCCTTTGGAGGTGGCTAGTCCTGGACGTTTTGACACTTCTGAGACTCGTTTCTTAGATTTCAAAGTAAGTACACCTGGTTTCTAGGTTATTTCTAAGCGTCTGTAGCGTAACATTGTTGCCTTAAAAGTTGGCGTGCGCTAGTGGAACAGAGTCGGGTTTCCTGTGTTGTTGTTGAACTAGCCATTTCCTTAAGTGACGTTTCAGTGATGACGGAACAAAACGGTTTTGATAGCCTCCTTTCTAGTCTTCACAGCCTTTTCAAAACTCGTCATGCAACGCTCCCTGTTGCGTGACGAGCCTGAAAAGTGCTGCGAAGGAGACCACAAACAACAGAAAAAACACAGAACACAGAAAACCATAAAAAACTAACTTCCTTTTTTGTTGAAAATGCAGAGTTATGGCATGAATTCTGAACGAGCGAACCGAAGTTTCTCTGGGCGTGAAGAAACGTTGATTGATTTAAAATCATTTGTATCGCCTCCTAGTAAATCTAGCACTCCAACAAGCTCAGGAGTTGTTCTGCGCAACTCAGGTGGCAGACAACAAAATCCTCGTCCAAGTTCTTTAATCATTGATCTTGAAACTCTGAGTGAAGATTCCAAAGACACTAGCCCGGAGGTTCAAATACCCGATCTTTTTAACTTCGCTGGTGTTAAACTAGAAGCACCCGAAGTCTCTAAAAGCCCTCTGCCGGACGATCTTCGTGACAGGACGGCGAGTTCGGATACGATTATTTTTGACGATGAAGGGACGATGGTTTACGACGACCTTCCGACGCCGACGCCATTTCAGTTTATGAAAGGAAGATCTCCGGAAAAAAGTCCGGTTAAAACTCTGGATAAGACACCAGAGGAAACAACAACGGAAGATAAAACGCCAGAAAATGATATCTCAGCCACGACAAATTCAGAATTGCTTGACATATTTTCAAATGAGGGAAAAGGAGCTGATTTGGCGAATGAGATTTCGAAAAATGAGAGTCAACTTCTCGACCTAAGTTTAACTGTGGAATCAGAGAAAGAGAAAGAAGCTGATTCAGATGCTAAAGCAGATAAAATTGCGACAGATAAGAGTCCACTTCTCGACCTAAGTTTACCTGTGGAATCAGGGAAAGAGAAAGGAGCTGATTCGGATGCTAAGGCGAATGAGATTTCGACAAAAGAGAGCCCACTTCTTGACCTTAGTTTAAATGTGCAGGAATCAGAGAAAGAAAAAGGAGCTGATTCGGATGCTAAGGCGAATGAGATTTCGATAAATGAGAGTCCACTTCTTGACCTTAGTTTACCTATGGAATCAAAGAAAGACAAAGAAATCACTAAGAAAGACTTAACAAATGATTTAATATCGATAAGTAATGAAATAGATCAGAAATCAGGAAAACTTACGACTGCTACTGATCCATTAAGTCTCGGACTGGACGATCTCACGACCGATAACTACTACAACTACTACCTCTATACTACCGGACATTATTAGCGCATCCAAATCCGAATCAGAGCCGAAAGATTTCGAAAAGAACTTGGAAGAAGATAAATACCTTCTTTCGACCTCTCGAGACGATCTGTCTTCGTTAGGAAGTAGAGAAGATTTGGCTTCATCATCAGACAGTTTGGATTGGAATGAATCTAGTCTTGGAAACTTAAAGCCAGGAATGGCTGTTTGGTTATCTGAGGGAAAGACTGGTGTAATACGATTTACAGGAGCAACAGAGTTTGCCCCTGGGATGTGGGTCGGCGTAGAACTCGATAAAGCCGGAGGTATGTAACTGATAAATTTTGTGTTGCCAATGTCACGCTGTCATGGTCACGCTGTCACGCCGCATCACATCGCGCGCAGTAAAATCGGACATCGTACGGGGTTTGTAGATAGGGAGTTACTGCTGTGAATTGGGTCCCCGCATACGAAATCTGCTCTACGTTCCCTACCGTAATGTAGTTACGTACGGGGTTTGTAGATAGGGAGTCACTGCTGTGAATTGGGTCCCCACATACGAAACCTGATCTACGTTCACTACCATAATGCAGTTACGTACGGGGTTTGTAGATAGGGAGTTGCTGCTGTGAATTGGATCCCCACATACGAAACCTGATCTACGTTCACTACCGTAATGCATTTACGTACGGGGTTTGTAGATAGGAGTTACTGCTGTGAATTGGGTCCCCGCATACGAAATCTGCTCTACGTTCCCTACCGTAATGTAGTTACGTACGGGGTTTGTAGATAGGGAGTCACTGCTGTGAATTGGGTCCCCACATACGAAACCTGATCTACGTTCACTACCATAATGCAGTTACGTACGGGGTTTGTAGATAGGGAGTTGCTGCTGTGAATTGGATCCCCACATACGAAACCTGATCTACGTTCACTACCGTAATGCATTTACGTACGGGGTTTGTAGATAGGAGTTACTGCTGTGAATTGGGTCCCTACATACGAAACCTGATCTACGTTCACTACCGTAATGCAGTTACGTACGGGGTTTGTAGATAGGGTGTCACTGCTGTGAATTGGGTCCCCACATACGAAACCTGATCTACGTTCACTACCGTAATGCAGTTACGTACGGGGTTTGTAGATAGGGAGTTACTGCTGTGAATTGGTCCCCACATACGAAACCTGATCTACGTTCCGTACCGTTATACAGTTATGAACGGGGATCGTAAATAGGAAGTCAATGCTCTGAATAATACGGTCCCTTTTGCCTTATACGCCTCGTGCCCCTATTAACAGGGCTTATAATCTTTTTAAAGGACGAAACGACGGCTCCGTACAGGGTGTGCGCTACTTCGCTTGCAAACCTAGATTTGGTTCATTCGTTCGTCCAGACAGAGTCACTCCCATCGAACACAGCGCGCGCGAGAGAAGTACAACGCGGAAAATCACTGGATCACGTGACAACACCTCCAAAACATCATCAAACCGAGCATTAAATAAAACTGAGAGCACTTCACGGACATCACTTGTAAAAGGCACCGCTCGAAGACGGACGGACAGTCCAGGTTCCGGAGGACGAACAGAGAGTCCCTCGGGAGCATCCCGCGCCGCGGCGGGCCGAGGGGATAATGTGACGTCAAGTCCCGTTACGAGACGTGACAATGCGGGCGCAAATCGTAAGAAGGACGACTGGAAACGACGGTCGAACATTTTATTTTAATTCCTTTTGTAGATATTTTTTAGATTTGAAAAATGAGAATTAGGAAATGCAATAATTGGTTTCCATTTTTAATATTGTATGAAACATGTTAGTCTACTGAGGACAGTAACGAGTTTTATAAATTTTAAAACCAAGAACATTTAAGTTACCATTTTGACGTACTTCGAGACCCGTATATTCCAGCATGCAACGCGGGCTTCGCGTTTCCGAAGTCTCTTATGGACACTTTGATCTAGGAATGTAATTTTTCTTAGTAAGATATTTTGACTCAAAATTCTGCGGTAAAACGCGAACAAATAGACGTACCTTGTAATCGGCTAATGTAGTGTCGTACCCAATTCTAACCGGATTATACCTTTTTGTTCAATATGAATGCAGCATTGACGTAGAAATATAAAGAGCAAGATCTTCTAATCCAAAAACACTGCGTTAGCTGATTACGTCTGTTACAAGATGGCGAATTTTGGACGTACGATGTAATTATAGGCTCCTATTTTAGCCTGCCGGGATTTCGTGCGCCCTCGATACTGGGGGAGTATCGCGGGCGCACGAAATCCAGACGGCTGAAAGCCGAGCCTAGTGTAATTATCAATGGAAAATGAATTGAAAATAAAAACAAGCTAAAAGCGCATATTGTACCTTGTCCGGGTACGCCCGCAGAGTGTCGAGGCTTTGATCCATGTCCGCATTATATAGGCTGCTTTCAGAGGCGTTTGTCATACTGGGACATACGAGTTCGAACAGTAGTGGGTTAAAACTGGATTTTTTTACTATAAGAATGTATATTCGTGAAACCAAGTAGCTGCGACAATTTAATTGAAAAATACTAAAAATTAAATCCCAAAATCTGCATGAGAACAAATTCCCATCCTAACGTCCTAGAAATGTTTTAGATTTCCATTGGAGGTAGTTTATACATGGAATTTGATAGCGAAAGTCTTCATTTTGTTACTGTTTACCAAGGGTAACATTTAATGAAAGACTTTTGCATTCGATTCGTTTTACGTGGTCTCGACCAATGGATGTCAAATATGTTTGGTTTAATATTTATCTTAATAATTTTAAGTCCATTAAGTTTTGTACAATGTAAGAAAAGGTAAAGAATTTAGTTAGTGGGCCTTTTCCGAAGTTACAGTCACTCTTAAAAAGGTTTAGATTGATTCCACAAGACGAAGTTTTCGCTCCTTTGCATCTTAGGTCACTACTACCACAGGAAGCCCAAGGAGCGAACAGACCGCCTTACGGAATCAGTTATCCATGATATAATATAAATTATATTGACAAATAATTTCCTTTCCACAGCGCTTTCTATCATTAAAACTAACCAGTGTTTTACATTTAAGTGTCTGCACAGAATATCGAGAATGTAATGGTAGTGTGAGACTATAGTGTCCTACTGGTAAGCGCCTAAACCCATTGGACAAATAAAATAACAGTTTATGTAATAAAATAGTTATAGTTACAAGTTTTATAGAAAGATTTCTTCCGAACCGCGAGACAGTTAATTTATGAACTTTTTTGAGAGTGACTGTATCTAATTATAAAATGAATGCGAATGGCATGGACAACTATCTTCATTATAGTATAGGTTGGGGGGGAATGGGTAATTCATATTTTGCTACATCAATAGTAAGATTCATAAAATTAGAAATAATTTTAAATGTTATTTTAGATTTCAAACTATCGAAAAATACAATGCTAAAACAAAGGAAACAACATGAAATAAAAGCTAGTTCTTGAATGGTGGCACAGTTTTTTTCTTTTGGATATTAAACGTACGAGCACTAGATGAAAGAAAACGAAGCGAAAATGCACTGATTTGAGGAGGCCTTTCCTCTCCCTCCTCCCCAGTCCCCCCTCCCCTTTCCCTGGAGAGCCTGCAGGCAGGCTAGTGTTGAATTGAACGAAGAGAAAAGCAACAACAACAAAACGAGAAGTCCGGATGCAGCGCAGGCTAACCGTTTAAGAACTGGAAGAGATTTACTCTAAGTCATTTCACTACAATGAGATTTTAGTACAACAGCACTCCCTCCCACAGACTTCGTGAGTGTGTCTTGCTTTGTTAGGGTATATATCAACAATACGATGGCAAAGCTTAATGGCCCCAGCCTCGTGCGGGGAAATTAGCTACGACTTGTTCCCAGTCTGAAACTTGGTAGTATCGTCGTCATTTAAAAAACTTTATTTACCAAACAAAAATGCTACAAAAATATTACCAATTGTACTTTTGATAAATTACTTTTTATGGTAAGATTTTTTGGCCCTCCCCCGAGGGGAACCACTCTCCACGTCCGGAAGGATCAAGTAGTGAGTAGAGATCCCAACCGTCATTAATGTTTCCTGTTTTATTAAATCCCAAAGTTTTTTTATTTGTGTCTTATTAGACTCGATTTTCATATAAAAAATGGCCACTAAATAAAATATAATCAGGCATTTTTAGTAGGTTTTCAAATGCCTTCAGTATTCAAGGCTCGCACACAGCCTGTATTGGCCGGCCCTTGGAAAGGGAAGAGAGAAGGAATGGGGAGGGGGACTTCCCTACTCCCCCTTTCTTGAGGGCCGACTCCGCAGGCTACAAAGCATACGCCGTTATCGTTCTATGAAACATTTTCGTAAGAGGGTAGAATGAAGGCCAACCAAAACGAAGCACTTCAGTGTTAGTTCGTAAATTTAACAAATCAAATAATTTGGTGTTTGGGAGAAAATGTGTCACATCACAATTACTGCGTATTTCTCGTGAACACAACCGCGCAATCTCGTACTCAGAGCCCGCGTTACTTTCGGCTTGCGGTGAAGATTACGTACGAGATTGGGCTCCTGGAAAACAACGTTCATCGTCAACTGGACAATGTTTTCGTAAACATGATTTATCAACGTAATTTGGCAAGTTATATTATGGACCCATAATGCATTTCAAAGCAGTGTGCAAAAAACAACGCTTTTGAAATAACTGTAAACTCAACCAGAAACTCAACAACAGAGATTGTAGATTTAGGAGAATTATCAACGACACACAACGTAGAACAATTCCCAAAATGTCAACAATCCAAACAGGCCATCATACACTAGTACCACTTTCCTGGAATTAGTCTTTTCTGAGCTAAAAGGGTCGTGGCATCGGTAGTCTATGCTGTCAACTGAGCACTTAAACGTTGAAGGAAACGACGGTGTTATAAGCCCCAGAATAAGCGCCATCATTACTACTAAGTAAAAAGTCCTTAAACACAGCTGTATTATGTAGACCCGTACTAAGATAGGAGCTGGACGACGCGGGATCTCCTCCAAATGGCTATCATGAGGTAGACGACCAAACGCACATAGCAAATACTAGGGACCAAGAAATAAGCAGAACAAGGCCATTTACCAATGTAAATTGTCCGAGTGGGACTGGTTCGTTATAAGTTTGTGAATAGTTTTGGTAGCATTGTGTATTCAAACTGGAGTTCACTGGTTGATGTAGGGGCAGAGTTTCGCATGTGAATCTTTTGGCTTCTTGTTGGTAGACATATCCTGAGACAAAAATTAAAACAACAATCCAGAAGAGCACAGAGACGATGAACAACACTCCTCCATAACGAGTCTGAGTCTTTTGGATTTCACCCCAAAATATTTTCAGCGTTTTTGACATCACTGTGTGGCCATGCAAAGGTAGTGAAAGGTCCTTTCTCGATCAATGTCTTGCACAACTACTAGGAGATAAAACGTAGATATAGTTATTCTAAAAAAATGCATCAATAATAATTCAAAACAGCATAACCAGGAGCACGCATGCGTAGAGCAGATTTCGTGTGAGTGAACGGACCGCGCTTTTCCGTGGCCGTGATGGGCCACCGTACCGTGAGAGAATAGAGTGGATTTCGTATGACTGTGAAAACGGCACCGAACGGTCACGGCACGGTTACGGCAGGAATGATTTTAGAGCCAATTTTGTATGAATGTGAAAAAGGAACGGTCACCGTACGGTTACGGCAGGAATTTCGAATGTTTATAAAGACATTACGGCACTGACACGGTCACGACACGGCGCGGTAAGTTTCCCACTCATACGAAAACCGCTCAAAAGACAACAAGGCACTGACACGGTCACTGCACGGCGCGATAACCAGGAGCACGCACGCATAGACTGGAGCAGATTTCATATGAGTGTGAAATGGACCGCGCCGTGCCGTGTCCATGTCAGTGCCATGATGTCTATAAAACACGCGAAATTCCTGCCTTACCGTGCCGTTTTCAGAGTCACACAAAATCTACTCTCGTAGCCTTATTGGGCTACTATAAAGTCAAACGTCACCTGACATAATCAAATATAATCCTGTACGTCATTCAATCACATGACAGTATGTGTTGTGTGTCATCGTTTAAATTGGACACAACATATCCCTTGACCAATCAATATTGCACAGATTTTTGACAGTCATACGAAAAGTGCTCCGAATATGAGCTGCTCACAAACAAATGATCGAATAATGTTATTGACAAGGCTAATATAATTGCCAAGGATTGCCAAGTATGCCAGTGGTATAACTAGTCTCTTCTTTTGGATCTGGTTTTCTTGAGGTCACGTGATTTGGGGACTATTTTGGGATCGGATTAATTTCGGTTTTGATGTAAACAACCGGAAGCAAAACACAATAAATCGACATGGTATTTCAAAATACTTCCATTATTTACAACATATCATCCCTCTCTCTATGTCCTTTGCACCCAGATCAAGAGATATATGAAGGATTTACGTCCTGATCAACATAGAATCCTTGAATTTTTGCATCAACATTACGATTCGCGACGATTCGCGACGAAATTAATAAGGTCAGAGGTTAACTCCAGCCGATAAGAAACCACATTTTACAGCTTTGAATTTAAAAGATGGCTGACATTGGTGATAAATGTGTACTATTTTGCCCCTTAGGTTAAAATAGGCCTCAGGAATGGACTCGCCAAACAGCTTAGGAATTTAGCAGAGCTTTCAGTAGGGATGTTTTAGTTGCGAAATTGACATCTCGCATTGCTCCTAAAAGTTATGAGACTTTTAGAAAGACGGCATACAAGCAGTAAGCCTGTGAAACTATTTTCTTTGCACTCCAACAAAATGTCCAAGGGAATCTGCAAATAAACGCTTATACAATGTTTGCAAGCCGTCAACGCTTTGCTCACGACCGTCAGATCAGTGCCCTTGGTTTGATAATATTTGCAACTACTATGACTTTTCGGCATATTGAATTACTTGATTAAATGTAAATAGTAAGAATTAGAGTGGACGCTTACCTAGAATGTAGAACAGAGACGTGGGAAATCTTTAAATAGGACTGAAATCAAAGTATTATAGCTCAATGCAATGTGCCAATAATAGTTTATTATTATTGCAACCTCGTTTTCATGACGTTGAGCCAGCAGTACTGATAAACCGCTGATGGCGGACGTTCCTGTTCAAAGTCATTCATGTTCAGTGTGAAATTCTATTTATTTTGTGGTATTTTCATTGCAAACCGTATTATTTTAGGTTAATGAATTAATTTTTTTTACTAATTATGGATTGTGCACAAGAACAGGTGAGAAAAATTGAAGATTTGTACCGCAATAATTGAAACTCTCGTGCCAATTTGAAGTCAGAAGTTCAAAAATATTTTTTGTACATATTTATGTATATTAATTGAAAACTTCACGTTGATTTAGATTCTTGTCGAACCTTATAAATATATTCTTCAAGTTCCTGGTAAACAAGTTAGAGAAAAACTTATCCAGGTAAAACTTGTTAAACGCTAATTTGCTCCAGTTTGTTCCGATTTGTTACAATGTCAAAAGTTATCAATTAATGGCTCTTGGTTCTATCTCTTGTCTACATCAGGCATTCAATGTTTGGCTAAAGATACCTGATGAAAAGTTGGTGATCATTTCAGATGTTGTTAAAATGTTGCATAATTCTAGTTTAATGTAAGTAAAGTGCACTTTCAAAGTTAACTCCGAGGGATGGAGGGATGGGGGATGGGAGGGGGGAGGGGAGGGGCAGGAGTACTAGTGCAGGCAAAGGGTGGGGATTTGATTTACAGCTACAAATTTTTTCAAAACCCCAAGGGTGGGAACACAAATACAGATCAAATCACCTTAAATAAGCTTAATATTTTAACTATTTTGATGTCTTTCTCGGAATAACAGGATAGATGATATAGAAGACAATTCTAAACTTAGGAGAGGAATTCCAGGTAAATTCATGGTTAAGTCACAATAAAATAGTAGGTGTGATTGAATAGGGTGTTGAATGGTCTCCTTGAAAACTTTACTTTACTTTAATAGTTTTCATAACCTACTTACAACGGTTATGGGGAAAAAACTGAACAGGAAATTCTTCCCTTACAAGCAGGCTACCCAATTCTAACACATGAATTAGAAAAGTCAGAGTCTCACAAAATTTCAGTCAAATTTTACAGGTCTCAAATTCTCATGGGGGAGGGGGGGTCATAAAAACTTGTATCAGACCCTCAAATTTTGATAACAAAGGAAATCATTGAAAAAGTCGCTCAAAAAATATAACTTGTCTCACATCTTGCAAGTCTGGCCTTGACCATTCTGCACCCCTTGTAGTATATCTAACTGTTCTTATTTGAAATATTTTCTCCTCTAGTTGCCCATAATATATTTGGTGTTGCTCAAACCATCAACAGTGCTAATTACATTTACTTCAAAGCATTAGAAAAAGTCCTTTCTTTAAACGATCCTGGGTGTATCTATATTTTTACAGGTAGACTATTTTACATTACACTAACTCTGTTTTAGACTAATTCCATAAGTTGGTCTGTTTGCTCATTGGGCTTCCTGTGGTAGTCACTCGCCTGTTGGTACAATTAAAGGAGCGAAAAATGTGACTTACAGAATCAGTCTAACTCTGATTGAGAAGGATGTATTTCTGTGATATTTAAAGCTACAAAATTATTGACTAGCAACTGTTATCCACAGAAGAGTTACTAGAACTCCATCGTGGTCAGGGCATGGATATCTACTGGCGTGACTCTTTTACTTGCCCAACAGAGGAAGAATATAAAGAAATGGTTAGAAAAAGTAAGTTCATGCATATATATGATCACTAAATGTGTGGAGTATAAGAAGAGAGGAAGGGAAGCAAGGAAGGAAATAAGGGAGGGAGGAAGGAGAGGAAGAAGGAAGATAACAAGGATGTGAAGGAATAGAGGATCAGGCAAGGAAGTAATTAGAAAGCAAGAAAGGAAGGAAGGGAGGGAGGGACAGGAGAAAGGAAAGGGGAAAGGGAAGGAGGGAACAAAGAAAGAAGGAAGGAAGGAAGTGAATGAGGGAGTGGAAAGGGGGAATAGAGGAAAGGGAGGGAGTTGAGAAGAATGACCATCAAGAAGGGATGGGCCACATACCCAGTCAGATTCTCAAGATAGATAAACTATAAAATGCAACCAATATTGACAAGTTTGCTATAATTTTTCTCTGCATGTCATCATAGAAACTGGTGGTCTGTTTAGAGTAGCTGTCAGACTGATGCAACTTTTTACAGAAAATACAAGGTGAGTTGATTGGTGAAATACTATTCAGAATAAGAATTTAATGTTTAATATGTTCTTGTCTATTCTTTCTTTATTGCATTGCTGATAATTTATTTGACAACTTTTTCAGTGATTTTCTTCCTCTTCTTGATACACTAAGTTTGTTCTTTCAAATTCGTGATGACTATGCCAATTTACAATCTGATGAGGTAAGCTAATACATACATACATATATACATGATTGAGACTCCCTCAACAGGGCTTTTCAGCTCAATTTACAACATAAATGGATTTTAAGAATCCCAACTGGCAAGGAGGCAAACCAGTTGGCTATACTACAAGCATGGCCGAGAAATTGAATTTGAACCAATCAAAATCGGAACAAATTCAGTCTCAGCTAGTGGCCAGAGCGGAAATCGAACCTGGGACCGCCAGATTGCGAGACCAACGCTCTGACCACTCGGCCATGCTGCCTCCTTTTATTTTGCAATTAAACGTAAAGCTTTGTTTCAAGTTACAGGTCCTCAGTGTTTTAAGCATACATATATATTTTTGTTCCAGTACAAAGAAAATAAAAGTTATTGTGAAGACCTTACCGAAGGAAAGTTTTCTTTTCCAATAATTCATGGTATACGACAAGATCCAAGTAGTACCAAGATTCTAAGTATCCTTGTTGCTTTCTTCAATAATAGAATGTTATGTATTTTATTTCACAATTAAACGTACGTACATGCACACATACGTGAGTACATATGTGTAAAAAGTATGTTGCACAAGTACATTATTTCATTACTTCAATTTATATCCCATATTCACTCTACACTCAAAAGGAAGCCATACGTTTGTTCTTATTTAACGAAGGCTTCCAAGGGAGGCACAAGTTCTTTCATAAGTACATAGTTAATTACTCTCCACAGTATATCTACTATCAGATCATCACACAATAAATGGTACTGTATTCCATTGTACTCCTTAATTGATCAAAGATATTCTCAAGCAGCACACAGAGGACGTGGATGTGAAAAAATACTGTGTTGATTGTCTGGAACAGGTACAGTGTAGAGCTTCTCCCTTCTTCTCCCATCCCCCTTACCCCTCTCCCATCCCCTCCCCTGAGAGGCTGTAGGTAGGCTAAGTGTGCCCCCCTTCTTCTCTCCCCCTCTCCCTCCCCTTCACCTCTCCCACCCCTCCCCTGAGAGGCTGTAGGTAGGCTATGTGTAACCCCCTTCTTCCCT
Organism: Telmatactis stephensoni; assembly: GCA_029948255.1. Lineage (NCBI taxonomy): Eukaryota > Metazoa > Cnidaria > Anthozoa > Actiniaria > Isophelliidae > Telmatactis > Telmatactis stephensoni. Next base: position 509,753 of record JALIZF010001806.1, read on the forward strand.
CCCCCTCCCCCTCCCCTTCACCTCTCCCACCCCCTCCTCTGAGAGGCTGTAGGTAGGCTAAGTGTAACCTGAAAACACAGCTGCCCAAAGTCCCCAATGAGATCATTTTATGTTATTTTTTTCTTTTGTTTATTTATTCTAATTTGTGTGATTGCTTTACAGTGTGGTTCGTTTGCTTACACTAGAGGTGTCTTAAAAGAACTTGAACACAGGTAATGATTATGAATGATCTTTAAAGACTGACCTTCCTTCTGTGAAAAAAAAAAATAGGCTTCGTCCACTCTAATCCGGATAAATTCCAAAACGTATATATGTTTTTTTGTTACGGTTAGACCTTCCGTCCACACTAAAACGACGTTTTTCTTTTGTCTAAGACTACGTCCACACTAACCCCAATAAATTTAAAAACACATCTTTTTTGTTACGGTTAGGCCTGTCCGCACTAAGACGACGTTTTTCTTTTGTCTAAGACTACGTTCACACTAACCCGAATAAATTTAAAAACGCATTTTTTTTTTGTTACGGTTAGACTTTCCGTCCACACTAAAACGACGTTTTTCTTTTGTCTAAAAAACTTCATGCACATTAGTTTAAATAGCAAAAACGTAAAGATACATTTTCAAAATTATCTGGATTAATCATCCACAAGGTTAACGTTTGACTTACGTATCGTTTGATGGCATCAACTTACGGCTACTTGCGTCGACTTGAGAGTACTTGATCTTGCTACAAATTTGATCGCAAGTTGATGCAAGTTTTTTGAACAGCCAATGCGCCAAACATGGCAAGTTTTTTTTCCTCTCGTTTTTAGTCCAAATTGCTACACATTTCCCTCCCTAAAAATAACACAAACAAAAACAATTTAGATTTTTCTCTTTGTCTCTCAGCTGGCTGATTTTTGTTGAGAGCTTTTAAAAACTTGCGTTCACTCGTGTTATCTAAACGAAAAGATACTCTCAAGTCACTCGAATGAGCTTTTCTCACCCCTTGCGTGACATTTTATATTTTAATCAAACGGGAACAAAAATAAAATATTTGAAAAGAGCACACCAAAGTTAGTGAAACTTTGAGGTAGTTTCGATGAATAGCGCCAAAGTTATGGGCGGCCAAAATGTGTGAACGGACCGAACGTTTCTCAGTATTACAAAAAGTACAAACTTTAATCGCCTACAACTTTGGCGCTGTTCATCGAAACTACCTCAAAATTTCAATTTTTGCAAACTTTGGTGTGCTCTTTTCAAATATCATATTTTTGTTGCTGAAGGATAAAATGTCATGCAAGGGGTGAGAAAAGCTCATTGTGTCTCGTTTGATCCCAGCCTAATGTTTCCCTTCAAGAAATTTCGTTTTGAGATGATCGCTTTTGTTATATATGATGTTGAGATAGAAGTAAAGGGAGAAGCCTTTTGGGCTTCCTGTGCGAAATTTTGTGTCTTTAACACAGGAGGCCCAGCGAAAAAGCGAACCGTTGCCTGCGGAGGAGGCTAGATCTTGATGTAGATTTTCGTTAATATTTTCAGAGCTTTACAACTTATAGCTGCTCTTGGTGGAAATGAACAACTTACATCAGTAGTCAACCACCTTAGTAAACTGTACTCCAATTGACAGGTAGAGCTTAGAATAGTAAGTTTTAAAGTATGTTTAGTATTCTAAACTTGTTTTGTATCTCAGAAATGACTTTAAATAGGATGGATTGTGGAAGTCAGTCAATCACCTTAGCTATATTCTAATAATTAACAGGTAGAGTTTAAAATAGCGCGTTTTAAAGTATATATAGAATTCTTGTTTTGTATCTTAGGAATGACTTCAAATAGGATAGATAAGAAAATTGTTGCAGTCATTCAATTACCTTAGTAAGCTATACTCCAATAATTGACAGGTAGAGTTTAAAAAGTAAGTTTTAAAGTACATTATATATATGTGTGTGTGTGCATCTCAAAAATGACTTCAAATTAGGATAGATAAGAAACTGATTGTGCCAATCAGTCACTCACCTTGGTAAGCTATAGAGTTAATCTATAGTACTATATAGTACATAGAAGGTATTCTTGTGCTTGTAGTTTAGAATTGGATAGACAAGGAAAATGATAGAGACTAGACACAAAATGTTTGAATAAGAGAGTAAATGAGAAAGGAAATAATTGAAAACGAATGAAAGAGACGAAGCTGGAGAGGAAAGTTGAATAGAGAAAAAGGGAAAACAAGTTGAAAAGCGGAAAATGCACGAAAGAATAGATGAATGAATGACTGAAAGGAACCAGTGGGAGAAAGAACGAAAGAAAGAAAGGAATGAAAAAAAGAATAAAGGAATGAATACAACGAAAGAAAAAATGAACGAATGAATGAACAATACAAGCGATATAATCAAACAATGTCCATTTTAAACGTAGGCATTTCCAGTTAGGCGTTTCCACATAAACATACTATTATAGTATAATGTTGTCCACTTACGAGAAAAAAATGTTTCTCATTCCCTTGAATCCATTTGTTTTACAAGCGTGATTGAACCAACTACCAGTTGTTAAGGTTCACTTCCCTGTGACGACATCAAGCACTTTTGCATCTAATCCACCAGAAGGCCAAAAGTCTGATCAAAACTTTCTTTGTTTATCATTTCATTGGGTGACAAAACTAAGTTTTAGTATAATATTTTTAATATATTAAAGTGAAATCACTTTGTGATGTTTTGACTGAGTTATGTCTTGTATTGAAATCCGGCTGTAATTGTTTTCCCTCAGCCCCCAAAGGCATTTTCACTTGTCTTGACTCAAGGGAACGTTTTTGCCATATTCAGCAGATATCATCGACGTATTTCTGTTAATTGTTTATTTATTTGTAAAGTTTTCTTTGTGTAAATTATTTTCTAAGTGCTTGCCAGCCACCTGAAAGCGATTCCTTAATTTTTGAAATTGATCTTTTGTTTTGACTTTGAAAAAATAAAATCACTTAGTTAAATTGCTACGTTTGTATAAAAGCTCAATTTGAAAATAAAAATACCTCTTAAATTCATTGGTGGATTTCTATATTCACGAGGTGATTCCTTTTTCCTCCGAGAAATAAATGACATTTTGAAATGCGTTACCATTTCACTGATTGGTCGATTGGTTTTTTAAAATAAGAATAAGAACATTGATCTTTCGAGTTTACCTGTTACATTGTTTTAAGAAAGCAGGTAACATCAAATTACCTTTCAATTTTTTTCACAACCTTTTGGCAAAAATAAACAGCCGAAAATTCTCCAAAAATTGAGACAATTTTCCTGTTAAAATTATCTTCTGTTTGAGTAAAATTGCTATTCTATGATCAAACTTTCTGATAGTTTTAGCTATGTATTATTGATGTTCTCTCGCGGTTACAGGGATTGTATTTGATAGGCGCTGGTGTTTTAGATCTCATCATGAATTAATCATCACCAAAATTTTATTTGACTCTTTGATTTTTCCACTGACCTTAGCTCGGTAAATAGTGATGCTCATTTAATATCGAAATAATACCTTTTTTGCTTGGATCATGGACTAAATTACGACTAAGGAGGAAATCTTCAAGTTGGCTCTAGTATGGTGTTCCTCAAGGCTCGGTTTTGGGTACTATGCGTAGTTATTTTGTCTTCGTCTTTGTTTGTTGGGGGAAAGAGACATTCAAAGCGCCATTATTATTATCAACATGGAAAGTCAAAAAACTCTGAAGAAAATAAGATTCATAAAAGAAACCCCGAAAGCCGGCATTCGCGTCACTTCCATTCATTTTCTGAAGATTATTATGGAATTCATTTGAACAAGAAACCACATTTCGATAATTCCAGAAATTCGAAGAGACAAAATATTGAAGTCGCGGAAGTTCTTAAGGATCTTGCTGAACTCGCAACTGCAGTAGCCGATGGGCCTGGTCCTGGTCAGGCCGGACAAGCCGCTACGACGACAAAAGCAGCTCCAACTTCTCCCATTATGGTTACTACTCCTGCGGCTACGGTTATAGGACCGACATCAATAATGACGGGGCCAACGGGGATAGTAACTGATATAGGTACTGGTTCAACGATAAACACTGCTAGTGTGGTTTCTACAGTTACTAGCAGTCCTACCACAACGACTGAGACTACGACCATGACTCCAGCACAAAACCAAACCACAGTTCCAACAGTTACCACAACAGTACCTCCTACTACAACAGCAATGACCACAACAACAACAACAACAACATCTCCCATTACAACAACGACTACTACGGTATCTCCTACGACACTCACCACGGCTCCACCGACGACAGTCCCTACTACTCCAGCTAAAACGGATCTTCTCGAATGGCTTAAAAAGCTCATGGGACAAGTTGGTGGTGGTGGAGTGGGTATTGGACTACCCGGTGTTATTGGGGGAATTCCTGGAATATCTGGTGGTATCGGAGGTATTCCTGGGATTACTGGAATTCCAGGAGTAACGGAAGTGATTGGAGGAATACCTGGTGTTGTAATCCCCGGTGGTGGCGGAGGTGTAATCCCCGGTGGTGGCGGAGGTGGCATCCCCAGTGGTGGCGGAGGTGGAATCCCCGGTGTTGGCGGAGGTGGAATCCCCATCGATGGCGGAGGTCTAGTTCCAGGTGTAGGAATATCCACTGGTACTGGAGGTATTACTGGAATACATGAAGTAGGTGGTCTCGGAGGTATTCCTGGAATATCTGGTGTTGCGGTATCCGGGGGTATCGGAGGTATTCCTGGGGTATCCGGTGGTGTAGTTATTCGTCATCCGCACGGTGGTGCTGAGAGTGCTATATCTGAGATCAAAATCTCAGTCTCTCAAGACGGCAAAATCAGCATAAACCATCCCCTTATGCCAGGTGGACAGGAAATTAGTCTGCCAGGATTGGTTGATGGCAAGCTTCCGGGTATAGATCCTAAAGGTGAGTTTCTTGAAGCCTGAGATTGCCAGCCATACGAAATAATCAGCGGCGGATCTAGACGTTTTGAAAGGGAGGGGCACCATCGAGATTAAAAGAGCCAATTTTGGAAGCAGTTTATCAGTTTGTTATGAGCGCGCTCAAAAAAGTAATTTTAGAACGACTTTTATCTGGTCTATTGTGCGCGTAAGCGGGTTTTCCTTCTAAAATAAATTGTCTCAAAAGGAAAAAAAATGGATCCAACTGAAAGGAGGCGGCACCGGTCCCCCAAGCCCTCCCCTGGATCCGCCTCTAATAACCAAAGGAGACTGGGGCGAGTTCCAAAAAATAACTAATGTGGGACAATACGTGATATTTGGCTGCCGAAACCTTTTATAAGGGCGCGGCGCACAGAGTCTCATTCCTTTGGTTGTGCTCCTCTGAAAATACCGAACTTTCTTGATAATTTCGTGTTCTCCCTTGCTTCGACGGTTTTTTCTCCGGGAACTCCGGCTTTTCCTCCCTCAGTACAAAACTAGTTTCGATATAAGCTGTGCTCCGTGATCAGACATGGGTCGTATGGTGGCTGCTACGTGTGTGTATGTAAATTTGTATGTAAATGTGTGATTGTCTCGTAATGAATTAAGCGCCATCGTATACCTTCGACCCAATCACGTCCAGCCGCGCCCTTCGTAATTCAGCACTTGTGCTGCAAGGAAGGGTGATGAGCTATACCAAATTTATAATTTAAATTTCGTTCAAAGGAAATGTTACTAACAAAAGTTGTTCCAAGTGGGCATATTTCATGGCTTTAACGTGAAATTTAGTGACATTTCTAATTTCTTTTAGCGCCATGTGTGAATAAGATTCGATACTGCAGGCACTGGGCCAAACATGGAGAGTGTCTGAAAAACCCTAAATTTATGTTGGTGAATTGCAAAAAGAGCTGTACCTTATGTGGTGGGTATCTTTACACATCAGGTTTTTTAGTTTGATGTTACTAGCTTACCCTAAATCTATGTTGGTGCATGAAGTGCAAGTACTGTACTTTACTTGACTTGCAAGGATGGCACAGTTGGTTAGTGCGCGGCTTTCGGTGCGAGAGGTCCCGAGTCCGATCCTCAGTGACCTCACGTCCTTGTTTCTACTTCTTTCCTTTCAGTGTAGCTTTAAGTAGCTTTAAATACCCGTTCTGATTAAGAGGGGGCGTAGAATGTCTAGAATGAGCGCACCGTCGGCTTTCTGGGAGACCAGCTTCTAGCTTTGCTTCTAGCTGAAGGAAGTTCCGACGTTAAATATAGTTCTATTTCAACACATTTCAGGCACAAAGCAACACTATTTCTAAAAAGTAGTTTTTTTTCTGTAGCTCCTTGTGCGAATACTACACCTAAATGTATTCAATGGGCAAAAGCTGGAGAGTGTGAAAGAAATGTTCATTTCATGGAAAAGACGTGCTGGAAGAGCTGCTCTGGGTGTGGTAAGCGATTATTTTTAAACATATCTGAATTGATTGACAACCACTTTAACTAGCCTCCTTCGAAGGCAACTATTATTGGGTATCCTGTGGTAACAGAAGAAGAGGAAAAACTGGGTACGAGAGAAAGAGGAAATTTTCACACCCCCTACCTTAAACAGCATGCAGCTTCTCATCCAAAACCACTCATGTTTTAATCTGTTCATATTCCCCTACAAGTACAGCATCGTGTAACCTCCTCCGCAGGCAACTGTTCGCTTGTTCGCTTTGGGCTTCCTGTGTAACAACACAGGAAGCCCGAAGAAAGGACAAGCGAAGGTTGTATGCGGAGGAGGCTAAGCATCATGTAAAGCTGGAAAATATCATCACCGTCTTTTTTAGCTGCCTGTGTAAATAAGCATCCAATAAAGTGCATCGCGTGGGCCAAGGCCCAGGAGTGTCATAAAAACCCAACATTTATGATGAGAGATTGTTGGAAGAGCTGCTCTGGTTGTGGTAAGTATGTTGTATCTGTAAATCGAACAATCGATCAGACATTTGATTGGTTTCCAATATTCATCTATGGGAATTGATCTACAATCAATTGTTTGTATGATGAAAGTACAGCGGATTTTGGTGAGACTGTCCCCACACAACACACACACACCCTTGTTTAGGGGGATGGAGGGGGTCCAATATGAAAGCAGCTAAAGTTCATAATTTACCAAACACTCTGACCTGACCTGACGTGACATCGTCCCAACAAATAATGGCAATGATTGTATTTATACAATGAAATGAAGTGAATTGAAAGGTTCATGAAGAGGATGGCCGGAACAAAGGATATGAGCTAGACTATTTAAATCAAGCATGAATGTGTTGATGAAAGGTGGAGAAGATTTGGGAAGGGCAGGAAAAATGAGAGCAAAAGAGAGAGCGAAAAGGAATAGGTATACAGAAGTCCATACGAATTGTGTATGAGATATAAGCAGCTAGATTTCGTATGAGCGTGAAACGAACCGCGTCATTGACGACTTTCAAAAATGGCGGCCTAGTACATGAGAACGAGGCCACAAAGGCCTTGTTATCAGAAAATAGGCGTGGCGACACCTCTATTGCTATCAAAGATGATGTGTTCCTCTTCCTTTTGAAATAACTATTTTCTGTGCATTTTACAGGATAGACTTAGACTCATTTGATGCCATGACAATTTAGAGGCCTTTCTGGCCTCGTTCTCGTGAACAATGAGCCGCCATTTTTGAAAGTCGTCTATGCTGTGTCCGTACTTGTTAGTGCCCGTCCATAAAAATATTCGAAATTCCTTCCGTAATCGTGCCGTTTTCACAGTCATACGAAATCTGCCTGAAGAAGCCAAGAAGGGGAGGATTACTTGACAGATACTACGTGGAGGGAGGGAAGAGAAGGTTTGATCGTATTGATCTGATGTGCTTCTTTTTTAGCTAAATGTGAAAACCAGCTCCCAATGTGCATCGATTTGGCCAAGCGAGGCTTGTGTCAAACACACCCTGTTCCTATGATGGAACTTTGCTGGAGAAGTTGCTCTCACTGTGGTATTACACCTGTTTTTATTTATTATCTTGTTTTATACAATTTGTTACAAAAAGTTTCCTATATAGCCCCATCTCCCCCATCTATTTTTTCATTTATTTATCACCTACTTTTCACATATTTAGCTCCTTGTATTGACCATCAACCAGAGTGTGAAGGATGGGCCAAGAAAGGAGAATGTCAACGGAACCCGGGTTTTATGCACAAACGATGTTGGAAGAGCTGCTCCTCATGTGAGTACAGCTATTTGCATAAACATTGACTCCTTTAAACATGGAAGCTGAGGCCGAAATGAACATTGGGGAATCTGTTGATTATAGATTATTTCATACACCTATTTCAATAAACGTTGTCGGTATCAAGCCTACGCGACTCACCCGAAAGGGAGTATGGGAAGAAATTACTAAAGTTATAAAACAGCTTAAAGCCACAAAAATTCCACACGATTACTCGAATTTTTGCTCTGACCTTATTCACTGCACAACTTCACTTACTGATGCTTAGTCAATACCAAAGCGGAAAAGAAACATGAGTGAAGTTTTGCTACTACCCATACTCCTTTTCGGTCTAGTCGCGCGGGCTTGAGACCGATCTCGTACGACAACCTTTTTTGAAATAGGTGTACGTAGACGTAGACGTTTCAAACGGCGACTGGGAAAACGTTTTGGTATTCCAGACGCGATTAAGCAACAAATCCCAAATATTACTAGTGGGCTCGGGAGAGATTTCGGTCTCAGTTTTGAAAGGGACAATTTTTGTTCAATTTGCTGCATGTACATACGTGAATCTTAGGTGCTCTTTCTATTTCTGGCATTCATTTTGATGGTGCTGCTTGATTTAGGGGAGATAGGGTCACGTGACCTGTCAGTGCAAGTCCCCCAGTAGGCACGTACGGCATGGACTTTTTCACTGTCAAAAGAAAGCTGTATTAAAAACTTAATTCTTTTGTCACAAATTCGACTCATGGACCAAAACTATTTTGTGGACATACCAACGAGAAGGCGTGTATATCTGTTTAAACATTTTTTGAGATGGTTTCTCAGAGGTAACATTTTTATCCTATTTCAGGTTGTGTTGATAAACTTGCGAGCTGTGCGCAGTGGGCAAAAGAGAATGAATGCACAAAGAACCAAAGCTTTATGATTGCTCACTGCAAACGATCCTGCCACAAGTGTCTACTTTAATACTTTAGTCTAAAAACTTCTAAAATCATTATATTACACACACATTCCCCAGTATCTATATGGTCTACCCTCCCTGAGGGGCTATGTCTTACAAACAACCTTTGTAGTCACTTTAGAACCCGGTATCTCGAACTCCCGGTTCTCTCAAACCCCGCTATCTCGAACCCTTTTCTTTTAAATCCCTTAGAGTAGTTACCGGCATGGTGATCGCACGGCGCTGTTGCGGCAGGAATTTGGAATGTTTTATGGAAAGTTTACACGGTACTGTTACCGCGGTCTGTTTCGCACTCCAAAAACTTCTCGATATCCTTTACATCAGTTTTCGTATGACTGAGATAACGGCATGGTCACTGTACGGCACAGTTACGGTAGGAATTTCGATTGCTTTTATAGACAATACTGTGTAAGTTTCCCACTCATACGTTACCTGGCCTTCTTTAGGATTTCGAGACAGCAAGGTTGTGCCCTAATAACTTTTGCCATGTAGACACCTGAGGGGCTAAGAAAGCGTTTTCACATAACGTTACTGTCGACTAATCTCTCTCTCTTTCTCTCTCTCTCTCTCTATATATATATGTAAGTTTCGATTAAAAAATGTTTAATTTGAGTTGAAAGGAGCTTAGAGACTCGACTGAAAAACGCAGTAAGATGTGCGCTATTTCAGTGAAATCCAAGGAAAGCGCACGACAATTTATATCACACACCAAAAAATCCCTCTTTATTCAAACTCGGCAAATTATTACATAATATTTACAAATTGTTATTAAAAAGTAATAAGTATATATAATTAAAAAAATATTATATTAAACATTTAACACATTTTCGAAAATAACCGTAAGTAGAAAATTCAAAACTGTAATTTTCGAGCCTGGGGTGACGTTTTTAAAGAGCTCATTCTTCACGTTCACGGGAAACGGAATAGATCACGTGACCTGCTTTTGTACCTGGTGTTGCCGTCTTAACGCGAAGGTCAGGAGGTCGCGTTTGCTGCAAACCCAAAACGTCACGCTAACGTTTAAGAACAAAACGCGCAAGGCCAGACGCAAAACGCAGCGGGCCGCATGATCCTCATTACCGTCTGCATCCCGTTTCCTGTGTACTCGCGTTAGTAGTAACACTTTTCACTACAGCCTTTGTTACTGAGCAAAATAGCCTACATCACAGGGTACTCGTCACTCCTTTGAGATTCCTGTGTCAACAGGTAGGAAGAGAGAGAGCTGGGGATAAGAGGAAGACCGGTTTGAACACAGGAAGCCCAATACCCCAAAAAGACAACGACAAAAGAAATGCCTGCGGAGGAGGCTAGAGCTTCTCCTTTAGATGCCAGCTACGCGTAGAACGTTACAAAGGCTGCCTACCACCGACATCAAATCACTGCCCCGAAATCGATAATAGCGAACTTGAGATGCAGACTACGAGTCCGAGATTGAGTACGAGTACGAGTTTTGAAATTGGCCTTACGTGAGTTGTTGATACTGAACCGTAGTCCTGTACATAGATTGAAACATTAATTGTAAGAAATGGAAAATTGGCTATGGTTCGTTATCAACATCCCACACAAGACCAACGGACTCAATCTCGTACTCGTTGTCAAATTTGAAGTTCCCTAATATCCGTTCGATCCAACGATACTTGACCGCAGAGTCTGCGTATCCATTCATTACCTCGCCTTGAGCCAAACACCGCCAGCCACTAAATTACATTGAAACCCCATTAATACGACCACTTACGGGCCAAAAATAGAAAGTCGTAATAGCGTGGTAGCCGTATTAAAAGTGTATTGTTAAAAAAAGATTAAGTGTGATCTCTAGTTACCGGGTCAAAATGAGATGGTCGTAATAGCAGGGAGTGGTCGTATTAAAGGGGCAGCCATGATACGAGGCTCCACTGTACGTAATGCACTAATGATAAAACACTCTAGTTATGAAATTAGGTTCACTCTTGTACACACATCGTTGTGCGTGATGGAAGTATCATTAAGATCGTACTTCTTGTTCTATGTCATCCGTTCTTTGTCCAATTCTTGCTATTCGACTATGCTCCTGAAAAGAGAAAATAATGGATCCAAAATTAGGAGTAGTTATTTTAATCATGTATTTTGAAATCCTTTTAATGAGTTTTATATGCTTGTGCTTGATGTGCGGCACTGCAAATTCCAAGGGAAACTTACTCTTTCTTCTTCATTGAGCATATGCTTGTCTTCTTGTAGTGTGCTTCGTTGAAAGTTCAACACTTTGATGGTTTCTTCACGCTGACTAAGAAGCTGAAACGTAAACATTATTAACTCTTAGGATAAGTGCACTCTTAGTGTGCATCTATAAAATTTGGGGTGCATGCGGGAGGTTGCTAAGCACGAAAGATGGTTTCTTGGCGCTGACTAAGAAGCTGAAACAAATTATTTTATTTTAACTCTTATAAGGATTGGTGCACTCTTAGTGTGCATCTGTAGAGTTTAGGGTGCATGCGGGAGGTTGCTAAGCACGAAAGAAGCCGATAGAACCGTTGGGCTGTTAGAGCACGCTGTTTAACCAATAAGAACGCGCATTTTCTAGCAGGTAACTAATATCCCCCTACAATTCCTACGCGGAGAGTATTTGTTGGTCGTAAAGTACGTTATCTGAAATTGATTCCCAACCTACCTTGGCTAATTCTGCTCGTTCCCTGAGTAGTTTCTGTTCAACTTGAACTTCTTTTTTCTGGCACTGCACAGTTGCTTCCTGAAGCAATACCAACATCAGCGTCAGTTAAAATACTGTAGGGTCGTTATTACTTATATAATTTCATGATGTATGGTAAAGATAATTATGGTGATGATAATTAGTAGTAGGATATGTTACCTTAATTTTCTTGGCATTATCTTTCTTTAACGACATAAGTTCGCTCTGCATACGTGTCACAACTTGCTCTTGCTTGCGTCGCTGCATTTCATGCGGCACGCAGACGATTGTACAACGCATGCTCGTTTTCTTCTAGCTTGGCAACAGTTTTCTGATGAAACAATAGCATTATACAGTGAACAACTAACGTAGCTGTAGAGCCCTGAAAAAATTGGCAACTGACTAATAGTTAAACCCATTGTACTCTTTTGTTCCTCATCAACTAGCTAGTACTCACTAGTTAGTCAACTTTCTTTCATAAAAACAAGGGCAGTATAGCTGTAACTATGGAAACTAAAGCAGTAGCTGTTCTCCATGATGATCTAAAGAACCTTGGGTTTGAGGGACGCGAATTACAGCAGTGGTGGATACAGCTACAGTTATTGCCATAGTAACTGACCTGTAAGTGTTTAATGCTATCCTCGTGAGTTTTCCTAGTGCTTTCGTTATGTTTGTCTAAGTATCTCTTCTTCCATTCGGTGATATTTTGATTGTACTGTTGCCTTCTTTCACGAGTTGCTTGGTCAAGCAACTGATTACGACGAGCTTCGGCGAACTGAAAGCATCAAAATAGTCATACAGATATGTTAATGTTCTAGTGGTTCGCGTGGGCCAAAAACAAAAGAATATAAATGCCGAAAATCATGACTAAAAAACGTATTGATAACTGTATACTTCGTTCTTGAAATTAGTGTCACGAGTCATAGAATTTGTCAAAATTTGCCGAGCCCTTTTCTCCAATTTTGCTTCGGGTGGTTTGTTAGTGTAGCCCTAAGCTGAATCCAACACAAGCCAGTCACTTTTTAAAAGACCCACACTTGAGGACAGCTTTTGTGACCACGATCGTACGCAAATGATCCCAAGACAGGCCCGCAAATGACCCCAACCTGTACAGTACTTGTCTAGTAACAACGCGAGTTTGTGTTCCAGACAGCAGGAAACTCGAAAACTGTCAGAATCTCGCTTTTGATGCGCATGCCCAGGACTGAGTTCCTGAAAGCCCGATTAGCTCTAACCCTGCAGGATTAACTTTTAAAATCATTCACTTTGATCCTGGATTAGCGCAAATCGTCCGTTCAGGAATCGGCCACAGGTGCGTAGTTAAAGAAATACATACCTGACTGCGTTCTTCTATTTCTTTTCCTTGTCGATCAAGGTCCAAGTATTCTGCTGCTAATTTAGCTTCTCGTTGACTTGTAGAGTTGTATTGTAAACGCCTACTAATGTCCGTCATCTTGCGACCCTCTGTGAGAAAACAGAAGCAAAACGTAAATATAGAGAGATTGTCAATCCTGTTGAATGTCAGGACCTCCCCCTCCCCTCCCCTCCTCTAGAAGGTCGCTACACAGGATACAGGCCAGCTGTAGTGACGACCTTCAATATTTTAGTTGTTTATTTTGATTAGTTTGAATAGATCATGAAACGGCATAAAAACGACTCTATTCGCGCGGTTCACCCATTCAAATTAAGTTAAAATGCGCTTAATTAATCCCAAACCTTCTCTGTTCTTGAGTGACAAGGAGCCTTTGGTAACCAATAAATCTCGACTTAGTCTCCTTTTGTTATACTCATGACGAAGACCTTGGTTTCCAGTGTACCTAGTGATGTAAGGCAATCAAATCAAATACAGAATAAATCCATTAACAATATTTTGCCCAAAAATTTGATATCCCTCCCAACAATTCCTTCCCAAAATAGGCTGTGGGAAGTTTTATTATCAATATTATACTAACTTTATCTTTTCTTCAAGCTTTCCATATCTTCGACTTCGATCCTGTTAATGGAAGACAGATGTTTCAGTATCAGTGTTTGTCCCTCTGCCATTTTACATTTCGGGTGGCTACGACCAAAAGTTAGAAGCGCGCGGTATGTGATCTAGACTGACAGTTATCGCTCTTTTTCACTGGCAAGTCGCTTACCACAGGAAACCCAACTGAGGAGCGAACGCACCGACTTATGGAATAAGCCTTATATGTGATCAAAAGAGGAGTGAAATTTTCTAAGCAAGTTACAAACCTGTATGTCTTTGGTTGTTGTATCTTTGTTAAAGCTACGAGTAAAGCGAAATTCAAAGTTTAAAACGAATTTGACATACTTCAAACAGGAGGACCTATTCTAATCATTAAAAACAATAATTTTAAATCAAGCACTTACTTCCGGTCTTCCACTTTTATAGTCCGTTTTTTCTGCGCTTCCATGTTTACACTTATGGACAATTCAGCCATTTTTTTCTTGAGTTCAAATTCCTCTTCCTAAAATAAAAAGTATTTGGTAAATCATCAGTAAAATCTCCACCAAGACTTGGGCTAAGGCTTATTAGAATTCTTGAAGCACAAGAGAAAACGATAGTGCAGATAAAATGTGTCTAAAAAAGATAATTAATAAACAGAATTTTAAAAATGTCTGGTCGACGGATTTATTATCCATTACCTCTTTTCTCTTTAAATTTGCCTCGTATTCAGCTGTCAACCTCGCCACTTCATTTCTAGTAAGTTCCAACTGCTTGGAAACTTTGTAGTAATCAAACTCTGTTCCCGTTCTTAGAAAATAATAAAAAAACACTTGTTAATATTTTTTAAAACGGGAAAAATGGCAATCTCTTCCAGTTTCTACAAGGCGTTACTTGTTACTCCGCAGAACTCTGGTGACTAGTCTGGTTTCCCGCCTTTTCAGTGCGCGCGCGCGTTGAGTTCTTGTCACTTAGTGAGTTCGTCTTCTACTTGTTTGGAGTGTTAGAAACTTGTATTTATTTCTTCAAATTAAGAGAAAATGAAGGTTTCTCTTCATATTTTATTTGGAAGAGCAAGGAAATATGGTCCCTGGGAATATGGTGCTTCAAAAACTGTCGAGAAAGAGCATATAAAACGATGGAGGCACCAAGAGTTCGACTGAGGTGTACAGGTAAGCAAAGCTTATATCAAATTCTCTCGGGTTTTAAACACAACAGAGGCAAAATAGATTAATAGACACAAGAAAATAAATAATGAGCACATAGAAACATTTTAAGGACTGAAAGGTAAAAAGAAAACAATTATACAAGTACATATTTATGGGCAAATATTAATTATTAAGTTTATTATAATCTTACAAGAGAAGAAATGACTTTCTTTCCTTGTCTTTCATTTTGAGTCCTGCTGAAAGATTCCTCTCAATTCTTATTTTAGTTGCCTGCAAAAACAAAAATATTTTGTCACAAAATATAATTATGTGTCTGGTTTCAAGTAAAACATTGAGTTTTCCCCTGCAGAGACTCTAATGTTCCCTTAGATTCTCATATCTAAGGAGCATATCCAACTAGAGGACAAAATCAGTTTTGTTCCTTCAAAATTTCTTACCAAATTTTGTCACCACCAAAATTTTGGTCTGAATATTGGGGTTGCATTGGACAATGTGTCATTCAAAATAGCTACCCAAAACCAGACTACACACTCAAATGGAAGGTATAAATCTATAAGAATTATTTGCTTTATTGCTCATTTATTAGGCTTTAGCCAACTGCCAGTTTTTTCCAAGGACAAGAAAAGGGAGAGGGTGACAGTACTGTAGAGAACGTTTTTTCAAAAAGATAATATAACCATTCCTTAAGCTGCAGTTCATTATGAAACGTGTAAAGGATGCATAACTTGTATAGGGGAACATTACCCTATCTTCTTGCACTGAATGTTGCTGTTTGATTTTCTCAATGTTGGTATTATTATCACCGAGCTTTTTCTCCTCTTCTCTTTTCTTTTTGTAAATATCTATAATTTGCACAACAAACAATCTGTTATGGCAATATATAATAGTAAATCGATATTATTGATTATTAGAAATATTCCATTTTCTAATCTCGAATCAAATTGATTATGCTTTACTGTTTTCATAATCCAGCATGACACGTCTTAGTTGTTGTTGCTTCTTTATTATGTCTCCCTCAGTTCTTTTCAGTTCTCTTTCACCTTGCTTGTGTTGCAGCATAACATCCTGAAATGCAATTAATTACATCCATGTAAATTTGAAATTCCCCTAAAGCACAATATTATTTTGTAGCTGAAATGCAATTAATGCAATCCATGTAAATTTGAAATTCCCCTAAAGCACAATATTATTTTGTAGATTGTACACAGCTAGCACATACCCATACATTTCATAAATGAACAAGACACTATAATAGTGTTCACTTGGGCTACAAGTGAGGAAGCCCAAGTAAAACGATAAAGGTAAAGAACCTTTATTTTTTGAAGTAAAAGGGCTCTTTTGTTGAATAAAACACTTGATGGAACATCATGTGTTATTGTTCACTTATCACGTGTCTACAACTAATTTTGATGATAAGTTTAATGATAAACTTATTATTTTTATAGATTTTTATTTTGTAATTAAGCGCAGATGAAAATATCCCAATTGATATTTGCGCTATATAAGTCAATAAATATTATTAAGTATTTTAACAAATTCTGTACCTCAATTATTCGCATTTTCTTCTTGTGTTCTCTTTCATTCTGTAAAGCTCTCAAACTGACTTTCAAAACACCTTCATTTTTTGAGCTTTCTGGACGTGGTGAAAAGCCAGGTTGATTTGTCTTGGTGCTGGTTGATGGTTGTGTGGGCTTAGTAGCAGCTGGTTTTGGTCTGGAATTATAAGGAACATTAGTCTCCTTCACAGCCCTTTTAATTAAGGCTTGTCACACAATGCTAACATGATTTTTTTTAATCTTTAAGCTTTTATTGTTTGCAATGTAATTGAAAGATTTTGATGATGATTAAAATCATTAATTCGACAACGGGAACGGGGTCCCTGTGTATTACTCGGATATCGGGGTGTTGGATTACGTTCATTGCAAGCTAGTCTGTAAATAGTGTTGTTTTTAAGTAAGGATTTTAACGTAACGTCATAATTCAAAGTCTCGCGATTTATTTTAAGCTTTTATTGTTTGTAATGTAATTAGAAATATGTTTTTGAATAATAGGAACTTACTTTGATACTGTTTCATCTTGCCTTTCTCCATTTGATAAGGATCTAAAAGAGAATTTGTGGTTTCAATTTCCTTATTAAATAACTTTTTATTTTAAGTGACCAAGTCTTCTAGCACTTGCATGCTAATTGGGGGACACTATACTCTCACACTCGCTACGTGTACCTCTAAATTGAATATTTCAATTCAGAGTTTTCATTCAGAGTTTCAACACCCATTTCCAATTGAACAAGACAGCACTGCATGGATTCTACTGGAGTTGAACTCAATGAAGGATTCTGCTCCTTCATTGATTCACCTGCTCCAGAAGAGACAATTAAGATGATGCTGATCATGGTCATGATCATCACCATCATTCTGACTGGCATACAAGCACTGGTACTGACATGATATTGAATAGTCCCCTTCACAGTTCTCTGCCCCATTTTGAAAGGTAGCCATGCCTTTGCATCGAAGAGAGACCAACGGTGTGCGTGCAATGATAGATACCTTTTTTAACACCTAGGACAATTATTCACAGGTCTCTATCATTGCAAGCTCACCATTCATCTCGCTTCAATGCAAAGGCACGGCTACCTTTCAAGATGGCACAGAGAACTGTGAAGGGGACTATTACCTCAAAAGTTCTACACACACTTTTGAACATCAATGTGCTATATCTGTTGCCTGTTGTTGTTTCTCAGATCTTGTGCAAAACCTTATTGGTTATTGGTTATGCACCACCAATAAATAATGCAAGACTTCTTGAATTGTAATATGGAATTTTCTTCTCAGTGTTACAATTCATCAATTTTTAACAATTTTTCCAAGGGCACAATACAATGACATTGGGTACCAGGGGGTACCAAGGGACCACAAAAGATAAGGATCTATAGTCTTGAAGTGTTAAATAACCTCAACTAATACATAATTGATCCCAGCAAAAAGAGGTTATGATTTTCCATGAATATGTTGATGTAAATAAAGACATCGATTATTGTGTTCCAATCAATCAATCAGTCAATCGTGTTTATTTACTACCATATTTACAAATATCAGATTAAAAGGAAAAAAACATTAAAACATATTTACTGGCACAGGCTATCTATAATAACCTCAAGGGCATTGTAGCCTGGATAGATAGCTTGCTAATTAACATTTAGACATTTACAGAAATTAGGGTCTACAATAATAATTCCGTACATATTTTGAAATTCGCCTTTCGAAAACGATATAATTCGTCAATAGTCTTCAGTCTAATCTCGAGGGGATGCATTTAACTAATGATTTAATTATGATTGAGCAATATTTATAATGGATTTTATCATTGAGGCTATATACTCGAAAATAAAGACCGAAAATGGGTCAAAATACTTGATTTATTCCTTTCCCCTTCCGTATTGCGTTGATTCTGTACTATATATTTTATGTCGTATCGTCACAACAAAATAAGTAATATTTCGTTTCGGTATAAATCCTAGCTGAAATGTTTAGACTCTCCTCAGACAAAACCATCAACACTTACATAAACAATTCATAAAGTCATCCGTCCCAACGGGAAAAATTCCCAATACTTCTAAACATCTTACAACTCAAAATAGATATTCTTGATCAATTGACTCAGACAAACCAGTTATTTAAAGACTTACTTTAGGAAATTAGCGTATTCGTCTCCCTTGCCATCCTCATCTCTAAGAGGTGACTTTGTTGCTGTCTCACCTGAGGGTAAATCGAGCATTTCATAGCGTTTACGAAGCAGTGGTTGTCTATCAAACGGTAAAACCATCTTAGCTGCATTCCTAGAGGGCTAGAGTATCCTTAAAAAGCTATAAATTAGACATTTTGAAGGAATGGACGTATAGATTTCATTCTGGGTTTAGCATGGTAGCATATCGCACTGTTGCCATGGCAACTAATTATGTTCAGATGATCGCCTTTGTTATATTATGGTTATCTTTGTTACGATTAGCGTGCTGCATGCATGGATTCTTGAAGAGCATTTTGTTTTATAGAATCAGTTGGTTTACTAGGCAATGAAAAGATTTTTATTGGTTTTGTCTCAGGGAAGCCCTTTTTTTAATCTACACCATACGATTTTCACCCGGGCTGACCAGATGACCTGAAATTCGTGGGGGAAGGGGAGAGGTGACTTGACATGGTTCGGTAGTTTTTAGACAAAAGGTAGCAATCACTGCCAACTGAGTTGCCGGTATCAAATTTTATAAAGCATCAGCAAGATTACATTTCCCATTTATCCCCATTTATTTTTATTTGCAATATACAGCCTATTTTTAAACCCTATTTATGTCTGCCAAACTTGCTATGGACTGAAAAGAAGAACACTAGGAGGGAGATGTGTGTGGTTGAGGAGGCGGAGTGGGGCTTACCGATTTCCCATTTATTTCCATTGATTTTTATTTGTTTAAACCTCTTTATGCCTGCACAACTTGTTATGGAAACAAGCAAGGACTGAAAAGAACTAGGAGGGGGATATGTGTGGTTGAGGAGGCAGAGTGGGGCTTACATTTCCCATTTATTCCTATTTATTTTTATTTGCAATATACGCTCTATTTTTAAACCTCTTTATGCCTGAGACAACTGAAAAGAACCATAGAGAGGTGGATGTATGTGTTGCTTAGGAGGCAAAGTAGGAGGTGGTTGGAGGGGAGCAGAATAAATTTATTAGCAGGATCCGGCATATTACTGGATTTTTCTTTTTCCTATGTCAAAAATATCCACTAGGGTAGTCCTCTGTGCAGTCTCAATTACCACTACTTAAGGTTTTTGTTCAAGTTAAAATTTATTTCAATATTCTTTTAAAAAGCTGAATGGGCTATAGACAGGCTAGAGAAGGTTAGGATTGGCTCAAAAGTTTCTTTTTCTTTGCTTTATGAGCGTTTGAAACACTCCCAGAAAGACCGCAACAAACTGCAACAGGCCTGGCATTTCGACATACACATTGACAAATATTCCTACTCAAAGGCGTTGGCAAGAAGAGTGGTTTGGGACATGACTTTGCTGTGGTCAGACAAGAACATGAAACCATTTGCTTGTATCGAGGGCACTTCACGCGGTTGAATAGTTTAGCCTTTATAGCTGAACACTGTAACCTTTGAAGAGGTCCGGAAACACCGGGGGCTCCTGGTTGTCCTCGGGGACCTAGAAAAGCAACACAAGATTATTCGCGTTATTCTTTTTAAATGTGGTATTCACAGTTTCCACTCAAATCTCCAGGCGCGTTTTTATCTGGTAAGGACTACGAAAATAGGAGAGACATGGAATTAGTTTTTATCTGGTAAATCAAAAAACGTTTGCTGCAGTTTTGCCAAAAAGACTACGAAAATTAGGAGAGACATGGGATTGCATGTCGCAAAGTATAAGATAAAAGCTGAAACTGTCTATATTAGATTAAAATCATCATATTTCAGTAATAGAACTGCTTTTGTTCAGTTTGTAGTCATAAATTTTACCTTTCGCTCCAGGGCTGCCAGTGTCCCCTTTGCTTCCTCGTGGACCCGCAGGACCTGGTGGTCCTTGTGGTCCGACATGCCCACGTGGTCCGCGCTGACCGGTCAATCCTCGAGGTCCTGGAGGACCTTTAACTAAAGCATCAAAAAAAGAAACGGCGTCATTGCTTTGTGAACACAGTATATAAAATTTAAATCGCGATGGACTTCTGGACTTGGTTGTTCGAAAGACGATTAGCGTTAACCCAGGATTAAATCTAAAGAAAACCATTCATTTTAATCCAGGGTTAGCGTTCATCGCCCTTCGAACAACCGGGCCCTGTGCTAATCAAAATTAGGATGGACAATCAGGCGCTATCGTGGTAATTAGAGGGAAACTTCACTAATTTTTAAGTCATCATAAAAAGTAGTTGATTTTTTTACGAGTTCCGCAAAATGTTTTTCACTGTCGAAATTATCATACATCACAATTTACATTTAGTATCCTATTTATAAATATATTGCAAAACGTCTATTTTTCCTTTAACTAACAAAACAGTAAACAAAACGACGAAATTAAGTTACCGAAACACAACCGTTTCAGCAAAATACGGCTACCAGTCACTAAATTACATTATCATACATCACAATTTACATTTAGTATCCTATTTATAAATATATTGCAAAACGTCTATTTTTCCTTTAACTAACAAAACAGTAAACAAAACGACGAAATTATACGTTACCGAAACACAACCGTTTCAGCAAAATACGGCTACCAGTCACTAAATTGCACGGCCGAAGCTGCTAAAACGTGTACATGGAAATCGCAAAAGTTACTTTCCAACAATAAAAAATTGTTCCCGCAAAACGCTAAAAATTCACTCATCCGCATCGGCAAGTTTGAACTCCCTCAAAATAGCAGTTTCTAATGATGTAAATACAGAGATCAGAGAAGATTGAAAGATCGAGTTGTCGGTCGATAATAGCGAATTACTCAGAAGTGTTTGTTTAAAAAATGAGCATTTTCAAGTAAATCATACCGTATAAGCAGTATGTAAACTTAATGTAAACTTAACTCGAGTAGTTATAAACTTTTTCGAGAGTTATAAGAAAAATAATTATAACATGGTAGAAGTCATGACGGATTCAGGTTGGCTTTGTTCTTTTTTTGACATAATTTTGTAGTATGTGTAAGCATCGCCAAAGTGTCGCCGTTGCATATATATTAATGGTATTGTCCCATATAAGAAATTGTTTTCGAATGCTTTATATAGCACTCATAACTTAATTTATCATTATATGTGATCTTAAAATTACTTATGTACCAGAAACATATTTGCGACGTCTTCGTCGTCGTCTCCAAGCGTTCGCTCCAAAATCATCTTGCGAGCACAAAAGCACGAGAATCAAGAGAACTAGTAATTTCATCTTCATCTTGAAAAATGATACTGAGATATCTTACAATGTCTTGTTTTTTTTCCCTTTTTCCGTAAATGAAAGGAAGAGAATCGCGAACCCACAATTTTGTTAACTTGAACTTTTTCAAGTTAAAGTAAACAACTTAAAGGCCTAAAACCCACTAAGCAAATAATCGGAGAGGCCATCCGGTGTCAAAAGGAGACTGGAGACGATACCCCATTTACGCCAAAACTGATTTGATTTCAACAAACTTTTAGTTCATTTGAATTGAATAGGCACTTTCAGGAAAAGGCTCAAGTTGCTACTATACTACAACCACCCCAGATTTTGAGCGACAAAGCAGCCGGAGCTGTTGTTCTCAGTTGCTTAGTACAGTTCACAGTGTTTGTGGTTCCGAATACTTTCTTATGACGTACTGGCGTACACGTGATATCATTTTGACACTGAGTGACATGAGTTCCGTGTTCATTTATTCTCCTCATTTGATTCCTCTTTTAGTTTTCTTTTGCTTGCGTAAGGTAAATCACTCTTCGTTTCATCATGATGTCCAAGTCTCTTTTGGTGTTTTTGTTTTTCGTGCTTCTCTTAGCTCCGGAAGATAATGGGGCGTCTGGGTTTTGGAGCCGAAGGAGACGTCGTCGTCGTCGCACAATGTTGATCACTGGTGAGGTTTTTTCAATACATAAGACAACATCTGCATGTTGAAGGGGTATAATCGATACAATAAACATCTCGGTTACTGAGAGGTGAACTAACAGCTTTTATCAAGAACTACCATAAAGAGGACGTCAAAATTCATAGTAAAACTGTGAAGTTTGAATGAAGGAAGTTCAAAACTCTTGAAGATACGAATTTTCAAAAATCGAAATTTTGTATGAAAAAATTCGTTAGTAGGCAAGCGGAGATGCCTACTAGCAAAGGTTTTCATCTCTACAAAATTTACACTTCAAAAATCATATCTTCGCGAGCTTTGAGTCTATTTCCTTCAAACTCCACCGTTTTGCTAATTTTAACGTGTTCTTTCCAGCTATGGTAATTTTTTTGTTTTTGCTGTATTAATTTAAAAATACCTGATAAAAGCTCATTGGTCAGTCATCTTGTTCTATAAACATGGCTATAATTATTATTATTTCCTTAGTAATCAAAGTATAATCATTTTTCCTCGGTGCTGTCTAGTATATAGTATATAGAGTCGTTAAACTTTCCTCATTTGCATGTGCAAATGACTAAAAGAGGACTAAAAGAGGAATTTCTGTCAAAGGGCACGTTTGCTCGGTGCTGTCTAGTATATAGTATATAGAGTCGTTAAACTTTCCTCATTTGCATGTCTCTCAGTAAACCTTTTAGAGGGTGTCAGTGGAATAACAGTTAAATGATATTGGCCGAAGAAGCAGTAATTAACTGATAAATAAAAATTTAACAGTTCACTGAAATTTCATCAATTCAATTGAAAATGATTATCAGTGTTTTTAAAACCAAAATAGTTGGTTTCCCGTCCCAGCACTTGGATCCATCTAGATGTCTACTGGCTGCATGTATTAGTAGTACGAGGTCTCATTCACTAATAGCCCTTTTACAGATGATTATTTCAAGCCGACCTCTATGCTCATGTCTATGCTGCATGGTATTAATTAGGTTAGACCACACAACCAGTCTGAGCGTTCTAAACCGCGAGGCTATTTTGCACTCATAACATCAGTTAACCCTGTTTTAAATTGATGTTGTATTTAGGTCCTCCAGGGCCACCAGGTCCTAAAGGACAAACAGGACCACGTGGTCATCGCGGCCTACAAGGACCCCCTGGACCAACAGGTCCAAAGGGACCCAAGGGAAGCACGGGAAGTCCGGGAGCAAGAGGTTAGAATAGTTGGACTTGATTCTTAGAAAATTCCTTTTATTGATTAGAACTTACAATTTTGGGTTCTGACTTTTAGGTCCCACAGGACCTCGAGGGGTACCCGGTCGTCCTGGGGTTTCTGAGCCAATTCCGCAAGTGCTGAGTTGCTATGTCCGCACGTCCAAGCAGTCTAACACTGTCGCTTGCTCTCAGACAAAACATCAGATGGTTTCTTGCTCGTGCCCTCTGAAGAGCAGCTCCAAATGCTCTCATGGATTTTCTGTCAAAGGGCACGTTTGTAAATGTGTGTGCGCATCAGCAAGACCGACCGCCGTCTGCTGTATGCTTAAAAACATGCTCCGTCAATGAAACACTAAGATTTAAACTGTGAGGATGATTAAAAAATGAAAATCTAAACAAAACTTGGTCAAAGCTTCAAAAGAAAAACTTTATTAATATGCCGGATTACCCCCGATAAATCTCCGGGCACACTGACATAATATGTATCAGTTGATCTGAGCGGCTTTGGTAAAGGGTAACACGGGCTTCCTTGGGATTAACAAGGTATCTCTATTCGAAAAACAAATGTATCTTTATTTACCAAACGTTTGGGTTATATATAACAAGGCTATGGGCAAAATACACAATGTGTCACCTCTTCCCTTCGTCCAGCGTACTCGGGTCTCTGGTACCCAGAAAAAACAGCAGTGCACAAATTTACGTCAATGATGACGAATCTCTTATTTGCCCTTTCCCACTGCGCATGATCGAAAATTCGGCGGGAATTCGTGGGCGCGTTCGTGTTTAAAAATAGAATTACCGTCTATTCAACTGTCGTGGTATTATGCGAATTTTCCGGGTATTATTTGACCAGGGAAAGAGAACAAATAAAGCAATCTTTTAAGAAAAGATCAGCACTAACTTTTCACGGACAGCCTTAACTTTCAAGGTTTACTAAACCTCCAACGGTTTTAAAAACTTCCGAGTGTGCGCAATGCGTTTTTCAACCGTGTACTCTCAGCTCACTAGCTCATTTTTACCGAGGGAGGAAAACCAAAGGATCCGGAGAATAACCCTCGAAGCAAGTGAAAGAACAAACTAACAAATTGAAGTCACGTGATGCTGCATCCGGGAATATGCCTTTTGCAGGAACCATTCACGTGACACAAGTTACAAAAATATCAGCTCTGATGGGGTAATGGACAGCAGCATCAGAAAGAGCACCTTAAGTTTATTGATTTTGCCATGTTTGAGGATTTCTTGAAGTACAAGAAAAGAATAACGATTTTCTACTTTTACATTCCATAAGTGGTATCAGATGGTAGCAATTATAGCATGCAGGAGTGTAGTTTCACCCGTGAAAAACTGAATAGTACGCATAATAGTAGTAGAATCTAAACCTATTGTTTACTTTTGGTCTTTATCATCTAGTGCAAACTAATTATAAATAGTCATCTTTCTTTTACAGTTTAAATAACTCACTCTAGCAATTGTAGGAGAAGGAAGAGGAGTTTGTTGAAATCCAATAATGAACACACTCTAGGTATTTTCCTCTCTAAAGATTTGCATTATCAAGAAACATTACATTTGCATTGAAATCTTTATCTTTCCAGTTCATTTCCTTCCTGAAATTAAAAAATGAAAACAGAGAAATTTGGCAAACAAAACAAATGCAGTAAAAGACGCAAAATCAAAAAAACGATACCCGAGCATCAGCTTTATATATTCAAAGAGAAATAGGAAAACCATGATCAATCGAGTGGCTTTCTAAAATTCATCAGCTTCATTTACTAAATTAAAGTTGAAGTACATGTATATAACGCGCCCTCTGATTGGTCACTGGTTAGCAAAGCACGCTGACGCGATCGCGAGCGCGTGTTGTACAGATGATTGGACCTATTATAATTAGTTAAATACATACCAGGTCTCAAGTGTAATGTAATAATACACGTCTTTGTGCGCACTAAAACCATTAAAATTGGTTGCTGTTGCTGTTGTGTAGGCTCCCGTATCATCGATGTACAACCAGTCGCCAATTGATAACTGCAAGAAAATCAGTGAACACTCTCTATTTTTCACGATCAAACTATTAGTTCTCAAATTCCTGGTCCATCACTTATGCCATATTGGTCACGTGCTTGAGGCTTTAGTATCCGATACCTTGAAACATACCTTCTTTAGCTATACTGATATTCCCTCCTTCTAGGGGAACTCCCATTGGGAATTGCCACATAAAAACATCAGTGATTTCCGTCGTATCTTTTAGGAGCTAATATGAGTGATTTGGTATCTTTTAGGGTATTGAATTTGACTTATCAGGGATCTCGATTAATATTGATATCTTTCAGGGTAATTAGGAAGAAATCCTTAGATAATATTCCAGACCGTCATTGGTAAAAACAGGTTCAAGCAAAAACCGTGTTTAGCCATTAAACGTAAGAACGAACTGAATTATTCTATCGTTTATAATTGATATTTTTTAATCTTTTATATATAATACTAGTATAAGTAAGTAGAATATGAAAAAACAATTCACGCAACTTGTAACTTTTAAATCTCTGTTTATTCGGACGTTTCGGCCATTCGGCCTTCTTCAGCAAATATAATATATATATTATAATATACACTTAAACACAAAAATTCTGCAACTTTTAGATATATAGATATATATGTTAAATATATATTTAAAATTATGGGATGCCTTTCAAACTATGTTTTTTGTTAAGCACTGACATTGGAGAACCACAAAAATATAATATTTTTAAATAGACGTCTCATCTACGCTGTTTTTCAGATATTTAATCCGAGCTTTCGGGTTCCAGACCCATCATCAGGGATAGATGTTACAACTGAATGTGCTTCGATCTACGCGCGCGTACAACAATACAAAACAGTAACTATGGGAACAAAACGGTTACACTGCACGATCTCAATGGCTACCCAAGGGCCTTTATCAAAAAGCACAGTAGGAAGGTGGAAAGAAACAGCGAAAGTAAGCAAGAGAAAGAAAATACATTGGCGAAACAGGAAGATCAATGCTGACACGCCAGAAAGAACACATGGCCAGTGTACGCCTTGGGAAAACAGAAAACTCAGCCTTGGCAGAGCACGCCAACAAGCTCAACCATAATATTCTATGGGATAACACAAGAATTCTTGCCACCGAAAATTGCTGGAATAAACGTAGATGGACTGAGGCTTTATTAATCGCTAATCGTTGTAACATATTATTCAATAGAGACTGTGGTAGAACAATTCCACCCAATTATATGCCTCTTATCTCTAGAATTAACTAATTCTTAAGTATACATTATTATCATTACTGTTGAGCGTTCTCTCATTCATGCAGAGACGCACGCGCTGCTATATTGTGTTTTTGTTTTTTGTATTCTATCAGCTCGTGCAGTGTAACCGTTTTGTTCCCATAGTTACTGTTTTGTATTGTTGTACGCGCGCGTAGATCGAAGCACATTCAGTTGTAACATCTATCCCTGATGATGGGTCTGGAACCCGAAAGCTCGGATTAAATATCTGAAAAACAGCGTAGATGAGACGTCTATTTAAAAATATCAAATGATCCCTACGCACAAACATATACTTAACACAAAAGTATACTTTGGAAGCTATCCCATAATTTCTTTGGTGGTTTTTAGGTATATTTTGTATACTTTTGTATATATATCTATATATCTAAAATTTGATAAAATTCTTATATATCTAAGAATGTTTGTGTTTGAGTGTATATATTATAATGTATATATATATGTATATATATTATATTTGAAAATCCGGCTTTGTTGAACGAAAAATCTTATTTGAACAAACCTTTGGCAGAGGGTAGTTTCGCTTGACGAAGTCAAGGCCAGAACAATATTCACCCACGATGCATGATGGGTAGCTAATGCCAGGCATTTTCTTGAGGACATGAGGTTGATAGTCATTTTGTGGCGCTACAAGCAGTTCAATAAAAGATCCATATACACCATCATCGATGTAATACATAAATCCCTGGGACAAGAGAATAAAAGACAATTGAGAATGTGACGTAACCTCCGTTGATGCCCTTTCTCTCTCTCAGTTAAGATTCTAGTTATGTGATTAACTCGAGCACTGCATTTACACGAAAAAATATGTCAATTCCCAGCTTGGATCAAATATGGGGCTTCCCTGGGTCCAACCAGGGAATCCCTGGGAATCTGTTCTATTTTTACAAGTTTGGGTATTACAGATTTCCCAAGTAAAATAGAAAAGATTCCCAGTTCAGACCCAGCAAAACCCCAAGTTGGGAATTGACATTTTTTCCTATGATTATAATATCAAAGAATTATGCGGAAGAGGAGGCAGTGAGAATGAAGGATCGCACGTACAATTCACTTCCACTCACTTCGTCAGGTCCATCGTCTGTAAACTTCACAGGAGGATTTTCCAGTCCCTTCGCTTGTTTTCTGCTGATATCTTTCATTGCTACGATGTTTGCAACTAGCGTAAACGGGGAACATGCGAAGAACGTTCCTGGTTCAGCAATGACCTCGACACCACCAGAGGGAGGGAAATGTTGTGCAAGACTGCGGTTGATCACGTGGCAAACCTAAAATTGACAACTTTCACAATAACCATAAAACCTTGTGCTTTTTTGTTTGTTTGTTTGTTTGTTTTATTGTCGTCGTTTTGTTTTTGTTTTTTTGAGTGGGGATGGGGGTATTTATTGTTTATTAATTGTGATTATAACTGTGATTAATTCACGGTGATTTCGGAATTGTTATAGCTACCCCCAAAACAGACGGAATATCCGTATTTTCTACCTTAGTCTTTTGTAGATTATTTTTTTAAAAAAACAAAAAGTAACCTCATATTTATATAAATAATAACGAAACCTTTTCGATAAAAGCACTTTGGGAATCTTTTCCAGGAAATCCTCCACCAATATCCAGAATCCTGAAGTTAAATCCAAGTTTCTCCTGTAGAAACAAATTATTGAGCAGTGTGATTGGATAACTTAGTAATGGGGCTTCATTTCTTATTGCCAAACCCTTGCCTGAGCCAACAATCTAAACACTGTTTGAACAATCTAAGATAAGTCAATTCAATTAAGAAATACAGGAACCTTATAGCTAATCAGAAGAACTGATTACCGCTTGGTCAATGATATATCTTGCAGACTCTATGCATTTTTCAAAGGCCACTTCACTGAGTAAGCCGCTACCAACATGGAAGCTGAAACAAACCAGACAAAGAGTCAGTTTATAAGAAGGCCAGCCAACTATTCTAGTAACGTGTCGCCCAGTCGTATCGAGTCAGCTTGTTGGCACGCGCGAGTGGTACACGGTCCGCTGTACAAATAGGTAACATGTCAAAGCAATGATTTCTAATCATTTAGCATTGTTTCAACGTGTCCGAGTGTGCGTATCGTCCCTGAGTTCGTGACCAACTCGGCTCCTGACGAAATCGTACGTGTAAACGGACCCTTAGGTTAGTTTGAACCTCAGTCAAACACGGTCCAACTCTTCAACATATTAAATTATTAGTCATTACCTTACACCAATAACATTCAGACCAAGGCCCTTAGCCACAGCGAGCATATCACTACAGTCTTCAACAAGAGCCCCGTACTTAAAATTACCGCCACCCTAAAACAAAAGGGCAACAATAAGTTCTTACTCGGAAAGTATACACAGCTTGTACTTTCAGATAGCAAGAGCGAGAGGACTAAGCGTTACACCTCGTCCATGGTTTCTTTTACTTCAAAAATAGATTTTAAAGTGTCTTTCTGCCGCGTTGGGAGGGGGAGGGGGCAGGGAATGATGGGGGAGGGAGTGAGTTGTGCTCAATCGAGGCTTGGATCCGAGGTCGAATCCATAAACTATTCTTGAGAGTAAAGGGATATACCGTACCTTTCAAGAAAAATTGTACAACTTTTGATACCAACTTTTTTGCAGTGAATAAAAAATATACTTACATTATTGAAAACAGCAGCTCTAATTGGTGGACAAAAACGAATTAGAATTCTGTAAAACAAAACATGGTGATTAAATTCGGAATCAACGAGTGGAAACAAAGACTGAACAAGTATCTAAACATACTCTGCATCGGGGTAAAGTTCTTTAATCTTGAACAGCTCTGGTTTGCTATCAAATGTCATCTTGGAAACTCCGCATTTGGCTGCAAAGCTAAACAGATTTAGTATAAACTAACTAATAGGCTATCACAAATCCTGTCACAATGTTTACCTTATATAGTCATACAATGTTTACCTTATATAGTCATTAAATGTTTACCTTATATAGTCATAACATGCTTACCTTATATAGTCATAACATGCTTACCTTATATAGTCACACAATGTTTTCCTTATATAGTCATACAATGTTTACCTTATATAGTCATACAATGTTTACCTTATATAGTTATAAAATGGTTACCTCATATAGTCATAAAATTCTTACCTTATACAATCATAAAATGCTTACCATATATAGTCATAACACGCTTACCTTATATAGTCATAACATGCTTACCTTAAATAGGAAGACCTTTTACAAGGATGTGCATAAATGATGTCACTTGGTTTAGATCCAACACTAAGAGCCAACTCTATTTCTTCCTGGCAAAGACGTAAATGTAATGATGTAATGTATAGAATACAAAACATAGAATATAGAAGTAGGACAAGAAACAATAGATATAATATAACTGATAGGACTAATTGCCACCGACAGTTGGCAGTGCCATTCGAGTGTTTTTCCCTGTCAATCGACCAAATCGTTAAATGCAATTAGCCACTTTAGAAACGAGTGGAGGACTGGGAACGAGTTTTTAGAATTAATCTAATTAAGAAATGAACCCCATCACAAGAAAGAGCATATCGTAAATATTAAGTCTCAGGATTTTGATAGGGTTTGGATTATTATCCAATGATTTGCAGCTATTTAAAAATTGCAAAAATTACAAAGAAATGTATGTGTACTAGGGACACCTGCTCTTTCTTGTGATGGGGTTCATTTCTTAATTAGATTAATTCTAAAAACTCGTTCCCAGTCCTCCACTCGTTTCTAAAGTGGCTAATTAACACGCGCACGCATGCCTCTGTTCTGTTACATAACCACCATGGCATCTTCCACTGTTTATATTACATTGCAGAGATCGTTTTATGTTGCTTTTACAAAACATTCTTCGACGTTTTTGAGTGAGCCATGTCTCTCTGATCTGTATAAACACGCTGACTAGCCAATCATCGCGCGCGCGCGTTATATCTTATTATTATTATTATTATTATTATTATCATCATTATTATTATTATTATTATTATTATTATTATTAAATATTTTATGTTAGCGTTCTAGCAGAATCTGACTACATATCACATTAACTACGTGTAATAAGAGTTCTTCCCTTTTTTCCTCACATACTTTACTTGCGCAGTCAAATCCAGTCCCCAACAGATGTAACTGACGGACGAGTACTGGGTCAGGATTACATTTGACTGCTGAAAGGGCATAAAGAAGGGAAAGTAAATGACACAATTAGTCCTTCCGAAGCTCGTTTGGAATCATGGGGCTGTTTTGGGGGATTTTACTTGAAGTTGTAGTAAAATACTTGTAAACATCGACTCTTAATCTCATTTTTCTGCTGTATTCAATTCCCATTCCTGGACTGTAATCAGTTTGATGGAGGAAATCTCAAAAGTCTGTTTCTGAAAAGAGCCCCACAATTCAATGCGATATCGCAATTCCAAAATGGCGAATACAGAAGACTGAAATTAATGCTGCTGCCTACGTTGGTTCTTTTTAAGAGAGAGAGAGAGAGTTTTTCGTTTTATAAGTCTACACTTACCATAAAAAGGACGAACTCTCGGAAGTAGATCACACCACTAGGAACATGAAATACATATTAGTTATACAATGGTTTTGAGTGAAATACCGTGGAATATCCCACGAGTCACATGTATTTTCCAGTATACACACGAGCCTTTAGGCAAGTGTGTATACTGAAGAAAATACAAGTGACGAGTGGGATGTTCACGGTATGCCACTTGAAATCATTGTATAACTATTTTATCCCACACCATAGAAAATACAGCCAATTACCGCAATGTCTTATGGGAAGAGACTGTCGAATACCGCCAAATATACAATAGCTTTCCTCCTTTCTGATTGGCTGTATTTTCTGTGGTGTGGGATAAAAGAAAAGATGGTACGGTTTGTGGTATAGCGGTAGTAAAAGCCATATAAACATCACGGCAATGACACGGCGCGGTCGATTTCACACTCATAAGAAATCTTCTCTAGCACTTAGTATCGTACTTGATCATGGATTGGTTTTGATTGTTACACGGGCAATTAGTTGAATTTTAGTGGTTGTGGCCAGTTAGGTTGTGGCATCCGTTGACACTAGTGAAAAACGCCTGCGCATGCGTGCATATTACGGGGTATATGTTTTCTTAAGAAATGTGTATGTTTTAGCTTGGAATAATCATGAAATACTCGTGTTCTCGGAGTATACATAAACTTTCTCTTGCATACTTTTGTGAGACAAAGATATTGCATTAATAAAGATATTATGTGAATACGGGCCGTAAGTTTCAAGAATTGACCCTAAGTTTTGACATTTTGTGAGAACCATTGTTGAAGGCAAGCGTAAAGACGTGACTACGAGTATGCGTAGAAGTTTTTCACTAGTGTCGCATCCGTTAGTATAGCAGTGATTTGTGTCTTTACCTTTCTGTAAATTGAAATAGTTCTCTCCATATTCATCATGTAAAACCCATCATCCTTGCCCTGTGGACAATCACGTTGGTTAAAAGAACTTCACGTACCTTATAGATACGATGACTGGAAGTTTTCACACTACAAGACGTCCAAAAATCGTCATAGTGTGAAAAGGAGACGGACGCACTTTGAGACGCAAAAGTCCCTTGTCTAGAGCTGCTGGATTTCAAAAGACATCTTCGGCCATCTTTGCTTACCGTTGCTATGGCAACACAAATCGTAGTGAAATAGACAAAAATCAAACCTTTGATTCAAGTCCAATAACTGACGTAAAAACCGTTTTGGTTGGTCAAGAGTAAGTTGCTCGATTCATGGAGTGAAAAACGGTAGCATGGTCAATGGAAAACTATATCGAGTCACCCTAAATTGACATTAAAGACGACCTAAACGAACAAATCATCGGAAAACTTGTCCGTCCAGACAATTCGGGCTTCCAGTGTAAAAATTAAACGACCAATAACAGCATTTACCGTGATACCAATTTTTTCACTAACCTCTGTTTTATTTTTTGCTATTAACCAGTCTGTCAGCTTCTCAAATGGAACATCATTGTCTGAATGTAACGATGATGTGCCCTGTAAAACAGAACCATATTATTTGGCTAGCTGAGTCAGGAACGCCCATCCTCCAGGGCGCTCTAGACCTCTGAAACCTTGCTGTTCATTACGCCAGAAAATATATTTTCATTAACACGAATTTAGTTTTTATCATCATCATCATCATCATCATCATCATCATCTTATTTGTATACCATCGGGGTAGATACATGTAAGTTATTATAGATTTTACAAAGTATCAAAGATTACAAAATATAACAAAGTATCATTTATAAGGATAATTATATAACAATCATTATTAGCTATAGCGCGGAAATACATTCATTTTATTGTATCGACATTCATGTATTCATATCATTCATTAAGGATTTTTGCATAAACTGTAGTATTCATCAACAAAAGGTTATTCTAAAAACTCGTACTTTACTGAATCTGGAGGGAAAAGAGGGACTGCTTGCAGTCTACAATAAGGATAACAGAGTTTTTCAAGTCTGCACGCGCAGCTTAAGCTTAAATTTTGAGAGATTTTATAACTAAAACGATTTAAACAGCGATTCTTGTCGTTTACTGTGAAAATAATATTTTATTCTAAACTTGTAGCCCATTTAATTTGAAAATTGTATTCAGAAATACTTTCGATGCTGATTTCATGATGCGCGCGCAATCTTGAGAAAAGGTCTATTGTGTATTATAGATCTTTTATTTTCCTATAATATAACTGGAGTTAGACAAGATTGCTGTTGTTATGATTAAAATATCTACTCCTGTATATCGTCAGACTCTAATAAGTACGCTTAAATCAGCTTTAAAGGCATATCTAGACGTATTATGAAGAGGATCGGATGAACTGATAAAGACAAAGTACCACTATATCATCATCATCATCATCATCATCATGACATTTCTTTCATATTCAAAGGAAACTGAACCATTCTATGAATGACGCAATACTGCAAGTTTCCTACCAGGCACAATGCTTGTAAATATCAGATGTGCATGTTTGTTGGCCTTTTGAGGTTATCAATAAAATCATCATCATCATCATCATCATCATCATAATCATAATAATAATACCTGTATTTAAACTGCAAAAATGTGTCAGTGAGCCAGGGTATTAATACATGTGCATTATCAAAATCAAATTATGCCCAAACTCAGTCCTAGTAGCAGCTTGATGGAGTTTGTCTAAATTGACTGACTTTTCCAGGCGTCTTTGTGCTATGTAGGATTTTAAGTGGGCTAAAGTAAAACTTTGGTGTCACTTTTAACTCATAAGCTGTACTCTATATACTGACCTTAATTGGTTGGTTGTACATTTTATGTGCTTATTGGGCCAAGTGGACCACGAGCTTGGGGGAAGAATGGTCTTAAAAATGTCGTTTGAAATCATTTTCCTTTTCCCTAGGCGGACTTGATCATGACAAAGCAGATGTTTTAAAAGTTGCAAGCTCAAGCTTTGTTCATAAACTTATCTCTGCGGATCCCTGAAGATGCCCAAATTTGCCTTACCCGGCTGGTTGCTGGGAGCCACTTTTGGGCTCAAAAACCCTTGCGGCTAGTGTGATATCATCACGTTCACGGGAAACGGCAGACGGCAGAGAGGGACACGTGACCTACGATTTTCGCGGCTGGCGCTGTGCGTTTGACACTCAAACTAAAGAGCGACTTTTCACGTTTACGGCAAACGCAAAATGAGCCACCCAGGCGTTGAATTAGCAACGCCAAACGCGAAAAAAGCAGGTCACGTGATCCTCTTTGCCGTTTGCCGTTTCCCGTGTACGTGATGCTTAATCTCTCTATTACCTTTATTTAAACTGCAAAAATGTGTCAGTGAGCAAGGGTATTGCTCACTGGTATTATCAAAATCTTTCAAAACTTTGATAAATCGTCAAACTTTTCAGAGAAAGCTCGAATCATAGCAACACACAATAGTGTAAATTGATTAAATGATACTATTTTATGAAAACGTTCATTTACCAATGTTTATAATAATTATAATTAATTGAAATTTAATTATCCTTATTGAATATCAGAACGACGGTAATGTTCGTATAATGACGCTAAAGAATGTCCTTTATGTAAATGGTTGTCCATTTTTAGTGTTAGGCCCTGTTCACACGACGACATAAGCATAGACATAACAAAATTTTTCCATTTGCTTATGCTTATGGTTATGGCGTAAAAAACGGTTATGCTTATGCTTATGTCTATGCTTATGTCGTCGTGTGAACCGGGCCTTAGTGAACATTACTGTTTATGCAAAAATCCTTAATGAATGTCATGAATACTAACATGAATATCGATACAATACCTAATGAATGTATTTTCGCACTAATGAAAATTAAATCCGCGTTAGTGAAAGTATATTTCCTGGTAATGAACAGCAAAAGGTGTAAATTGGACTGCAAAGTTGGTATACGTGTCCAAACAAGCTCAAACACATTTGTTACTAGAGCGAATCGTTTATCGCACTTTTACTTGCTAATGAGCTCTGAATATTCTAATGAGCTTTACTACCTTGCAAAAACTAATAAGAAAATAACTGCAGAACACAATTAACTGCACTGAAATGTACGTAAAGGGAAATAAAATTGATCAGTTTTATTTCCATTTTACAAAGTCAGCTATCCTTTCAGGATTCGAAAAAACTGACAAAACAAGAATAAAAACCAGTGTCTTGTCTGGAACTGTTCAAGCACTGTCTGGTTTGCTGATCGACTTTTTGCAAAAGCTGATTGCAGCTATTTTCAAAATTACGCGACTTTGCAGACGACACTTGAATGGCTTTTTCAGTGTTTTGACTACCGTAAATCAAATCTCCGACTATTCACTTGATTGCAAGCTCACTCGTTCGTGCATGGCTTATGAATGAAAGTTAATAAACTACATGAAGCTAACATGAATAAAACTTGTTCGCGCTCACCAATAAAATTACCGCTAGCTAAATGACTGAATTTTGCGAACCATTCACTTACTTTTTTCACCTAAGTGTCTTGGCATCTCTAGCTTTATAGATTACGTACTCTGCTCTATAATCGAAATAGGCAAAGAATTAATTAGAAGACGCGGTTACCAAACCCAATCTACAGATTAACCATGAAACTATTGAAAGAACTGGACATTATAAATACTTAGGAATTGTGATAAATGAAAATCTTAGTTGGGCTGATCAGATAGATTTCATATGTGAAAAAGTATCAAAACGTTTAGGTATAATTAAACGAATTAAGTATTTACTACCTATTAGATCTAGGGAAATTATTTTTAATACAATTATTTTGCCCATTTTTGATTATGGTGACCTTGTGTGGGGTGATAGATTTAATTCCACTCTTATGAATAGACTTCAAGTCTTTCAGAGTAAGGCTGCTAAGATAATTATTGACAAAGCTAGTTTTTCCTCAAGCCATGATGCATTAGCTTCCTTAGGATGGAAGGATCTTAGTTATAGAAGAAAATTTCACAGGTTATCTTTTATTTATAATTCTTTTAGAAATAATAATGATTATGTTTATAGTAACCCTAAGGGTGAAGATATACATGCGTACAATACCAGAAATAAGTCTGCCATTTCTTTGCCTCCAGTAAAGACAAACTGGGGCAAATCAAAATCTAATTATTTGTTTTTAAACGAATGGAATTCTTTGTCAGACACAATTAAGTCTTCTAAGAGTTATAGAATATTTAAGAAACAATATTTTTCTACCATATAGTAAGTAATTGAATCTATAATTATAATATTTTTTATCTAATTTAGTTTTACATATATACAGTATATATTAGCATAATATTTATAGTTTTATCTTGTAATCATGTGTTTTATATGGAGGTCCCTCATGAAAAACACTTAAGGGTGATGAGGTCTCCTCCTTAAATAAAGTTTTCATTTCATTTCATTTCAACATTTGTGATATATGAAGCAAAGCTGTTGGATTTTCTTTTCACTTACTTGTACTAGTTCTTTGAGTTTCGTGTATTTTGTCGGATATCTAAGGTGAGTGTGTTTCTTGCAATTGGTTACAGAAGAAAATTCAAACTTGCAAAATGCGGATATTTTGCTCAATTTGAGCAGTAGAATTTGAGTCTTTGATTAGTCATGCAATTAGCTCACTTAAGTGAATTCAAAAACAAAAAAAACCAGTGAAATACTTTGCACTTAATTGTTATTTTCACCGGTTTAACTTTTGCTTTACATAAAGTAATCTACATTTACATTTTTAAACCCCTGCATGGGAGATGCCCATCACCGCAAGGCTGTTTTTGAAGTTCTTTTCTAAGCGGCAGAAATCGAAGACTCGATTTGTTGTCGACTTGCGTTACACATCATTGAGTAGCAGCAACACCAAGATTAAGTCGTCTGTAGCAGTATATTCAAGATAAAAATGATTGGGTTCACACTGCTTACAAGTACTGTTCAAATGCAACATAGTGAGCAGATTTCGTATGAGTGTAAACACGGCACCACATGCGAAACATAACATAACATAACATAACATAACATAACATAACATAACATAACATAACATAACATAACATAACATAACATAACATAAACATAACATAAACATAACATAACATGGCACGATTACGGCAGAGTTTCAAATGTTTTTATAGACATCACGGCACTGACACGGTACGTCACGGTACAGCGCGGTACGTTTCACACTCATACGAAATCTATTACTTGTATGTGAACGGTGCGTGGCAGGCCTTCGGGGAGGGGGAGGACTGGGGAGAGGGAAAGGGAGGGGCCTTTGTTTCCTTCCCCCTACCCTCCCTCTTCCCTCAGCAGCAAGTGATAACATCTGCGCATCCCTCAGCAAAAATCAACATGTGACCTGAGTGTTGTATGCAAAATATTTAATGTAAAGGTTGTGAGTGTGAAGAAGATATTAGCATGTATTTGCAA
Source organism: Telmatactis stephensoni (assembly GCA_029948255.1). Classification (NCBI taxonomy): domain Eukaryota; kingdom Metazoa; phylum Cnidaria; class Anthozoa; order Actiniaria; family Isophelliidae; genus Telmatactis; species Telmatactis stephensoni. Next base: position 547,574 of record JALIZF010001806.1, read on the forward strand.
CAGCAAGTGATAACATGACGAGTATGCGCGAGCCGCTGGACGGAAGTGGCCTCTATTACGGTTTCAACCTGGCTTAGGGCTACCTCGCTCATAAAGAGAGTCGTATATAGTCTCCTCAAAGTTTTTCGGAGCATTACATTCGAGTGCAGAAGTATGAACAGCTAGAAATTATCCTTTCAAAATTATCCATTTGTCCAAGACAATAGAAGTTGGAGACATGCGCAGATGTTATCACTTGCTGCTTGTATTTGCTACTCTTAAATCCGAGTATAATAAAAGATTATTATCATTATTATTATTAATTAGTGCACTTGAAATCTAACTCGACTTGCACCATACTTCTTGAAGACTACTTGACTTACGGTGTGAACTCAGTCAATATCAGGGACCGTTCATTTTTTTACGAATAAGGGCGGGATTTGGGGGGGGGGGGGGGGGCACCTAAAAAATTGTGCCCTTGAAGGGGGACCAACCGAAAAAAATTGAGTGAAAAAGGGGCCCACATTAAAATTGATTGCCATAGATATTGCAAGATAGCACAAAATTATTCTGCATAGAACAGGCAGACATTGACAGGCTCTGATTATGCAGAAATTCAAAATAACAATTATCAACTCCTTTCAGTTACTAGTCTCCTTCGCAGCCGCTTTTCGTCTCGTAACGCCTGGGGAGGATTCGCCTGGCGCGCGTGACGACACTAAAAACGGCTGCGAAGGAGACTACTCCTTTACAGCAAGATTTTTACCCAGAGATTGGCGCTCCGTGCTCTGAAGAGCTAAATAGATATTATTTTATTCTAAATCTAAGCTTCAAAGTAACCATTGGTAAATATAGAACTACAAGTCTTCGTTGAGTGACTCGCAGTTGTGCCGCAAGAGAATCTTATATAGCTATTTCAAAAAAGGTTGAAATGGCGAATGGCGATTGGTGATTGCACGACCGAAAGGAACTGTGGTCACGCTATTAGACCGCTATCCGGTGCGGAGATATGAATCGCCTATCGACCACTTTGTCACATAAGGTCTTTATTGCATGGTACCGGCATTGCTTGGGTCTTTAATTAATGAAAATGAAGCAATCCTTGTTATCCCAAATTCCCTTTCGGTCGTGCACTCATCAATCGCCGATTGCCATTTGCCATTCGCCCCGTCAAGCTTTCCACTGGAAAGTAGTCGCTACGAACATCTACAACTCAATTTTTGCTGAGCGGCTCGCGCTCCACGCTCCACGCTTCCCTCATAACAGCCCCATGATTCAAAGCGAGCTACAAAATGACTATTTGTGTCATTTACTTTCCTTCTCTATGTGCTTTCAACTATGACAAGGGAACGAGGAAGAGCGCCACCACCCATGTAGTGTCCTTATCAGAGAAATATTATATCATAGTGAGAAGAATGCTTACATTTAGCGTCCGTTCTCGGCCTTGTTTATCTTTGCAATTTATAGTTTCGCTCTCAAGTCGAACACTGTAACGACTTGGACGAAGACCAGCCCAGTTTTGAAGAACAGTAGCATTCTAAAACAAGAATATGAAACATAACCGCAACCGATATGTGTTGTGCTAATGTCTACTTCACGCGTTTTTCCAAAAATGAAACGATGGAAGTTTCGTTGTTCCGCCATGCATTGTCGTTTTATTTTGGTTGGTTGGCATATGCGTTTTCTTTTCCCCGTACCAAAAGATGCTTATTTTTCAGTATTGTGGGGTTTTTAATGTGTATTGTTGTCTGCGTCTTAACGAAATGTGAAGGGGGGTCGTAGTTTTCTTGCATCATGCAGTGAGTTGATATTTTTACCTTAATACTCGGGACAATTCTGCTGGTTCCATTTATGATTCTTTTAGTATCTTCAGGTGTTATGTCCGTATTATAATCATCATCTTCCGTTTTTCCAAGAACAACAGTGTCTATCCTAGTGAATAAAGGCGGGTAAATGTGAGAAACAAAATCATCAAAAAGGCAAAGGCAAAGGCTAATGTTTTACTTCGAAATCGCGGGGAGTGGTTACCCAGTCTCCCGAGCCAGAGGCTCATGTATCAAGCGTTCGAAGGTGCGCCCTCTACCCCCTCTCTCCATCAGTGCTCCGTTTTAAGGGTATTTAAAGCTACTTAAAGCTAACACAGAAAGGAAAGAAGTCGAAACAAGGATGTGAGGTCTGGCTGGGGATCGAACTCGGGACCTCTCCCACCGAAGGCCGCGTACTAACCAACTGTGCCATCCTTGCTCCTTAAAAACTTGTCACGCAACGATGTTGCTAGTTTTACAGCTTAGTTCCCAAACGTGCCACGCAACAAAAACGTTTTGTTGCTTTTGTTTTTCATCACTCGTCCAACTTGTCACGCAACATTTTACCCAAACTAGCCAATCAGCTTGCAAAATTCGTCGTGAAATTATCGCCGTATTTACCAGCCTTAATGTTACTGAGATCAGCGTTACTCGATGTTGTACATAAATATAATATGAATTTTAAGTTAACGTTTAACGTTGATAAATATTTTTGTCAAGACCGACCATTTGATAAAAACTACTGCACTTACTGTGGTATAATGGATGAACATTGGACTTGCTTTTCTACGTCTTGTTCAGTGGTATATCTATATTCGCACTTTATCCAAGGAGCTTTGATCTAGATTAACACTAGCCATCTCAATATGTTTGCTATATATTCAATTGAAGAAACATTGTCGGGTCTAAAAAAATAGAAGCTGAGACCGACATGGTGCATGGGATGTCAATAATTATATTCTGATTTATTCAATTAAGCTGCAACTAATAAAAAATTGAAGCCAGACGGCCCGCTAACCCAGGTCCTGAACACGCTTTTGGCATTTTGCATCGAAGGCAAAGCATAAATGAATAAATCAGAATATCATTATTGACATCCCAAGCACCATTTCGGTCTCAGCTTCTATGTTCTATGTTTAGACCCGACAACGTTTCTTCAATTGACTATATATAAAATCAACCGATAAAATTGGAATGGTTTTCGTAAACCCTTTACCTCTCATTCTCTTTTCTTTTTATTCCACTTTTCCTTGTTCTGATCTCTCCCTTACCCATTTTTGTCCCCTTCAACTTCTCCCCTTTTCGTGTCCCTCTTCTTTCTCTCGTACTTGTCCCTCTTCTGCCTTTGTCTTTAATTTCTCTCTCTCTTGTCCTTTCTTGTCCTGTTGTCTTTCTTCTTGCCCCGCTCTATCTTTCCCTGCTCTGCTCTCTTCTTCGCCCAGTTTTCTCTCTCGAGCCCCTTCAACTCCTCCCTTTCTTTCTCCTCCCTACTTCCTCTCTCTCCCCCGATGTCCATCTGCCTCCTGTCCCTCTTCTTGCTCTTGTCCCCAGCTTAATTCCTAGCATCTCTTTCCCTCCCTCAGTGAAGTGTGAAAATTAGATCAACTTACTCGAAGGACCTGCCCTTTTACAGGCTTTAGCAATGTATCACCAACAAGTTCTCTGGCACCCATTCCAGTGCAGTTCACTATAACATGGTACTCAGACAGCTGCAAAAAAATTGTTATTGTGGAATGTACTGTAAACTGCGATACCAAAATATTTCACAACTCCAATGTGTCTTTCGCGTAGATGTAATAGGTTGCTATCAATCAGCTGTTGAATCTCATTATCTGAGTTTGACTGGAGGGCAAAAACCGGTTTGCATTGACTGGGGGTCAAAAGCTTTCAACCATAAAGAATTCTTTTGAAAACTTACAATTCAGCTGGTAACAATTCCGCACGGGACGGGATATGACGTATTTTGATAGCAACCCATAGAAAGTAAAAATACCTCGCTCAAAGACGCAATGTGCTTTTTCACAAAAGTACCACCCAGTTCTTTGATTCTGACAAAATAATTGATTGATATATGCATCAGTTAAAAACTGACGGAAAATTCAGCAATCACATTTATATTATTAGACATAATGTTAATTCGTTCAGTACATAATTCCCAGCCCACATTCACGCCCTTGTTTATGTTTGTTGTATCGCATCCTTTCGGTTCTCAGTGTTGATTGTAAAGCCGTCTGCACGATTCCAACAACATTGTTGGCATTGTAGCCTGCGTTGCTGGCGGTCTGCGGTTTTGGGGGCGGAGGGAGAAATGAAACCGCAGACCGCGAGCAACGCAGACTACAATGCCAACAATGTTGTTGGAATCGTGCAGACGGCTTTACAATCAACACTGAGAACCGAAAGGATGCACTGATACACTGGAACAGTTTTCTATTAACACCAATAAACCGTCTGCATCGTTAAGAGGTTTTTATATATACGTACTTGGTCATCAAATAAGGGATAAGTAATCTTCCTTCTGCTACAAATGTGGTGAAACAAAATCCAAACCTAATAGAGACGAAAAGCAGTAAGAAAGAGGATAACAATGAGAGAAAAACATCTGAAATTGTCGTCAGGAGAACATAGAACTAGTAGACTGATACACGGTCGTCATAGAATGCAACATCTTTATTAGGCGGGAGAATATAAGACGAAATGCTGAAGGTTTTCTACAAAACTGTCCGTAATAAGCTCGTTTATCATATGTCCCGTATGTGGCCCGCGCATGCTCATAAGAAAACCTTTGGAAATAGTCACGTGACGGGGCATATCTGGATTTTCGAAGGTGGTCGGAAAAAACCGTATCTGGACCCGGACCTGCGCGCACTCTTCCAAAACTATAAATATAATGACCAAAAAAGTAATGATAATATTAATTTGGCTCGAGGTTATGGCCGCACGGCCTTCCACTGAGCCAATAAGTACACAGTTCTTATTAAGCGGGTCTGCAATAAAGTGGGTTCCACTGTGTTCGGGCTTTCTGAAACTTTTCGTTCATCACAAAATGTAGACAGGTCTCTACAGCGCATGCTCAACTGAGATGGATCAAAAAGTCGCCGAGTCAACGTTTAAAGGAGCGTCTTTTTGAATTGGGACAACACTTCATTAAATTAGTTCATGGTTTATTAAACTAACCTTGCAGGTTGTGTTGGAAAGTCTGCCAATTCTTTTTCAGTCATCCTCCGATAAAACAGCATCCAGTCTTTCCAAGCTGGTTCCTGTAAACAATGGTATATTAGTCAAAAAACGCTTACATCTAAGTATTCTTGAAGTTTTGTAATAGGGAAATACCGTAATAGCACCAGGCTCATGCGGGCTTATCGGTAAATTGAATGCCAGACAAAAATCAATGCAATTTTGTAACTTAAATTGGAATTTCTTGCGGTTGTATTTCTGTTATGCATCCTTGTTCCCGGTGGACGGTTTAGTTGTAAAAATTGAAATGGCGAATCGTTGTTGCTGTGAATAAGTTGCAAAAGCATACAGAAGCAAAAAACAATCAGCGAAATATGGCGGGAAACATTGATGACAAGTTAAAAGTAATTGGAATGCTATCATTTATATTTTGCCCAGAGTTTGCTGATTCTTCTAAATGAGCCACAGTGTATATGAATACTGCTTATTATGAAAAATTCTCATTATCTGTTTGTTTGTTTGTTTGTTTGTCTTCTGTTTGTCTGTCTGTCTTTGTTTGTTTGTTTGTTTGTCTCTTTGTCTGTGTGTGTTTGTTTGTTTGTTTGTCTTCTGTTTGTCTGTCTGTCTTTGTTTGTTTATTTGTTTGTCTGTTACGTTTGTTTGTTTGTTTGTCTGTCTCTTTGTCTGTGTGTGTTTTTTGTTTGTTTGTTTGTCTCTTTGTCTGTTTGTTTGTTTGTTTGTTTGTCAGTCTGTGTGTTTGTTTGTGTGTGTTTGTTTGCTTGTTTGTTTGTTTGTTTGTTTGTTTGTCTGTTTGTTTGTTTGTTTGTTTGTTGTTTGTTTGTTCACTTTTAATATACATACCTCTTGAACCTGATCCCAGACACTAAAACCTGTTACCGTAGATATCCCAAACTGTGGAGCTTGCTCAGAAAGTGATAGATTTTTCAACGTTTTCATGGTTTTACTGGTCCATTTCCTATTGTTACCAAAACATTGTAACACCCATTACATCAGGAAACGTAACCCGTTTCCATGTCAACCGACGAATATGTTAATTAGTAACTTGAGTTTGTTCAAGCCTGGTGTTTGACACTACAAACGGTGTGAGACCTTGAGACCTTAAAAACAAGATGCAGTGGGCCTTATGCTTATTCCTCGGCGGAAATAGCCGTACTTTTCGCTCTTTTGAATTAATTGTACGATATTCAGCTCAACTGACAACGGCACGAGAGCGAACACCACAGGAAGCCCACCTCAGAAGCAAACATACCGACTTAAAAAAATCTTTCTAAGTATTGAGTATCAATATAGAGTACAAACACTAAAAGTGTGCAAGATAATTAGTACTAAATAGCGCTAAATTATGCTAATTCTATTATATTCTATTGTTTAATTAATCATGTTTAGTACTAAATAGTGCAAAGTTTTGCACACTTTAAGTGTTTGTAATCTATATTCGATCTTATATTTTCAAATCTATATACTACTGTTTCTTTGGGTAAAGTAAATCACCCCTTTAAAGCTCTTAATATATAATGGTGATTAAACTGAGTGGAGTGCAATTTGGGCCGAAATCATACGAGTGATTACAAAACTGCACGACCGCGTAGCGGGAGTGCAGTTTGATAATCACGAGTGTGATTTCTGGCTCAAAATTGCACGACACGAAGTTTAATTACCACTTAATTATATCCATTTTGAAATCTCAACTTTATCAGGAATAACAAAGTCATTGAGAATATATATTCAAGAAAAGTCTTTTTATCATTGGAATCAGTTTTTAAATGCAACAGACTCAAGTATTACAGTAACTTAAATTACGAATTTATAAAATGTTATAAATAAAGATGCGATTAATGAAGTAAAAGGATGCAATTTAGGAATTAATCGCACACTTTTTAACCAATCAGATTGCAGAAATCACCAGTGATTTCAAAATGGATATAATTAAAATCTTTACTACATCACTACCTTAGCAATTCGATTGGAGTGTCTTCCAAACAATTTGGCATTATTAATCCTGCAGCACCATCAGACGTTGTATTGGGACTAAACTCATCAGCAACTACTGTTATTTTGATGGTAGGGTCTTTTTCCAGGATGGACAAGGCTGTAGTTACTCCGATGATACCAGCACCAATAACTACAACGTTCGCCATTATATCGAGCTACAATAAAAATAAATGCAGGATATATAAAGACGTGGGCCAAGACAAGCGTTGTCATTTGCATTGCAGATGAAGTGTCGTTGCGTGACTGGTTGGAGACTGGTTGAATTTTATGTTACAAACATGACTTTTTCTGCATTCAATGAGGATTCATCGCCTCTTTTTCATGTTTGGGCTGTCTTAAATTTTCAGACCTGATTTTTAAACTGTAACTGTAAGTTTATAATGCTTTGTTCATGTATGACTTTTTTGCTGGCAGACTTCCTACAGCGTCTATTAAGTCCTTCTTTACTAAAGTAAATGTTCAAATAAGAACTCTGTTCTTATATGGTGCTACAGATTTCCATTCATTCATTATTAGATCTTTAAGATCACTACCTTAGCAATTCCATTGGAGTGTCCCATCCAAATAATGTGGCATTAATCCGGTCCTGCAGCACCATCAGACGTTGTATTGGGACTAAGCTCATCAGCAACTACTGTTATTTTGATGCTAGGATCTTTTTCCAGGATAGACAAGGCTATAGTTACTCAATTTATTAACTCTGGCTGGATATAAGACTTGATCGAGACTTGACCAGACGAGTGTTGATAAGTGTTTCAGCTTCTATTGTCGTCACGCAAGCCGGGGTTCGCGTGACGCATGATCAAACATTTTTATTTTTCGTGATTCCGGAATGGAAACAATCATTCGTGCAAAACTTTTATTTACGTGACGTGGCAAAAGCCGAAATAATTGTTCGAGATTCGTGATTTCCTTGTCCTGTTCCATACTCTTCATGTTATCACTTGCTTTTACACAGTCATTCCCAAAAAGGTTGTCCAGATGAAAAGACGTTTAGTCATTAATATACATATTTGCATAAATTACACTTTCAATTCAGTTTAGGAACGAATTTTAACTTTAGCTGCAAAACTACAATCCATTATACACAATATATAATATGCAATGTACTTTGGTATTTTTGAATTGAAATTCCTGCGAGAAAATTGAAAATCTGATATATGCAAAGGAGTTTATTAACGACTAAACGTCGTATAGCTGGACATCCTTTTTGAGAATGACTGTATATCCCTGATATAGGATTTTACGTGATCACGCATGCGCAGTCGTTTTGGACGCATGTTATTACCGAGCGTCGAGTCAACCACAGGAAGCCCACACCACACCCGTCGAGTGAACGACCGCCTTCTTTTGATAAGAGATAGAATGAACTCAATTTCATCGGCCACAAAAGACCGGCCGTAATAGACCACAATTTTAGCTAATGGTGCACCTCCGTTACAATTATTACTACTCTTTGCTTCACTATAACTTTAGAAATGGGGAATACCATCTTTATTCAGCCTACATATAGTTATAGATTCAGTTATCATAATTCTTTTACGTCAACAAGCTTCCTTCTTTAGTATATGAAGCAAACGTCTAATTTCAGTGAATGATTTTCGCAGGAAGCCTTAGGACATTTGACTTTCCTAGGTTTTATAGTTGCAAACATTCTTGTAATATATTCATATTATATTTATATCAGTTTCATCAGTCTTATTTTTATATTCCTATAGTTTTAATTTTGTTACGTGAGCCTCTGGCGCGGATTGATGTGACATTAATATATTGATTGATTGATTGATTAACTTTTGCTTGGGTTCCCATAGTAACCTTTACTTCCGTAAGTTCTTAGTCACGCCAACGCTTCCATCTTTTGGCCTGCCACGTCAAAGGCTAACCGTCATCTTTGTCTTCGTAGAACGGCATTATTGTTCTTTCTATAGAAGCTTAAATCATGGATTGTACAGGGGATGTGGTGTCCCTTCAAGATCTTTGTCTGCTTACAATCGACAATTATCTTTCTCCTTCCAATGTCTGGTCCATTTATAGGTTTGTACCCTATGTACATCAGTTGTAAAAGAATCGAGTTTGTTGTCCACTCCTTCATTTGTGACAATTTCATGGACATTTCACATACCCAACAGTTCTTGAATCTGGATGAGAAAGAAATGCAGTGGTTGGTGGAAAACGAGGAAATCGTAGCATCGGAAGCAGCCGTGTTGGACGGCTTAGTTCGATGGTATAAACATTCAGAACACCAAAGAGTGCATGCTTTTAAACGACTGTTTGGTAGATTAAATGTGGGTGCAATTGGAAGAGATGTGTTATGGCCGGTAATCAAGAAATATCACTTACATAAGGCGATCCCTGATCTGCGTAAGTACAAACCTGAGATGTCAAAGTTTCTCTCTCGTCGTTTGGACACAGAAAAGTTAATCCTCGAGAAGAATAAATCGAGCATCGTTGTCTTTAACAACGACTGGTTGACATTTGAACGACAAAATACTTGGGTTGTTCACTTTTGGGTACCATTCGCCTCGACTTTTTATCAGAGATACATCATTTTAAACCACCCTGAACGGGCTGATTATCGCAGAATCAGAAGAATGTATTGTGTTACACCTTTCCGTGACAAGTTATTTGTGTTCTTAGGCAAGATTGTATTTGATTTGATTCCAGCGGTAAATATTTGCCTTGACTTCCTCCTTCAAGCCTCCACCCACTGTACCCCACTCTACGAAGGTCAGCCAATTCGCCCTGGGTCACTAATGGTCACCTGTGGAATATACATTTATTATCTTGGTGGTTATCATCCAGAAAGGTTGCCGAATGATTTAAAAAATGCTGTGTATCGTTACGATACTGTGAAAGATGAATGGAGAGAAATGGCACCTATGAACCGTAATTACAACTCGGGAGTTTATACCACGGCGGTTGCTTACAAAAATAGATATCTGTATGTATTTGGTACTCCATGGCCATCCATTAACTTTGATAATTACATACAAATTGTAACTGAGAGTTGTAAGTGTATATGTGAGAGGTACGATATGTTTACCAATAGATGGACTCCAGTGGTATCCCCATGCGAAGTGGGACAGCACGATAGTCTCTCTGCCTTTACCATGCATGACAAGATCTACCTCGTAGCAACCGTAGCAAACGTTGACCTCGTAGTTATTCCTGGCCATGTAGTGCAAGTTTATGTCTACACTCCTCTGGGGGAAGGGACATGGCAAGAAATTGCACCGCCTAAAGAACCTCTTTTTTGTGCTCCTAAAAAGTGTTTTGGTGAATATTTAACAATATTTCGCGATAAAGCCAGATCTGAAAATACGTGGTATTTGTCTGTAGTAGATGAGTATTTACGCAAAATCAAAACGCAGAAATATTCAGTGAAAACTAGAAATCCATCCATGTTACATGACACACGTATCATGATTCTAAACAGAAAAGCAAGTCTACAATTTCATCAAGGAATTAAGGCATCTCAAAAAACTTAAATAATGATGACCCAAATCATTCAGCAAATGATGTACTTCATCACTAACTTCCATGTGAGTTTTGTGCACATTAAAACTGATTCATTGAATAACTTGCTGTATTAGGTCTTTAGGGGATCGACCGAACAGGTAGGGGAATTTCCATTGACCATTGGAGTTTTATTTTCGTCTTGTCTTATTAGTGTAGAAACCTATCTCACTTTGTATGGCGCCCGCCAAGTAACGAATTTGGGCATGCGCTGTAGAGATCTATCTGCACTTTGTATGGCGTCCGCCGAGTAACGAATTTGGGCATGCGCTGTAGAGATCTATCTGCACTTTGTATGGCGCCTGCCGAGTAACGAATTTGGGCATGCGCTGTAGAGATCTATCTGCATTTTGTATGGCGCCCGCCAAGTAACGAATTTGAGCATGCGCTGTAGAGACCTATCTGCACTTTGTAAGGCGTCCGCCGAGTAACGAATTTGAGCATGCGCTATAGAAACCTATCTGCACTTTGTATCTGCACCGTCAATTTTAACCCTAGATGCTCGCTCCGATTGTGGAGTCTTATTTTTCAGACACTAATTTCATAAAAACAGAAAACAAATTTCACTTCATTGTCACTTAATTAAGTCTTATTTTTGTCTCGCAATGAAGGATTATAGCAATTAGAAGTCAGTTGAACCCTTCAATGCCAATGGCACCTGATTCAACATTGTTTATTATTGTTAAAGATGTTGAGATGGTGAACTGCCTCAATCTGTAGAATTTCAATTTTAACCCGAAGCGAAATAAGATTGTTCTAGAGTAGCAAAAAAGGATCTTTGTGCTGTGATTAGATCTGCAACTTTTTCCAGGTTCAGACTCCAATGCTGAATAATTTTGACGAAACAATTAAACAATTTACAAGTCATACCCTGCCTTCTAGTTGTTGAATAAATAATAAACACATTACGAATCTCTTTGTATAAACGATACTTTTCATATTAACTAATGTTACGTCCAATTTTGCTCCTTGACTCTTAAGGGGTTTTTGTGAGTTCTATGGTAACAGTAAGTACAACAAAACAATCTTTGTCTAATTCGTACCTTTATTAAACATGCGGCAACGTAATTATGCTTTCTCGGCCGACTAATGCAGACTAACAGCGAAAAGACAGACTTTTCCAGTCGACAAAATGTGAATTTGTTGGTGCGATCAAGGCTTGCGTCCACAGATACGGTTAGAAAAGAGTGTTTGAATGTGAATCGAAAACGGCAAAATTATTGGTTTGGTCGTAGACTGATTCGATGTTCCTACATGAGGGGGAAAAATGCGTTCCAATAAACGTCTCAACTAGTTATTTTCATTAAAAGATTAAATGATATATTGTTATATTTCTTTTTTCTGCCTTCTTTTATTTTTTTTTTGGGGGGGGGGGGGGAGATAAAAAGTATATAGTACAAGTATCGAAGACATAAAATATGACGTATTTCAGGACTTCGAAAAATCTCGCCTGTGCGAATAATCGGCTCTTTTATTTTAAGACGAAATATTAAAAAATATTAGCGCCGCTCTAACAATTGTTACCCCACTCCCTTCCCTAACTTGTGTGTCCAAAAAAGAAGCATGAAAATCTTAGGAGCACAACTGGAGAATACAGTTGAGAAGCTGAGTGTAAGACGGAAAACAGCTACTAAACGCGAGCGTGAACGCATCCTTGGAGATGAGCAGCATCCATGTCGCAAGTATTTACCACTGCACCATGATAAGCGCTACAATTTGAGAAGAACCTGCAAGCATACTGCCCCAAAGTCTGCCGGAACAGAGAGACATAAAAATAGCTTTATACCGCGAAGTATAAGACTTCTCAATAAAGAATGACATTTTAATTAGAGTTATAGATTATGCTTCATTTTTATCCTTTTTTTGTAAACCATTCGTATTTTTCATCCTAAGTTTGGTAAATAAAGGTTATTATTACTATTTCATAGTTATGCTTGTAGGTGGGCAAGAACTAGCTATAGAACCATGGAACATTTTTAAATGACAAACTGAGATTTTATTTCTCTTGGGAGAAAAGCTCTATACTATTTGACCACAAACGTGGCTGCGATGAAATCCCTCTATTTTAGTGGCTTTCTTAAAAATAATTCTGGTGTTGATTTCCACGTGTTGTTTTTGGCTTTAATCAGTTCCTTCATAAAAATGGGTATTCTTGTTTTATTCCTTGTTCAGAAAATTCAAGCTGCTGGCACAACTATTTTGTTTTCCAATTTTCGTTTTCCAGTAGACAACGAATAAAAGTGGTCGCCTTGCTCAACAGCCATGCCTCGTTTCACGGCAATAATAATCAGTCCCATTTTTGTTCTGCAAAAACTGAGAAATATCGCGCGGACGATTATTCAAGGAAACATGGTGTGTAGTTCAAGCAAAGAATAATAGAAAGGGAAGTAAGATTTGTTGAGTCCATTTATAATGAGCTTTAATCAGGTATTTTTAAATTCGTAAAACAGAAAAAGAATTACCATAGCTGGAAAGAGCATGTTACAATTAGCAAGACAGTGAAGTTTGAAGGAGTTAAATCCAATTTTCGCGAGAATATGAATTTTTGAAAAGTGTGAATTTGTAAGAAAACCTTTGCTGGTAGGCATCTCTTGCCTAACAGTGAATGTTTTCATAAAAAAAATTTCGATTTCGGAAAATTCATATTTTCGTGAGTTTGAAAGTTACTTCATTCAAACTTCACAGTTTTACTAAATAATTTTGACGTGCTCTTTCCAGCTATATGGTAATTATATTTATGTACTGTGACTCTTAACATTTCTGGTGTTGATTTCCATGACAGGAAGGCGCTAAATTACCTCAATTCGTAGGCTTCTTTTATGGTGTGTACACTATTTATGTGAGGAATATGAGCTGCCTACCTGGCTTCCTTTATTTTTTTATTACATTGTTTATTAGTTTTTATCACGTTCCATGCTTGCTCGATAAACCCTTTTCCCCGGTATTTTTTCGTTTTCTTTGAAAGTCATTCCAGTGGATCAAACCATAGATATTTGAGATTATAATTGATGTATTTCGTTTAGTTTGGTTTGGTTTGGTTGGTTGGCTGGTTGGCTGGTTGGCTGGCTGGTTGGTTGGTTTGAAAATAAATTGATAAAAATGATCGGGTTCCATGCTTGCTTGATGAATCGTTTTCCCGCGGTATTTTTTATAGGTATTTGAGTTTGCAATTAATGTAGTTCGTTTGGTTTGGTTGTTTGGTTGGCTGGCTGGTTGGTTGGTTTGAAAATATATTGATAGAAATGATCTAATGAGCTAATGAGAAAAAACGCGGGATACAAAAAAGTGCATATTTGAAAACAACCTGTTTTAAGGTGTTTCTCTACAGTTTTTTACTGCCACACTAAAATTTCTTGAACGGTCTTTACAATAACTTTCTCGGCTGCTCGATCGAACTGAGGCTCTCGCCAAGGGGTCGCGTTGCTATAGCAACCATAAACAAGAAATATTGAAATCACTGTATTGAATGCTTTTGAAGAGATCCAGAAAATCCAATAGCATTTTACACTTATTTGATATCCTTCAAATCACATATCTAATACTCAGTATGATTTTTAAAGCTCGTCCAATTCTTCCTTAGCTTTGCATCTTATATTTTGATATTTTGAATGTATTGAGGATTATCTCGTTCCTAATATTGAGAACGAATTTTATCTTGTGAGAGAGTCCCATTACCATTTTAGATTCAGCGCCAAATATTCACATTCGAACGCTTTTTCGAATTTCTTTAAAATCGCTCGAAATATTTTTTAACTCATTAACACTTGTACTTTACGAATTTCTAAGCAATATGTTTACTAAGCTTCATTTCCATTGATTTAATGTAACAATCTTAATTGAATAGCAAAGTTGGCTGATGAACGACTTAATACTTTCTCGATTTTCAATTTTTAACTTTCCAATTTTCGTCTTCTTGAAGACAGCTGAACAAGTAGAAATGATCGCTCCATTTTTTGAGCATCGAAAAAGATGAATTACCACGCATTGAGTGATTATTCAAGGAAATTCAATCGAACTCACCAGAAAGGGAACTTAGATGTGTTGTGTTCCTCTTTTACAAAAGAAAAACTAAGTGATTAACATGTTCAAAGTTCTTGTTTTCAATTACAGCAGTTTTCAATGACACGCGCCTTCCTATGATTTTTCTCTGTTTTCAATGACGTCACAAAAGTGTTTCCATGACGATCTACGGCACGTGCGCTTTCAAAGCTTTGTTTTTGTACAGTTTTAGCGGCTACTGGCTAATCTATTCCGATTTACTATGTCTCAAAATAACGATGAATACTGAAAATTTGTCCTAGGAAAAGCAATAATGTAAAAACAAAGGAAAAAATGGGTAATTCATAAATTTTTTTGTGACCTTCGTGACTTGCTGATTGAGCATAATGAATCAGTCGACTGTTGATAATGACGAACTCAGTTTCGCAAATTCATTATCTAACTTTTTCTTGGAATTTAGTATAGCAGTTTTTGTTTATTTGGCATTTTTGATCGTGCAACGAAAAATTGTAATCAGAAACAACGTCACGAAAATTCAGTGCTTGTAAAATAAAGCAACTAGTGAATAAAAGAGAAAATTGTCATGGAAACACTTTTGATTGACATCCACGAAAACTGATGCCCCGTACACGGAAACTCTTTGTAAACGATTAAAATGTAAATATAATATAATAATAATAATAGTTTATTTACCCACATAACGACCAAGAGCATGACAATATATCTACAATATATATATCTACAGTATAATAACTACTTAATAAACGACTAAAAATGTCTGTCCACACGAAAACCATAGATAAGCGTATACGAAAATAGTCCCTTTGAAAGGCGTTTTCAACAATGAGTGTTAACAGTGAAAACGCCCGCGTTTTCGTGTGGACGAGACATGTAAACGATCAAAAATTTATAGCTTTTGCAGATCAAAACATCTCCGTGTGGACGGGGCCTGAGTTATTTCGAACGAGAAAAAAAGTCGTTGAAGGGCACGTGTGTTTGAAAAGCGCTGTAACCGAACACACTACAATTGGAACAATGTCATTTCTATGAAAACACATTCATGTATTTTAATAAATTTCTTCAACTTCCGCTTTTCCAGTGTTTTCGAT
This sequence comes from Telmatactis stephensoni, assembly GCA_029948255.1. Lineage (NCBI taxonomy): Eukaryota > Metazoa > Cnidaria > Anthozoa > Actiniaria > Isophelliidae > Telmatactis > Telmatactis stephensoni. The sequence goes on from JALIZF010001806.1 coordinate 563,172, forward strand.
TTGGTCACACAATATAATTTCTATTTTTAATACTGTTGATATATTTATCTTCAATACAAGAAATAACTTGTTCTTTCCAAAATGTAAAGTTCCCAGTCGATCTGTAAGCGACCTGGGTTTCGGCAGGGGCATATAGTCGACGCATCTCCGCAATCAAGTCACAATCTCCTTTTTATCTCGACTGACAAAGACCTACTACCATTAGTGACCTGTTGATTGAGCTAGTTGACCGAGACAACGAAGAGATATGAAACTACTTCTAGTACTGTTATTCACTGTGGTACTCTTGACACCAGATTGCGTCAGTGCTTGGCGCCGAAGACGTCGCCGAGCACCGGTACCGCACCCAGGTTAGTTAGGAGCAAGGATGGCACAGTAGGTTAGTGCGCGGCCTTCGGTGCGAGAGGTCCCTAGTTCGATCCCCAGATCTCACATCCTTGTTTCGACTTCTTTCCTTTCTGTGTAGCTTTAATTAGCTTTAAATACCCTTAAAACGGAGCACTGAAGGAAAGAGGGGGGTAGAATGAGCGCACCGTCGGCTTCCTGGGAGACTAGCTTATAGCGTTGCTTGTAGCTAAAGGACGTTAAATACAGAGCTTTACCTTTTTTTATCAAAGCAAAACATCTCTTGAAAGCGTTTTTAGCCTTCTTACACGAATTTAAGCTTTAGTTTTTATCCCAAAGGAGTATCTAATCCATGTTGGCAATTTTGAGGAGAATAATCTATTTCGTGATTCTTTCAGAGTATTTCCGTGTTAGATTCTCTGATTTTATAATTCATACGTCTGCAATGTTTATCTCAAAGTGTTGAAAATAATTTCAGAGTAGGTTCTAATCAATATCCCTAGTAATGGGCTAAAGTTTGTCTGTAGAAAGTTTCAACAAACCAGGGAACAAACATTTTGTGCGAGAGGTCCCGAGTTCGATCCCCAGCCAGACCTCACATCCTTGTTTCGACTTCGTTTCAATCTGTGTAGCTTTAATTAGCTTTAAATACCCTTAAAACGGAGCACTGATGGAGAGAGGGGAGTAAAATGAGCGCACCGTCGACCTCAGGTTTGTCAGTTGAATTACTGTTACGAGTTATCGGCGTCAAATATGGATTGCTTTACTTTACTTTACTTTACTCGTTCAGTGACTTTTACTGATAGCTGGTTTTACTCAATTAAGAAAAAGAAACTATCCCCTCGAACTTGTAAATTTTTAGAATTCCAAACTGTACTTTTTCAATTAAAAAAACTATGATAAAAAAGACAAATGTGACGCGTTTGAACTGACAATATGATTTTCCGTTCACCGCAGGTCCGAGCGGCCAACAAGGGCCCCCAGGCCCTCCCGGTCCACCTGGAAGTAGTGGATCCCCAGGACCACGTGGATACCGGGGTTATACCGGCTCCTCAGGTATCAACTGTACTTCTATTAATAACAAAACAACTCGTGGATTTACAATGCACGAGTTAAATCCACGAGTTAACAAGACGATTGTTTGAACGTTCACTCGGCGGGCTTTCGATCCTCATCGGCTGAGCATGCGCTGTAGAGACGTGTCTCCATTTTGTGACGAATGACCAGAATGAACAAAAAAATATATATATGAATCGCCCGACAGCACCCGCCGAATAACTATGTAAAACGCCGACGAGTAACTGTGTTGAAGCAGACGAGTTTGAACTCTATATGATTTTATCATTTCTTTACCGTAGGTTCGAACGGCCCACCAGGACCACCAGGTCGAACTGGTGCAACTGGTTCAACTGGACCACGAGGACCACAAGGTGTACCTGGACCTCGAGGTATCAAATCTAATTTTCTTAGCTTTGCTTGAAAAAGAAAGGATAGAAATTTACTGATCAATTTCTTTTTGTGTGTGTGTGGTCTAGGACCGCGTGGACACCAAGGGCCTCGAGGTATATTGTCAAAATTGTATTTTTCATTGTTACGATAGAAACTTGTTTGCCTTTGTTGCAATGTTTGTCAGGACCTTTTGAGATTAGCCTACGGCACCCAGGTTCTTAATAGAAGAGGAGGGGACGGGAGAGGGACTTGGATTCCCTTCCCACCCTACCCCCACAATCTTCTCCGCTCATTGGTAAGATTTCCTCTAGCCACAGGCAACCCAAGCTCAAAACTAGAGCCATTTGACTAGTGGCTTTTTGGGTTCAGAAAAAAATTCAAAACTACTTCAAGCGAGAAAAAAATATGTAAATAATCGTACCTCAACAATAGAAGTGATATGTAATATATTTTTTATTTGTAATTGTTTTTTTTAACCACGAAGTGTTCGAACTATTCACCGACTTTTTACTTCAGATCAGTTGACTGTAAAAACTGGTTTCTATTAAATGTGAATTAAAACATCATCACTTTGTTTCTAGGTTTACCAGGCCCTCGCAAACCCTTTGTGTGCAAGGTATATGGTTCCCGCTCAAGACGACTCGTTTGCCCCCCCGGCCGACAGGCTGTATTCTGTTCCTGTACCCGGATACATCTGTCCTGCGTACGTAACTTTACGTTGAAAGGTCGTGTTTGTAGGTGCAGTTGCCTAATACACTAGAGCCACTGCTGTGTGCTGTGGGCTCAAATGAAGCCAATAAGTTAAAACTGAACATGAAAACTAAAACTAAATCCTGTAAGTTAAAGCACTAAATGTGTTTAATCGAATAAATTAGCAGTGAAATGCATACGGTTTTTATATATTTCCTGTATCTCTGTGTGTGTGTGTGTTCAGTTGCTTACAAGATAAAAATGAAAACATCATTTCGTTTCCATTTCTTTAGTTGTACCTAGGGTTTAATTTTCTAGCTCATTTGTCCCGTAAATGAACAGGCCCTTAAGGTAATCAGGCCCGGGGGGGGGATGATCCGCTGAACAGGGTATGGTTTTTCGAGTTCCCTATCATAAACAGGGTATCCTTTTTGCAATTTTTTGAGCTTCTTGTCATTTCCAGGGTAGCAGGATTCTCATCAACCTTAGTCGTTAGCTAGTCACAATGGCAACGATCAGTCTAGAAGCCTTATTTATCGTTGTTTGATCACGATCACAACAAACTCGTTATGAAACTCATTTAAGCTTACATTACAAACAAATAAGTACATTACATTCTGCAGTTATTATACTTTGTCATAAACAGGATATGGTATTTTGAGTTTTTCTGTCATAAACAGGGTAACCGTTTTAGGATCCCAGCGGAACATCCCCACCCAAATCCTGGTCAAGTACCCCCCCCCCCCCCCCCAGGTCTTTCGAGAACGGGCCGCAGGAGATTCAGTTCAGTTCATATTTATTCACTCAATATAAATTTTTGATACATTGCAAACTGTAACATGTTGCCACGTATTTGAGCTATTTTTGGAACTAAATCAATTGAATTTGTGCGGAATACTAATTTTTACAGCTACTACACACAAAAGACAGGAATGGATCTTTTATCGATCAGTGCTATTTAATTTGCTGGCTATTTCGTGCTTTTACTTCGGGCCTCTGATTTACAATGAAAACATGTACATCGGAAGACTGGCCTGAGAAACTTGTAACGATTTGTGCTGATTAATTCTATTGTCTATTGTCTGTCAATCTTGACAGGATTTTGGTGTAGGACAATAATGATATAATTTATTGGTTTATCCCTATCTACTTGAACTTGTATTTTAAATAGATGCTAGAGTGATTTAGCAAACGCGATAGGAAGCTAAGTGAAAGAGGACGTCGCGCGCGTTGACGAATTTGTTCGAAATAACGTCGCCGACGTCAAGAAGAGGACGCAAAAACAAGTGAAATGGCGTCCTGAACGTGGCGTCGCGACGTTAATTGTCACGGTAGACACGCAACGAACGAATGTGATATATTCATTATTTATAAAATAACTCTTATACAACGCGCGCTCTGATTGGCTGAAAACCCGTGTTTGATGAGAGTATCAAACACGCTCACGTCAATTTGTTTTTTTCGCCGGTGTTTTCTTTTTCCTATTTTCGTCTATTTGCCTACGGCTCGTGCTTTCACTACGCTCTCTCGTGTTCTCCCAACATCACGCGTGTTTTGTTTTCTTCTCCTTCTTTTTTTTTTTTTCTTTTCAACTTTAGTGTGCTCACTAATACTCTTTCTGTTAAAATTGACTTTCAACTATAAATAATTTATACTTATTCTTACTAGCATGTGTAAAGGCCCTGTGACTGGTAAGGGGAGTGGCTATAGGGGAGGTTGCTGGGGCCTTTTTACAGGCTAACTTTACCATTATCGCATTTTCTGCTGTATTCGTCTTTTCTTAGCCTATGTTTGGTTAGTGACTTAGCAACTAGATTTCGTCTTTCATGGGTATTTTGTAAGTTGATTGTTTATTAACTTGCGTCCAGGAATGCAAATCTTCCTGCAATTATTTCCTTCAGGACTTGGACAACCTATGCAATAGGAAAAATCAACTTTAGTTTTGCTTCGATAAGTTTTGCTTTGTAATTCATTACAATAATTTGATACCTTTCAAATGATGTACCGTGTTTTGTAAACAGTTGCAAAATAGGGTCTCACTCTGGCAATATAGGCGCACGCGCGCGCGCTTTTGTCGGTAACCATTTGAATTTCGGTAGAGCGACGCACACCTGACAAAAAAGACTATTTTTGTTGTTATTGCGCACGCGCAGGAGATTTTACTCCCGCCAGTTTCTTTAAAAAATCTTTGGCGGATTTCATCAAAACGAAGTGTTTCTTCATTATTTATATCATTTACAACTTCTTCAAAGCCATTCATGGGATTGGCAAAAAATTAAGAGGGGTGTCTGTACACTCTTAAACACTAGTTGAGCTCGGCTATCAGGGTAAGGGGCTGAGGTAGAGGAGAGAGACAGGGACTGAGATAGAGGAGAGGGACTTGGGAGAGGAAATTGCTAAGGAGGAGGATAGGGAGGAAGTTAGGTGGAAAGGAGAGGCGGGCTAATTTTCAATATTTACAAGTTTCAGCGAGAGTAAATAATCCTAGCTTCCTCTAGTAACGATTCTTGTTGTTGAGCCAGAAAAACTGCCAACCTTTCAAGACATCTTTGTTCGCGCGTGAAGAATGAATTGTGCAGAGCTTTCGCCGTAATTGCTATAACTTTTAACTTTTTACGAATTACCACGGAATTACGACTCAATTATGGGCCATATTTTTACGAGTCATAAAACGTATTTCGGTTGAATCACAAATTCGTCTTACCTTGCGATGGTCTCGTGTTGTTTCATAGATCATTCTTTCAATGTCTCTTTTCAGTACTAATTCTTCTGCAGGCGTGAAATGTTTCTTTGGTCGCGGTTTACTTTCTGTTGTATTTGTTGTTGTGGTATTTGTATTTGTTATTGCTGCATTTGTTGTTGTTGTTGTTGTATTAGTTGTTGTTGTTGTATTTGTTGTTGTTGTGTTGTTTGAGTTTTCTTGGCTCTCTGATGTGACATTTTCTTGAAACTCTTTTGTTGTAATGGTGTCGTTCTTCGGTTCAAACCAGAAATTGAGCGATACAGTCATACTAAGAAAGGAAAAAAACTTGCTTTAAAATGGCTTTTTTATGAATGGGTGGATGGATGGATGGATGGATGGATAGAGGGAGGGAGGGAGGGAGTGAGGGAATGAATGAATGAATGAATGAATGAATGAATGAATGAATGAATGGATGGATGAATGAATGAATGAGTCTCACTTGTTGCGTTCACTTTCAATGTAGTGCCACCAATATGCAGGTATGTAGATGACGTCACCAGGTCCTACAATGGCTTCTATGCCTTCAATTTCGCGGAACCTGGGAAATCTTTCGAAGTCAGGGTTGTCAAAGTTTACCTGGCAATTACATTGTACTGGTTCAGTCATACGTTAATTAATTTTCTTCTTTTAGTGACATCATTATTAGGGACATTTATACATACAATCGATAATAAGACGAGCCTTATCTAAGGCGTGCGCGAATTAACCTTTTCATATAAATGGCACTTTTAGTCTAAGACACGCTTTATTGAGGAACTTACAGCGTTCTGAGCTGTTCTTCGATAAGGCTCGAATAAGGCGTATCTTAGACTACAGTAAATGATCATCATTATCATTTTCAAAATTATGATTCATCGTCATCATCATGTTCCAACTTCGTAACCATTACGTGATTTCAAGGACAAATATTCTTCATTCTTTGAATTTTAATTATTTTCTAATCTTTTTAACTCGACAATCTTTTAAAAATTTGCTCTTGTTCACCAACCTCGTTCCCAGGCCCTTCTCCCTTCCCTTCGCCCCACCTCCAAGCGAAGGGAAAAGGGCCTGGAAATGAGGTTGCTTATTCACGGTAAAATATTGTTGTTATTTTCAATTTGTAGCCCGTAAATGGATGATACTTTTACTTTGAAGCCAAGCTAACGTAAAATTCAAATGCGCATGCGCAAGCAAACTTTTGAATAACAGGCTGTAGATGACAATTATTTGATGTTTACTAATTTAAAGCAAGTAATTTCTGTATGATAACAATTACCTGTGTCTGTCTGTCATGTGGATGTCCTACTGGGAATGGATACAGATTTTTGAAATGTTCAGGGCTGAAAAGGATCACCCTTTTAAAGCCTGAAATCTAATAAAAGAAGATTTAAAATACCGTTTTAGAAGATCGAAAAGTAATGACTTTCATCATCAATTTTCGGGATTGTCAGATCAGTATAGAAGTCACACATCACACAACTAATTTGAGAACAATCACACGTCACGCAAAAACCCTCTTTGTCACGCAGGTAAATGGGCCGGCGCTTTCACACCAGAAGACAGACAAATTGTCCAGACGAACTAGTCGTCTGATCTCAGACGAATCGCCATAATGTGAAAACGGGACGGACGCACTTTGAGACGCAAAAGTCGTCTGAGTTTGTACGTCTATTTTCTGTGTCGTCTCTGTCGTCTGAACGGATAAACCCTCTAAAAGCGACTAATTCACATACGTCGAACAAATTGTCGTATAGATACTCAAAGGAAAATGTTGCTAAAGCAGGGAGCGATCCGTTTTTTCGATGCCTTCGCCGCTAGCACCTATTTCTAATTTGGGCAGCCTGTTTCGCGACATAGGAAGCCCAAACAAAGAGGAGCGAAAGAAGTGATACAGGAAGCCCAAATTAAAAAGAGGAGCAACGAAGAAGGTGACCATCTGGACTATTGTGAATACAATGAAATACACTAGTAACTTACCTGTACAAAGAAATTCTCCAGCATATCGTAATGCGCTGGAGTAACAACATCTGTCATTCCAATAAAGAGTAAATTGATCATGTCCTCTCCCCAGCCAAGTCGTGTGATGATGTCCATTAACCAAGAATAATTAAACGAGTTCATATCCTCTTCTAATGCTTGGCTGACACCCTCTGCAACGTAAAGCGGCGACTAACGGGAAGAAAAAGGAACCATGAGGGACACGGTTGAAAAACGCATTGCGCATACTCGGAAGTTTTAAATAAAATGATTGGAGCTTTAGTAAATCTTGAAAGTCAAGGCTGTCCGTGAAAAATGAGTGCCTATTTTTTTCTTAAAACATCACTTAAGTTGTGCGCTTTCCCTGGTAAAATAATACACGAGAAATTCGCATAACACGACAGTTGAATCGGTACTTTTATTTATAAACACAAACGCGTCCACGAATTCCCGCCGAATTTTCGAGCATGCGCAATGCGTTTTTCACCCTTGTTTCCATGAGGCCATTTCCACACCTTTTAACAGCGTTTTCATCGTTCTTGTGTAGACAGGCAAAAACGAAGGAAAACGATTGAGTGGACAGGAACTTTTTAGTCGTTTACATTTACTTAAAACAAAAATGTTTCCGTTTGGATGGGGCCTGATCTTCTATGTTTGAAAAGGGTCGATGTTTATGCAAAGAATAGACGCGCATGTGCCCATTTCTATACAGCAAATCAGTAAATATCGTTTCTTTTACCTGGAAATATGAGCGTGTTCCGTTATCTGACTGCTTTAAGGTCTTTACTATCTCGAGGAAATCGTGGAAATAGATGAGCCGTTTTTGATGTGGAGGCGTCCAATTCTTGTAATTATCTATAAGTTTGTTTTCATCGAAGAAGAGAAATCGCCTCTGGCTGGACACGTACGCTATGTGATCCTTGTCTCGTAGATTTTCCTCCAGGTACTCTATTGTCCATTTGTGCGCTGCCCTTGCAAACGAGCAATTCTCTAGAACTATAGGAAGCTGGAGAAGATACAGAACTTGTTAAATATTCTAAACATTCAGCTGGATGACAAGAATTTCGCGAATGGCGGAGCTTGAATGGTTTCGGCTTGTAACTCATGCACTTTTCATTATTAGCAGTGCTTGTCTTTTTCACATATATGTGATCAATGCTATACTGAGTCTGCGTATGTTGCTTGTGCTTATGAGTTGACTCGAAGTAGTTGTTTTCAGACCGCACCGCACATTTTCATTTGGCGCAATGGACAACTTAATGCACACCAATGGACTTGGTTTCTACACTAAACATGAGCATAAGATTGAAGTTTTAAATGGTGTTAGAATTAAATCGATCGACGTTTTTAAAATAGCGAAAATCGAACATCGTCAAAAATGGTTTTCCTCTAATATCTCGCAAAATTGATCAGCTTCAGACAAGCGTTAAACTGTATAGAAAAATTCATACAGATGCACAACATTTCAAGGTGATTTTAGGAGATTTAATCTGTTTGATTTTCTTTAAATCACAAATGTTCCCACACATGCTGTATTTCTATTCGGCTTGGACATAACGACAGCGGATTGTTCACAGCACGTGCAAGTGCATAGCATAGAGTTCCACTCTACATGCATCAGGAACAGGAAACAAAGAATTCACTTTAGAAGAACTTTAATTCAATTCTAATATTTGTATGTTTTTAGGTTGGAGAGACATTATTTTTTAAAAAAAGTACAAGCATAATATTTGGGAAATAATATCATCTAATTAGCAGTAAACATCACCAAATAAACAAAAGAAAAGAGTTTAATCTTATTTCCGGTTCCTGATGCATGTAGCGTGGAACTCTATGCAAATTTATGTACGCACTTGCACGTGCTGTGAACAATTTGCGAGTGCAATATGCTAATTAGCGATTCGAATGGTTGTCTCAATGCAAGTTTTGAGCTGGCGTTTGGGTCAACATCAGGTTTAAGTTTCGGGTCATTTTAGTGCTTGTATTTGAATGAACTGCTGCAATATTGCTGTGTATAGAACAAGTAATGCCCTACTTAAACGCCAAGCAAAAATAATCCTGCGTTCAAAAACAACTTCTGATGTACAAGTTGCGGAGAAAATGTTTCACAAGAGACATGAAAAGAAAAAAATATATCTTGACATCGATGAAGAGTTGAAAGTCGGCTTTTTCACGTAAGGTAAGTGTATATTTTAGCAATATTTCCACAGTGTTCTCATGGTGTTTTGCGTACTTCGAGTATTTTTTGCGCTGTCGTTATGTCCAAGAATAGAAATACAGCATGAAAACTTTTGTGATTTAAAGGAAATCAAACAGACTAAATCTCCTAAAATCACCTTGAAATGTTGTGCATCTGTATGAATTTTTCTATGCAGTTTACGGCTTGTCTGAACTGAGCTGATCAATTTTGCGAGATATTAGAGGAAAACCATTTTTGACGATGTTCGATTTTCGCTATTTTAAAACGTCGATCATTTAATTCTAACACCATTTAAAACTTCATATTTGGTGTAGAAACCAAGTCCATTAGTGCGCATTAAGTTGTCCATTGCGCCAAATGAAAATGTGCGGTGCGGTCTGAAAAAAACTACTTCGAGTCACCTTAAGTGCATGTGAACAAGAGCCCTGGGTCAAGTGAGCAATACGTCACATGCGTGCGCATGTCTTAGTCACGCTCGACATGGAGCGTTGCGTGGCGAGAGGGTTGCGTGACGAGACTGAACGCGGCTAACCTACCCCTTGATCTATAAATTCCATGGCTGCAGGGTCAAAGCAGTCCTTTCTGGGTATTGTCGTTACTGGGAATGAATAACGACCCTGAAATCGAGGGTCAGTGGTGTATGCTGGATGTGAGTTGATTTGGGATTCCTGTGTTTGACTTGTTCTACAGATATTTTGGGGTTTTGATGAATAGCGATGGACTGCAACAAAGTCTGAAAAGATAGACGCAAAAAAATTGATATAATGTTAATACATTCTAAATCTTTTAAAGTGTCCCTTGCTTCAAATTAACAGTATCCATTCAACACTATGTGTATATATGACTGGAACAACATTTCTTGGTTTGAGCATGGCGCTGGTGAGTTAAGGCGGTTTTAACTTGCAATATGCTAGTTAGATGACGTCTACCCAGGGAATCATTTAACATACAAAAAGTCCTTTGGTATAAATATATGAACATCTTTTTAACACATCACTATTTTATTTTGTTTGTATATGAAGGATTTCTTTAATAAATGTATTATTGGATATCATAATCAAGCGCACTTCTAAATCGTAAAACAAATATTGCAATTATAAAACAAATATTGGGTAGAAGTCATCTAATTAGCATAAATCTTTGATAACTCACGAGTATGGAGCTCAAATAAGGAAATATTGCACCAGTCAATTGTTTACATGGCGTACAATCATTACTGAAAATTTCAAATCAAAGGATAGGGGCACTTTAATGGATTCAAGATCTCAGCTGGCGACGAAGTGCTCAAGGATTCAAATATCCGGCTTCCTTTTCTCATTTTTCCAATTTCGAATTCTATGGCGAACAGAATTTAATTTCTGCCTGAATCCCCAATCCCTTGTATTCCCCTTTTATTATTATATCCCTCTCTGTCTATACGTTTATTTACCCTTGATTTCTGTATTACCCTTCGTCTTTCTCTCTCCTTAAACCCTAAAATCATATCACCATATCTCTTTGTGGCGCATCCCTGTCTGATCGCATGCTTTATCTTGATTCCCAATATACTTTGTATGCACGACACAATTACTCCTATTTGTCTATAATGCTAATTTTCCCTCAAATCCTGATTCCCAGTATCCCTATATTTATGTATAACCCCTGTTCTTTCCTTTCCTTAAACATTGTTCTTTGTCGTCGCTGTCGATCGATCCTTTATCTTCCCTTGAACCCAGCTGAATCGCAATATCATCCCACATCATCCATGACTGTATTTTCTCTCGACACCTGTCACTTTAGAAAATTTAATTTCAGCGTATATCACGCTAGTCAGTTCATTACCCATCTCAATATGATTTATTAAGAAAACTCCTTACACCTGTCTTATTAACGACACCAATAGTAAGTTCAATCTATTATAGCTGTAGAAGCAACATTGGAGCTGTCATTTCATTATTAATGGACACGCTAAATTACTGCCAACAGACCCTCCAGCTGTGGCGTGATAAACAGTCAATCGAGCCATGGCGTGATAAAACTCACGCAAGTCTATACATTCTTAGCCAATCAGGTCGAGCTATCATCTGACGTCATACTAGTCTTAGCCAGTAAGATCGAACTCTTATCTAACGTCATACCCGTGGAGGATGACGTTAAAGTCAATATTTATTTTTTAAAGATGGCACTGAAACAAATTTACGCACGTCCATCAATTTGTAGCCAATCACATTTAACTATCATGTGACGTCATGTCATGCAGTCTATCAATTTTTAGCCAATCAGGTTGAACTAGATTTGACGTCACAACCTTGGAGGTCAACGTTGAGGCTATCAATTTAAGCCAATCAGGTCAAACTAGATCGACGTCACACCTAGTGGAGATTGACGTCGACTTTTTCAAGTTTCACTGAAACAAATTTAATTGACTGACGCGAGTCTATCAATTTTAGCCAATGAGGTTGAGCTATTGTTTGACTGTCATACCCATGGAGGTCGACAATGACTAATTTACTTTTAAAGTTGTATTTATATCCCAATGATAATAGATAAACAAGAAAACAAAAATAGTTTTGAATTCGGTTACCTGTATCTTGAACGCAAGTCTTCTCTGTTTTTAGAGGAGTTGTGAGAGCTTGTAGGATCATCAAAACGGCTAGCAGATACATTATGGTAGACTGCGGCGAACGCTGTAAATGTGAATACTAAAGATCATCTATAGCTAAAGAGGAACTGAGAAATAACGCTTAGTTTTAAATTGGTCACAATTATGAAGTATTAATCATGATATTGGGGATTCTTAGTTCCACGCGATCTGCCATCGTGATTGGGAAAGTGGGAGATAAGTAAATACTCAATGGGGTAGCAACAAAAGAAAACGCAAAGAACTAGTAAGAAAACACTGAATATACAATTGATGACATAAAAGAATGTTATTTTTGACCAGTTGTAAAAAATTACAGTCAATTAAATCAGCCTTCAGGAAACAAGCCGCAACTTAGTTAGCGAACAAAGGAAAAAACATTCGATAGAACTGGGCAACAAAAGCTCAAATTATAGGGAAGAAATATACTGTTTTTTGGTTAAAGAACACTGAAGTCATAATAAATATACTTTAAGATTTTTATAACTTAATGAAAATATGTAAAAAATATATTTAAAACATAAAAATATATGAAATGTATTCAACATAATTTAAAAAGTCTCTTAAAATTAGCCAGAATGATATATTTCAATATTTCAAGTCTTATCGCAATTTTACGCATTTTAGATATTATTTTGAATTTATGTGTAGCCGCTAACGATATCCAGTCTGAATTAATGATCGAGGAGAAGAATGTATTTAGATTACTACTAGAGAAGTTAATATTTCAACTGACATTCGACAGACAATTTTAAGAATTAAAAATATTACTCTTCACAGTTGGATACATTACTTGAAGTAAACGCAAGCCACCACAAAGATTTAATGATAATAACAACTTTTAGCTGAGGGAAATGTAAAAAAATCACCGGCATCCGTAGACACAAGGCATGCACAATATCTTAATAACTAAGTGCGTAAGTAGCAAAATTGTGTCAAATTGAAGATTAGGCGTAGAAAAATAAAACACAAAAGAAATTGGAAATAGCTAGATAATGAATGAATGAACGAACGAATGAATGAATACATAAATGAATGAATGAATGGATTGATGGATGGGATGGATGGATGAATGAATGAAGGAATAAATAAATGAATGAATAAATGAATGAATGGATGGATGGATGATTGCATGGATGGATGAATGAATGAATGAATGAATGAATGAATGAATGAATGAATGAATGAATGAATGAATGAATGAATGAATAAATGAATGAATGGATGAATGAATGAATGAATAGCGAAAGCTTCACGTACACGGGGAAACGGCAGACGGCAAAGATGATCACTCAGCCTGCTTTTTTCGCGCCTGGCGTTGCGCGTTTGGCACTTAAACGTCTACATGACTTTTTACGTTTATGGAAAACGCAAGGATCACTTTTACGTTGAAACGGCAATGTCAAACGTTAAAAAAAAAACAGGTCATGTGATTCTCTCTGTCGTGTTTCCTGTGTACGTAAAGCTTAAGCTCTCTTATCTATGAATAATGAATGAATGAATGTATGAATGAATGAATGAATGGATCAATGAGTGAATGAATGAATGAATTAGTCAATGAATCAATGAAAGAGTGAAAGGAAGAAAGCAAGAACGGAAGAAAGACGGAAAGGGTGGGTGAAGGAAAGAACGAGAGAGAGAAATTTGATCGCATCCAAATAAAAATCGAAAACGTCTTTTTGTTCGTTTATTTAGAGGTAAGTCGTACCTTCATGATCTCATTTTGTTTCATTATATAATTGACAAGAAAAAAATTCAAATTCTGTACCTAAACATACCGATAACTTAAGGATAACTATCACATCATTTTAAGGCGTTTAATAATGGACATACGATCGTCCTATATATATATATGGGAAAAGAGAAAAATATAGTTGCGTTCACATATTTATACTTACATATACTTAAATAAACGCATGTCTAAAACCATTTTTAAGGCAAAATTAAAAAGCGTTTATACTATTACAGCAGTCGGTAAACGTTTATCCAGCTTAATTTCCTGTTTATAGTAATATAAACCTAATAAGATTTGTTTTATCTTGATGTCGAAAATCATGATTGAAAAAATAGGCGGAGACAAGTGATTTAACTGATATAGAAGTTGTAAGATTAGATTATATTATTTGAACAAGACCTCAAAAAAAAAACGCGCAAACTTTGGTTGAAGAGTTGCAACATATTTATTTAAAGTCTGAGACTATAATTTCAGGCTCTAATTAATGATAAAAAATACATATAGAAAATAAATATGACTGAAAATGCAATTAAGATGGGATAAAGAAAAAGCTAAACGAAAACAAAACTTAACAAATAGCCAAATCGTTGATTGGACTTACGGCCTAAAGGTCCATAAAACACGAACACCAAAGCTGAATAAATTACTTTCATTTCAAAATCAACAAAACGAATACAAACTAGCTAACAAACACACTAGGGGGCATTAAATGAAAATTAAACATATGAACAATAAAACAATGGAATAATGAATCCAAAGTTAACTTTGGTGAGTCAGTTTCGCAGTGAGTGTTAAACGGATCGCGCGCCGTGCCGTATAACTATGTCAGTGGAGTACCGTTGTCTATAAAAACATTTGAAATTCCTACCGTAATCGTGCTGTCTGTGATCAAACGTGCCGTTTTCACAGTCATCTGCTCTATGAGAAGACTGATGAGCTCAGATGGGCTTCACCGGGCAACACTGTCCCTTCACGATCACCTGTTATAGTTGAGGGTTGCCGAAACACTTGAGGTAGAGAGCGTAGCAGTGAAGAGATGCGTGACAAAGGTCTTTAAATATTTGATTGTTTATTTTATGACCTCATTTCAGTTGTTTTCCTACTTGATGGGCTTCGGTATACGGCTCAGAGTCTATAGCTCGCATTCCGTCTTTTCGAAGAATTGTTTTCAAACACAGTTTTATAAACTAAGGTTAGTTTTCAAGCGCATAGCTAGAAATCTCGATCAATAGGACGAAAATAAAGTTTGTTTGTTTGTTTTTCTTTGTTTGTTTGTTTGTTTGTTTGTTTGGTTGGTTGTTTGGTTGTTGGTTGGTTGTCTGGTTGTTTGGTTGTTTGGTTGTTTGGTTGTTTGGTTGTTTGGTTGTTTGGTTGTTTGGTTGTTTGGTTGTTTGGTCGATTGGTTGGATGGTTGGTTGGTTGGTTGGTTGCGTGGTTGGTTGGTTGGTTGGTTGCGTGGTTGGATGGTTGCGTGGTTGGATGGTTGGCTGGCTGGTTGGTTGGTCAGTCGGTAGGTTGGTTGGTTGGTTGGTTGGTTGGTTGGTTGGTTGGTTGGTTGGTTGGTTGGTTGGTTGGTTGGTTGGTTGGTTGGTTGGTTGGTTGGTTGGTTGGTTGCGTGGCTGGTTGGTTGGTTGGTCAGTCGGTAGGTTGGTTGATTGGTTGGTTGGTTGGTTGGTTGGTTGGTTGGTTGGTTGGTTGGTTGGTTGGTTGGTTAGATTTGGTTGGTTGGTTAGCTTTGGTTGGTTAGCTTTGGTTGGTTGGTTGGTTGGTCGGTTGGTTGGTTGGTTGGTTGGTTGGTTGGTTGGTTGGTTGGTGGTTGGTTGGTTGGTTGGTTGGTTGGTTGGTTGGTTGGTTGGTTGGTTGGTTGGTTGGTTGGTTGGTTGGTGGTTGTTTGGCTGGTTGGTTGGTTGGATGGTCGCATCGTAGTATCCTGATGTCCCTGGTCAAAAAACATCAAACGATTGCTCCGTTCTTCTAATCGCTGTTTGTTGGCAGTAACTCCTTCAAGACTTAGAACAACACTTATGACGAACGAAGCTAGTTTTATACATGTAGCTCCCAAACTGTGAAACTTAATCCCAGACTTAATAGGGGAAACACTAATTATATCAAATCAATTTTTTTTAATAAAATTGTTATTTTTCGTCGTAGACTACTTGAATTATCATAAAATTTCACTGAGTTTATTTTATATTTAGAGATATTAGCTATATCCTAGGGCAACGAGTTTATTAATATCTTATACTAGCTATTAAGAGTGTACCCTCTTAAGATACATCCTGTATTCGATTTCTATTCGATTGCAAAAAGAGTATGAGTATTTGAATTAAGAGGAGATTTTTCAAAATCGAGTAAAAATGGCTAAAAGTGCCAAAAACTAGCCCCTCGTACGTACAAGTTTTAATTCAAATTTTCGTTTTGGATTAACATCTCAAATTCTATTTTTATTAGTTAGGGATTGATCTACCGAGATATAATACATGTTTAAAAAAAATTTTGGATTGTACAAAGTGGCTATCATGTATTCTTATTCAAATTTTACAACTTTCAAGCTGGATGTAAAGAATTATATGGCAATTGAGTAAAAGAAGGCCTAAAACTCATTTTCGATTAAAATTTTCGTAACAGCATAATGGCTTCACAGTAACACAGTAGCCACACAAACAAAATAATTGAACGCAAAATGAAAACTAAACAAAAGGCGCGATATCGCGTTGAAACTTCCAGAGATTATCGGATTATCAAAGTTACTGACATCAATCGGCAAAGAAACCCGAATGGGAGGATGATTCCTGTATATTTTTGTCGGGGATTTTCATTTTTATCGCCAAGAATAAAGATACCAAAATTAGCATGACATGCAAAAAGAACAATAAAACATACAAAATCTCGATGCGGTACCAATCTCAAGCCTAGAAATACAGATTGTAAAAATTAATTTATAGATAAGCTAATCTTATTCTCTTTACCTTTCGCTTTTGTCGTCCTTTAGTTGATAGTCTGGCGTCTAATTGTACTGGTTCTTGCGCCCTTTTAAACCCGCGCGCCCCCATATCTCAGTCTACCTGTTTGCTGGAATATTTCTTATTAAGAGGTAAAATCTGAACGGATTTTAGGATTTCAATACATACTTAGCCAGTTACAGTAGTTATTTTAAAACAGTGCTGATATTTTTAAATGAAATCCTGTAAGGATTCAAGAGAACATCTGAAGAATTAGGAGTTTAGTTTTAGTGGGTGAAATTTTTACTGGTTTTTACTGGTTTTTAGTTTCCAAGTCAAAGTTAAAGTGATTTTTACTTTACCAGTCTGTGATACCTCACTGCACAGTGAAAAAAAAGTAATTTTCATCTATATTGGACAGTAAAAGTAAGGAAACCATTCAAATTTAGAAAATTGTGTTTCCTTTCCTTTCCTTATTTTTGGGTGCAATTTTATTTTTTAATTCTCTGTTTCTTATCTCTTTCATTCTAATCCTCTCCCTCTCTCTCTTTTAAGTTTCTCTCTCTCTCTCTCTCTCTCTCTCTCTCTCTCTCTCTCTCTCTCTCTCTCTCTGTTCAATTGCTCACAAGATGAAAATGAAAACATCATTTCGTTTCCATTTCTTTAGTTGTGCCTAGGGTTTAATTTTTTCAGTTTAAAATTAATGAAATATTATGAATAAGAATAATTTTGATTAACAAGAAGTGTCAATACTACCAATTCAATAAGCATTTCGATTTAACAGTGACTAAATTAACAGTCTTTCCATCAATGTGTTTACAAGAGAAATTTAAATATTACCGAATATTTCGTGTTCTTTCGTGGTTCTACAGCTACTTAAATGTGGTAGAGAACCATGATATTTATCAATATCTAATTTTACGTGCCCGCTTCACTTGAAGTGGCCAGTTGAATTATTTTCAAAACATTTTTCGGAAAACTTGAGCTTCACTCTGTTAAACTCAACTGATCTAAGAGTCAGTATGCGCTTGAAGACTGAGCAAATTTGATTACGACAAAAAGACGAAAAATATCTTAGAAAAAGGGAAGGATACAAAATTTCCTTCTTGCTTCTAACACTCCTAACTAAAATTACAATAATTATTAATACTCTAAATTAAGAAAATTACCTTGCGAAATTCGTTGGTAATGATGGCTGTAGAATAAAGTTGAATGAATAATTTCCCAAGTTAGACTTCGCTCTTATACGTTCGATGTTTTCGCGGCGGGAAGATCGACCAGGTGTTAAAAGAGGTACGATATGGATCCGTTAGTTCATACCATATTCACAAGAGGTTCAACAGGAAGCATAAATTATGCCCTATTAAATACTATTAAAAGATGTTCAATTTTCGCCACGTTTCCTTCAGTTAAACGGGCTCATTTTAGAAATAGTTCAAATGTATATTCGTTAATATGGACAAATTACAAAATTACACTTGGGCAGATATTTCTTTCGTTTTTCATTCCTTTTTTTATATATATATGTATATATTTTGTTTTAATTCAAATTATTCTATTACGTTAGGGGGGTTATTTGGCTTCCTTTAATATGAGAAAAAAAAAATTGTTAATGTCACTTTGAAAAGAGCGAAAATAAGACCGGAATTCTCCCTGTCGTTCAAAGCCGTCAGTCAGCTTTCAATACCGAAGAAAACAATATTGAGACTTCAAAAAGCGATTTTATCATCTTCCCTTGGCGGGTGCCAGCAATCTGGGCAACTTCGGCGATTTGCTTTTGCTATCAATTATTTTATCACTCAAAAAGAACCGAATCGCGTTGTGTACTAAAATATTTAAAATATTGTACATTGGATTTCACTTAACATTTATTAGCGACATCATCTAAGCAGCTCTAGCAGCTTTAGGACCGTCATAAGCATTTTAAATTACTTAGCGTATCAAAGCTATGAAAGTGAAAAATATTTTGCTCGTAATTACATAAATGCTCTCAACCCAAAATCTCTTTATCCAGCGAAAACTATAGTTTATCCCCTAAACAAGAAATATATTTAAAAAAACAAGTGTTTTTGTTTTTGTTGAACTACATGTATATGTTAGAACAATACTTTATATTTTTGAGTGAACAATTCCGAATGATGAAAAATCGGCAGTCTAAAGTCGAAGAACGTGGGGGGGCTTCAATTATCGTGTTTTAATACAGTCAATTTAAGAATTATTTTTGAAAATAATACTAAGAGTGATTTGAATACTGGGGTTTTCTTTCCCTGTCTTTTGGAACAATGCAATGAGATTTCTATGAACAATGCATTCGGTTTTCAAAGAAAGTTTCAGACAAAACGAAATGAAACGGAACCAAATGAGCTTCCAGTCTATCTTTCAAGTTTTCTTTTATTGTATTTTGCTTTTAAACAGTCTATTTACATCATAAATTCACAAGTAAATGGTCATTATTGTTCAGCTTTTTAAACTGCACCGAAGTATAATATGCCAAAATTACACAGAAGCGTTTTGTTCGAGCTAGGATATCAATGTATTTACAATGAGAAATTGTGCCATTCACAATCAGTTAGCTAACTACCCAGACCTATTTTCAAGTATTTATTTATCTATATTCTAAAGTTTCTATGTTTTCCGTCTTGTTATATGATCGTACATTACAACTTGTGTATACTTGGGGGAAACAATAGTTATCCGAGCTGAATTGTCGCCTGGAGTCGGTGCCTTTGGGTCAACGTTTAGAATTTTGCGGTCTCTCTTGTTCTTGAATAGCAACCCTGTGGAATTTTCCGCAATTACCTACAAAAAATAACAAAAATTTCAACAAGAAACCAGCTTTATTGACATGAAAATAAATATATGGAGAAATTTTTAAGTAATAAATATAATAAAAATATACCATTTTATTGAATAGTATACCTGATAATTTGGTGTAGGATTTGAAGTTGCTGTCTGTGTTTCCCAGTTGTAAAAACTGTGAAAAAATGAACGAAATTATTCAAATTTCTGCTTGAAAATCATTACTATTTCATCACTAACATGACATTTTAAGTCTAAACCTTCTCAAGTCTATAAGCAAATATTAGCATTTCGTCAAATTATTCTTGGAAATATTTTTTCAATCAATATGACACCCAAATTTTAAGAGCATAAAGAAACCGGTATTTATAATGGCAAACACGAAAGCCCTAAACTTAATTTTCTCAAATGAAAAAGAGCAATAAAACAGATTTGATAGACAATGTTTGCCAGACAACTTCATTTTAATCGCTGCAATCGTTCTTAATATCCTAAAGTGTTTACTATCATTCAGAGTATTTGTACAGCCACGAAACACACCGCGGAAGAAGCCGGCCCGCTTTCCTCTCACCAAAGCGTGCTTTTTCCTTAAATTTTTGTAATTAAACTTAAATTGGAATATATATATATAGCTATTATTGTGGTATTTTCAAATTCATGGGTTTTACATTGTGTTATTTTTGTTAAATATTTTGTACAGTTTGTCTGTTCAAGTCGATATCTTTTGCTATCGACTTTAATTATTCTTTTTGAATAGTTCCTCTCTTCATTCAATTCAAGATTTTATTGTTTACCAATTGTTAACGTATTCTCAAATACAAGAGTCTGCAATTTAGATAAAATAAGACTACAGCAAAGTAAAAACCTCATTAAAAGTTTTATTTATTGCTGATTGTGATCAAACTTTAGAGATTGTTTCTAAAACTGCAACTAAGAGGATCTTATAACAACACTCCCACGAATTGATTGTCTACGCAAATCTACTGAATTTAGTAACACCAAGCTCTCATCATTTAATTCCCCGTATTATCCAACTTTGATATTGATATTAGGTGAGGGGGTGAGCGGAAAGCTCGATCGCGCGTCACGGTTTTATTTTATATGCAGTATTAGCTTCTAGGAATCAGAAAATAATATCACACTAAAGAGGAGGAATTTATTACGGTAAATAATAGTTGGAAAGGTACCCTGGGACAGGTGATGGGAAATAGAGACAGTGGAAGGGGAAAATAGGCGGAGAAAATCTGGTCGAAGGAGATAATTGATAAAAAAGAACAAAACCGGGACACTAAAACGACAAAAGAAAGCGGAAAGATTGATAAAAAGGGTCAAATCAAAAGACAGTTAAAAAGACAAAAGAAAGAAAGATTGATAAAAAGGGTAAAAAATGATGGTAAAAAAGACACAATATTACCGAAGGAAAACAGCAACAACAAAAACCAAAGGGAACAGGAAGAAAAAATAATAAAAGAAAGAGAAGAAATGATAAAAAACTACCGCTCCCAAAAAGTTAAAAAAAGGAAAAATAGAGTTATCTAACCATAAATTAGCAATAAAAAACTGAAAGTAATAAGATGACATAAAAAGGGTGAAACAGGAAGGAGAAAAACCTTAATTATATCATCTTCCCATGAATGGTGATTACTGAATATTAGTAAAATGAAACCTGTATTATCTAGTTTAGTAGGAATGTAAGATATTAAAACTATATAGCTCACGGCACTAAAACAAAACTTAAAATATTCAAAAGAACTTCCTGTTATTCAAGTAAGTATATTTAATGACAAAAGGGTTAGAAGTCCGGTAGTAAAATCGTTAATTTGTTTTCCAAGGACTCAAGATCAATGTCACTTCCTACGACCACGTGGAAAAGGTCTCAAGATGGCACGTTTGAAATGATCAGTTTAAACACTGCTGTCTACTCAACCTTTCAATCTCAAAACCTATGGTTATCGCTGATTCTCTGTCTCTGCTCCTGTTTTGTGGAACTCACTTCCATCGTCTATCCGTGGTATTAACAGTCTCTCGTCTTTCAAGAAAGAACTTAAAACTCATTTATTTAAGTTAGCTTTTGATTTATGATTGTATTTTGTTGTTGTTGTTGTTATTGTTGTTTTGTTTACAGCGCCTAGAACAGACCTGTATAAGCGCTATATAAGAATATATTATTATTATTATTATTATTATTATTATTATTATTAAACACTTATCCGAAAAAACTTGAAAACAAACCTTTTTGCTAGTATAGGCCTTTCGTATGCATTAAAACGGTTTTTTAGCTCCAGTGGATCAGAAGGTAACTTCATCTTCTATATTAGTCAGATCTAATAACTCTTTATACATTTAATAACGATATCAAAGAAGCCAATGCATCTCTGAATCGTTTTGCAAACCAGGATGGTTGGAGTTTTCTCTCGCATACCAACATTAGCAGACGATTTGCAACAACGATTTTCCGCGCAACGCTTGGTCAATTTTCATAATTTTGCGTTAAAAGTTTTTAAAATTCAAATCAAACAATTGCAACGTGTTGCCTAATTAAGCAAAAATTTCGCTAAAAATAGTTGCGTTTTGTATGTTCAACGCCATAAACTTTACAGAAAACATTGCTGCACGGAAAATCGTTGTTACGAGTCGTCTCGTGGGATACCGCCTTAATGGAAGTGAACTACATTTAAATTTTCAAAGCGCTAAAGGCGGTGTTACACGAGACGATTTTGAACGACGATTTTAAGCGCAACGGCATTGCGCTAAAAATCAGTTCCGTGTAACATGGCACTTGGGACGATTTTCCTTGCAATTTTCAATGATGCAACGTGTTGCGAGTTTTTGAATCCAAGTCAAAAACTCGCAACAAAATATGACGAATTTTGTTAGAGTTGGTCCATGTAACATGCTCGACATCAACTTTTCGCGCAACAAAATGGCGGCTGATAACGAAGTAAATAAAATAACTTGTCAAGAAACACATTTGGATGAAAGTGATAGGCGAAAACTGATCGTTTCATCCAAGGAAAAGCAATTCTTTAGGATTCAAATCTAAAAGTGCCTAAAAAGAAAAAGAAAATGCGCCAACAGAGCGTCACGTTTCAGTGTGAACAGATAAAACGTAGGAAAACGATGAGTCATTCATTCATTCATTCATTTATCTATTTATTCGAATTAGTGCAAGTGGACGAAGCTAATATCGCTCATCGATTAATTCTTCATGTCAGTCGGTCGTCCAAAACCGTTTTCTCCAAGAACATTTTCTTTTTCTCTTTTCGTGTTTGTTTGTTTGTTGTTTTGATTTCTTTCTTTTTTCTTTTATTTCTTTGTGTGTGTTGTGTGTGTGTGTGTGCAATAATAGCCCAACTAAGAATTTGACCAAAATGTTTGTCCAAACGGTACCTTAAATCAGAAGGACGTGGAAGCAGTCTTCGACGGCCAGCAAAATATGGCTCAAAATCCTCTGTCTATAAGTACAAAAGGAATTCAACATTAACTATTTGAAAAATGAAAAAATTTATTCAACGAATATGTTCGATGTATAACAAAGAGGGCACTTAGTACGGGATAGGTACGGGACGGGTACGGGACAGTACGGGATAACGTTACCCAAGAGAGGGTAACTGGTGTACATGGGTTTTCATGAATATTTTGTTTACCTTAAGTCGATGTGCAAAATCTATGTATCCAGAAATTTCCTATATTAGAAAAATATAAAATATATTTTTATGGACTTCTTGTAAATATATGCATATTGTAATTCTATGTGATATTATACATGTGGCAAATAAACTTGAATATTATGCACAGTGGATTGACGAAAACAAAGCAGAACAGAGCACAACACAGCAGAACTATCAATCAGACATTCATAAGAACAGAGCAGAGAACTTGAGAGCAGATTGAGAGACAAAAGCACAGCACAGCAAAACAGAGCAGATGGTTACCTAGCAACTTATCAAGTTACTATACAAATTGAAAAACCATGGGCACCTAGAAGTATTTCAGGAATGTCTCTCGACCAATCAGAAACTTGATCATTATTTTTGTGGTTAGAGAACCATTTCTGATTTCTGACTGTTTTTCAATTAGCATGGTAAGAGCAGAGCACAGTACTCCTTCCAGTTTTGGGTAGGGATGTACCACTGAGCCCCTCGAACCCTGACTCTGTTCCAGAGCAAAATTTCCAAAATTGATACCCTGTTCCAGAGTAAATTCCTGCCTCATTTCATTGCTTCCGGCCAAGTTGAGGTGTCGTTAATCCCTTTTAACCCGGCCTTTTAGACGAACTTTGTTAAATAGATACCTTGTTCCAGAGAGTAATTACGATTTTTATATACACTGTTCCAGAGTAAAATAACTGAAAACCCTACCCTGTTTGGCGGCACGTACCCGTATAGCAAATATAGGGGAGTACCCCCGGGGACAGTTTTCCACCAACTTTCTCAGTTTTTCTTAAACTCACCTGGCCTTTTGCATTCTTGTCTCTAATAAAAATTATTGACTGTAACACACACAAAATAGGTAGCATTAAATGAGGGTTCAAAGCATTCTTTTGGAGATTGATGGGGCGAATTGTGGACCACTTAATAAAGTAAAGTAAAGTAAAGCAACCATATTTTATGTCAATAACTTGTGACAGTAATTTGAGTAACTGATAAACTTGAGGTTGATGGTGCACTCATTTTACTCCCTTCTGTTTTAAGGGTATTTAAAAAATACAGTCATGATGCAACAATTTTTGCTGTGCTACACAATAAGTATCTTTTTCTATGTCTTACAGTCATTTTTCCACTACGATTAGCTTCTTCTCTTTCTGCCAGGGCTTTTAAGAAAGGATCTTTGAGGTCTTTTCCAGAACTTGCTAAGGTCCTATTGATGGATGAACAAGTGAAGTTTAGAGAATTTATACATACTTAATCCTTTGCTCAAGGAAGGCTGTGGTGAATAATCCTGGAAAATTGGAGTCTTGAATCTAAAATCTTGGCATCCGAGAACAACCCCTTTTTCTTTAATCTCCCATAAGCAAGTGGACACCTTTCATCAGCAGGTACCAATAATATTTTTCACTAGTATTATGCTGAACAATGATCACCTAATTTAATTAAGGATCTTACTTTTGTTGGCTTCTCTTGGATAATCTACTTGCTTCTGCTGCTTGCTTTCTTGCCTCAAATTCTTCTCTTTTAAGAACCTACAACATACATGTTCATTTAATTTAAGCTTTCTATGTTTTATTTCACTTTTAATATTAAACTTATAAATTTGCTGGCAGTCTGGGTTAACTCTATAGTACACTAAGAGATGAGTAAAGGAAGATTGTAACACCATAAAAAGAGGGTACTAACTTTACTAATCAGCCTATCCACGTTAAAAATAAAACCAAAAGTTACAAAGCTACTAATGTTGATAAGTTTCATGTTTCATTTCGCTACCTCGCCACTTCCACGGTATCCAAGCTCAACCAGTTGTCTTGCAAGTTCTTCATCCTAAAAAATTACAGGTATAGGCAGTATCAGTAAAAGTTATGAAGGAATCAAGATTAAATGTCGATATTAATATGATCAAGTATTCGATCATGATCAAACGTTCCAAAAACTGTCACTTTGATCGATTTTCGTTGACAAATATTGCACACATTTTTGATCATACAGAACATTATACAAACCTCTAAGTAATAAAGGTCTAATGGTGTGATTTGGCTGTCTAAAAAGTCTTCATAAGTAGCGAATTCAGTGACAATATTGTCAGTCGCTCCTACAGCTTCTTCGTCCATCTTGGTTCTGTGGTCAGTTGCTAGGTTACAAGGTATTGGATAAACTAGCAACCAGACTCCAGCTGCGCGCGGGCTGAATCGTCCATTCTTGGCACAGGCAGCCCATTAATTTGTCCAAAATATATTGGTCGAAAAAAATATTAAGATCTTTGTCTGCAGTTGATTTTTGACAGTATGTAGGTCCTTCTAACTGATTTTTAGCCGTTTTAAAACATTTTTTTCATTTCATTCCGGACAAGTTGACGTTCCCTTTCAGCCCGGCCTTTTAGACGAACTTTGTTAAATAGATACCCTGTTCCAGAGAGTCATTACGATTTTATACCCTGTTCCAGAGTAAAATTGCTGAAAACCCTACCCTGTTTGGCGGCACGTACCTGTATAGCAAATATAGGGGAGTACCCCCCCCCCCCCCGGCATATACCATGTTTATATGAGCCTGTTCTGACAATTCCTGGCTTCATGACACTTATACATTTTGTACTGTTTTATCACATTCTATCAAGGGAATTACGAATAATCATAACAATAAAATGCAC
This sequence comes from Telmatactis stephensoni, assembly GCA_029948255.1. Lineage (NCBI taxonomy): Eukaryota > Metazoa > Cnidaria > Anthozoa > Actiniaria > Isophelliidae > Telmatactis > Telmatactis stephensoni. The sequence continues at coordinate 588,951 of JALIZF010001806.1, forward strand.
TTTTATAAATATTAGACTTGCATTTGTAATATTTCGATGGTTTAACTTTTAAACATTAAAATGTTTTTAATGATTAACCTATATTTACCGACAAACGACAAAGACCGAAAATTTTAACTGACAACCAACAAATTGCTCAAATTTTAACCGACAACCGACATGCGGGACCCCCCACCCCCCCATCCAGACCATTGTGTTAACTAGTCTTAACTTTCAGCAAACTGTCAACAGTAGATATGGCCTACTTGGTAAATAAATTGTGTGCAAATATTACACCATCTATTGATCAATAGCTGATAATAATGCTGGCATTTTTAATATTGCTCCAAAATACTAGTACCCGTCCTCCCACTAAACATTTGACATTTATTTCATGATACAAATACATGCGGGCTTCCTGTGTCAAAAACACAGGAACTCCATAATACTTTTCGAGAAACAATGCCGGATATAGAAGTTCACAGTTGGCGGGAAATGCAAAATTTAACGTGGTAAGTGGAAATAAAAGTTGGTTTTATCTCTAAATATTAGTTTAAAATATTCAAGAGCATAAAGCTTGTTATTTGGTTGAGCTTAAAATATAAAAATGCTGTCAGGATCAAGAACTTCAATCAAGAACTTTGACGTCCATCTTGAAATCAAACACCGCACAGTGCCATCACTATTTGAGACTGATACTTAAACATCCAACACAATCCAATCTGGGAATTGCACCCAGTCCTCAAGACAACTAATCAAGTAGATAATTTGTCAAGTGTGCTCTTTTACACCAACTAGATTTGATGTGTGGGTTGTTGGTATCTTGTCTCGTCAGTAGTGATGTTTTGTTTGGACCGTTTTGATGTCTTCTTGGGAGAATGGAGATTTCTAGAAGTGCCATAAGACGTTCAATGCAAAAAATGTAGAATCAAATACCATAAATTCTTCAGGAAAATAGCTGACAGCTCAAAATGCTAGTGGATATCTCTGCACCTTCGTTCGAAGTCTCTTTCTTACTGGATATGTTTGAGGAACTAACAAGTAAAACTAGTTTGGGCTAATTCATTTGTGTGTAAAGATTTAATAAGGAACTAATGGAAATCTGTAATATATGCATTACCGACGTCTTCACCAGAAAAAAGAAAATGAATTTCTAACGAATTGAATGGCCTCCACCTCCCCTTACAGCCATTCCCTTTCCACTCAATATTATTTTCAATTATTAAATTGTCTCAAGCATCTGTGAGCTAAGACAATAGGGATATCATCCCAGACCTTCACCATACTCTAGAATCTTGAAGGAGTTCATTTTCCATCCAGTCACTTCTCATCCATTCCTTAGAAGTATCACAACGGATGCTTCTAATTTAAGCATTGCAAGTCTTACACAGAAGAAGTCATGTACATGTATTTCCTTCTAAATTGTGAATTGTGAATCAAATTTTGATTGGTAGAGTACCATGATCCAGATGTCAATATAGTACAAGTTGATTGTATCATTCATATAATTTCAATTAATGGAACCATGGAGTGACTGTCCAAGTCTGTATGATGGATCAAATTACTTCCTGGTAAAACCATATGGTATCATGTCATTTTGAACTCATAACAAGCAGTAGTAGAAGTCAAGAATCATCCCATATCCATGCCAGTGAGTGTTATACATGTCAGGAAGTTGTGGTTTTGCTATTGGATTGCATCTTCTATGGAAATATCATTATTTATAGTTACACCATAGTGGACATGAAAACCCCTAAAAAACCACAGTGTGGAAAAACGGGGAACATGTACCCCAACCCTGCTATGGTGTTCCATTGTACATCTGGGGATTTACGATGTAGTTTGTCATCAATTGTTGTAGTCAGTATTTTCCTACTAAACCCTGTAACCTGATGCCATACAGTTACCATTTCCTATCTATACCAGTGTCAGCCAGTGTACCATTTCCAGTTTATGCCATACAGCCACCATTTCCCATCCATACTAGTGTCGTCAAGTGTATCATTTCTAGTTAATGCTATACAGGTACCATTTCCTGTCCATAACGGTGTTGTCAAGTGTGCCTTTTTCAGTAATGTTTATGCCATACAGTTACCATTTCCTATCCATACCAGTGTTGTCAAATGTACCATTTCCATTTCCAGTAAATTCCATACAGTTACCATTTCCCATCTATACCTAGTGCTGTTAAGTGTACTGGCCATTTCCAGTTAATGCCAGAGTTACCATTTCACATCCACATCAATGTCATCAATGGTGCCATTTCCAGTAAATGCCATACAGCTGCCATTTCCTATCCATACCAGTGTCGTCAAGTGTACCATTTCCAGTTAATGGCATACAGTTACCATTTCCCATCCATACTAGTGTCATCAAGTGTACCATTTCCAGTTATATGCTATACAAGTACCATTTCCTATCCATACCAGTGTTGTCAAAGTGTGCCATTTTTCAGTAATGTTTATGCCATACAGTTCCCATTTCCTATCTATACCAGTGTTGTCAAGTGTCCACTTCCAGTTAATGCCAGAGTTACCATTTCCCATCCACATCAGTGTCGTCAAGTGTGCCATTTCCAGTTAATGTCATAGTTACCATTTCCTATCCATACCATAATATTTCCTATCAATACCATTTCCTATCCATACCAGTGTCGTCACGTGTGCCATTTCTATTTATATCATAGTCAGTTACTATTTCACCATCCATACCAGTGTCAGAAAGTTTGCCATTTCCAGTTAATGCCATACTGTTACCATTTCCCATCCATACAAGTGTCGTCAAGTGTACCATTTCCAGTTATTGCCATATTGTTACCATTTCCCATCCATACAAGTGTCATCAAATGTACGATTTCCAGTTAATCCTATACAGGTACCATTTCCTATCCATACCAGTATTGTCCAGTATGCCATTTTTCAGTAATGTTTGTGCCATACAGTTACCATTTCCTATCCATACCAGTGTTGCCAAGTGTGCCATTTCCAGTTAATGCCAGAGTTACCATTTCACATTCACATCAGTGTTGTCAAGTGTGCCATTTCCAGTTAATGGCATACAGTTACCATTTTCCATCCATAACACTGCTAGCAAGGTTGCCATTTCCAGTTAATGCCATAGAGTTACCATTTCCCATCTATACCAGATTCAGCTAGTGTATGATTTCCAGTTATTCCATACAGTTACCATTTCCCATCTGTACCAGTGTTCGTCAAGTGTACCGTTTCCAGTTAATGCCATATACATGTAGTTACCATTTCCCATCCAAAGTACATGGGAATTGTATTGTTAAAGTGTACTACTTGGACCAATCTTCTCAATTCCATCAAGTGCCATTTAAGTATTTTTCCTGCTCATGTCACTCTCTTACAATATCCATCGTACAGCCATGAGGATTGGTATTCATAGTTGGGGTTTCATGGAAATGGGGCATCATGACTGGTATTCAATTCATAGAGCCATAGAGTTAGATACAGATGTCAAAGCAATTGGTTACTAGTAGAAATGTCGGAAATAGGGTAAAAGTCTCCTTTGCTTTCCACTCTAATGAATGGCCTCCAACCTCCCCTTACAGCCATCCCTTTCCACTCATTATTGTCCAGTAATCAGTAAATTGTCTCAAGCAATTTTGACCTCCAACAATGGGATGTTTTGATCTCTGACCTCTTGGAAAAAACATGAAACACTTAACTTCTAGCCTACAAGAATCATCAGTGCTAGATTGTGAGGTCCAAAACATACTGTACATGTACCTGTACACCTATTCACAACAATGCAGAGTAAACAAGGTTATTTACCAGATTATGTAAAGACTTTGATTTTTACTAGTATCGTAGTCCCTGTAAGCCGTGTCCAGCCATTTGGTACCATTTTCCTGTCCATGTCATATTATCAATCAAGTCACGTACAACTGTAGTGTCATTTCCAATCCATACCATGTTTTTTTATCCATCACTTCCTGTTCATTTTGTAGATTGCATCTCATAATAAATACCATTGATAGAAAATCTTAAGGTGTGTGCTGCCATTTTACAAGGACCATTAATAAATTATATGTGGTCTTGGTTGCTGATAGTACCACTCATCACTTCCTGGTCATGCTTTATATTGCATCTCATAAGATCCATATTTTGTCAGTGCCATAGAAAATAGGTGTGCTACCATTGTAGAACCATTCCTAATGACTGTATACCACCTGATACCACCAATTACATCCTGGCCGTGCTGTTGATTGCATCTCATAATAAGACATTCTTCCATATCATGGAAAGTAGGTGTGTGTTTTGCCATTGTACAAGGTCTGTTTCTCACATCCATACCTCAGTTCCAGATATACCACCCATTAATTCCTGGTCACATGCCTGGTCATGGGTTAGAGTGCATCTCATAATAAGAACCATGTTCTGCCAACATAAGAACCATTCTGCCAGTGCCATAGTCATGCATGTCATCATATCCCAGTTGCAGATGCCATCCAATACTTCCAGGTCATGTCTTCAATTGTATCTGGTAATAAGAGCTATGTTGCAGATGCCACCCATTTCTCCCTTGTCATGTCTTAGATTGCATCTCGTAATAAGAACTATATTCTGCCAATACCATAGACAATACAATAGATGTGTATGCTGCTGCCATTTGCAAGAGAACCATTTTATGCCTCACTTCCTTACATCACTCAACACTTCCTTGTCACAATTTATGTCATCTCTCAACATTCAGAGCAAGCAATATCTAGGCAAGTTCACTGATATAGAACCAGAGACCATACAACATAGCAAATAAATGCTATGAAGTGTCATCCATTAACTACCATATGCTTGTTCAAGCTGAGACATAAAAATATCAATCAAATAACTTCATAACAGTGTTACACAATGCCGTCATCTCCACCTTAATTATAGTGTACGACCATGCAAGTACACAATGTCATATTCTTGCACCATGACACTGAAGATCAATGATCGTCAACTTATCTTTGACTTCTGCAGTAAGAAAAATGTGCACCACAATGCAAACAAGCATGAAAATATATGCATGGTCTGAAGTGACTCGCTTACCAATATTTTTTTATCAAACAGAACCCAAAGACATTTCATTCATTGGCCAAGGTTATCCAAAATAGTACTAAATTAATATATAGACTACATTAATTTATGTACTAATTTTAGTGTACTAAATGTATTTGTGTATAAACAATACTAAGCTATTTATTTACAGTTTATTTTAATTTTTATAAAGTTTACTCTCACTCCACACTTTGGTTAATTACTATCTCAGATAACCATTAGACAAATGGACAAAATGGCCAAAAGCTTTGCTCAATAAAAATACATTGATAAAGCCACAAGACTAATTAAAATCATTGTGCAGTGATCAAATAACCATTAAATAATGGCTGATTTACAATCAACTCATTATATTCATCTGTCTAAAAAGACTCAGACAGACTTGCTCAAAATGAAAACAAAGTTAGATCATTCCACCAGTGAGTAGTGTTACTCCACCAAAAATTCACTGAAAGATAAATCATTCAATTATGTGCAAACATAGCCATTAACCATGACTACAAACCATTATATCTGACAAAAGGAGAAAATAAGTCTATCAGGGTCAAACATTAGTGCTACCATGTATCATTAACTAGTAATATCATCATCATCATCAGAGCAAACCTTTCTTCAAGTACAATTTTTTGTGATACAGCACCTCTATCAGTTGTATGCATCAAATTAAAAATGTTAATCCACAACTATTTCAGGTCTGTCACCACTATTAGCCATCATCATTCTAGTTGCAAGCTGCATTCTGGCTTTTCATCCGATATCACCACAATTGCAGTAGGTACCAGTAGTCTAGTGTTTTCCTTAGTTGTCTCCTAGTTGTCATCATCATCACCATCAATGTTTAGGTGAAGCATACCAATATACCTCGTCATCATTATCATCATCAATGTTAACTCCAAGTCTACATGTTCAGGCTTTCATCTGATGTCACTCCAGTTACCAGTAGTCCAATGTTTGCCTTAGTTGTTTAGGTGAAGGATACCAATATACCTCGTCATCATTATCATCATCATTTAGTACACTGGTTGTGTGTGCATGCTGGGTGAAGTTTGTCATCATTGTGTAACACCATCTGCATTGTCGCTTTCACCATTCTATGGTGTTGTATGTTCCCCTTTCTGGCGTGGCTATTTGCATCTGTCATCATCCTCATCTATAACACATCATCATCATCATCATCATCATTATCTGTACCATATTGGACCATCCACCTTCTTGTCATTGTTTTCTATACTCTGGCTATTTACCATATACTCTCTCACCACATTAAGCAAATTCCACCATCTAGCTTGCAACTACTGGTTTTCTGTTTCCTAGGCATTCTTTATCATTCATTGTCATCATTCATCAGACTTCATTATCATCTGTCGTTGGTACTGTTGTCTTCCCCTTTAATGGCATTCTTTATACGTATTCTTTATAATTATTCATCATCTTCATCATCGTCATCAACATCATGTATGTTGTTGGTGTCACCATGCATCCTTAACATTCAACTATTGGCGTGTTCCCTTTTAAATAATTGGCATAGGCATTCTTTATCATTCATCGTCATCATTATTTTATGTTGTTGTTGTCACCATCCTACATTTAGCTATTGTTGCATTCTCTCTTACATCGTCTGCATTCTTTATAGGCATTTGTTAACATCATCATCATCATCATCTATATTGTTGGTGTCATCATCCTAGATGCCATTCTGTGCGGGTTATTTATATCTGTTAACTGATACCACATTGGACCATCCACCATCTTGCCATTGTTTTCCATACTCTGACGATTCACCATAGATACATACTAGGTAGAGTCCATGTTTGGTCTCTGAAATAAAGTTCTTGAGACAATAGTACATTACTTAGCTATATACATTTTATTGCTTACAATTCTCTTGATATTACCATACATTGCAGAATGCCCATGCAACCTAAAATTGATAACATTATAATAATAATTATAATAATTATAATAATAATAATTGATAATTATTATAACTTTGACAATTTTTAGTTACATCTAACGTTCCAGTTAAAAAATGATTTTTAATCAAATCTATCTCAACTATAGTGCTCTTAATTAATAAAATGGTGTTATTTCATCTTTGTACAGTTATAACCTTGATCCTACTCATGTGATAGAAATTATCATTCAAGTTGCTTATTATGATTTGAGTTAATTCTCTTTTCTTCCAAATTTACTGTACTTTTATTTATGTATATTTTCATTTTCAATTGATAGATTTAGTTACCTAATGGATTATCCTTTACCAACCATGAAGTAACTGATGGAAAAAGTAAGTAAAATATAACAAAGTAAGTTAAAAATAAAATAGTGTAACATAAGGGACAACCCCTGCATGTTAATAATAGTATAAAATAAAAGCTAACCAAAATAATCTTTCTATGAGCATTTTATTACAGAAACTACACATTCCAATTAATTTTACCTTCAGTTGTTTATGGTTGTTCTCTACTGCATGGGTATTTCACATTTAGAAGTTGGCCAGAATACTTATTGGAAACTAGAACAAAAATCAGCAAATTAAATGAAAACATGAATGAATGAAAAATGAGAATCTGAAGATATTTCACATGAAGCAAAAGATTTGAAAAAACGGAAAATAATGGAAATAACAGAAATTCAAAAATGAATTCCCATTCTTTTGAATTCAAGAAAATTGCCACCAAAATCATTGCATCGCAACCTGTATTTTTGCCAATCAGTTAGGTTATCTTCTTTTCTGATCCGTCCGTCGTCCTTGGGGGTGGAGCCTATCCAAATGCGTTCAATTGGACAGTTTTGTACATTTCACAAGCAATAGGGTAATCATGGATCCTTTTTTTCTCTCCCTTGAAAAGAAATGTGAAGTATAATTCCCATTTGATTCTCACATCAATGTGCTTTTGCTTACCTTATATTTATGTAATATAAGTAATTTTATGTGATACCCGCATGATTGCCTGTATGAGCCATCCTTAATGTACATCGTAGAAAATGACTGAAAAATGAAAAAAGGGAAAAAAGAAAATTGAGAACAGTGAATTTTGTTAAGGGCACATACTTACCAATGATTGAAAAAAGCAAAAACCCACAATGTAGCTCCCCCAAAGTTGAAAACTCCATATAAACTTTAGAACCTCTTGGAAGCCAAAGACTAAGAAGGTCGCCTTTTCAGCATGGTATGAATGACTGAAAAAAATAAAAGAGAGAAATGAGACAAAAATGATTTGGTTTCGAGTGTGCATACTTACCAAAAAAGACAAAAATAAATACTCCATAGTCTCTATCCGGAAGCTTGAAAAATCCATAACAATGGTAGACTTGCCAGCCATAGAGAAATGAAAGCTTGGTCTTGAGAAATCCTGTTCAATTCAATGTTAGTATGAGGTACACCTTGAGACAAGGTTTTATTGTGCTTTATTTATTCAACAACCTTTACAACAGTAAACTGCCATTACACTAGGATAATAGTTGATTTGAAAGAAGATTTCACTGAGAAAATAAACTCAGTGGATAGCTCGAAGGAGACGAACACCATTTTCATATATTTTATTCAATTTCATTTTTTCAAATTTTGTACAATATTTTTTTACAACTTGACTTTTAGTGGACATCTTACAATTGTTGGCAAATCTGTTGAAGTAATTTATGGTTAGTCATTTAGTACACACTGACAACTGTTTTTTTCATTCTTTTATTTATTTTCCAACATTTACAAAGTCTTTCTGACACAAACCTATCCACTCCCTCTCCACTTCCCACCCCAATCCCCTACCCTTCTCCCCCCCCCCCCCCCCAAAAAAAAAGAAGAAAATAGAAGAAGAATCGAAAAATCCACTGGCATCCACTGGCATCAGTTGAGTGAAGAAGTCATCAAAATGGCAAAATTTGCTTGTTGAAAACCACAAAAAGAAATTCCAAGAGTCTAAAAATGCACGAAACGTCCAAATTCATCATAGGCTTTTATATAAGCTCCTCAAAGAACAGTCAGCATCTTCCTGAAAATCTTTAAAGTCATCAAAAATAATAGAAAACCAATCTTGATGGATGGTTGAAAACCCAAAAATTGATTCAGGAAAGATCCGGATAGTCAGAGTACTCATGCTGAAGTCCGCAAACATGGTCCTACCTAATTCCCCCTATGTAGGTGCTGGAGACCCACCAATCCCACTATCCCAACTAAGTCGGATTAATTTGCCTAACCTACTCTTGTTTAGTACTCTGACTTGCCAATAAAAAATCTGTTAAAGCTGTTTACTAAGCCAATTAATTCCGTTTTCTTTCGCAAGCCGGATTTTTTTTTGCATAACATTATAAACATCTCAATATAAAAATAATATACAATAAGTTTGCTCTATCTACCTATCTACTGGGAAGTTCCTAATCAACATTCCTAAGGCCTTATCCTACTGTCTATTCAATGAAGGAGAAATTGACATGATATGATATCCATTAAAGAGAAGGTCCAGTATATGGTTTAAGGGCTAGTCCCACCATATAAAGTACCCCGCATACCAGTTCTCACCAATATACGCAAGTTTACACTCAGTGAAGACTTACCATAAACCATTGCAAGGCTATAGCCTCACAATGGCCACCCTACATAATGTTGATACAAGCAGATTACGTCCACAGGATCTCCATATGTAGGTCGAGTGTAAACACCCTCAATGATGGATAAGATAAACATGCAATTTCTCAAAAACTATCAGTTTTCACCTTAGCATCAGCAAGACTTGTCATCTTGCAAAAACTGAAACACACTAATGCCAATCTTACTCTAGCAAGTGGAAACTTGCTGGCTCTTCCCAATTTTGCATCACCATGGCAACAAACAATAGGCTTGATTTGCAGCTATGAAGAAGTCTTCATTGCCAGAAAGCAAGGCCATCTAAAGGACTCTACTTACCTACCTATTAGGTTGTGCTCAGATCAACTAGAATTTGCGCCAATTGTTTAGGTGTGTGCATACGAAATGGACCAAAATGAGCACAAAGTTAAACCCAAAAAACTAATTGATAAAAAAAGAAGAGTCCCCCATGTCACCAAGGTGGGATCCTTAAATGCCAAGGCAAAAACTCTAAGCAAAATAATGTAATTTGCATGCGATTTTCAAATCGATCCAAACAGTTGCCAATCAATATAAAAATCTGGGGGAGGGAGAAAAAAGAAAACGTTAAGCTTGCAATGTGCCTTCAAAATGCTGCAGATATAAACATAGACTGGCTTAGTGTGTAGTTACAAAAAAAAGTTTAGTATTAAAGGCTAAAACACAGACACAGTTCTGCAACACCAGAAGTTACACACGCCTAGTCATCAACTTCATCTGTGCCATTGTCCTTGGTAGTTTGGTGTGTTCTTTTGGATCTTTGGAAGTCTGTTGATCTGGTGTCCATTTGGATTTCCCAGTCTTTTTTAACCTATAGTATAGGAAATCATGTGAAAAAAGAGTTTAAAGCAAAGCATGAATATTATCGCTTTATGCACCTTTAAAAATTTTCCAGGCACATACAAAATTTGGTGCTAAGCTTAAGAATCAAGAAACTACACATTCCAGTTTTACCTTCAGTTGTTTATGGTTGTTCTCTACTGCATGGGTATTTCACCTTTAGAAGTTTGGCAGAATACGTATTGGAAACTGGAACAAAAAATGAAAAAAATTAAATGAAAAAATGAATGAATGGAAAACGAGAATCTGAAGATATTTCCCATGAAGCAAAATATTTGGAAAAAAAACCCAGAAAATACTGGAAATAAGTTTGGCATAACAAAAATTCAATTACTAAATTCCCATTCTTTTGAATTCAAGGAAATTCCATCCAAAATCATTGCATCACAACCCATATTTTTTGCCAAATCAGTTAGATTCTCTTCTTTTCTGATCCTCTTCTTTTCTGATCCGTCCGTCATCCTTGGGGGCAGAGCCTATCCAAATTCGTTCAATTATTGGTTGATTTGATGTAAGCTTTCTCCCCCCTCTCCAAGGATGATTGAGGGATCAGAAAAGACAA